>CP045894.1:26558342-26625567 GCA_013387185.1 Caligus rogercresseyi
TTGTTCTGAGGCACAAGCTTAGAAAACTCGAGCCAAAGCGTACCCTCAGTTCTCACAGAGAGAGTTATCTAATTGCAAAAATGAATATCGTGCAGACCTAAGAAAAGAACTAAGAGGATCCTGGAGAATTTTTGCAGTAATACTGAGGGTTCAAAGACATTGCAAAACTTTTTTTTTTTTATCAAAATTCAAAACCAAATGCTAACTCAATTGGTCTTCTAAAGACTGATCGAGGCTATGCATAAACAACGCCGAATCTCTTGCAATACTTATGGAAACTCACTTCCCAGATTGCAGGGTCGACTCTGTTATGGAAAAAAACAGATACCACCAGTTTTGAAATCGACTTTGTGGATTATGGCAAAGTGCGAGAATCTTTTAACTCTTTTGGAGCCTACAAAAGTGCTGGACCAGATGGACTTAAACCAATTGTACTGCAGCAGCTTGGAGAAAACATCCTTCGGTACATTGTAGAACTCTAAAAGGTGATTCTTAGCACTGGCTATACCCCAAGTTCCTGGTGGAAATGAAGGTTACATTTTTGCCCAAGCCTGGCAAAGATGACTATAGTTAGCTCAGTAAAATCCTTCAGAGCAATAACCCTTTCAACTTTCTTTCTCAAAGGTCTTGAAAGAATTGATTCAGACGAAATAGAACAAATTATTCCAACGTTATATTCACAACATTCTTACACAGAAGGGTCTATCATCCGAAACGGCTCTGTCACAGGTAACGGATACCATCGAAAAGGCTATATTTCAACAACAATGTACACTACAGTCAGCTTTGATTGCACTGGTGCATTTGATTACATCCAATACACATCAACAATGCAAAGAAAAACTAGGAGTACCTAATAGTATTATATCATGCTAAAATATCTTCTCAACACTCGGAAAGTCAAAGCGGATCTTAAAGGAGAGCAGATATGCATCAGCCCAACACGTAGAGTAGAGCCACAAAGAGGTGTACTTTCACCCATTATATGGAACATGATCATGGATACCCTTCTGACCAAATTTAAAACAGGAACCATCAAGGCAGTAACTACGCGGATGATATCATCTTATTAGCAAACGGAAACATCCTCGTCTTTTATCAATATAATGCAATCAGCAAGAAATATACATTCTGAATGCCGTGGAAAACGAATGGTCTAACCTTTAATGCTACTAAATCTAATGCAATTGTTTTCTCAAAAGCCTACAAGTTGAGATCCAAACATTTGCCACGATTAAAAATGGGTGGTAAATAAATGGTGTTCTCAACGCAAATGAGATACTTGGGCATTTTATTTGACCAAGGACTTACTTGGACGGGCCACCTGAAAGAAAAAGCTGCCAAATGTAAGTCGACTATGGAATATAGCTAAGGCAGTCAAGGACAGAAATGGGCTTTAACATTCTGACTAAGTTGTGTGGCTATATGAGCAATGGTCAGACCAATTATAGCCTATGGATGCTTAATATGGGGACATAGCCATCAATAACAAGAAAAAGATACTATAAAGATCATTAAAATCTATACAAGAAAACATTGTTATCAATGACTGCACACACGAAGATCAACTCCAACAGCCAGAATGCAGGGGGTGCACGCCATTCAGAGGTAGTGGGTGCACTCAGATAGAAAAAGGCACATTTTAATCGGGATGCCAAAAAAAGTGGGTCATGAGTCCATGTGCCACAAAACCCCAATAAAAAGACACATCAGTCAAAAAGGAGCACACATTTCTCCAGAAAGGGCAAAAGCGGCACAGCCTGCTCTGCACCACCTAGCTTTTATCTGTGACCATGCCTGCGGCAATGGAACAGTTCTGGCCAAATCCCCTTGACCTTTTCATACATGAGACAAGCAACAAAATCACGATGGAGAACTAGGCATTTCTTAAAAGATACATGGGATGGTATTGGCAACCTTCCAAACGCCGCAGTCACCGCTTCTCCTGCGATAAAATACTAAGGTAGCGAAATTTAATCAACAAAGTGACTATATAAAAGGCAACCTTATTTGGATGGACAATTCTCCAACTGAAAATCCTGATATGATAATTTACACTGATGGATCTAAAGATGAAAAGGGTAATATTGGGCAATCACTATTGGTGATCTCTGCATTCATCACTCAATGGTATCTTTGAATAGAGAAGCATCAGTATTTCAAGCTGCGGTTTTTGCCATCAAGCAAGCAGTTAAAGATCTCAGAAAATTGAAAAAACATGGAAAAAGTTTTAATTCGATCTGATTCCCAATCCACAATTGCTGCTCTTCTCAATCCCACTGACCTCAAGTGCTGAAGTCAGGGAGTGTAAAGAAATCATATGCAGAGGAAAGAACGAGGAAAACACATACATTGAATGGTACAGAGGACACAATGACATCACAGGAAATGAATTTGCAGATTACCTTGCAAAAAGTGGCGCACAAAGCAACAACCGAAAATTTGTTGGTGTGCCCCCAAGTTATGTCATGAAACAATAATGATTATTTTTATAAACGATGGTGTGATCGATATAAAGATAGTCTTCACATGAAACCCACACATCTTATGTTAAAATACCCAGATCAAAGGTTGTCAAACTTCACCGTGAAGGACTGAAACAACTTATCCAAGCCTACACAGGACATGGGTCCATTTCTCTCCCACCTAAGTAAATGAAAAAAGAAGAGCCACAGACTGCAGACCACCTGATTAACAGATGCCCTGCTCTGTCTCTAGTAAGGCATGAAGTGTCTCAAGAAGAAGACGCGGACATTCCAAATGCTAAAAAAATTAAATTTAAAAAATGAAAATATTATTGTAAATAATTTTAGTGTTTAAGAAGAATTCATTTTGCTTTTGTAACCCAGATACCCCATTGTGTGGTTGTGTTCTTTACCTTAGTGTTTATTGTGTGTATGTACTATTGTAATCGGCAATAAATTTCTAACTAACTAAAAAAATACGCTTACAATTTGTCTTTTTTTCATAAAAAGACATTTAGCATGGAAAGCATTATTTTTCCATGTCATCAAAATGAGTATACATAAAAAATGTTTTTATTATCCTTCATGTCATGTTTATGAAAATATGACATGAATAATTAGAATAGTGAAAAATTTCTCCCAGGAGGGGACATGTTTTATTATGTTCTACAACAACCACCAAAGTGATAAAAAACAGAGCAACATAGTAACTAAAGACATTGCATATAACAAGCTTATGATGTTATGGGCAAAGAAACAATTTGTCATCGAAATAGTTATTTTTAGTGTTGGCTCAGTATTTTTGGTATAAAGTTTAATAAAAATGTTAGCAAAGTATGCCCCTTTTAGAAAGGTAAAAAATATCAAAATATTTAAAATACAACGAATATTAGTAACTTAAATAGTTAGAATGTCATCTCTTGATACTCGACTATTTTAAATATTAATTTGAGTATGGACAAGCCACTTTGACACTTAGAGCAATGAATCCTAAGAACCATTAGCGCATATTCTCATAGTAACTAAGAACATATTGTTATATGCAATGAAAATGGTAGTCAAATATCGATAATGATATTTGTTTTAATATTTTTCGTATCAAAATGTATAAGCTTTAGAAAATAGTATGCTTCAAACAAACTTACTAACCTCTTATGGTCTTTTGGCATTTTAAATGTTGGATTGTGTATTGTCACGAGACTTAAGACATAATATAAAATCATACATGTAATCAATAAATTTGAAATTTAATGTTAATTTTTCTGTGCCAACTGTTCAAGAGATTTTTATTTTGTTTTGATATTTGTTATAAAGTGCATTTACAAAAAATATTATACTGTATTGCTGTAGCCGATATGAAATAAACGGTTTTTAGGACCGAAAAAAATAATAATAATCTACAAATAGATCGTACAAATCTCTATCTTTGGTCTTTTTATTAATGTGATACAAAGTATACAGGAGTACAAAGATATATATATATATATATATAGATATATAGATATGTATATATATATATATATATATCAGGGTCTTGCAGGTAAATCTGCACAAAGTTCAACTTCGTCCAGATCCTAAGGAGTGCAAGTAGAGCTTAGATATTGCACATGTGGGAGGTTTCGTGAATTTACTGTCGAATTGCACCCGAAAACAAACAAATACACTGATACGGAGATGGAGCAGACCCGGAGGGACACGGTCATCGAGTTGCTGTGCGCAGGGCACCGTCCTGCAGCCATCATCAAGTTGCTCAAGTACCCCAGGAGGACAGTCTACGACATCACCAAGAAGTGGGAGGAGTCAGGGATATCCAAGAGGAAGGAGCACAAGCCTAGGAGTGACCGAATCTGCACGCCCACATTTGTGGCTGGTCTCAAGAGGTCCATCAAGGCCAATCCGGGGACGCCCATGCCCATCCTCGCCAGGAAGCGTGGGTCTACCTGTCGTCGTCCCCTGGATGGACTCTGTGGCCTCCGGGACACCCGTACACATTCCAGCAGGACTCGGCGCTCGCCCACACGGCCAAACTTGTGCAGTCCTGGCTGAAAAAGAATGTGCCCAACTTCTGGGACTTCAACACCTGGCCCCCCAACAGCCCCGACCTGAACCCATGCGACTACTACTTGTAGGGGAAGTTGGAGAGGGAGGTGTACGCCACACACCACAGTAATATGGCGTCCCTGAAGGCCTCCATCAAGTCGGAGATAAACAAGCTGGGTCCTGCGAGGTCTCCACGAACTGTGAGAGGTTCAGGCGTCGTTTGGAGGACATCCTTGAGGCTGAGGGTGGCCAATTGAATAGTAATCTTGTTTTATGTCCCTTAAACAACTTTCTTATTCAAAATAGGTATCGCTTTTGTTCCCATTTTGGATCTGGAGGATATTAAACTTTGTGCGGATTTACCTGCAAGATCCTGTATATATATATAAATATTGAAATATTCATTAAAACCAGGTTGATTCAAATTATGTGTCTGATGACAGAATCTCCTAATTTTTTTCCGTGAATTGTCTTATTAAATCAATAATGATGAGGCACTTTTTTTCTGTAATTTTTTTTGTTTAATTCATTTTACCATCGATATTAATTTCACTCTTCCAGACGGCTGGGTGGAAAGTATTCGTCCCATCTACGCCGAGGCATTGACTGGAAGCCTAGATGACTTCAAATACTTTTATTTCCTTTGATAGGCGTAAAATTGGATGATCTGGCATTCCTTCAGAGTGAAAACTGATAATGCAAATAATATTTATTGTGTAAATGAGACAAAAGAAAATATTATTTACATACGAGTTTGTTATAAAATGAAATCTGAATCATTCTTAAATAAATGCACAGGAAGCATATATTCCTTTTCGGTGAACACATCATTGATTGTTGAATTAAAACATTCCATAATATTTAATTGTAAGTCAATGCTTTAAAGCGAATTAATTAAATTTCCATTTTATCCACAAAATAACCCCAATTGATACGATTGGATCATTTTTAAATGATTTAAAATACAAATATTAACTCTTTTGATCCTTTTGTCCCTATAAACATCAGCTTCAGTTCCCTCCTCCTCATTTTTGAGGATAAATAGGAACTATTTTATATACTACTTTTTTATATTTTCACTTTGCTTTCTTCTGTTTCAATCCCATAGATATATAAAGATATAGAGAGCTTATTCCCTTCAATTGCAATGAAACATCGTTCAGCTGTGTCCTGTGTCCAATATATAACAAAGTAATTTGTACACCGTCGTCGTAAGTTGATCATAGAGATAGAGAAGATTTGGTAATATTGGGCAATATGGCGTACTTCTCTGACGAATCCAATAAGCTCTCTATGTCTTTATATCTCTATGATCAAACCACAATCTCAATCAGCTGATTTTGTAAGTATTATGGTATGTTTTTGTGGATATTTAAGAACATCCTAGGAACAATATGAATAATATAAATAGTAATATGGGACTCTCAATTATGTCAGGGTGAAAAAATGATAATTAATGTTAAAAAGTAGTTTTATGTCACATATTTCTTTAAATACTTTGTTGATTTAGCTCCTAGATTGACTTCTAATCATTGAGATGCGACATCATTTGATGAAAGTATTTCTATGAGTCCTTAATTTTTATATTAAGAAATGTAAAGAAGATATTATTTTTTTTAGAAGATCTTAACTATTTGTTAATTGTTTTCTATTATAGGCAACTATAATCAGAACACACACAAGTTCATAATATACTCTAAGAAATGTTATTTCTATGGATAAAAAATTGAGACATTTAGATTCTATTTTCTATTGCTTGTATTAGAAAAGCCATACAAACTTAAGAACTTTTTCATAGATAATTATGAAGTTCAATTATAAATTGACAACTTATATTAATCATTTTAAACAAATATAATTTGAACTTCAATATACCCATAATTGAGTAATGAGTGTTACATGGTCCCTTCGTCCATAGTCCTATTTGCTTATAACTATATGTTCCCCCCTTCTTTCACTTCCCACTTCAATTCCCTTGTCTACAAATTATTTTTTAGTGTTGTTTATTTTAATACCATTGTATTATTGAGGCTCATAACTATGGGTTTTTTAATCCCATGGGTGTAAAATGACTGCAATAACAATTTATGTTGCATCTCTCCATGCATCATCCTCTTGATGGTTACATTATATCATTTCATTGTTAATAACGTCAGTTCTATTATTATTATATTATGCTTACAAGTATTATTTAATGCACTACAGGAATCCTTCCTATTGTATTCTTTCTCCATTGGTTATCAAATGTTTGCTTCATGAAGCTGACTCCGTATAATGTATTATACTATGAAAGAAGTTTGATAGTTATTTTATATACTATATTTATGACGTCTTAAAGTTTGACTTTTTTGCCTATTTTGTTCATAGAGATTTAAAGACATAGAGAGCTTATTTGGTTCTTCAGAGAAATACGTCATTCTGCCCAATATAAACTAATCTTTTCTATCTTTATAATCAACTTACTATGACGGAGATCAAGTTACTTTGTTTATATTGGATACAGGATACAGCTGAACGACGATATTTCTCAGCAATTGAAGGGTGTAAGCTCTCTATATCTTTATATCTCTATGATTTTGTTCGATAGAATTGTATCCTTGTGAATATAAATAAACATTATAGAATTAAATTAGATTATCGAATCCAAGATTTTATCAATGAGGTATATCAAAATGGGCCTTCCCCTCTCGGGACTCGAACCTGCACCCCCAACATTGAAGGTGAACAGGCCTTAACGCACTGAGGAGCTAGCGCACTCCCATTAGTTTTACTTCTGTTTAGTTATAAGAAAATGTGATTATTTTATAACTCACAACGGTTTTCCCCCTCTTTAGCATGATCTTTATTTTATTATTAAATATATACATTTAAATAAATAATAATATTTACAAAGATAAAAGCGTGTTGTGTTAGACAAAACAATAATATTAATCATTTTTATTTACAACTATTTTCCAGTTTCCAATCATAAAACACGAAATTATATAGAAGTACCGATATTTTCACTATTAAAATGATAGCTAAATAGTAATAATGGTTTAAGTTAGTCCAGTTATATTAAAATACTACAAACATTAATAGATTTTATACTCTGTATACTGCCCAGAGACCTGATTGGTTCTAAAAATAAAACATCAAATTTGAATCCGGATCTCTTGCAGACTTGAACAATATGTTAGTAGTCATAGCATTGAATAATTACTGTCGCTGACATGGAATAAGCATCAAGAATCCATCTAAGCTTACTTACTTTTATTTAGAAAAAGTATATGAATAGCACTTACCTAAAAATAAAAAAAAATTAGATATACAAGCTTTAAGATACAAATAAGGTACATCAAGTTTTTGTTTACGATATATTATTTTTATAGCCAAAATATTTTGTTTGTCATGCATTATATCTATTGTATAAGGATTAGTCGTATACTAAATCTTCACAACAAAAACTTGCTTGAAATGCTTAAGCTAATATTTACTTAGTGTGCAAAACTTTTTACTTTCTAGAAAAAAATCAATAGTCACATCAATGTATATATTTTATTCACAGGATTAATACCTTTTCGAACCGCGAATTCTTCATGTAAATTTTTATGAACCAAAGTCTATCATTTTTTTATATTTGATTGAATTTCAAGAAGCCACAACAAACGATAAGTACAAACCAAAAAATCAAAAATTATTGTTTTGTTATATTCTCTAATACATGAATCTTATAAAATATTTAGAAGTAAGCGTTTTGACGACCATACTGATGACGGATCAAAATCATCAATGATGAAAATATTTTCCTAAATTATTTTGTAAATTTCCCACACGAAAAAATATTCCTAGAAGCTGGGTAATTAATTTTGAATGATCATGCATAAAACAGATAATCAATACTATTTAATAGTACGGAGAAAGATTAGAGAGTTTATTTGAGATTCTCTGAATGCAAGCAATATTGACTGTGTAATGAATTATTGATAGATATCAGTTGATGAAGTATATATACATATATATATATATGTATATATATATACATATATATATATATATATATATATATATATATATATATATATATATATATATATATATAGGTATATTTAATATTTTTTACGAAAATACGAGCTTATACATTGTTATGTGTAAATAATTTGCAATTTTTTTATTTTCAAGATAATAAAAACGTTAATAAAGTTTTTTGATATAATTAATTATTCTAAATTAAATTATATTCCTTGTCATATTCAATAATGAGCCGCTAAGTTTATCAGTTCATTTCAAAATGCTCTATTTCTAATATTTTTTTGAAGATAAGTAGTATTGATAAGCGTTGTCTGCTGAATGGAATGATGTGAAGTCACTTGGAATTTCAAGACTTCCATTTTCAAGTCATCTATTTATCACTAATATTGAAATAAATTTGAAAAATACAAAAAATGGCCTAGTTCGGGACACCAAATACATATTTCAATCAATTGCCAACATGATTCCCATCTCTCTTTCGTGGTGAAGATTCACAGCGATATCACTGATAATGAAGTGGCTGGCATGCTCGCAAAAAGAGGTGCTGCCAATGAGTAATAAATGATTTGGAGCCCCTTTATCATATTTCAAGAGGGTTGTTTCCAACTTTTATGACAAAAAGTGGCAGACTATTTGAGTCAATTTTATACATTGTCGCCAAAGTCGTGCAATGATGCCAAAGGTTAAAATCAACCAATGGTGAAATCTACTAGAATACCCTAAAAGAAAGTTAAATAGACTAGTTCATTTCATGACTAGATATTGCCTTCTCCGAAAGCACAACAAAGTGATGAAACATTGCCGTGGTTGGTGTGAACCAGATGAGGATCCTCTATATTTAGTGTTATGTCCCTGACGTCACGTTGCAAGACGCCTTGACGTCATGTCTACTGTACCTCACTCTTTCCTCTTCCGTGTATATATTTCCTTCTTTTACTACTTTGATAATAAATCATTCTTCAAGTCATGACCCTCTCACACGTGTCGTTCTTTAATATTCGTTCCTGTCGTGCAACTTAATTGGCGACGACTCTGTGATTTTGAAATACAAATCATATATTCTTATTAAATGTATCCCAACACAACATGTTTACTTTAATATAATCGTACGTATTATTTTCGCGCACGCCTTAATCGCAGTCTTTAACATCGTATGCTTTTTTTCGTAAGTTCCTTTATCGCACGCCTTTAACATCGCATTCTTTTTTAAAGCAAGTATTATTAACGCACTGCTCTATTGTCGTTGATGCTTATAATCGCACGCTTAAACATCGTGGTCATTATCATCGTAGTTTTCCTTAAAAGCATTAATCACTGCAAGAAGAGGAAAAAAAAAAGAAAAGGTGGCTGAAGGGAATTAATAATCAAAAGCCAGATACGTAGAGATAAGGTATGTCAGAGAGAAGGAGTTCAGCCTGCTAGGACAGAATGGGGAGTGTGACGTCACTAATATAGTATGTTTTCTCAAAAAGAAAAAATATATTTTATACAAGAAATGAGTTCAAAATTCGTCATGTAGTCAACAAAAATTCTGTAATATCTGAAAATAATAAAAAGGCAAAATGACTCTATAAATAAAACGAAAATGGTTCCATATATTCTTTTTGCCAGTCGGTTAATATATATATATATATATACAATAAATACAATAGGAATATATGTAAAACGATATGCATAAAAATATCTCAAAGCGTACAGAAAAAATAATAGTTTGACTAATATTTTACAATCATAGTTATTTTTTTCAGTACTTTCAGAACAAAAATGTAATTGCAAAAATGTACTGTTTAAAGCATTTACTATTTTATAGCATAGTCTACAATATAAGACGAATGAATAAACATGAAGCCCATCCTATAAATTATTTATACGACATAAAACAGATGTTAAATAATTTAATGTATTTCATTTTCAATATTCGGGTAGGAAAACTCATATTCATTGTATTTCCATTTATTTCAGATGTTAATATTATTCATTATTCATGTTTCACTATCTTTTATTTAGTATAACTGACAACTTCAGTTTCATCCCCAAACGAATACCTAGGGCAGGGTCGGCAAACCAAAATGTTGAAAGAGCCATAACGGAACCAAAAAAATAAAAAATGTCTGAAGCCACAAAAAAATTAATTCCTAATATAACCTTCATATGGTGCAAATTTTGGTCCTAGAAATATTTGTATATAACACTTATGCATAGGAAAAATCTGAGGATTCATTTTTGTGTTCGGAATTATTGATAATAGGATTTTTTTTTTTTTTTTTTAAGATTTTTTTCTTGACGACCTTTTGTATAATTACATATTTAAAGGAAACTACTGATTTTTATGCTCAGCTTATCATTCAAAATAGTTTTATTGAGCATTAATGAGCATAAAGGTGTAGTTTTGTCTTATAAAACTAGTAAAATGAATCCATTCGGAGCTTATAAAGAAAAAAATATTATAAAATAGACCTATGAGGGTACATATCAAAAGGTATGTAAGGTTTCGTGAAGAATAAAAATGAAGCTATTTTGACAGATAAGCTGAGCCTAAAAGTCAGTAGATTCCTATAAAAATGAATTTTATACAAAAGTGTCGTTAAGAAAAATTCCTAGCACTTTAGTTAATATTACAATATCATTCATGTTAGCATCATTAATCATTAGAAGCTCAGGCTTGTTGAATTTCATCTTAGCAACTTGCCTTATGGCGCCAAGAGAGAACATGTCTGTTCTCTGGTATGAATATATCCTGAGAAAGATTTTGCATTTTGCATTCCTTCGTGCCCTTGTGCTTCATGTTCAATTCCCCTTAGGCAGGGGTCGTCAACCCAAAATGTTGTAAGAGCCATAACGGACCCAAAAAATTAAAAAAAGTGTGTCTGGAGCCGCAAAAAAAAATTGATTCCATAAAAACCTTCATACGGTGCACATTTTGGTCCTATATATTTCCTATCCCATCTTTTTCCCATTTTCGAACGTTTTTGGAAGAGCTCCAGGGAGCCACAAAGGCAGCTCAAAAGAGCCGCATGAGGCTCTAGAGCCGTGGGTTGCCGACTCCTGCCCTTAGGGATACTTGTCTATGGTGCTAGGAGGAGAGCGTACCTGCTTTTTGATTATGAGCATTATTTTTATTCATTTTTGTCATTTCATCTTCATTGAGCATGTACCTTCAATAAAGATAACACATCACCTTATATCTGTTGTGTTTGGGTTGATCTTCAGAGTGGGTGGTCCGGGTTTTTTATTGAGTCCACTTGTCTCGACAATGTGAAAAAACAAAATAATGTATATCCACCAAGTATTACATTAGAAATTCATAGCTATATTTGCTTGATTTGTCATGTATTTCATGGGAATCCCATTCGGGTATCATCATCCTGTTTTACTTTGAGAATGGTACAAAAATATATAAAAAGATTAGAAGTGCAATTTAATTATTTAAGGAATCCACAATATCCATATGGTAACATAAATTACTCATAGTGCTTAAATAATTGTATATACTTCTATAAGAAACTGCTAATGGAAGTTAAATACTAAACTCGACTACCAACAATACCCAAACACACATTAATACAATGAAATTGATCTCTCTGCATCATCATGCATTTTAAATCCTTTAAAAATACATGGTGAACTTTTTCTCTATTCGCTTACTAACACATATTACAGTACTAGCTTTGTACTACTAACAATACAATTTAAAATATATAGATAATATTAAGTAATGAATTAAACCAAATGAAGAAAAAGTTATATTAATGAATACATATGTTGAATCCGATTTGCTCCCTTGCAATATATTAGCATCTCCTAGAGTTTGATCTATCTCAGCTCTGATATCCGAGTTTCTGTCTTGTTTGTACCATGTCTGAGGTGCAGCCTTCCAATCAGCTAATGTATTAATGGTATTTAAAATTATAAAAAAATCAATACTTCTACCGGCTCACACTGTTTTTGTGGAGTTCATTTATGATTAAAACAAAGAAACAAATGAATAAATAAATATTTTTTAAAACTTCTTTATCTTTCCTTAAAGGATATTTTTTATGTGCTTACATTGAACAAGTTGTTGATTAAAAATTGTACATCACGATCTTAAGTTACATTATATACAATTGATTGAAAATAATATTTTTCAACCTACACATTATAGTTTAAAATTACTTTTCCTTATATCTTCAAGCCTCAACAAAACAACAATTAAATCCACAATTTATAATTTAGATAATTGGGAATGTTAGAAAAAGATGTGTTATTTATTTTAATTTGAAGACTAAAAATATAAATCACTTAAATTGAATAAATAAAATCATTGCGGCATTTTCTCTGTCATTTAAAGTTATATTTTATGTTATCAATGTATGGTTTCAATGAATTAGCAATTTTTAAAGGATAATTATTAGGTACTTTTTTCTAGTTCATTTGTCACTTTCAATGATTGTAACAATGTCTTCACCCTATTGACTTTTTCCTGTCAATTCATCAATTTTGACAGCTTAACTAAAACGTAAATGATTTTTCCACTTATGACTCTTCTATAGTAGTTCTCTTTGTACACATTTTTCGCAAGGAATATATAAATTTTCTTACCTAATTGATTTGCTACTACAAAAATGTGCCAATCTTTATATGAAATATTACATGACTTTAATACTCTTGAAAAAAATATCTAAAAAAGGATTAATAATTTAAGTCCTATAGACTTGACATTTCATAAAAGCTTAAAAAATATTGTTTTCCAAATCATTACACAGAAAAAAGATTATTTCAATATTTTTGTCTAATTGATTTCCAATTCATCAGTTTTGGCAATTGAATAAAAATTAAATTGTTGTTACATGGTTGGTATTTGAAAAAACTTTTTAATCTAAACTGATTTATTTTCATCACTTAATATGAAGGGAAAGCTACTATTTCAATAAAAACTAATTTTCAATGAACAACTCTAAATGCATAGTAAAATTTAAACATCTGCTTTCAGATAATATATTTTTAAACTATTTTGGTTTCACTTAAGAACAAAATACAACCAATTACATTTTATATAATAAATTTCTATTAAGAGAATGCGTAATTTTCATGCATATTCGTGCTCAGCTCCAATGTCGAGGGCTCTAATTCGATTAATCCCGAGAGGGAAAGATCAGTACTGTTCAATTTCATTGAAAGTATCTTAAGTTTGGTAAAATGCAAAATGTATTTATATATTTATAGATGTAGTTCAATCAAATCATGCGGTAAAAATGAAGCTTCTTTTTAATTTTATCGAGCTCTTATATTATGTAAATAAATATAAATGTAATATCTTTTCTTTTTTAGATGTTTTGCCGAGATTTAAATGAATAAATTCCAAAATGAATTAATAAATTTAATATAGACTACTTGATAATTAAAATACTCCTTTTTGGTTTCATCATAACACAAAGTAACAATATTTCATACTCAGATAGACTTACGTTGTACTCTGAACAACGAGGAAAAATACTCCTTAACCCAGTGGTTCACAAACTTTTTCTGCTGGTACATAATAAATTTTCGCCCCCCCCCCCCCCCCAAAAAAAAAAGGACATACACACATTTTGTTCTCAGAGTACATTGCAGTTTATTTCACACATTGTAATTAATTCAAACCTCAACCTTTTATTTGTTTTCGTCCGTTTTCTAGCAGTGTTATTTAGTCTACGGTATTTATATTTTCATTCATTCGTTTTCCCCGTGCCCCCCCCCTGCAATTGCTCTGCGCCCCCCACTTTGGAACCACTGCCTTAACCCATCTCAACAGCATTCAAATCCTTTTATAAATGACAATAGCTCTCAACGAATAATGCCAATGAAATATACGTTTTAAAGTAGTATATAATGATATACGAAGTTATAAGTACATAAAGTTATCAAAATGTTATTTTGTACCTAACATTTTTTAAGTAAGAGGTTGCGCTACTTTCAGTAAAAAAGTTCCGTTGCTTTCCAGAATAGGAATTTGTGAAATACTGTTTTTAAACATATTTTTTCTTCTTTATTCTGTTAGGCAGATATTACAGCACAAAATAAATAATTGACAAACGTTTCCATGCATTATAAAAAACATTAATGAAATGAGTCATAATAATAATCAACTACCATTTACGAGCTTCTTTATGTCTTTAATCTTTATTGACATATATATATATATTGTCGTTCCATGGCCATGCTAAACATGAAAGACGACTCTTCTGCATGCAAATAAATATATAAAATCGATTTAAATGGCATTGCATAAAACAACATTTCCATTCATATATAAACGTGTTTTTAAGGTTTTGAAAGGCGTGATTTTTTATCAACATACCTTTTAAACATTAAGAACTATTTATGCTTTTATAAAAGTTTATTCAATGAAATCAGAGGTAAAACATTCATTTTCAAGAACCCAAATTTTCATTCTTCAAAGTCATTGTCAAAACTTTTGAATCCTTCAATATATTATATAAATACATATTTAATAATATAATTACTCATAATCAGAGTGATAATAACTCTTTAATTTGTTTCATTTAAGGTAAACTGAAAAACAGTATATTTTATATTCCGTGATTTTATCATATTTACAGATCACTTTTAATTTTTACGTAAGAAAAGAAAGATTATTGAATATGTTATTATTGGTGCAAGAACTGCCACAATAAGGGATACCATTTATAAATAAGCATTCTGAGCAAACTCAAAAATAAACATCATTATATATATTTGATAACTTAATTAATTGTTTTTACTCAACTGCCTAGTTTTATGTTTTTGTTTATTATAGTACTCCCAGGACAGTCTTGTACGCATAGGTTGGGTAGACTTTATATTTATAACGTCCGTATTGCTACGTATTTGTTATTAGTATAAGATGTAATAAGTTATGTGACTTAATTCTTTCCCATTTTTTGCGTTTATGATATTTTAAATAATGAAGAAGGTAATGATATATTTATATGAAGTAATGAATGATTAAATGATCTTTGATAATTAAATTAATATCATGAAAAAAAATTACCACCTTTGTTGGTCATTGAGTGCTAGATTGAAGGAACTATTGAGGCTCAGGGTTCAAAATAAGTTATAATAAGTTATATTTAAAATAATATATATGTCTGCCGTATGTACAAAAATCAATGTTAGAAAATTATATTTAGAGGTCGTACCCAATTTTCCCCTTCATAAAATTTCATCGAAGTGTTCCCAGAGCTTAACGCTGCTCACACCAGCCATCGAGTTGAATATACGAAGACAAATGACTCAATATAATTCATTACTTCATTAAATATATGATTACAATCTTCAATATAGATATTTAAAAAATCATAAACGCAGTAATGGGATCAATGAAGTCACATAACTTATTACTACTCCTAATAACAAACACGTAGCAATAGAGACGTTTATAAATATAAAGTTCACCCAACCTCTGCGTACAAGACTACCCTGGGAGTACCTTTATTATCGTATTGTCTTATGTGTATTTTACATAGAGATATAAAGATATAGAGAGCTGATTCCCTTCAATGGCAGAGAAACAGCGTTCTAATGTTTCTGTGTGTGCAAAATAAACAAAGTAATTTATACGACGTCATCGTAAGCTGATCTTAGAGATAGAATCTATGATGATGAAGCGAATAAACTCTCTACAGTAAACCCTCGATATAACGCCCCTCTGTATAACAAACTTCGGATACAACGAACCTCCTGGAGCTAGCCGAACAAGCCTCAGATATAATGAACTTAAGTTCGTTATATCAGAGGATACCGAACTTCCTGGAGCTGGCCGAACAGCCTCATATATAACGAAATTAAGTTCGTTATATGTGGTACCGAACCTTTTGTGTTCATGACCGAACAAGCCCAGTTATAACGAACCTAAGTTCGTTATATTAAGGCTACCGAACCCGAATTATGAGCTGCTGGGATCATGCGGTTTGAAGTCATGCGTGAGGTGCAGCAGAGGAAGACACAGACGAAGATCTCTGACTTCTTCAAGGCTAGCCCCTCCCCAGCCGAGAAGAGGTCTAGGACAGAGTCTGAGACCAGCAGTGTGTCTGTGACTTCGACCTCCTCCACTAATCTGCCAAATGTGTCCAGCGGCAGTTCGTCGTCACTCCTGCAGGATATACCACCTTACACTCCAGAGCCCCCCTTTAACGAACTTCGGATTTAACGAACTTTCGGATATACGAACTGACCCCCCCCCCCCCAATATAGTTCGTTATGTCGAGGGTTTACTGTATATCTTTTTAAAGTTTTTATGGTCACAATGACGTATTTCTCTGAAGGATCCAATCAGCTCTCTATATCTTTATATCTCTATGGTATTTTATCTACCCTGTTTGTTGATGATGATAAATAAAAAGTCTTATCTGAAAAAAAACTTATTTTTTATGCCTTATGATCTGAGTGATGATCCATTTATTGTCGCAATAGATTAATAAAAATAAACGTTCGTTATTTTCATGAGAAAAAGAGATTTTTTAAAGACTATGTGATATTGGATAAAAAAGTTATACCGGCTGTAAAGAGTCAGTCAATGCAGTTATGTTTTTTACTTTAAGAGATATAGTGTATGAGGATGTGGTCCAAGACATTATAAATGCTTTGATCACCCCGACCTTCTGTATACACCTGTTTATTGTTTTCCTGATTATAATACATGAACACAAATACCAATATGTAACGGGAATAGTGTCATGATCAACAGGACCTATTCTTTCATAGTTGATATAAACCGTAATGGTATAAACAACTTATTCCCTCCAATAGCAGGGAAACATCGTCCATCTGTCGCTTTGCCCAAAATAAACAAAGTAATTTGTGCTACGTCATCGTAAGTTGATCATAGAAATATTTGTTACTATTGGGCACAATGACGTATGCCTCTGAAGAATCCAATAAGCTCTCTATGTCTTTATATCTCTATGATAAACAAACAATTATAATTTAACGGATGTAACATGATATATTTTATTGTCCTCCTGAGTGAGTTACACTAACTCCATCTGGTGTAAATATCCAGTACATGTTAACTAGTCATCAAAAAATTGGCACATGATTATAAAGTATTTATATGCTAAATTCTGAATTTATACATAGAAAGTGATGTATATTCAATTTCGGTAGGTAATAAAAAGTATTACAAAGCTAATATTTTCAGCATTTTTCCCCAATACTTCACATATTTTAAAAGCTCATAGTGTAAGAAAAGTCTTATATATTTATATATACATATAAATATATATTAGAGCTGGGAATCGGTACCGCCGATTCGGTATTCGGTAGATTTTATTATATATCTACCGAATATCGATCGAATACCGCACCGGTAGATAATAAAAAAGATAAATTTATGTATGAATCTACTCTATGACTTCTTCATATGCATTTAGTATCGTACAATTTATAACAAAAGGCAATTAAATACATAAATTGTTATAACTTTTTAGAGATTATTTGAAATTTATTACATTTATTTTTATATAAATCATAAATGAACTCGGATTTTGAACGAAATGGAAGGCAATAGCAAACAAATTATTTCCTTAACTGTATTTTGTTATACGTTGTGCAATATTAAATGCGCTTTCAGCTGCAGAGTCGTTTATTTTTTTGCAAAGTTCTACATCTTCACACCGGGTAACGCTTCCAGATCTAAAGTCCGATTACATTTGGTAGTAGCAGCTCTGATATATATATATATATATATTTTAGTACATTGATATATATATATATATATATATATATATGTATATATTAGGGCTGTTCTTATTTTTCAAATGTTTGAAATGTTAGCAACATTGTAGATTTTCTGTTTCTTGGTGATAAAAGAAGACGACATACAAAGTTTGAACAAAATCGGTCAACATTACGAGGTCGCGCAACGAGGTCAAAGTTTTAAAAATTTAGTAAAAATATAGTTTTCCGCAAATTTCTTCAAAATGGTGGACGTTACAGACTTCAATAATAATTATTAATTTAAAGGAAATCTAATTTACTACCAGACGTATGTTTGATGTTTTTTAATAAAACAAAGTTTTCAGTAAAAACAAAGCAAGAAAGGGAGTGAGTATTGTTAGCTTATTTCATAGCTTTTTTGTATCAATTAACTTCACTCGCCTGTAGAAGATGACTTGTTCGCTTCAGAGTAAAATAGTACTTTTAAGTTTAGTAAAACTTTAGATGATAAATCCAAAAATGACCTTGGTTGCGTTCTATCAGTTCAGAATTCAGAACAATCTGAGTTTACATCATATGATTCAGAGCCTGTATTGACCTATAAGAAATCGATTATGAAAAAAATAATAATATTGTGTTTCTTAGATTTGCGTCAAGGTATCCTCTCAAAATTTTACTTTGTCTCTGACGGATTTATAATCCATTATATGCGTCATTTTGTACGCGAGATATGCTTTTTTAATGTACATATAACTCTCTACTTCTTAAATTGACATGATTTAGTATACCAAAATATTAAAGCTGGTTTACCAAGCTTTCATTTGATATGTTTGGTGTTCTAAAAATCGCTATACTTTAAGAGATATAAGCAAATACATTTTGGCACGTACTCCTAACAAAAAATTATCTGTTAGCTGGATAGAAAGAAAAAGAAAAAAAGAAGGGAGAGAAGTGAGGCAAAATACTCTCAAATTACTATATATATATATATATATATATATATATATATATATATATATATATATATATATTATATATCAGATTACTAGATTGTCAATCGGTACGGTATATTTGAAAGTATGACTTTTGTAGCATTAACATAGAGACATAAAGATATGGAGAGCTTATTCCTTTCAATAGCAGAGAAACATCGTTCAACTGTCGCTTTGCCCAAGCGCTCCCTTGCGTGAAGAACTTGAACTTCGAAAATAAATAAACAACTACAACTTATGTAATTATAGAGCAGATACATAAATAGCAGGCCTGTGAATGGAACGCAAAATTGAACGGCGTTCAGCTGAACGCACGTTCAATGAACGGAACGCAACTTTTTTTTGAACGCTGAACGTTGAACGCAAAAAAAAAGAGTTTTGCGTTCAGTGTTCAATTTTTCCAAACATTTCTTGGACTTTTTGGAGATTCTTTTTAAACAACGTCATTCTTTTCTTTAAAAAAACGTCATCACTTTTTTCGGATTAAAAAAAAAAACGTCATCACTTTTTTCGGAAATTCTTTCCTAAAAAAAACGTCGTCACTTTTTTAAATATTTGAACGTTGAACGCTAACGGAACGCTGAACGCAAAAACATTGAACGGAACGCTATTTTTTTATAACACTGAACGCAAAAAAAGCTGAACGCTCACAAGCCTGATAAAATAGACATTCAATATAAGCTTATGCTATGCATTGAATACTAGAAAGTACCTGAAAGTGCATTAATATCGGACAATAAGAGACAGAAAATAAAAAAAATCTATAGCCTTCCATTTCCTACAAAATCCAAGTATATATATATAATTTATATAAGATTAGTATGTATTGAATTTCAAATAAGCTCTAATAAAATATAACAAATGATGTATTTAATTGTCCTTTGTTATAAACTGTCCGATATGAAATGCATATGAAGAAGTAAAAGCAGAAACATAATAAATTTCTCTCTCTTTCTAATCTACCGTACCGAATATCGATTGATACTGTAGATATATAATAAAATCTACCAAACACCGATATCGATCGGTATTCGGTATATACCGAATATCGACCCGGCGGTAGATTTTTCTACCGAATCCCAGCTCTGATATATATATATATAGTTCAGCCATTGTTTTTACTATAATGTGCATATACTATAAGAAGATGTATATATGTAGCAGTATAAATAGATTTATGAAAAATGGTTGCAATTAGTAAAGACTGTGCCAACCAATATATTTCTACAATGATGATTTCATAGAAAGTATTGTGCACTCTTACCATATTGATATTGATGTGCATGCATGCTCTTAAAGAAAATTCACAACTTGATTCCCAATGAAAGCATTATTTTATATTCCTATTTTAAATGGCATTCTTTAAATGTAAAAAGTAACATAAAAAACCTACCAACTTTCATTTATCACTTAAAAAATTCAAGACAAAAAACAAATTTGTATTTATATTTATAATCATTCCTTTGGTTATATATATGTACATTGGTGAGTATACGTTGAAGCACCTGTCACATCACTGTCACCCATACAAATTCTTTGGATGTCTTGAGGTTTTAAGTATTTTTCTGAAAATAATAAGGTGTATTGTATCTTTGTAAAATAATAAATAAAAATGTAAAAAACATTTTGGATTTTATAACTAAAAAGAGCTCTGCTTTTGCATATGTGTGACCAAACGGTTGACCTATATATAAAATATATCAAAGGAAGGCGATATTTGTGTGCATTACGTTGTGTCCAACTCTCAATGTTGGGGTGAAGGTTCGAATCCCGAGAGGGGGTTCGATAGACTAGTTTTTGAGCTATAATGTTTATTTATATCCAGTCGGATGCAATTCTGTAGAATCATATATGCAATATATATATACAATGTTTCTTCTAAGATGTACTTTTCAATAAGTGGTCAAATTGTTGACTTCAGGGATCCCAGGGATCCCACATATATCAAATTGTTATATCAATAACAGTGAACGATCTCATAAATATTTTACAAGTTTCTTCGTAAGCTTTAGTATTTTTAACATTGATAAACTGTGAAATGATTTAATATGGTATTTTAAAAATACTGAACTACGTTATATATTAAAATGTTTTTTCAGAAAATTATTTATGAAGTTATTAAAACAATATAACAATATAAAGAAAAACAGCAAAAGAGGATGGAATATGATTTATCGATTTTCGTATTTTTTTATCACAATGAATGAATAGTTCTTTGACAGCATTGTGAAATTTAGAGAAAGTTTTCTTATTGTTTCCCTTGCTTATTTATTTACGAAATACATATATTGAAGGAACTTAAGATATCAGTTTGTCAATTCTAAGAAATCAACTTGAATAGATTGATATATTATTAAACTAAAATAATAATATGCATACATTAGCTTGTAGTTTTGGCTATAACATGTTAAACATTCTATTTATCAAGGAGGATACTAAACTAATGACAAAAATATCAGACAAACTCAGTTGATTATGCAACTGTATATATATACACTTTATTTTTCAAATTATACCTCGCTCAGGAATATCCATTATATTTAAAAGTAATTTAAATTTTCTAAAAAATATAGGAAAGGAGTGTGATTAAGTGTACTTTATACTAAGGTTATATGACTGGCATATCTGGTAATTCTGGTAACTATGTAAGATTAATGATTTTACAGATAAGTCGTACCAGAATATAAATAGTCTCTCAGCCATTTTTTTAAAACCATGTGACGTGTAATCCAAAAATGATATACTATTAATTTTTAAATGCTTCCTTACATGTACATATCTTTCCCACCTAAAATACATTTTTGGCAAAAGTTAATGTCATTATTTGATATTTGTTTTCTCATCAGTAAGATGATTAATTACCCTTTATATACATTAATGTTTACAACATAAAATTGCAAACACCAATCTAAAAAAACTGAAGAATGTAGAAACCTTTGTTTAGCTATCCTGCTAAGTTTTGTTCTTGCTTTACTCAGATATTAATATCTGAGTTGTAGCCGCTATATAAAACAATAGCATACCTACACATCTCACGATTAATATTTTTTGTTTAAAATGTAGCAATTAAGTGTATTGTTCGATAATGGGGGGGGGGGGGGGGAAGCTTTTGATGTATGAAATAGCTAATTTAACAACCATAAATTGTTATATAATTATAATTTTCCCCATCTTCCCATCCTAAAAAAATCATTAATCAATTGTCATCCATTAACCAATAAGGGATTTCAAAGGAAAGACGAGAATGTTTTAAAAGCCAACTACATATATAAAATTAGTCTAATGAGCTATCATCACTCATTTGAATTATGTACCTAATCAAAAATATAATACATGGCGGAAAGATATAAAAGTCTTAAATGTTTTAAACAGTTTTATTTAGGCTCACTTTAGAGTACAATATTTTGTGAGTAATTTAAATTTGAATGGTCCAATGAATTTGAAAGAAAGCTTTTTATTATAAATTAATGATTTTGATGAACACTTGTGTTATTTAGTTGATTATAATTCTATGTAATTAAGTAATTCATAAATAACAAAATAGAACTAACTAAAATATGAATAACTAAATATTTCAAAATGATTATAAGTAATAAAACACATGTAAATATGACTAATAATATACATTCATATTTTTACAATAAAAGTTTCATAAAAGGCCTATTTTTGATATTAATTTTATTTGATATGAGTTAGTTTTAAAATCCTTGTTAACAGTATAATTATAGAGAATATTGTGTCCATTGTCAGCGGCCACATTGTTCTTAACAGTCACTTACTCAAGATAGGAAAAACACAAAGGTCAACTTGTCGTCTCTGCAAGGAGGAAGAGGAAACGCCGATTCATTTAATTTTTGACTCTGCCCGCAGCATAAAGAAAATTAACCATCTCGCCAAGGAGGCCAAAGCTAAGAAAACGCCAATGGAAGCTCAATGCTTGAAAATAAATGATAATAATAAAGATATAATTAACTTATTCAATGATAAAAAAATCAGCTCCTTAGTAAACTTTTACCGGTTGATACCGGATTGGGTCCAGGTGAGGTGGGCTATACCTAGGAGTTTGACAAGCAACAAACAAACAGTATACATACACTTTTTTTTCCTCGTCAGCAAGGTCTTTATTTATCTAAGTGACAAAAAGTAACATACTTAAATAAATAGTAAAATAGAAAATTGTGCTTTTTACAATAAAACATAAATAAACATTCTAGTTTATAATTAGTATACATACACTTAAAAAACCATATACGAACTAAGGTAACGAACACGATCACACAACGGGGTATGTACATTGCTCAATAATATTTGTTAATTCAATCAAAGTATATGATCATTGAACAAATAAAATATTTGCATATTTATTACAAATGTAATACGTTTTATAAGACATAACATAAATAAAAAAGTAACTATTTCTGTTAACCATTAAATTATAATTCCATGCGATGTTTAAACACTTTTTAAGTCTTAATATGAGAAGTGTAATAATCACAAAAAAAATTACATAGATGAAACAAGTATTATTTTCTAACCCATACAATTATACTTGAAAACAATATTTGAATCCTTTAGTTTTCATCAATCCTAAAAGCCTTTTATCACATCTTTGTCTCCCATAACCATCTAACTTTATGAATAATTTAAAATTAAAAAACATAATCCTCTGAACAACATCATCAAAAGTCGTCTTGTCATATTGTGTCATGTTTTTAATGATGTTTTGATTAATCGATGTAAGAGGAGCGAGGAGATACGATTACAAAACCCATCGAGGGACTTTTGCTTCAGCGAACTACTGACAGGATAGGTAATATACATATTATACTAAAATAGTTTTTTATATAAAATACATATTTATTCATTCAAGTGTGTACTTTTTCATAAAACAGTATGAAAGTACATACATTTATTGATAAAGACGCATCTCCTAGGAGATGTAGCATTCGCATAAAACATAATAAAGTATCATTAATTATTCTTACATAGGTTTTTAAAATAAACAAATTCAGACTCGTTTCATTTTTTTCATAATGGAGCTTAAAAAGATCCGTTTTAATTAAAGAAAAACGAACTTTTAATTGTTTATGTTGACTGCAATATTGAATGCTTTATTTTTGAACCCTTCTTTTACATATCTAATGACTTAGGATTTAAATATAGAGTCAACCTGTCAATAGCCGCCAAGAAGTACCAATAGGTACTGGATGCCTCAATAGACAGTATATTTTACTACTATTTTTTTATTCTGCAGGGAAAATATGACCGAAAAGGCTTTACTTTATCAATAATGCTATGAGGTTTTTTCGTAAATTTAAATAGGTCAGTCCTTTTTCTTTTTATTGCTATTATTAAATTATATGCATACATCATTGCCTTATTCGTTGAATAATAAAAAGGCACCTTTCAAATACGTTTGAATAAATATTTTAATATTTAAAAGATTGAATTGTTTATACTTTTAAATATGTATATTATTTATAATACAACAGTAAGCCAAGAAATATAGATTTTTTTGAATTTATGTATATACTTTGGTAATTTTTACATTAATTACTAGCTGAATATGGATATGAAAACATACTTTTTTTTGGCTATAAGACTTTGATACTATAGACTTTATCACAGTTAAATTAATATTTCATGATAATTTTTTTTAAATTAATTTTATCCTATATACGATTTTTCCTTTAAGGATCATATCGAGGTAATATTTAAAGATAAATAAGCCTTAATGAAATTGTTACTTTTTTCGGGATGCCATGCGTTTTCATAGATTTTATAATTATACAAAATTAACAATAAATGATTATATATATATTTACATAAAAAAATATACCTTTTCTTATTTTTCCGAAATAAATATTAAAGCTAAAAGTGATTTTTTCCTTATATTTAATTGCTTATATATTGGCACTATCATAAAAATAAAAATTCCTGATTACTTATATCTAGCTTACATTTGTAACTGAATTGTCATTTTTTTATATAGTTGGTTATTTGCATTAATTTTATTACACATTAATTTTAACGAAAATAATAATATATGACATGTGTTGGATAATAAATTTACATAAAATATATAAGGCATTTGGCGCAAAAGGAAATACATTCCTACTTGCTATGAGGCATATTCAAGTTACATGTAAAATTCCAGGTCTAATATCATCTTGAATGTTTGTACCCAACAAGAAAATATGTTGGGCATTTTAAAGTAAATATACACTATTCTTACTCTAAGCTAAGGTCACTTTTTTACATAAAATAATACTCACTAATCATGTCTTTTAACTTCCGTTCTACACATAACTTATAAAATAAAAATCCCTTTGGGTTAAATTGGATTTAGCATTTCAAATCCATTGGCTAATGAGCTAACTTTACTTCTTTTGATGTGAACACAGTTATGAATAAATAAAATGCAGACACTGCTTTTTCTGTAGGAGCTACATGGAGACGCCAAGGCCTTTAGAGTTCACACAGGTCATCAAAATTCTAGACCGTCTGGGATCAGTTTATAACGAATTTTTAAATCTACAACTTTTTCGTATAGATTTTGTTTATTTCTATGTTGGAACACCATCAAGACAACTTTAGTTTTTTAACTACCAAAACACAATTTTAAATTTATAAATTACGTATAGAAAAAACCAATACCACATAGTTTTCTTAAGATTGTGGACAATATGGTAAAAATGTCTCTTTAAACAAAAGAACTGACCAATTTTATTACTTTGTTGAATAATATATCAATATTAAATTCCCTATTTACCTCCTTTCATGTTTGTCTTTGTTTTGAGTTGATTTAACATATGTGAATAAAAATACGTCGATTTGGCTTTAAAAAATAAAATAAAGGGTATCATATTTTAAAAACTGCTTGATAATTTTATTCATTTGTTAACTAATCTTATAAATGATCCAAAAGGTTTTCTAAAATATAAATTATATATTAAATATAGTTTCTAAAATATAATTTAAATATTAAATATTGTTTCTAAAATATAAATTAAGGAATATTTTTTCAAAACTAAATTGGCAAATAACATTGTGTTAGCAATCAACCGTGTTTGAAGTGTCTACTCGTCCAAACGTCCGCCCAAGTTTTCCCCAAGATAATGTAAATAGTACTAAAAGTTTTACTCCTGTGAATAGCGGCCCCTGTTTCTAACGATCACTTTTTGGGTTCACCCGAGTCGTTGCATATACAACATTATTCTCTATACTGAATTTGGCTTATAAGAATGACATCAATTCTATTGATGTATATATCTGTTGTTTTAAGTAATATGCTCCTCCTACTTTTTTTATGATAACTTTTATTTAGTAGGAAAAAATGGCGACGGAAGAAAAGGTCAACATATTGGTGGGTAAGTATTTGAGAGCAATATACATAGATAAAGTCCAATCAATATTATTCATCTGAAGTGAATAATGTCACAAACAATTCTCTGTATTTCAACTTTTGGTTTTGCCTATTCGATAGAATTGCATCCGACAGGATATAATAAGCATTATAACATTAAGATTAGTCTGTATAACCTTGGATCTTATCAATGAGGTAGATCAAAAATGGCAATCCCCTCTCAGGAGTATTCGAACCTGGTCCCCTAACATTAAGAGGTGAACACATCATAACGCACTGAGCTATCGTACTCCTTAATTATTTAATTATATAAGCATTTCAACTTATTTGAATGACAATTAGGTGGATCCCATCTTTGCATTTGATCGTTTTCTTCAATTATATAATTAATTTCCTTTTCTAACTGGGCCATTTTTTTCTTCTAAATAGTGTTTGTTAGATGCTTTATTCCAGGTACCAAAGGATATAACCTTAAAACGCATATAACTTCTATAATTATTTTGCCAGTAAAATGTTTGTTTCATAACGTGTTTATAATTACAAGAATTTATTATTGCACAATGGGTTCAATTGCTATGAAAAATGTAATATTGTAATTAGCTTGATTTGACAATTAAATTTATACTTCTTATTCATTTAAATGAATAATTAACAAGATAATGAAAACACAAAAAGACATAATATGAATGTTTGATATACCTTCGAAATAGCCTAAGATAGAAATATTTTATTTGATTATTTTTTATTCTTCATGTAAAAAATTGAGATTGGATCAATGATCTTTTTTACAGTATATACGTAATCATCTTTCATAATATAGTTTAACAACAATTTTTTGGGGGTTGTTTTAAATATATGTATATTCCTTTAATAGGGGATTTATATCAATTATTTTTTTCATTTGTTATTGTAGCAAGAGTTCGAACCATGGTCTGGACCGGTTCATCACTCTGGGCCGTCTCATGAGTTTGTGTTTGTATAGATATATATTTTGGTAGTATTGTGAAACAGTGAGAATATACTTATTTCATTGTTAATTAAATATATATATTTATTATTGAATTTATAAAAAGGAGATTATTTTTTCCATATGTTATACAAATTCAAAAATCTTGACCTCCATATGATTTCATATTTATACTCAGTTTATATTTCATAAAAATCTGTAAAATTTGATCAATCAAATTTGACCTAAATTAGTTTCATAGTGCATTTAACAAAATGTAAGTCTTGTTTCATATATATTTTATCCTCTCCTTTTTTTCCGTTTAGATATTACTTTTTTTATGTATTTAATTTGTACTTTCATTCTCATATTTATATATTCTTTCCCGTAAATTAAACTCTCTCCCACTTTCACTTTTTTTCATTCCGAAAGCGGGATACTTCTAAAGTCGAGTCTAACGGCACACTCACATTTAAACATTAAATACAAGATCCCGGATTTGGTTCATTATTACCTCCGCCGAAGGAGGTATTGTTTTCACTGGCGTTGGTTTGTTTGTTGGTTTGTTGTTGGTTTGTTAGTTTGTTGGTTGGTTTGTCAGCAGGATAGCTCAAAAAGTACTGAACGGATGCGGATGAAACTTTGTGGAGTTGTTGGAAATGTCAAAAGGAATAAGTTATTAAATTTTGGCATCTCTGAGTGCTTCTTTAAGATGCCAAATGAGCTAAATACTAATAAATATTTCAAGTTTGCCTACTCTGCCAATAGATGTCGCTGTGTTGTGAAATCGGGTGCCGGGAGCGTCTTCCTCTCGGAATTTTTCGTCGAGGGGAGCCCTCCCCCGTCCCTCTACGCCGCCCCAGTCGTGAAAAATCCCCCTCGGAAGGGTCATAAGGACCCCGTGACGGCGAAGTTTGCACTCTCTGAGTGTATATATTTTATAATGCTATATAATTATCTTATACCATTTAATGTAACGAAAACGAACAAATAAGTCAACTATTATTCTTCAATAAAGAATTCATATTTTTCTAACTTTCTTGATAATTACCTTTAATTATCAAACATCTAATAAAATAATTTTAGTTGTGCGAACTTATACATAAATAATCAAAATATAAAAAACATAAGAAAAGACATTTTCCAAGTATCGTTAAAACTTTTTGTGTGCACAATAATTATTGGCATAACTTTTGAATTGATTGTATGTCCCTTAGAATGTATAGAATAGATTATTGAAATTGATTAATGTTTGGCGTTTTTGGGTTGGGTTCATTCAATTTGGTGGAATATATAAAAGTAGAATCACGTTAAGCATTGTTTCTATCATCTGATACCTTTTAATTTTTTTTACAATGTTCATATTTTTAAAATATCCGGCTCCCGTATAAAATTGTGTGAATATATTTGTATATATATCTATCCAGAATGTGGAAACGTGTTATTTGTTTGTCGGCGATAGTTCAACCTCTGATAAGAGTTTTTTTTAATCTATAGCATTAATATATACATACATACAAAAGAAAATTGTAATGTTTTTCGAGACGGAAAAATATGAATGTCATTCATCTTGACATAAGTTAAACCAAAAGAATATCTTCCTGTGACGCCATCTCTTTAATCTCTCTTAAAATAGAGATTCTTTTGATTAGATCGAAGATTCCAATTTCAAAAGTTTCCATGGTAGAAAACCGTGGTTATTAGTGCTTAGGGATTCTGAATCTTGTGGATTATAATACTTCATTCCTTCTTTATTTAAAAATTGTAAAGCTTATTTAGATTAAAAGTTCTCTAAGAATTGGAGAACGAAATCCAACCTCCATTTGGTGTATTACTTTTTTTCATTTGTAATACAGATAAACTTAAATTAAATTCTAAAGGGAATATTCTATTTTCTACTCATTAGAAGGTCTTAACAAAGACGTTTCTGAAGAAATAAAAAGTCTATAAAAGACATATATTATCCTTTAATTAAAAGAGTACACCCATTAAATTGTTACATTTTCTATAATATTGCTTTATGTTTTTTACGTTTTGACCTATATATATACATATATATATACACACACACACACACATATATATATATATATATATATATATATATATATATATATATATACATACATATATATATAAGATATATATATATATGTATTTATATATAAAAGAAATCAGTTATACTGTGTGTACAAACGCTTTTTTATTATACACCATTGTGAGTACTATATTGTTAAACGTTCAGTTTGCATAAATAATCAGTACTAATAATATCATAATTTTGAACGTCAAATTAATGTGTTAATACTTTTTAAATTTTTTTTTGCTAAAACGATACCAAAGACTCTACTTCTTATTTGGTTTGATAGAATTGCATCTTATTGGATTTAAATATGCAATTATAGCGCTAAAAATATTTTATCGACTTATGCATCTGTTCAATGAGGTTTACCAATTTTGACATTCTACTCTCAGGAGTCGAACCTACGACTTTAACATGGAGAGTTCAACACGCCTTAATACACTGAGCTACCGTGTTCCCTCGATACAGAGATTATTGCTTTCTGTAGATAAAATACGTTCGTATTTATCATACTTATCATTTCACAAAAACGATGGCGTAAGTTATTATAAAAAAGCGTTTCCATTTAGTTGTTTATATATATATATATATATATATCTTTGTAGAAAAATCTTAGACCTCACGTGCTTGAGACATATCGTTGAGGATATTATGAGATGGTGGAGGAACGAAGGAAGTGAAAAAGTGTAAGCGAGTGTGTGGCTTTAGAACAACTACTTATTACACTATCAAAAAAAAGTATTTATAGCTGTAAGAATGTTTTCTGGTAGCGAATTAAAGAATGATAATTAGGAATAATTTCTGCAGAAAGACGGCTTATATTCCTCTAACCTGAATAGAGAAGAAGAATACTTGATAATGGCGAGTTCATCCACCGTAGGGTCAATGCTCCTATTCGTAGAATGTTATTTTTAACTAATTGAACAAAAAGAGTGATGTCTATTTTATATAAAATTAATAGTTCACTCTAAACCATTCAAAATTAGTAAAAACATATAAAAGCTCTAAATAGATATAATACAAATGAGGGTTTGATAAGTATACATTATTTTACTATATAATTCAAACTTAAGTAAACGATTTTTTTCATTTTATACATTTGTGTGTAATCCGAAAATCATTCAGCAAAGTTATAATAAATGCCCAGTATGGATTTAAAGCAGGAGTGAGAAAAAAACTATTCCCATGGACCATCAAGGGAATATAACGCATAAAGAGATATCGACTTGACTAAGTGCTTTAGAAAAATTACAATTTCAATTCTCATATATTGTTCCAAACCCTGAGAAAACATCAAAGAAAAATTGTTACATAAAAAGTACTGAGTTAAATCTGCGAGGATTTTGATAAGTATTATTGCTTATCAAACCTATATTTTTTTCCACTGAGGTGGTCCATATTGACCTTCCTCTCTCGGGAGTAATAGAACCATCACGTCGCCCTCAACATTGAGAGTTGAAAATGCTTACGCGATTCCTTAATAATTTTTTTGTTGGTACTATTATATTTATTAAAAGATTACTAACTTACTTATTAATTTAAAAAAACAACTATTCATAACAATAAATTAGTTGTAAAATTCACAAAATTATAATTTATTTGAATATAAATGGTAAATTTATACAAAATACAAATGAATATATTTATTTGAAACAATAAATTATTCATAATTCTTTTTTACTTTTGTTTATTATAAAACAAAATTTGGCTTTTTTAAAGCTTGATACAAATAACTTAACTTAATTGATAGGATGGCTTACCCAAAAAGTTATTTGGAATATATGTATACTGCAAGAAAAAGTTTATAATTTTTATGATATATAATTATACAATACTTTTTATGATTATTCTGTCAGTTATACTATTTAAGGTAATAAACAAATGCGAAAAAACATTGCCTAAGAGGGGGTGGAATTTCCTCAAACAACATCATTATATATGAAACATGTTATTAGCATTTGAAATAAAAATTTAATCTAATTAAGATGACACCTTACACATCTTTTTCAATTGAATGATACATGATAATTACACAATACAATCGATAGGTATTTTTCAAATGTTTATTGCATTAACATAGATATATTTATAAACCAAATATTATACACAATTTAAAGATTTGTACTTATACACACCCACGATTCATATTCCAAATAAACGAATATTAAAACAAGTAATTTACTTCGTTGAGCTATTTAAAAATAAAACAGCAAACATTACTTGTGTTTTTTAATATTTTGTGTTTTCTCTTTTAAATAAGTTAACTAAGCTTTTAGAATACCAAAATTGAAAGTTACATTCTCATTTTAATTTATGTTTTGAGAGAAAGTAATAAATAGAACTGTATTTTATTTAAAACATTTATGTAGTTTCTTTTTAGGCAATAACAATATATTTACAGAATCATAAATAAATATTTTTTAACGATTATTATATTTCAAATTCAGATGAGCATCATCTCTTGGTGGACCCCGCCATCCATTTTAGCTTTGCGAGAAGTATTTCTGCTTCCAAAAGCTCCAAAGCCGCAGAATAATCGAAGGCAGCAATACTCACCTTTAATTACGATCACAGGCTTTAGCAGTGTTGGAGAGTAAAATTGCCAAGACACTGCATCCAGTTCGGAAGCCGTATTTTTCCTGTGTTAGTTTACACGAAGCTTCGACGTAGATGGTGCGCAGAAGTGAGATACGTCTTAGCTAGAGGGTTATCTGCGTGGTTGATGATTACCGCTCTCCATTCGTCTGAACAGACCCGGAAGAGATGATAAGGTGAACGATGGGAAAGGCTAATGCTGCCTTGGCTGATTGGTATACAACAATAGGGATTTTTTTCGGTACCGGTGGAGTGCTTGGGGCGAGAAACTTTAGTGCCCTCTTCACCGCGGCAGCACCCACGCTGTTAAGTCCGGATTGACATTTGGGCTATTTTTTATGAGGACATAGATCGCTAGGCTGTCGATCGCCTTTTCGATGTATAACCGATTGTACTATTTGCTGCATCTATTTCGTTTTTTATAATCTTCATGTAAAAGTTGGACGCCATCGTTTCTTCTGCCAATGGTTTCACTTTCCATTTTCATTGCCGCTCTCTACCAACTTTTTTTTTCAGGATAAAGAAATAAACATCGTCACGTTTCACTAGACTCAGTGCTTTGTTTCTTAGGCTTTGTAGCACCACTTCCCTAGATTCTTCGCCTTGGCCCGTTCCGCATGACGGCTCGAATATCCGATCGAAGCCTAGTATTTACGTTTGAAGTGACGTCGCTTACGTCGAACGAGTTGAAGAGGGTACGCCAGTCCCAATGGGCAAGAAGGCAAAGCTTTAGTGCAGACACGTCGAGTTTGACCCACTTGCATTCTTGCATTTGTTTTGTTTTACGATCTGCTAAGGAGCTCTCTCGGTCGAGATTGTCGCAAGAAGCGGTGCATATGATCAGAGAGAGAGCGTCAGCGAGTACTTCTACATGAATGTATGCATTGCTAGGAGGTATACGTGCTTGATCGTGGAGGTACGATATCCCCATTAATAGATAGATTGAATCTGTCGACAGCAATTGAAGACCGAATTCTTCGTAGTAGCCCCCCAACACCGTAGTAATTTATTTCTGTAGCATCTGCAGTCCGTCATATCTTGTAACGCCCAGATTTAATTCTCCCATGAGAATCATCTCTTTCACTCCACGAGTCTCAGAGAGCACTTTAAGTGCCTCTTCTATTTCCTTCAACTGAGTCGTTTCGATGGCTAATCCTTTGTCAGATACGCTTGTTGTGAGCAATGTAAACGGTCTGTTGATGATAACGTACAGACGCAATCCGATCTTAGCAACGACAATGGGTAGACCGGACGGTTTTGGTATCTACTCAGCTTGTGGGCCTTGGCAACAAACATGACTGTACAACGTCTCTTGATTTGTGGACACACGGCAGAAGCGTGTCAATGCCTGTAGAACGGGTACGTCGTCTTGGAAATTCTACACTAACAGCCGAGTGGGGTTATTTGATGTGTCTGATGTGGGACTGATTTGTGTTGTTTGCGAAGGCAGTTGTGTTTCCCACGAGGATAAATGTGGACAGCTCAGTGGATCCACAGGTGACACGGAAAAGCTTTCCAGGCTGACCTTAGTGGTGAAGATGCAGGAATAAAGTCTTGCAACTTAAGGGGGTCTTCTTTGTTTCGGGAGGGGCATTCTTCAGGTGTTGCTGTCGCCAAAAAAATTGATATGGTCGAGTAAAGCGCTGTTGCAGGCCTGCAGTTTGCCTCGGAGTGCCTTGCTTCCCCTTGGAGGCGTTTTCCCTGATCCATTTTACCCACTCCTGAAAAACGCTTTTTTTCTTTTTTTGACTCTCTTTCACTCAAGTCTCATAGAGGTACGTATATTCCCATGCCATTCTGTACAACCTTTCGTTCATCCATGTTTCAATAGCAAAATGGGACGAGGACAGAGTCTTACAAGGGTGGGCCTACATTCCAAACTCGGGTATAGATGCTTCCCCAAATGGAGGGATACAAACGATCTTTTTTCTCTTCCGTCGGAGGAAATGGCCGTGGTAGCAGTGGCAATCAGATTAGCATTGGGGGTAGTACTGTGGTTAGCAGGAGTAGCACCAGATGTAATAGTGGCATCAGCGGCAGTGGAGACATCGGCAGCTGCAGTGGCGAGAGTTGAGTATGTTGCAGAGGCAATAGCAATGGGAGTGTCATGATTAGAGGGAGAGGAGTCGGAACGGCCTGTCCCGAGGATGAAGGTACTGTCTCAAATACAAGAGGACAACCACCTGTATGAGGTATCATTGAGATGCTTGCTGCACACTTTTTTCACATTCTCTACAGATCCTCAAGTGCCAATGATGGTAGGAAGGAGGCCATGAAGTCCGTGCATACATGGAATTCACTTCTTTAATATACAATATATTGGCTCATACTTTACAAGATTAAATAGTTACTATAGAACGATGTGTATGACACATCATAGCATATTGCAAACTCTTTTCAAGATAAGAAGCTTGACAACTAATTTTTAGTTGTTTTTCAAGTGTAGAATAAAAGTTGATAAGTGAGTGACAAAACCAAACAAATACTTTTATTGTAAATTTGATATGTTAATATATATATACTAGTACTCTAGAGAAACTGTTTATTCTTGATGCAGGTGAAGCTGTTCCAAAAATTGTAAATTGCAATAAAGTTAAAAGCAATTGATTCTTACAAGTAAATTTCCATTTTATTCAAGCAGTGTTTGATTGCTTAAATTTTTAAAGAAAAGAGAACGTGAGGGAGTATAGCTTGGAATTAAAGGTTAAATATTGATTAACAATGTGTCACGAAACATTGAATAAATAAAAATGATTTAAGCTGTTTATTAAAATTATTACTTTTATCAATAATTTTTTAGTTGAAGGCAAATCCAAGTTCAAAACAATATATTTTGCATATATATTCTTAGATAAACAAAAAAGTGTTCATCCTTAGGTAAACAGAACAAGTGTTTTTGTCCGTTTTAAAATCATTTATGAATGTATGCCAATTAAAAGATGACTACAATGGTAATTTCGGTAATATACCAACATTTTTAGGATATCCAGGTTTTTTTATTATAATTATTGAGGCTTAAAATATTTTATGATATAATATATAAAGTTTGACCAGGGACTTACCTGGACCGATCATCTTATAGAAAAAGCGTCCAAAAGCGCTCGTGTATGGAACATGGTGAAAGCAATCGTGGGACAGAAATGGGGGTTGACTTCGGATAAGATTCTTTGGCTCTACGAGGCGATGATAAGGCCAATTATGTCCTATGGTGTTTAATATGGGGGCATCGTAGTGAAAAGAAAACTGCGTGAAGATCTTGAACTCGATACAACAAAAGCACTATCAGCGATGACCCACACATTTAGATCAACGCCAACTGCTGGAATGGAATCTGTGCTCGGTATAATTCCCCTTGATTTATACTTGCAGGGGCAGGCAACAAGGTCTAGATGGAGGACAAAGCACTTGCTAAAAGACACTTCGGAGGGATGGGCAACCTTCCAAATCGTAGAGGTCACCGCTTTCCTCTGATAAAATCCTTAGTGCACCCAAAATAAATCAGCATAGCGATTACATTAAGGGCAACCTGATTTGGATGAGTAACCTTCCACTCGATAGTCCAGATTTGGTGGTATATACTGATGGATCTAAAGATGAGGCGGAAAATACTAGTGCTGGATGGTCAATTACAAAGTGTGATGTGTCTGTTCAGCACTCAATGGTATCTCTAAGCAGCGAATCATCAGTATTTCAAGCTGAAGTCTTTGCAATCAAACAAGCAGTGGAAGATCTTCATAAACTCAATAAACAGTGGGAAACTGTCACCATTAAATCAGACTCACAATCTGCAATAGCTGCAATTCTGAAGCCTCTTACTACGAGTTATGAGGTGAAAAAATTTAAGTAAACTATCAAGAGTCTAAAACAGGAGAATAACTTATACATAGAGTGGTGCAGAGGGCACGACGATATTACGGGAAATGAATTTGCGGACTTCTTGGCAAAAAGTACAAAATGTCATGATCGTAGATGTGTCGGGTGCCTCCCAGCTATTTTAAGAAAGTGATTGGCCAATTAATTTATAAAAATGGTGCAGTCGATACAATGATTGCCATCATTTAAAGCACACACACTTAATGTTAAAAAAATCGAGACCTAACCTCTCAAACTCCATCGGGAGAACATGAAGCTGCTAGTCCAAGCATACACTGGCCATGGACCGTTTCTAGCCCATCTCAGTAAATGGAAAGACGTCAGCAATGTCTGTAATGTCTGCATGGAAGAACCTCAAACTGCAGACCATCTCATCCACAGATGTCCAGCACTCTCATATGAAAGACTTGAAGCTGAGCATTCAGAAGAAGTAAATGACCGCATCCTCGTATTGATGAAGTGCAGAAGAGTGAAAAATATTTTGTAAATAATTTAGACATTAAGTAAGGAGTTTCGTTTGTTTATTTTAATTTTTTTTTTTTTTACTCTAGCAACATAGATACCCCACCGTGTGGTTATGTTCTTTACCTAAGTTGTGTGCTGTTTGTATATGTCTTTGTGTAAAAGAGTAATACATATCTCTTAACTCTACATAAAGTAAACCAGAAATATTTAGGGGAAGGAATTTTGGGTATAACATCAATAAACATTTTATTTTAAAATTATTCCTCGTCTGAGTCGCCTAATATCATTAATCATATTTAAAAGTCAAACACACACAAACGTTAAAACATAATAAATCATTAAAATAAATTAAATTATTTAAAAAGTTCCATTGGATTTAATTATATTTTTAACATTGTAAAGTACTTCACTGAAAATTTGGGGTAAAGCTTAAATAAAAAGTTGAAGATTTGTTTCCTTTAGAATTGAGCGTTTTAATGAAGAATTGTAGCACATGGGGTTTTCACCTCAAATCAATAATCGAACGATTAATAGATAAAACTATGTTTTGCATTCGTTTAAAAAGTAAATAGCTAATTTAAAAAAATCAAATTTAAATCATATTTTTCAAAACTTATAATAAATTAAAGGGAATCGCTATGCTGTAACATTAGTTACTTATTTAATTTAATAATCTAAATGTGGTGTAGTTTCAATACTCGTCAATGAAAATCAGTTAAACATAACAAAAAAGTGACCTATAGCATAAAGGAAAACAAGACATTTGAACATTTATATATTTCTCCGTAAAGAATAAAAAGTAATGAGTTATTAACATGTAGTGAGTAAGTAAATTTCAAGCATTTTTAGTTATATATGACGTCATTTTCGGACTTCTACATGAAGAAAAAACTTTGAAGATGTGCAGTTAAGATCCTGAGTTGACATTTCCAAAATCATATCAACATTTTTTTTCTCTGGTGATACATTATGAGAAAATTACACAAAAGTTTTGAAACTTTTTCCTATTGTATATAGCGCAGTGTAGACGACAGTGGGGTTACGCTACGCATCCACTAGAGTGTGCTAAACAAAAGGGAATGTAAAAAAACAGTCAGATAAGTCAGTCAAACTTTATTAATAGATTACAAACCCCTTTTTTAATGGTTAAGATGTTTATTTATTAGCTAAAATCCACACAGTGTAAAACTATAAGAATACACTAGAAAGTAGGAGATAAAAAACACAATCTTAAGATAGTTATGTTAAACACAAAACATAAATGAACATTATAATTTCAAAATTACTGTCTAAAGATTAAAACCATAATATAAAATGACTTATTAAAAATTATTTCATATTCAATATAAAACGTTGATGTCGTCTTATTGTCAATGCCACCTTTTTCACAGCTCCAAAATATATAAACAGCTGTTTTATCTTTTTTCCAAGATTGAAGTATTTATATATTTGATCCATAAAACAGGCGCACTGGATTATAAGGTGCATGGCCAGCTTTTGAAAAAAAATATGAAGAATCATAGGTGCGCTTTAGAGGGCGGAAAATATGGTAAATATTTTTTTACTATAAAAAATAAATATTTTTATTAATATATAAAAACTTTTACATATCAATATTATATAAACAATTACACTTAACGGTATATAAATACTATTTTATTTTGTATGCCTATCATTTGCTTAAAATGCAAAAAGAAAATAAAGTTTTGATAATAATTTTAATTCTTCACACCTTTATGATGTCACGTATCAAACAACTACACCCTTTAAATACATTCTATATAAAAATACATAAATACTAAAGAGAGTTTTCAATTGTTTCATTGCCATTATAGATACACCATAAAAAACAGGAGTCTTAGGTTGTCTCGGTGGATATAATGACAATTAGTAAGTGTATATACGTGACATGTACGATACCGAAATAATTTATAGCAAAAGTGAACTACATAACTATGTTCGACATTTTTATAGTATTGCAACATGAATGAATATTTCAAACTCTGATGAAAAGTCCATCTGTGATTCATTTCAAAGGGGAAATAATATTAGTATAAGCAGCTAAAAAAGATGAATGCGACATAAAGGGCTTTGAATTTTTCAGGAAATAATGAATAAAAGGAAGATCCTAAGAAAAACCTGACTTCATTTCATATTTCAGGAATGTAATAAAGACGCCATTATCCATGCACTTTACATTTTATTTCATTACAGCTCTTCAGAAGACGCTGCTTATGTGCTTGATATAGAGACCAGTACATCAATTAAATGTTTGATGGCTAAAAACATTAGCAATACTTAATTGTCAACAGTAGAAAGTCAAATTAAACTCTGATTACTTAAGTTCGTGATATCGAGGCTATGTCCATAACTTTATATATATATATATCCAAAAATTATAGTAGTTTACGATTTTCTAAAATATTTGATCGTATATCTGACAATTGACTTTCATTTGTCGAAAGTATGGAATGAAAAATATTGTTGAGGCTCTGTTTGGAATTTTGAAACTGCCAATACTCTTTGTATTTTAAAATAACTTCAATCCATATACTGTGATAGGTTAATATTCAAATACGTTCATCACTGTTTATTGTAAGTCAAATAGCATGAACTTTTACGGTTTTTAAAATTAAATGAATTTATTGGTGACTTTATCATTTTAAAAGTATTTGTATTCATTATAATTTATTGTTTCATATCAAAAGATGAAATATATAGACATAGCCCATCTTATATATTATACATGAGTTGGTGGTTTTTGCCGAACTAGAGCTAAGTTAATCTAAGGAGTGATCCTAAGTGTATTTTTGAAAATTATTGTTTAAATTGCAGATTTTGAGACCCAGATCCGTTTTTACTATTACCTACAAGCCAGCTATATACAAGCATTCAAAAGGATGCTTTTAGCAATTGTAATTGCAATTTTAAACATGAAAAAAGCAATGACACAATGAGTTAACGATTAAGTTTTGTAAACTATGGTTTCTAACCATCTGCTGACTATGGATATAATGAGAACTTCCAAATCAATAAGCTGTTTTGTTGATTTCATTTTTTATTACAAGCCCCTAAGCTAAATATAATCTCAAAATGCTCGGTGTTGCACAAAAAAAATAAACAAGGACACAAACAAAAGATCCCTCATCTAAATGTGCTAATTATTATTTCTTATTATTATTATAAAAGTATGAAAGTACATTCTAGATACATTATACACCTAAAACCACTTAAGATAGGTGAAAAGGTTCTACCTTATATTTACTTAACACTCAAATAGGACTTAGATACATCATTTACTCACTCCAACCATCCTCCTCCTTAGCGACCATCCGTTTTAAATGTGAATCTGAATCTCTTACAGCTCTTTTTGACGAAAGTCTCATTTATGTTGGCTCAGATATCTATGATGGCGAACTTGAGTTAATCTTGAAATGGATGCCACTCAGCTTGACCTTCAGGTGCCCAAAGATGACATGGTCCATTGGAGCAACATCTAATGAGTGTGGGTCCCAACAGTCCTTTTGAAATAATCCAAGTAGCTTATTTTTTAGCATCTTTGGGTAATTATTGATGTATAGCAACTGTCACCATCATGTTAGAGCCACCAAGTCTCCTTAACTTTATCTTATCCCGTGGAAATATGTTATCACGCAGGTACTTGATGTATGTGTCAGATTTCAGCCTCTCATTGGTCTTGAGGAAGATGAGATGACACTTCCTCCCATAGGAGCCAACCCTGGCAATCACTTGCAAGTTCGTTCTTTCTCAAAGTGGACTTTGGTGTCGAGGACATCTCCAAAGACCTTAGTAAGGCAGAATCCGGTCACATTGGTTGCCATTTCACCAATGGAGAATGGTATTCCATCTTGGTGAAAAAATGGCAACGGTCTTCTGAACCACCTCCATTGTTGCTGGCGACTACGTAGGCCATGTAATGACCCTTTTGGAATCTCTGAGGTCCCCCTGGCTAGTGCTCAGTAGACAGTGTAGCTGGATAAACCCACAATTATACTAATTTTCGTAGAAGATTTCCCATGAGTAGAAAGGGCAAAAGTAGCATTTTTTGTTGATGCTTCAGCTGTTGCTGATGGAGTGATTGTTTTGTTTCTATTTTCGCCTTGTTGTGATATCGGGGCACTGATTTAAGACGCAACAAGTTTAAAAAACCATATCGAAACCTCCCAATGTGGAAAAATTAAGAGTGTCATTTCTTAAGTAGTTATAATTATGTAGATGATTATCTATTTCAAATACATAATTGTAAAGCTGAAATTAATGAGTACAACCAATAAGAAAAAGAATGGTTTATCACAAATTTAAATCAGAGGATCATCATGGGTTTATTATTGTTATGTGAGAATATGAATGGTTAATATTAAGTAATTTGTGAAAGCCTTCACACATCTTCGTAAAAACAAATATTTCTTACCTCGGATATATTCATGATGAAGTACTCCTGATGGACTGAGTAATAGTTATTCCAGGAATCAAGTTATTCAAGCCCTACTCAAGTGATTTCCCTTCCTGTCGGGAGGACCCTTAGATATGCTAAGAATTCTTCACATCTACATATACCTTTTAAGGGCATTTTTCTTTCTTTCTTTTTATTTCTCTGTATATAACTGATTTCACTATTATTACTCTCTTTTTTAGCTTACTTCTCCACAACGACGCTTGTTTCTTTCTTATTATTTTTATCTAAATTCAGCAATGATGGTGAATCTTTTGCTGCAACATAAAGTGGTGTTGGAATTTGGCTACACGTGAGGCTTTCCAATTTGGCATAAGTCTAAACCTCGGATGAAATGCGGCGTCTACATGATAAAACTATCATGCTTCTATAAACAAATGCTATGATTGACATTAGTTATGAGGAACTGACTATAAGGATGTAGGCTTAAGGCCAACATGTTTTAATTATTGTTAAGTGTTCCATTATTGATGGTTTGATAAATTTTTATGTAGAGTTTGAGATGTTACCCTGAGGCGAATAAGTGTTTACCCGCTTTTCTCTATTTTTTCAACAACAAAAAAATGTGAATTTATGTAGTATTTTCTTTCATCTTTAGATCGCATATATATCATGATATTTTCAAAAAAATTGGTGCTAAATGTAGTTATGATTGCAAAATAGTGTTTTATATTTACGTAGATGAATGAAAAGAAATTAAAGTTATAAATGTTAAATTTTTGGGTATCTTAAATAATATATATAATATCAACAAAAATCGATTTCGAATCCTTAAGAGCTTACTTGTATTTGGCATAAAGTTATTTTTTTAATTTAATTTATATCTGAAAACATGAGAACCGATCTAATGGCGAAAAAAATACTTCAAAGTTTAATACATAATTTTTGGGTCCGTTGATTAGACACTTAACGTTGTTAGATTTCGACAAATTTCACTAGATAATTTCTATGCACTAAGGTCAAATCCTAGGGGGAGCCCGACTCTCAATCCGAAATACGTGCAATAAGAATCACCCTTTATATATAATATATATATATATAATTATATATATATATATATATATATATATATATATATATCTATTATAATCTATATAATATATATAGAAAAAGTAAAACGGAAAAACACAATTTCATTAGTCCCATATATTTCTAGAAAAGCCATAATATAAGTATTAAGGGCACACTTGCGGAAACTTTATATTCCCCACAAAACATTATAAAGGTAAACGCCCAGCATATAAAATTAATCTTTCATAATGTTAATTTGATCCCGTATTTGTATTAGACACAAAGGCAAGGCATGGATCAAATTATTAATATTTACATTTGTGCCACTGGTAAAGCATAACATTTGGCTGATGTCATTTGCACATTGTTAGCATGATAATTATTTAATGCGTTATCTATAAAAGGCAATAAGTACAGATCCAAAGAGGAAAGAGTGAAGACTAACAACATGGAAAAAAACTTTTTTTGTTTATTTCCTCCTTTACTGTTCTACAGTCACTCCATTGATTTAGTCATATATTAATTTACATATATTCATAATTTATTTTGTTAAATTAAGATATTGCATACATAAGGGAAAAAAGAAAAAAATGATTTAATCATATATTTCCTCAACACCCCGCCGTTTCATAATGTATAAATTAGGTTCCGAATTTTTTTTTGTGACGTCTCCCAGAAAACATAAACAAATCACTTTTATTGTAATATTAAGTATTAAATCCCTACTCAAATTATCATTAGTGCATCTTACTCTTACAAAAATGGCTTCAATTAATAAAAAACGCAAAATATTTTTAGAGGCTAGGAGAAAATGTGAACCAATTTTTTCAAATAATTTTATAGTAAATGGAAGGTTGGATAGGATTGACCACCTTGTCAAAAGAGTTTCAAAATCATTGTCAAAGGTGCCGTCGGTTCCATTGGAAGCTATTAATAAATTTACTAAAATTCTTGTATTTCTCCACATAAAATATTGAAAAAAATCGCTTCAAGAGCAAAAGCTAGTCATAGAAAAAGTTTAAGAGAGAGGCGAAAAATGAAACAGTGGATTAGTTAAATGCTCCAATAATTATATACTTTTTCTAAATATGTCTTTCTGTTTATATTTATGTAATATATGATTATAAACTGTATTTTGTTTTGTAATAATTTATAAATTATATACTTTTTTCTAAATATATCTTTGTAATAATATTTGTGTAATATGTGATTATAAACAGTATTTTTTATAATTTATTTCGGTTTTTTATGTGTTTTTATCATATAATGATTGAAGAGTTTGCTTTTTCATGAAATATTTTGGATAAATTCAGCAACTTTAAATCATCAAAAATTTATGAGTAGTCACAAAATTTAATATTTTTCCATTTTCTAATAGAATTGTGATAATAATTATTCTATGATCTAATAAAAGGCTCAATTGATTATATTAACATATTTTACTTATAAAATAGACCCTCTTTTGGCAAATGTGACGTCATGCTCATGAGGTAGGCTGCGTGGCGGTGTATTTTTTTTACTTTCATTGGTTTAAATGGTACCTTACCTTACCTTTGGTATTCCTCTTCTTTTTTCCTTTTTCAACTTCATTGACCAATTTTTCCTTTTGGCTCTTTTGCCTTAACAACTTCAAATATATTCACTCGTTAGATATATTTATATATATAAATAAAATATGTAAAAAATATTAAATACCATTTTTTGTACATAATATAAGTAATAAACGCTTATGTGTCATTTAATAAATCGTTGCCGGTACTGAAGACTCCATTTTGATCCAATTATGCATGCTTCAGAACTGAGGCCATATTTTTTTTCTGCTGCGGTGATTTTTACTCAAAATTCCTTCCGTCTTGGTGATTCGTGGACACTAGCGCCCATGAAATCCGATACTTCCCTTCCCGGTCCCTGTTTTATAATGACGCCATAAAAAGCTTTTAAAGAAATTTAGAATCTACAAATATACTTTTTATAATTTTCTGTATTTTTGTTACTTTTGTCGTTTCTGTTTTATATGCTTTTAAATGATATATATATTTCAGATTATTCAGCTCGGATGCTAAAAATTTAAACTATAATGTTTAAAAATGTAATTTTTTACGCATTAGCATCTAATTATATATCTTATACTTTGGTTATTGTATATATTCCATGAACTGTGAAAAAAAATTATGAAGAAAAACGGTCGAGAAAATAATCCATACTGAACTGACATACGAGTTTGAAATTTTATCCGATAAATACAAGGTATGTATTCAAAATTATAGAACATTTAATGAATATTAATTTAAAGTACAGACAATCATGTGAAAATATTAATTTATTTAAATTTGATGTAACAATTTATATCATTTTTTTCTATTTAAATTTCTTATAACTCCAGTTATTATTTTCCTTCTATTTCGTGCACCATAATAATTAAATTGGGGTTTATTCATATTAACTAAAATATGGGATGGAATTAACAGCTTTTGTGAAAAAGGGTCTGCTAATATTTAACATATTTTCCTCCAAATTGTTGCAGCTGTTTATGCAGTCTTTTAATATAATTATTTCCTTTCTATCGATTAAAAAATATATGATGCAATTACTTAATGCAAAAAAAAAATTAAAGTAATAAATCTAATTATCTTAACCATGAAACTATCAATGTGAACTATTTATTATGGAAGGGGCAAAGTAATCTATTTAATTCTTAAAAAGACAAAGATCCAAGAGATGGAAGTCCTTGAGGGTAGTTAGTCCAAGAAATGGGACACAGTTGTTTCACACTTTATATATATATATATATATTTATTATACATATTCACATTTCCCTTGATTTAGTAAATGCTTGAAATTTAGTTATTGATTTATAGTTTGCATGCTGTCAACAATAATTGTAAGAATGTACAGTGAAAACAGAGGTGTATCAATAACCCACTCATACCTATCTATTTAGTGGCCTTTTTACATTGAATTTCTTATGAAAGCGATCAATTTACATTAGAAATGTGTCAGAATTTTTCGTTGTTGTTTTATTGTACTATCTATGATAAAAAAAGGATTCTATTCGAACGACTGCTCGTTTCTCTGTTTCCCTCAAACGATTCATTAGATTTTTTTTAAATAACGATTTTTAAAAGGTTCGGGTAGTGCTTTTTACAGTTTTATAGCGCCATTTTTATTTTACTTGCTTAAAATGTTGGTTTACTGTTTCTTTAAAATGACTACATTTGGAATTAATTTTTTGCACATAAATTCGAGGTATTAAGTTAATATTTAATGGTCACTTCGTAACGGTTTGAAATATAGAAAGGGAATGAATTTCCATCGATTATATGTAACTTAGATACAGTATATCATTTTTGAGACCTGTCTATTATATATATACATTTTATATATATAATTATAATCAAAAATAGATAGAACAGTAAATCAATTGTAAATGTATTATAACCATGATTAATAATTCGTTTATATATTGAAATATAATCATAATGATTTTAAAAAGAGTATATTTTAATCGTAAATGCTAATTATTTTTAAGAGTTTTAATTACTAGTTTTAATCAAAAAATGATTTTGTGTTTATGCGTTTCAAATTAATTAAAGTTAATTAAATGTATCAATCATTTAACTGCATATTGCCGTTTGTATGGATTATGTAATTTACACATATATTAATTAATGGGAAAATGAATTGATTAAATGTATGTATGTATGTATATGAAAGTAAATTGATGAATTAATGTTTTTATTACGATCTATGAAGATACATTTTTTTATAGTTGAAAAGAATTTATTGCTGTTTCACATTATACACATATGCATTACAATATAGAACAAAGATATAAAACAATACACACATATATAAAGCAAATGAACACGACCACACAGAGGGGTATATGTGTTACTACAGCAGGAGTTGATCTAAAGTATTATACAATATTAAAGTTATCACTAATTATTTTTTCCATTTTTGAGCATTTCATAAATTTAAGGATACGTAGGTCTTCATCCTCTTCTTGCATGAATTGATGTCTCTCATAAGAGAGTGATGGGCATCTGTTGATTAAGTGGTCTGCGCTTTGTGGCTCTTCCATAAAGATATTGCAGATTCCGTCAATATTTTTCCATTTACTTAGATGAGTCAAAAATGGTCCGTGGCCTGTATAAGCTTGAACAAGAAGACTCATGTTTTGGTGCGACAGTTGAGTAGTCTTGGATTTTGGTTTTTTTAAATGCGATGTGTGTGCTTCATTAGTTGATCATCTTTGTATCTACTACACCACTCATAAAAAAAGAATTCATGTATCACCTTCTTTATGTAGCTAGGAGGTGCTCCAACACTCAAACGGCTCTCACTTTCGATACCTTTTTTGCTAGGTAGTCAGCATATTCATTTCCTGTAATGTTTGAATGACCTCTACACCAATCAAGTTTTATATTAATGTCACATTTACCAATGTTTAGTGTTTCTTTACACTTTTTTACAGTTTCACTCTTTGTGAGAGGATTCAGAATAGCAGCAATTGCTGATTGAGAATCCGATCGAATTATCACGTTTTTGATGGTTTATCTTGGTTTAGTAGAGCTATCACCGACTGAGTGATTGCAGTGACCTCCGCTTGGAAGACTGATGCTTCGTTATTCAATGATACAGAGGATTGATGAATAGACACATCACCACGAGTGATAATCCATCCCGCTCCTGTGCATCCCTGCTCATCTTTAGATCCATCGGTGTATATAATTGTATCTGGGTGTTCAACGTTGCAGTTGTCAACCCATATGCGACAACCAGTGATATAGTCATTGACTTGATTCAGTTTTAGTTTGTCCAGTATCTTATCACTAAGAAAACGATGTCCTCGTCGCCTTGGGAGATTGCCCACTCCATCCCATGTATCACGGAGAGTAAATTTTGTTCTCCATCTTGACTTTGTTGCATGTTCTTTTATATAGAGGTCGAGAGGAGTTATCCCTAGCACTGCCTCTAATCCTGATGTCGGTGTTGAGCGAAGAGTTTGAGTCATACCCAGAAGTACTTTTCTCTGAATGCTTTTTAATTTCCTGATTCCATCTTTCTTCGCAGTAATGGAGTGCCCCATATAAGACACCCATATGTGATGATAGGTCGTATCATAGCTTCATAGAGCCACAGGATTTTATCAGAGGTTAGTCCCCATTTTTGCCCTATTACTGCCTTTGCCATATTCCATATGCGGGAACACTTTGCAGCTTTTGCTTTGAGGTGTTCGGTCCAAGTTAGTCCTTGATCAAAAATAACACCCAGATACTTCATTTGTGCTTCATACTCCATACCCATTCCAGCGATATATAACTGCGGAAAGTATTTAGATCTTAATTTATATGCTTTTGAGAAGACAATAGCTCTTGACTTTGATGGATTAAAGGTCAGGCCGTTTGTTGCTCCCCATTTTAAAACTATATTAATTGCATCTTGCATTCTATTGACAAGAGTACTTGGATGCTTACCACTAATTAGTAAAAGGATATCATCTGCATAACCTATGACTTGAACCGCATCCTCTTTGAACTCAGTCAAAAGGGTATCCATGATCATGTTCCATACCACTGGAGACAAAACTCCCCCTTGAGGACTGCCACGCGTTGGTTGAACACTGAACTTTTCACCTTTTAATTCAGCGGTTACTGTTCTTGTATTTAGAAGTTCCATGTACCAAGATCTATGAAGATACATATTTAAACACTACATGAAATGCCAATTAACAATCACCTTGGTGAACGAAGGAAGTTATTTTATCTCACATTCCCAAAATAATTTTTAAAAAATTTATAATAGTGTTACAAGAGCTTAAGTTTTTCTATACTTTTTTCGTAAAATTCCTTTTTTTCATAATATCAATGAAATTAAAGATATTTTTTTATAGAATCGTAATAGTATCTTGGGAATATTTTTGCTATTCATAAAAAAAATAAGTTTATACTATTGTAACCTTTATAATTTTGAGTACAACACAATTGAAACAAATATATATGTTTATTGTAGATATAATTATGAACCATGGCGTACAGAAACTCAATATCATTTATACAGAGATGCTCTTGGACACTTCTATTGTATGAAAGTTTTTGTTTGTTATTTTGTTTTATTCTGAAGGCTTTTTTTAACCCGTAGTAATTGACACATCAGTATTGACAATTTTGCTTGGTTAAGTTTTGTAAGCAGTTAGGGTCCTTCAGGTCTTTCAGACGTTTGTTCCCGAAAGAAATTGCTATCATAATTTAGATCATGATGCCAACGATTGCAGTCTTCATTTTATAATTTCAATAAAGTTTATGGAGGTCAAGACATTATCCCTTGAAGAACACCGTATCCTTAATATATATATATATATATAGGTATATATACAGGGGCGGAGTGGCCAGCGAGAGTACCGGGACTATTCCCAGTGGGCCGCTGGCCTAAAGACACATAAACGGCCGTTGACAGCCTCCCAATGGCATATTGGGGCCTGTATAAGGCCGGCGAGGGCATATTGTCCCGGTGGATAAATTCTTCCTGCTCCGTTTCCTGTATATATATATATATATATATATATATTTTTTTTGGGAGGGGGGGGGGGGGCGATGTTCATTTTTCCACCCAAGTAGTGAACTCTTTTCACTCTATATTCAGACTTGACTTCCCAAAAAGTCAAAACTTTCCGTAATTTTATTGTAACTTTTATTTCTTCCAATGTATCCATTGGATAAGGTAAAAATAGCTACTTATCGCCAATATTCTTTTTTCATTATGAAATCCAAAATGAACTTTTCCATATAGTTGAAAGTAATGTATATATATTCAGTCCTATATTTAATTCAATATTTCAATTAGTAGGGCTACTTCCGGTTAGTTATAAAACTGCTTCAAAATTAGTTTTGATGCATGATAAAAAATGTTATATAATTTGCACAATAGTTGTACAAGTAAACATGCCTATAGCACAGAGTTGTAACAAGCACATAAAATTTGCATTCAATATTATTAAAACAAAGAAATATTTTTATACCCACATTATATAATAATAATTGTTTTTTCATGCATCAAAACTCCTTTTTTTTTTTTTTTTTTTTTTTGCCTTTATGGTTCAATAGAATTGCATCCGATTGGATATAAATAAGCATTATAGCATTATAATTAGTCAATCGAACCTAGGATCTTATCAATGAGGTAGACCAAAAATGACCATCCCCTCTCGGGATTCGAACCTGCGCCCCCAACATTGAGAGTTGGACACGCCTTAACACGCACGGCTATCGAGCTCAAAACTCCATTTTGAAAGAGTATTATAAATAACCGGAAGTTTTGACCGGAAATAGTCCTAAGAATTTTTACCGGAGGGAAAAAAAATTGCAGGACGTTATTTTCCATATCCAACCTCAACTCCTGTTGAAAAAAGATTTTTGATTGCGCCAAATTAATTTTTATGACTCACTCTAATGTATAATATAAATGTAATATACATTTAAGGAGTCTTAACATTAAATTATCATAATTTTTTTTTGAAGTACTGACTTTCTATGATATCTTACTTAAATATCCAAAACTTACTAACTCTTACATGTGTCTCCATTATTCACTGACTAATTCAAATTGTTAAAAAATATTGCAGGACATTCTTTTCCACATCCAACCTTAACTCGTAATGAAGAAGTATTTTGGATTGCGGCAAATTAATTTTCTAAGACATACTCTTTAAAAAATCTTTAAAGTTGACCTGACCTTATGACAAGTAAATAAAACTTTTTAAACTTTTCAATACTAAAAAAATCTTAAAAACTGCGCCCAGAACACATTCCTTATATTAAAACCCTTTCAACACGGTCCTTACAAAAAAAACGAAAATCATAAAATACTATGAAAAGAAGAGGACATTTTTACAATATTATTACTTATCCGATAAACGGAAAATACATTATCTCCCAAAATGGAACTCAATGGAAGATCTAATAAAATTGGAAAATTGAATTATACGTTCTAACACTTTTAGCATGAAATTCCTTTTCTCGATGAGGGTGAAAATTTTAGATACGTTGATCTATATCATAAATTTGTCAATATTGATTAACTATTTATAAGAAAATCGTTAATTTGTTCTTTTGTATAAAACATTGGCTCCTTCATACTCTTTCAAGAAATTAAATGATTTTTTCTGAAATTTATTTTTAGGAGTTGAAGGTATTTTGATTGTCTTACTGGAAGGATTTTTAGCTGAAGGCGGCATAAAAAAATAAAAAGCCCTATGTCACAACATAAAAACAACACTACTTGTCAGATTCGAGTCCTCTTGAGAGGGGAAGGTCAATTTCGGTCAACCTAATGGATAAGGTAATTTGTTTGATAAACTAATTTACACGCTATTATGCTTATTTATATCTAGACGGATGCACTTCGATCAAACCAAATAGGGAAATAATAATAATAACCCATTTTGGATGAATAATTCGTTATAAATTATGCCAGTTTCATTTGTCATAATATTCACTCTTCCTTGATGAAGGCAAATTTTCGGCATGTTCTTTAATCTAAAATAGTATCAAAAGGAAGTTTGACATCCGTTCTAAGCTCTTCTTCTGGATACTTTTAGTTTTAGAGTCTAATTCACGAGTAGTCATAAAAGAGTATATCTCTAAGATGAGTATCTTTGAAGTTCTAATTAGAACAGATTGATTTATTTACCTAAAGCTACACTTTTATATAACGTAGTCTAGTAGCTGTAACTTAAATAAGAAAAGGAACAATAAATACAAAACCTAAGCAGAAGTTATATATAGGTTTGGGTCAATAAAAGTTTTAAGAGAGTTTTTCCCTTGATGTTTGTAAGAAGGAGATTTTCATATATATATATATATAGGTATATATATACAAGATACATTAAGTAAAAAAGGGCTTAAATGAAATTTGCAATCATGTAATCATAAGTTTATTATTAGAATATATGTTTAAAATTTAAACAATTTTCTTGTTTGTTGATTTACTTCAAGATAACCCTCCTCTAAGTAGTTCTATTAATAATAAAGTAATATTCAAAACTTAGTAATTATCTTATTGAAAAACAGATTCAGTCCTCAGCCGGTAGATTTTTAACTAAGATAAACTTACTGTCAAAATAACACGCCAGATGGAACCAATTTTGAATAAAACAATTAGTAGAAACCATAAAGGATTCCTTAAAGGACGGAATATAGCGGACATCCATAGAAACATAAGTGCTTCCATAAATTCAGTCAATACTAGCAGGAAGTTTGGTGCTACAATCGCAATAGATTTTAGTAAAGCCTTCGATTCAATCAGGCATAATTTTATTATAAAGGCAGTAAAAAAATATCTGCCACCTCCTTTTTTTAACCCCATCCGTTCCCTTTATTCAATGGATCTTCAACAATTATGATCGACGTAGTACGAAGTAACCCTACCATCCTTGGCAAAAGCTATAAGCAAGAATGCCCAGTATCTCCATTACTATTTGTAGCGGCAATGGAACAGTTAAGCACCATTTTAAACCGAAAATATGGAGGCTTTGGCGTCCTACTTGGCTTAGAGCGCATCTTATTGATCTCTATGCCGATGATATTACTCTAATGATAGAGGAAACTCAGCAGAACAGGTCATCAAACGTGTGGAGGTTGTTTTTTGAAAGACTGCATATTCAAGCAATTAAATGGTGTAAAGCGTGGAGAGGGTTAAACCTTCAAAGAAGAGTGGATCTCTATAATACAGTTCTTATTTCTCAAATGGTCTACACGTCAACTGCCTCACCAATTATTGGAGAAAGGCTCATTCAAGCTGAAGATCCTGGGTTGGACACCCTTTTCCATAAACGCTCTATTTCCATTTTGAAAGAAAACGGTCGCAATTAGGAGGTGGGCTAGCTCTCTTCAATAAAATAGTCCCGAAGTTGTATCGGAAAATATTAAGGAACTAGCTATAGGTCCAACGAACGAATGGAGAGGGTACATATATCCTTCGAATATATATATATATATATATACCTACTCTCTTATTTGGAACGGATATGTCTAATGATAATGTAGCACAATTCTCTGAAAACTGGGCAGCTGCACAAAGAATTTTTTGGAGAGTTTCTCCAATATTTGACAATAATAACATCATTGACATAATTCGCAAGAACGCCAGCAAGCCCCCATTCTTTAAAATGTTAAACCTTAAACCAGAAGAACTGGAAAAATTGCCCTCAGAGAGGAGCTTTGGCACTATAGTACTTTAGATGTCCCACCTTGTGTGAGAGGTTGCGTCATTCAAAATGCGGTTATTTTCCGCTTTTTAAATTAATTTGTTGATCAGTTATTTTTTATGTTTATGTAAATACACTCTGAACACGTTTCCCTAGTTATTAAAAATAGTTATCTCCCCACCAGAGTTTAGCTCGTACTGTGTGTAAGTTCTATTATACATATTTCGATAGAATCAAGATTTAATTTCATCTTTTTAAATAGTGATTTTTTTACATATCTGTAGGTATCTGTATTCCTACTCTCTACGACATTTTGATGGATGAAGTCTACGAAGCTACAAAGGACGTCATATCTGCCAGGCAATTTCTCCAAATAAGAGGATGTCTTCGCTTTTATCCACCTACATGTCCAACATGCGAACGTTCAATGTCCTTTGTGAAACATAAAGAAAACGTCATGAAATGGAGATGTGCAACTCATAAGAATAACACTATATTAGAAAAGAAGGACTCATTCTGGGAAGGATCTCATCTTTCGTATTCTCAAATAATAAACTTGTGTGTGCCTGGGCTTAAAAAATACCACTTACTACTGTGCCTCATATGTTTGACATAACCACAAAAACAGCAATAATGTGGTATAAATCCTTCCACGATGTTTGTTCCCAAATTTTGAACCGATATCCTTATAAGATTGGAGGCCCTGGAATGGTGGTTCAAATTGATGAATCTTTGATGGCAAAAAGGAAGTATCACCGTGGTCATCTGGTTCCTGAGAGGTGGGTATTCGGTGGATATAGCCCCAACACTAAAGAAGGGTTCCTCTTTATGGTTGAAAATCGAAGTGCCACTGTTTTACTCCCTTTAATTGTGGAAATTGTTGAGCTGGGTTCGATCATACATAGCGACGGATAGGCTGCGTATGGTGGAATCCCTCAGCTACCAGTTCTACCTCCCTTTCAGCATGAGGTAGTAAATCACTCACAAAACTTTATCGATCCTGGCACTGGCGCACACACAATAATGTGGAGTGCTATTGGAAAAATGCCAAGAGAAGATTTAAGTCTATGGCTGGTGTCCATGATACTACATTATCTGGGCACCTCGACGAGTTAAGTGGAGGGAAAAGTATGGAAGATCGCCGAGGGAAGCTTTTGATAACTTGTTCAAACAAATTGCTGAATTATATCAATTTTAATATTTTTTCGTTTTAAATCTTGTGGTATTAATGTTATTTTGTTAGTATAAGATATTGTTTGCTGAAATATAAAATTACAGAAAGTTATAAATGCATACACCTCAATTATTTTAGAAGCGGAAAAAAACTACGTTTTGAATGACGCAACCTCTCTCACAAGGCGTCCCGTCTAAAGTACTATAGTGCCGGAGCTTTTACATGTGGTGATATAAGGAGTGATCGGATTTCATGACAGGGAGGTTTCTTTATCTTCTTCAAAGAACCGCCAAATATCACACACAGCTAATGCCATGGTTCCTGAAATTCACCGACAAAGATATCGGGACTCGTGAGGCCCATTCTGTTGCCGAAGAACATTTAAAAACTTGAATCTTCCCCCTGAGTGGAGAGGAATATTTTGAAGTCAATGGTTGGAATCGTTGATGGGCGAAAATTTACAAGTCAACTACAAATATCGGCCAATATTATCAAATTTTTGGGACATTGTAAGGATTGTGGTCTTTTATACAACAACTATAAACATGCATTTTGTGATTGTCCATTTCTAACTATCATCAAAGATTACTTAGAATTAAACGAATGAACATTTCCAGGTTGAAAAGGGCCATATCAAAGGCTACATCCTGTTTGACATTTCTAGGGGGGACTCAGCGATCAAAACTGAAAGTTTGTCTATATATGCGGCAATAAGTAATTGCAAGGCGTATATCGCCAAATATTAACAGAAGAAGTTTTGATTGATGAACATAAATTACGCACGATCATGATCGGTGCTGCCGCCAGATACTCCGCTTTGTCACTCAAGATTCCCAAAGTACAGAACAGAGGTTGGAACTACGCGGCTGAACTGATCAAATACGTCCCATCTACATCACCTCATCTTGCAGCAACACTCAATGTCCTTATTCGCCAGTAAAAGAAATACAAGAACACCAAAAACGAACGCTTATAGATTGATCTATTTATTTATCTTCTTTTTTTGCATTTAAGAATTTTAGATATTTTAGATTTTTCTTGAATATATGCTATATTTTAAAGCCTTTATATTTAATAATTGTGTTAGTTGTATTTTTGTATATATATCAAGAATGTTAAATGCTTTAGATTTTTAAGGTCTTAAAAAGGAAATTAATTTTAAACTAAAATGTTTATTTATGTTATTCCTAATACAAATTTCCTTTTTTATTATTTACATTATGTTTTACATTATATGATGTATTATTTTTATTCAATAAAGACCGTGCTTATGAGAAAAAAAAATTGAGACCCTATTATTTCTTCTGAAGAAATTAGATGGATAACAAAAAAAGGTTTGGAGTGAAATATTTTGTAATATCTTTTTAATACTTGTCCATGTCCTAAGTTACAAATCTTCTCTTGTAGATGAAGTTTTATTCTTTACTACTATTCGAGATATAAAATATATATGCAGGTATAGAATAACTTATGTAATTTGTTTTCTAAGGAATTTAAAAGTAACTAGAGGCATATATACACTCAGAGAGTGTGTACCTCCGCCGATCCCCACAACATTCCAATTCAAACATTCTCCCTTCACACGCCCGATTTTCTATCTCTAATCATTGTTTCCTCTCTGTTAGCTCATTTTGCATATTAAAAAAGCACTCAGAGATGGAAGAGGAAGAAGTTTAAGCTACGTCACTGGGTTAATATAGTCCTGAGCTGATATATGAACAATAATACGTCAATGAATATTTTTTAGCGTTTGTTCTTTCCTACTCCCTGAATATAGACCCCATTTCATTTAGTATTTTGCTCATTTGCATATTAAAAAGCATTTAGAGATGCCAAAATTTAATCACTTGTTTCTTTTGGCATTTCCAACACTCCACAAAGTTTCATTGAATCCGTTCAGTAATTTTGAGTTATCCTGCTGACAAACAAATAAACAAACCAACAACGCCAGTGAAAAAAAATACACTCAGAGAGTGCAAACCTCCGCCGTCACGGGGTCCTTAGAGCCTTCCGAGCGGATTTTTCACGACTGGGGCGGCGTAGAGGGACGGGGGAGTTCCCCTCGACGGAAATTCCGAGAGGAAGACGCTCCCGGCACCCGATTTCACAACACAGCGACATCTATTGGCAGAGTATGCTAACTTGAAATATGTATTAGTATTTTACCTCATTTTGCATCTTAATTCTGCACTCAGAGATGCCAAAATTTAATCACTTGTTCCTTTTGGCATTTCCAACAACTCCACAAAGTTTCATTCGAATCCGTTCCGTACTTTTTGAGTTATACTGCTGACAAACAAACCAACAAACCAACGCCAGTGAAAACTAGAGGCATATATACACTCAGAGAGTGCAAACCTCCGCCGATCCCCACCTAATGAATCACTTAACAGAATTACAATCCAATCATATATGTCTACATAAGTAGGTGTGTTTGGTGAATAATGAGTGAGGAGAGAGCAAAGAAAATAATAAAGAAATATATACACTCAGAGAGTGTGTACCTCCGCCGATCCCCACAACATTCCTATTCAAACATTCTCCCTTTCACACGCCCGATTTTCTATCTCTAATCATTGTTTCCTCTCTGTTAGCTCATTTGCATATTAAAAAGCACTCAGAGATGGAAGACGGAAGAAGTTTAAGCTACGTCACTAGGTTAACATAGTCCTGAGCTGATATATGAACAATAATACGTCAATGAATATTTTTTAGCGTTTGTTCTTTCCTACTCCCTGAATAGAGACCCCATTTCATTTAGTATTTTGCTCATTTTGCATATTAAAAAAGCACTCAGAGATGGGAAGACGAAGAAGTTTAAGCTACGTCACTGGGTTAACATAGTCCTGAGCTGATATATGAACAATAATACGTCAATGAATATTTTTTTAGCGTTTGTTCTTTCCTACTCCCTGAATAGAGACCCCATTTCATTTTTAGTAGTAGTATTTTGCTCATTTTGCATATTAAAAAAGCACTTAGAGATGCCAAAATTTAATCACTTGTTTACTTTTGGCATTTCCACAACTCCACAAAGTTTCATTCGAATCCGTTCAGTACTTTTTGAGTTATCCTGCTGACAAACAAACCAACAAACAAACCAACAAACGCCAGTGAAAACAATACCTCCTTCGGCGGAGGTAACAATACCTCCTTCAGCGGAGGTAACAATACCTCCTTCGGCGGAAGTAACAATACCTCCTTCGGCGGAGGTAAAAATGTTGGAGTTAAGGAAGTGCGATAGCTCAGTGCGTTCAGGCGTGTTCGACTCTCAATGATAAGGGCACAGGTTCGAATACTCCCGAGAGGGGAAGGTTAACCTCTGTGATAAGATCTTAGGTTCCATAGACTAATTTACACTCTATAATGCTTATTTATATCCAGTCGGAAGCTGCAATGCTCTCGAACCATATAGGCAAAAAAATGAATATGAATAAATGTCTATACTTCTCATAAAGATAGTTTTTATGTAAAGATGCTAAAATAGAAACTTGAATATATATCTACTCTCACTGAACTTAAATGTCCCTCGTTTATGTAAAAATAAGTTATGTATTGTCTATGCACTGCAAATTTGTAGAAAATACAATTTTCTTAAGAAATCTAAGAAGCCCCTAAAAATACTTTATAAAAATGATTTATATCTAGGATTTTAAACGAATAACACATAATATTTTGTCTACTATTATCATACATGTATATATTTATATATATCAATATATAAAATGAGGGATTGCTAACTTAATCCACAAAGCCTTCACCATGAAATTCCAAATAGTAGGTTTGAGTTTGAAGAACGAGTTTTAAGATAGTAAGAAATAAAAAAATAAAACATATTATTGTTTTGTGAAAAAAATAATATTTTTGGGGTATTTTTATAGTTATAAAATTTAAGCCATTGGGAAAAAAACTTTACATTAATCTAACAACACATTTTTTTCTTAACTCTTTTCTATTAGAAGTCACAGATGGTCCCAAAAATATAAAAATTTCAAGTTGCTTTCCTATTTTAATTGCCACCGTTTTCTTACGTATGTTATTTGATTACAAAATAAGCTGATAAGGAGTATTTCATTAAGTTTGATTGCCTCTGGGAAGTTTTATAAAAAAATAAAGGTATAATTTGAATTATAGAAAAATATTCAAAACTATAGTTTATCTTATTGAAAAGAAACAAATTACATACTTTGGATAGTTTCAAGCCCAGCCAAAGTGGTTACGATTCATCACAAATATGAACATATGTTGATCATAAAATATTCGAAACAGTTTTTCTATTATTGGTTCTCATAATAGACTTATATAATAACTGGATATTTTAAAGATCCTCAATGACTTAGATGACGTCCCATTTGGTTAACAATCAAGTTGTTTAGGGGATAAAAAAGCTACAATATATGTACATATGTCTAGTAATGTCATCTTATGTAATGTGAATAAGAATAACAGGATATTACGTACTTTTTAAATAAATTCATGTAATCTCAAATAATAGTTCGTTTATTGACTAATGCTTTCCTTTATCTTGAATTTTTAACTAAAATGCTTAATTATTAATTTTTTACACGTTTCATATTCATACAGGTATGTTTTTTTTAAGAAATGATAAAGGTTATCATCATATATTTCGTATGTGTTAGTATGCATTAAACATTTCAAGAGACTTAAAAAAAGAATAAAAATTTGTGAATCCATAAGCTATACTTCTTTCCCATTACTTCCATTGCGTACTTTAAAGTACGTGTTATAACCTGATTTTGTGGTATTATGCTGTACAAATACTTTATATTAGAAGCTTATTTTATAATAAAATAGATAGATTTACGTATTAATAACATTCATTATTTTATTTCATTGTACCGAAAATTGATTCAGTTTGTTATAAATAGTCAAAGAATAAAGTCAATATTTCAAGATGAAAAAATCTGTGCTCTCATTAAGTTCAACCATTAAAAAAACCTAAGTATTGTCACATTTTTAATATTTTTTCTTTAATTACTTAAGATATAGTTCCAAACTTTTTTCTCAATGAAAAAAAAATGTCGTAATTGTAGTTTTTGTGTTCAAAATTATATTGTAGATTTTGAACGTACTTTAAAGTACGCGATGGAAGATGACCTGAAAATTTGTTTTTGTTTATTATACATATTATATCGTTATATTTTTTTTTTGGGACATTCAGAACTTCTGGACTTAGCACAATTGAAATTTTGGATCTACTTGAAGACTACCCTCCAAAGAATCCAACGGATATTGTGATTTTCCTTCCTCTTGAGACAAACGATTTAAGTGATGAGGACGATGAATTGGAAGAAATTGGTGGAGTCGTCGATGTAAATTCGGTTGCTAAGAAAATTCTTTGTCAGCCAGCAGAACTGCAAAGTTAATGAAGATGATGAAGACGAAGAATCTGATGATGATGACAAACCATTAATTTTACTGGAACTATAAAAAGAAGAAAAAAAGACATAAAAAATCCTCAAAATCTTTGAAGGACCAATTACTTCGTGTTAAAAACTCAGATAGGATACAATCCACAAAAAAATCAGATTGGTTCGAAGATTAAATTCGATTCAAACCTTCATTCAAATCTTGAAAATATTCCCGTAGACTTAGATGAGCTAAAGAATCCTTTTGATTATCTTAAGCTTTTCATTACGGACGAAATATGTGATAAGATATTAGATGAAACGAAAAAAAGTGGCAATGAAAAACAATGACATCGATTTTGCTCTCTCTATAGACATCAATATGATTAGGGCAAGTCATGCTTGTGCCTTTTTGAGTGGCTATATGACAGCATCTTCCAAAATAATGTATTGGGAAACGAGGGAAGATACATGCAACAACTTTGTAAAAAATGTATCTCCAGATCGAACCATGAAAAACTAATACGATACACTTCGAAAGTATTCCAAATCCTAAAAATCCATTTTGGAAATGCAACCTTTGATGGACGGCATAAATCAAACTGCAAAAATGTATGTTCAAAGAACTGAGCATATTTCGATCGATGAGTCAATGGTGAAATATTTTGGACCTCATCCCCTCAAACAATTTTTGCGTGGAAAACCAGTACGCTTCGGTTTCAAGATCTGGTGTGCATGTACTCCATTTGGAGAGCTCCTCTATTGTCTTCCCTATAGGGGAAATACAAAGATTACACCAAGAGGACTTGGACAGGGTCCAGATGTGGTCGTTGAAATGGTAAAGCAACTTGATCTAAAACAAGGCCATAAGATTGTTTGTGATAATTTATTTACTTCTCTTGACCTTATGGATTATTTGGGATCTAAAGGCCTTGGAATAGTTGGAACAATGAGGCAAAAAAAATCTGAATCTACCAACACAAAAATCAATGAACAAGGCGAACAAAGGTTTTATGAAATATGTTTATATTGACAACTATTTGTGCGTTACAGCGTGGAAAGATTCAGGGTCAGTTTTCATAGGGTCAAACTTTTTGGATTCAGAGCTAATTGGATATGTGAACAAATACAATCGAGAACAACCAGACCGGCAGCAGGCCAAGGCTTTTTTTTGGGGGGGGGGCCTACAGTTGTTATGGGGGGGCACAGTTGGCACATTCATAAAAGATTGGGCCCAGGTCACTCAGTGGGTGGGCGGGCCTACGTCACTCGGTGGGCGGGCCTGGCCCCCCTCAGGCCCGCCCATCCCGCCGGGCCTGAGAACAACGGAAGAAGATACCCACAGCATGCCCTAATTCATCTATCGTTTAGAGTCAAAATATGGGTGGAGTTGGCTTGCTGGATAACTCAGTCTCAAATTATAGAATTATTTTGCAGACTAAAAAATGGCATTAGGCATTATACAACTGGTTTCTGAATGTCCAAATGGTGCAGGCCTGGCGCCTCTATAGACGAGTTGGAAAGCTAAAAAATGTAAGGAAAAGGAAAGCAAGCAAAAGAGATTATTTTTTTGCTGCTAAAGATGTGATGTGGGTCTTCACCCACAATGCTTGACGGACTACCACACAAAAAAGTAAATGAAAATAAAATATTTTCATAGGTATTTGTATAAGTTATAAAGCAAATAATTTGTAAGAATTGTATATGAATGAAAATATTTATTTTGATATGCTTAGCTTCTCAATAAAAGTAAAAAAGAGAAAGAAAACATTTTTCTTAGTTCTTCCATCACGTACTTTAAAGTACGCGGCCATTGCTAAGGTCTGAGGGGCGGTAGAGAAAAAAATCCAATATTATCCATATTTATATTAAAAGGAATAACATATCAAATTTTCAGCGAAAAAAAAAATTAAAGGGGTCATGGAAGTAATGGGTTAATCAATGCTTAAGTATCATGACTATTTAAAATGCATATGGCTACTTTAATCAGCCTTCCTTGCCTCCCTTCAGGAAAGTGAAAGAAACATAGTTTTGTTTAATAGATTACCATTAAAAGGGGCCAGAAACATTTTGTTAAATGAGGCAAGGAACGAAAGAGGGGTATGGTGGGTAGGAGGAGCTCAATGGAATTGCAATCTCTTAGATACTAATGACTCTATAGCTCATGCTAAAACTCTTAGGGTAATTTACTAATGAGCTTCCTTTATTGTGATGGGATGGAGTATTAACTAAGACTTTAACTACAGGATGTGGGAGAACAACATTAAGTGAAGTAATGGAATATCATAAGGCAGTACAAAAACCCACACATTCTAACAGGATTTTAAACGGAACGACATTTACTGAATCGAGGCCAGAAGTAAAACACAAGCGGCCAACAGTTTGATATGGTAAAATTTTGACTGAAGCGCCCATTGTTATCATTTCTATGTCTATTTAAAAACTTTGGTCAAGGAGTAATGAAGCCTTTTATTGGCCACTGGTCACGATGGATCTTTATCGCTCAATGGAAAAAAGTCTTCAAACTTATGTTCAGCCTTCCATAAAAAAAACGTCTAGACACCTGCTGTCGTCTCTCCAGTCTAATTTTTTACTCTCCAGTCCTTCTAGTTGGCTAAAAAAAGTGGAAAAGAAAGACTTCTAAAAAACTATTGACCGGCAAATAGTTTTGATATACAAAAGTAGCAATAGTAATTAATTAATTATATAATTAAACAAATTATACGTCAACACAAATATCTAATTAATGATGTTCTAGTGACGTATTAATTATGCCCTTAATTAAAAATTAGCTCCTGTTACCAGCATTTATATGGAAGGAACCCAACCACGAAACAAAAATGAATGGAACCATGAAATAGACGCTACACAATGTGCTGTTCAAGGAAATAATGTATCTAAAAACATGACTTAGTCTATGGTCATAATCGTGCTAAATAAAACGTAGGACTGATGTAGACAAAAGATATCAATTTTGGCAATGATTAGAGATAATATTTTGTTAGTTTTCCCAAACTAACCAAAAAAATATATTTTTATATTGATAAATCATTTTCTTCTTGTTTCATATAGTTAGAGTGGTGATCCATATATCGTCAGATAGGATTTTAATACTTTTAGCAAGGCATTGATTTACTCAATTAATACGAGTAGATGAAATTGAAGAAGTACATTTGAAGGATTCGTAAATGACATGGATCGAGGACGATTTTATATTATTTGAATAATAATATTATCTATGCGTCGATGTTGAACCACAACAGCTGCGAGTGAAATGATGCTTATTCATAATCCCCACTATTTTTTATTCACTCTTCTTTTTTTTCAACCAATCACGTTCAAGAAAAGATTTCTGTTTGTTAATCTTAGCCTTCATTGACGTGACCTCCGTCTAGATCAAATTGCAAGCCATTTGGACTTTGGAATCTGAAAGGAAATTGAAGGGGATGCATGCTCTGTCATTCATACAAATGTAAATTCCCTCAAAGCTTTTATTGAAAATACTTGTCCTCAATGTTCCTAAGGTTATCATCACGACCTAGGATTGAGGCCATGGTAAAGGCTGAGGAAGGCCACTTTGAAATATGATGTTAATTGAAGGCAAGGCAAGAACACCTTATGTTTTCTCTTAAGAGATCCATTCAAGGGCATTATCAAAACGATATTGACGTAAATATGACCTCAATGTGTTTTTCTTAATTGTTTCGTTTTTAGGTTTTTACAAATTTAGGGCCTACTTTAATGTTAAATGATAATACCTCGTCTTCCCAACGCCAAAGAGACCGACGAGGTCTACGACTTCGGTGGCGTGTCATTAGGGGCGGCACAGACACATTTGCGTCCCACGCAGTGTCTGTGTGGAAAATTTTTGAGTCCCTGAGGTCGGACCAGGACACTAGCTGCGGCAAGGGACGTAGCCAGGACCATTGGCCGCAGTACCCCAATTTAGGGGGATTTATTATTTATTTTAGTATTTTTAATTTTATACGTGTTTTTAATGTTATATATGTGTATGTGTTATACACAGGAATGATTTGTTTTTATATTTTATATATTTTTATATTATTATAGCTAAAACGGACCAGCAAATAGTGATATTTAAATCAAATAAAGGATTACACACACCTACGGATTGCAAACACCATCGAATTAAATAAGCAACAACAATTTCTGCATAAAAACCCGTTCAAATTATAAAATGAAAGCATTTTTGAACTAATACTGGTTTCTGCTAATTAATCATATACTTTGAAATTTATTCAGAGTTTCAAATTTATTAGAGATAAGGAAAACTAAAATTATTTAACTTCAGGTCACTGTAAAAATGTCACTAAAAGTTTAAATTTTGATTATTTTTTTATATTATAAGAAATTAATATTAACAAAAAAAATATTGGCTTGTTTTTATAATATTACAAGATTTTGTATGGAATATAATAAATAGAATTACGGGGGATAAAATATCCCTTTCAAACTTTAAGTTTAGGTCTCATTTTCTTCAAGTTTTGTTGAACACACTGTCTGTATACCCAAAAAGGAATGCAAGATCTTTTTGTTCAAATATCAAAGGACAATATAAATAATAATTATGTAAAAGTAATATTGTATATAAAATATACTTGGAAATATGATTAATAAAAAAATACCAGGATGATATTTACTTTATTTGTTATTAATAATTAATTAAACCATGAAATGAAATATATCTAAAAATCGCTATATTTTAAGAGATATAAGAGATAAAAAAAGAAGGGAGAGAAGTGAGGCAAAATACTCCCTCCCTTTCTTTCTCTTTCTATCCAGTAACACTAACAGAGTTACCAGATGGTAATCGTATATTCTCATATCAAAAGATCAATTTTTGGGGGAGAGTACGTATTTGCTTATATCTCTTAAAGTATAGCGATTTTTAGAACACAAAATATATCAAATGAAAGCTTGGTTAACAAGCTATAATATTTTGGTATACTAAATCATGTCAATTTAATAAGTAGAGAGTTATATGCACATTAAAAAAAGCTATCTCGCGTACAAAATGACGCATATACGGATTAAAATGCGTCAGAGATAAAGTAAATTTTGAGAGGATACCTTGACGACATCTAAGAAAACACATTATGATTATTTTTTAATAATCGATTTCTTATAGGTCAATACAGGCTCTGATCATATGATGTAAACTCAGATTGTACTGAATTCTGAATTGATAGAATACAACCAAGGTCATTTTTGGATTTATCATCTAAAGTTTTACTAAACTTAAAAGTACTATTTACTCTGAAGCGAACAGTCATCTTCTACAGGCGAGTGAAGTTAATTGATACAAAAAAGCTATGAAATAAGCTAACAATACTCACCCCTTCTTGCTTTGTTTTACTGAAAACTTGTGTTTTATAAAACATCAAACATACGTTGGTAGTCAATTAGATTTCCTTTAAATAATAATAATTATTGAAGTTTGTAACGTCCACATTTTGAAGAAATTGCGGGAAAAATATATTTTAACTAAATTTTTAAAACTTTGACCTCGTTGCGCGACCTCGTAATGTTGACTGATTTTGTTCAAACTTTGTATGTCGTCTTCTTTTATCACCAAGAACAGAAAAATGCTCAAAGTCGCAACATTTAAACATTTGAAAAATAAGAACAAACCTAATATATATATATATATATATATATATATATATGATATATGAATTTGTATTAAAAAATTAAAAAAGAAAAATTAATATTACTTAAAGCGGATTCTTTCTTTTTTACAATTAATTCTTAATAAATTATACAAATCAACTACTAGATTTTATTTATTCAAATAACAAAAATAGATTGTTTTTTATTCAATCTATCATAATGTAGCGGATGACCTATTCACTAACTGCAGGTCAATCTACCATCTATATCTCACACTTCAGAGAGTTTTTAATCTTAAGTACTTTTTCCTGCAGCTATCATAGAGATATAAAGATATAGAGAGATTATTCCCTTCAAAAGCAGAAAACATCGTTCAGATGTATCTATGTCCAATATATACAAAGTAATTTTTACTTCGTCATTGTATGTTGATCATAGAGATAGAAAGATTTGTTTATATAGGGACACAAAAATTATTCCTCTCATAGAGGATATAAAGCTTGTTGGATTCTTCAGAGAAAGCGTCATTTTGTCCAGAAGACAGCTGAACGATGTTTCTGCTATTGGGGGATGGATTCTTCAAAGAAATACGTCATTGTGTCCTGAATACAGCTAAACAAGGTTTCTCTGTTAATTGGAGGGAATAAGTTATCTATATCTACAGCAGAGAAACATGTTAGATGTATTATGTGTCCAATATATACAAAGTAATTTATACTACGTATCGTATGTTGATCATGAGATAGAAAGATTTGTTTATATTGGGCACAAAAACGTTCTCTGAAGAATTAAATAAGCTTCATGTCTATAATTTTATGACAGCTGCATAAGCAGCAGGAAAGGTACAAATGAAAACACTCTTCCACTACAGCCACAAGAATCGCCACTTCCTCTTCTTCTGTCGTGCTAAATACCTAAAGGCTTATTAGATTCTTCAGAGGAATACCTTTTTTGTGTCCAATATAAAAAGTATTTCTCTTTGGATCAGCTACGATGACGTAGTACTATTATTTTGTTAAATGGACACAGAATACATAGAACGATGTTTCTCTGCTATTCAAGGGGATAAGCTCTCTATATCTGAATCTCTATGGCTAAAATATGTGGTAATGTTGATTTAACGGTTGATAAAAAGATAGCAGACTATTTAAAAAACAACCTCTAACGTTAATATAGTATATCTACTAAATTAAAGTAGATAAGTAAAAATGGAATGTTTCGATCGATTAACTGATATTTGACATAGATGTATAACATTTATTAGCAGTTTAAAAAAACGATATAATACATAAAAAAATATATTATGATAAGAAAATGTTTAGGTTATAGGTTGGGTGACTTATGAATGAAAAAAGTCGTGCGTGATTTTTTTGTTGTTAAAAAGCGTATACGAGTATTTGATCTTGAAATTTACATCCCTAACACGAAATAAAATGGGGATGTTTAGTCAACCACTAAAGAAAGATGATATTTACTTAGAAAAATCCTCATCTTTACTATGTATTATAGTTAGAATCGAAAAAATGAGATGTTCAATCAAAGTATATTGAATTATAATATAAAGGAAAAAATAACACTTCAAAATCAAAGAAAAGAAGTTGAAAAAGATATAACTATGTACGATTATATTTTTAATCAATTTTTTTATTTCGTGAAAAATATTAATAAAACAAAAAATAGAGGAGCATACCAAAATTAGGAGTTTGTTTAAACTATTTATATATATTATGATAGGAAAAAAGTTCAACGTCTTTCATGTTATTCAAGAAGGATGGAAATTTGGATGATACAGGTTTTGGACAATGTTATAATCATATTCTACGATAGACATTTAAATAGTAATAAAATGATAAGAATTTGTTTATTTTTTTGTACACTGGTAAAAATTATTGTTACTATCACTCACCATTAAAAAACAAAAGTCAATAAAACATATAAACTATTTTTATCCATGATTTTATAATACTGTAAAATAATTGGGAATAAATTATCTGAACTTATATATAGATTGGACTTCAGCTGTTATAAAGGTATTTTGTTCTGATGGTGCAACATAAAATAAGACAAATTAGAGTATCAAATTAAAATTCTCATAAAACTAATTACAACTGACCAGTATTCTGACCATCTGTCCGTATTCCATAAATGGTATCTTAATGCTTCCCTTCCATGTCCACAAAAGAAATAAGCCCTTTCTTCTGGTTTTTCATAGTAGCACCAAAGATAATTGTTGGTTACTTTTCTGTACTTTAACCAGGAAAGACATTTGTTTGAAATTTGATTGTAGACCTTCAGAATTTGTTTTATAGACGCTTTCACTTATATTCATTTCTTCTTCTTCAATTTGGCAAATAAATAAATATTAGCTCTCCTTCGAGAACGACGTTCCGAACCTTACTGCTTCCATCATTGAAATAAAAGTATCTAACTGTTCTTTGGACTAATTTATCCCTTTTCAGAAACTACCGTAGAATACTCCTGCTCTCTAAAAGATCATTTATGGTAAAACAACATTCCTCATTATAATTATCCCAATGCAACCAATTTTTACTTAATAGAAGTGTTATTTTCTCTAGAAGTTTGTCAAATATTTCTATAGTTAACCATTCGTTCCATTTCCAAAACGATTCCGATTCTTGAGATGCCTCAAAAACTTTAACCATCAATTAATCTCTTTTCAAGCAATTCCTTCAATTGTAATTTCCTTAAGGAATTAAATATTACTGATTTCCCAAAAACCTTATGCCCAGTAATCTAATTCTTTTGCGTGTAAATCTGTTCCATAAAATAGCTCTGGGGTGTGCATCTGGAAATAAAAAACTTTCACAAACTTCATCGATTTTCT
>CP045894.1:26625667-26686873 GCA_013387185.1 Caligus rogercresseyi
TTATATTATGAATAAATAAAGTTATACAAAAAAACATGAATGGATTCACTATTAGCTACAAAAAACCGTGGCTCATCTTGTGGCACTAATCTTTTATTTAAAAAAATATGGATAAATGTTTCTAGTCACCATGCTCGCTGCTTTACGCCAGGTAAATGAAATGATCTTATTTTCCTAGCCTATGAAATACAAATAAGTACAACATCGGCTTTCGTCTTTTTTGCAAACCAACAATAATCTGTGAGCAAAAGTTCAAATTTATCATCCATATTTTCATAAATTAATACTTTAAGCGTTATTGTTTTATGTTTGCCACAGTTTTTATCGTCCAAAATATGGTGCTTAAAATCTTTTAAGCTTGCTACATCAAATTTATAGTGTGTAGATAATGCTATATACATTAATTTATGTTACATTTATAGACTTTAAGCACATATAATCTTACTATTTCATCATACATGCTATTGGCTATGTATTTCTGAATATTCCTTTTCATTATACATAAATATCAGTTGTATTAAATAGATATTTTTATTTATTTAAATCTCATATAGATAATAAAACGGACAAAGGAAAAAATACCCAAATGAAAAGGAGTGGATTTTATATATACATAAATATGTATATATCAATTCTTGTAATGGTAAGTTGTTTTTCCTTTATTCAATCCAATCTTATTACAATAATGCTAGACTCTCATGCAGGATATAAAGTAAGAAGATTAAAATAAATATTTACAAACAATATTTGTATTTCATTTCTTTCAAGTGTGTAAAAGATAAACGTACATACGGTAAACTATGGTAGGTTTGAGTTTGTTTATTATGAGGGAAGTAGTATTTCATCCGGTGGAATGCTTATTCGATTATATTGGTCATTTGACCTCCATCAAATGACTAAGAATGATATACATATGTATATATATATAGAATATTGACTTCGAATAAAGAAAAGTCAATGTCTTAAAAACTTTATTCCTAATCACCCTTCAGTAAGTGACATAAATGTGTAATAAATATGTATTTAAAATCGTGTATTATTATAAATGAAATATTTCGGATTAGAGCTTAATAAATAAATCATCTATATAATGGATTTGGAGTTAAGATGACAGATTACACACATCTCATCGATTTGTATGACGTAACACTCCCGGTTGAAGCCAATACGGAGACCCAACCCATCAAAAATGGTTGAAATTATTTTGAGGTTTTTAAAGAAATTCCAAAAAAGGTCTGGATTAGAGTCAAATCGATCGAAATGTTTGTTCTTCCTTTTGGCGCATAGGACGCAAAGGAAAGACATGATATTGGGGGTTGCCGGGTAAGTCTCTATTTAGGAGTTGAATGGGGACCGGAATGGATCCATGTTGATAACTGGAAAGTAATGTTGTGTTGTAATTCCAAATCGAATGGAACAATTTTAATTTACAAAAGAGGATTATTTATACAATACTCAGATTGTCCCTAGTGTATTTTGTAGAGAAACAGTTTCTCCATAATAGCAGAAAAGGTCATTTTAGAGGAGCATTTATGGTTCTCGGCTCTTTTTCATAAGATATTATAGGAGATATAGATGAGATAATACATTTTACAAGCCTAGCCATTTGTCTAAGAATACTGTTGCTTCTGGACAACTCCTGGACCGTCGCCGCGAATGAAATTAAGTACTTCCCATCAAAATCAAAGCATCTCTAATTTTTTTGAAATTTTACTAATGTTTATTATTGTTTTATTGTTATGGATTCATTTTTATTTGATGTTTGAAAAGTACAATTGTCTTTTATGAAGTTTTAATTTTAGACTACAATGTCTATTTATGTATTTTTATACACAATTACTTCATGTTAATAAAGATTTGGTGAAAAAAAATCATCTAATATTTATATATAATTTTGTCTTGGTATTTTGAAGAATATTATGCCATATTACTTACAGATTATTGCTAAGAACAATGATAAGTCTTAATCCTGAGAGATTATGAATGATACGTTTTCAATGTATTATTAGCTAAAGATTATTACTAAAAAAAATTGTTAAGTCTTATTATTCATAGATTATTAAATAGAATTCAAAAGCTGAAAGAGTAAAAGATAAGAGTTGTTTTACTTTTGAAGAATAGCATGATTTTTTTACTTAAAGTAATTTTGATGAATTGCTTTTGATACGTCCCAATGGAGGAGCTAAGGACAATCCGTATTAATGTTCCAGCAGTTAGAAAAGTATTAATATTCTACTATAGCGCGTGTTTCATTTTTTATTACATAACTTAGTTTGACATTTAATAGTAAAAGTAGCATTTTATGTTATATATATATATATATATATATATTATATATATATATAATAAAAGTTATTTTGCAAACCATAGTCCCATGGGTATTTTAAGGATATAAATATTTTATAATTCATACTTGATAGGTTGTTATGTATTTTTAAATCTAAAATGTATCAAAATAAATAACAAAAGGTTTTTTTATATTTTAGTATTTATCAAACCAAATATAAACATTATAAACCATATCGTGGCTTACCTGAAAGAAAGATATGATAACATAAGACAAAGGAACTAAACTATTGGAGATATATATGAGATAATATACTTTCCAAACATAGCCATTTGTTTCATAAGCATATGTTTGGTTGAATAGTGTTTAATTGACTAATCAATCATTGAAATCAAATACAATTTTTTTTTCAGACGTTTAAAGTCTACTATATTACATAGTGTTTAACCTTCTAAAATGCAAATGATAATATAAAGTATATTCTTATTTTTACAGCAATAGTAACTAGAGGCATATATACACTCAGAGAGTGCAAACCTCCGCCGTCACGGGTTCTTATGAGCCTTCCAATGGCGGATTTTTCACGACTGGGGCGGCGTAGAGGGACGGGGGAGGGTTTCCCTCGACGGAAATTCCGAGAGGAAGACGTTCCCGGCACCCGCACAGCACAGCGACATCTATTGGCAGAGTAGGCGAACTTGAAATATTTATTAGTACTTAGCTCATTTTGCATCTTAATTCTGCATTCAGAGATGCCAATTTAATCACTTGTTCCTTTTGGCATTTCCAACAACTCCACAAAGTTTCATCCGAATCCGTTACGTACTTTTTGAGTTATCCTGCTGACAAACAAACCAACCACAAACCAACGCCAGTGAAAACAATACCTCCTTCGGCGGAGGTAATAAAGAAAGGGAGATGTTTATCAGCGTGTACACAAGGATCAAGTAGCAACAACCATTATTTCTTATATATATATATATATATATACATACACATATATATATATACTATATATATATATATATCTGAGTGAAAAAGCCGCGTAACTTCCTGCAGCTCCAAGTAGGATCCCTCTGAGCTCTTTCGGTCTTATGAGTTCATACTTTGCAAGCTTCTTTGCCATCAAGGCCTTTGATTTAAAAGAGCAAAGTCAGGCACCCTCGTTTTATCGAAGATTTTCATCCCTCTTGAGGAGAGCCCAGACATTATGATGGTTCGCATACTGGGTGAAGATCTGTCGTCTGGGCCACCAACATTGAGAAGAAAAACATATTTCATACCTGATATAGATTTTTATATATCAAAATAACGATATTCTAATAGATTTCTCTATCATCCACAGAAATATCATAAAATAGACAAATACCTACTAATATAGTTTGACTTTAATCTAAACAAAGATTTTTATATTGACTCACAAAGAAAAATCTCCTAAGTTATATATGGTTTGTACGTCCAAAGCAAACATTTGGAACGTTATATCCACATTAAGTAATGGATTATCCATTTATATATAAGATTGTACAGTTTCCTATATAACTTTGTTTGGTTGGCCGTTGTTCAATTGTGCTGAGGGGGGCAATAATGTTTATTTTATACATAAATGTGAGCTCTCATCCAAAAAAAATAAGACTGCCTGAATATCAACTTTCCGAGATCTAAATAAATAATTATACTCCTCTTAAAAGGAAAAGGTGGGAATTCACATAAATATTAAATTAGAAGAAAAGTAAATAATGAAAGAGGAAATACCTATATAAAACCGTTCATTCAGATGCCTGGATTTGCTTTTTCAAATAAAAATATGGATACGATAAGAAAACAATGTGTCAATACAAAAAATATACTTCCAACATATCAAATATATTAATAAGAAGATACATTACCATCAGCGTGCTCTGTTCCTATTGTTGAGGGTGCAGGCTCGACTCACATCGAAAATAATATATATTCTAGATTTTATATTCTTTCGCTGGCCTCTTTATTACAATGGATTACAATACGATGAGTATGCGGTCTTGATGATAATTGGAGGTAATAAACCTAAGTAGTCCGGCCCACAAAAGATGAAGTAATATTCGAATACTTTTTTGACAGTGTTAAATTTCATATTATTGGCTCACAATTATGGCAAAACATCTTCTTAAAATGAAATAAAAATATATACGAGATTATAATAACATTATGTATTCAAATTTGATATGATATAAAACAATATTTCATTAATTGTATTTAAAACAACAAAATAAAAAAAGATAGAGTCTTTTGTTTAATATTAAGTTTGAAATATCGGTTTTTAATTATGAATTATAAAATTAATATTATAAAACTATATCATATTATTAATTATAAATATAAAACACGCTTTCAATCGCGCTAGAAAGAAAATTCAAACGAACATATTGTTATCCTTTCCTTATAAAAATATTAGATATACGCAATAGAACTCAGTTCTTTAAATCTATGTTTTGGTATATTTATTTACCTAGTTTTTTGGTGGTTTAAATATATATTTACTTTCCTAAGATATAGTGTAAAATTACACTACACAATAGATAGACAAAAATCATAAATAATATAAATACAATGACGTTATAGTAAAACATGAATGAAAATTCAACCAAAATTCGTGTCTAAAGAAAAAAACCTAGATATATTATTAGACTTTAAAACAAACCCTTTTCCATTAAAATCAAAGCAATGTTGCTATATGATGAACCATGAGGTATTGATAATAATTAGAGGAAGTAAATCTATCAGGTCTCCAGCCCACCAAAAGATACATTAATATTATGAATCTTAATTGACAAAGCGGAATACTATTTTTTTTGGCTCACAATCATAGCAGAAACCCCACTTCAAATAAAATAAAAGTACGAGATTATAGGATGACTCTTATGAATTTCACTACATTACGTGCATCAAATTAAAGCTTAATTGAAATTAATATTGTGGTCAAAGTCGGTATAATATAAAACAATATTTCAATAATAAATGTATATACAAAACAGAATAGAAAGAAAATCAGACTTCCCCTTTGTATTTAAGTATGAAATATCGTTTTATAAATTATCCCTTTCAATAAAAACCGTTTCAATTGTGTTGAATCATAACTCCTATAAATATATAGTTATTCGTAAATTGTAATTAAAATGCTAATATTAGTACACACATAACAATCTTGCTTCATTATCGTAGGTTTATTATTTCCTATAATTGAGGATGACAGTTCGTTTTTACATTTCCAACAAATTGAAGTAACTATCAACGAAATATTACGCACCGTCTCTATTCCCTGGCAAAGAAAACAAATTTACTAGACTTTTGAAATAAGTATGTGACAAAAGTATAAATTAATTATTATTAACATTTTAGACTTGAAGATCTAATTAGTTAAGTGTGTTTAAATCTTAGACTTTATTTTATTATTATTTATTCGTAGGTTCTTTCATTAAGTTGTCACTGAGAAGAATGCGTGCAAGGCTATATATTTATTATCAAATTTAAATTATATTCATTGAATCATTGCTCTTTTGAAGTATAATTTAAAGACAGTTCATCTTTAAAATAGTATGATTAAGATTACTTTTTTTACTTTATAAATATAACTAAATACTTTTACTTCAATTTTCTTTAAATAATGATGATTTTAATATTTTTTTTACTATTAAAGAAAGCAAGATGAAGAATGAATATATATTGAGGAGGCCAAATAACTAGGAATGCAAATAAACATTCAATGGTCGCTTTAAATATTTGTTGTATTCATTGAAATATGTATGCCCAAAGAAATTCATTTAGTTCGTTAATGTCGCTAAAGCTCATTTTGCATTTATTTTAAAGTTTCTTACTTTTTTAAATAAAGAAAACACATTCATCTGTCAAAGATGTAAAGTATTTCTAAAGAAACCTTTTGAAAACAGGGGTTTTAAAGAGTTTGAATGGCATTTCGGTTACAAAACTCCTTTTTAATATGCACCAATTCATTATAGATAATATGGAAATGCCCACTCTATATAGAGATTTAACCAGCAGTTTTAAATGGGTTTCCCTCATCCAATGGTTGATTATTAAGGAAAAAAACATGCACTTTGATTGGAAAATATTTAAAGTTTATTTTGATATGCTTAAAAAGTATAATATAGGAAAAGCATGAAATTTGTTAGGATGAAAAATGTGCTTATAAAAAATATTAAGAAGGGATTACTTAATTTCGCACCTATTTAATTTATAATTCGCATCCTTTCATCTTTTTTGTAAGACATTCTTAGAAGATTTTTTGATGTAATTGAACACGTGTTCCTCTGGGTATTCTCTCGTGGGGATAACACACAGTTCAAAGGATTATTACTTTTTAATGCTGTAGTTAATTAAATTTATATGAATGTGCATTACAACTATTTTTATTTCTCTTGCAATCGTGCTGTGGAAAAAAGTGAACACGATGTTTTAATTGTACTGAATTTCTTTTAATATTTATTATTTTTTTGGTCTTTCGATCAACCAAAGAGTTATCTTGTTTTCTTGTGAACCAACTTTTTAAAGTATATTACCACTTTAATAGAAAACATTTCTGATTTAAAATAAAGATAATATGGAATTAATTCATTGATACTTTTTACTGACACGCTTATCATTTTTGTAATAAAAGTGATCATAGTGTTTTTAAACTTATTTGAAGTTTTAAATGAATGGTAAAAACTAAAGTTCTATTTCCATAATAAATATGTATTTTTGTATTCTTCATGCAATTAAACCAATTAAAATAATTCATAAAGTTAATTAAAGAAATGTTAAGGGAGTACGACTCTCAATTTTGGGGACGCAAGTTCGAATACCCTCGAGAGGGGATGGTCATTTTTGGTCTACCTCATGGATGTTCGAGGTGAAAATTTTTATGCTATAATGTTTATCTATATCCAGTCGGATACTGCAAATCTATCAAACCATATAGGCAAAAAGTGTTAATATGGTATACTTAATATATAATACATGTTTCTTTTGTGATGAAAAAAATAATATAAACAACTTTAGACGTGTTTTTCCTCTCGAAGGAAAAACAAGAAAATTTGTTATGAACTCTAAAAAGTTTGTTCGAACATTGTTTACATACAAAGACACACTATTTTTATGGATACACATTGAGCTCTGACTCTTGATTAAGTGTTATTGCTATGTGGCAGCACCCATGGTTCTATAAAAATAACGTATGGATGCCACAAAGTCCATTAAGTAAGTGGGTTTATTGTCTGAATATTATCTGAAGATATAATAACAATATCTATATAATAATACTCTACGAACGAACACTAAAACGCGACAATTTTGTATGCTACAGCCAAACCACTTGATGGATCGAGTTGAAATTTGGCACAGAGATGTGTGTCTATCTGGAGATTATATTGGTCAAAAAATAATTGTCTTTATGGCCACAATGGGATAGAAAAGGCCATTGAAAGTTGGATTTCCAGTTTTGATAAACAAATGTATTTTTTTCATTAAAAATATTTCAAAGAACTAATCTTTTTTAGAATTTTGATATTTACATGTTGGTATGTATCTTCATTAACTACATTTTTAAGAGCGATCAAACTTTAAATAAAAAGGGAGAAAGAAAAAATGAATGCCACTATCATTTAATAATACCCTAAAAAGTCATGTCATTTGGATCTAGCAACTTAAACACTAGATTAATCAAATTGCAATTCAGCGTGGAGATGTATTTTTATTGGGGGATATTATTGAGCCCAAAAAATAATGTATGACATGCTTTTGCTCCTCTGTCATACGTCATATATACATACAGATATAACCATTGAAATAAAATGCCAATTTATCCATTTATTTTAAAAATACATACCAAATACAAATATACATTTTTGAACTCTAAGTAAAAATACAATTGAGATGAGGTAATAAAATAGGGGTCTTCAGTACTCAAGAGTTGAGGTACTCATATCTCACGCTCAAGCAGAATAGTTTTTTAGTGTGAAAAATTATTGCCGCCCTATATGACAATATATACCCATGTTATAAAGTATGAAGTGTAGTTCATGCGAATTCTCATCATCACATATAAATGGTCTTTTTTTTTTTGTTTTTCAAAAAAACTCATTATTTTGAGCAAACCCCAAAAAACTTTAACTGCCCATTTGTCCTTATTGGGGAATGATAGGTGGCTTAAAAGTACATAATATCAACCAAACTTGAGATGTCATAAAACTTCATTTTTTGTAATTTGCAAGTGAAAATTTTACGTAATTGGCGAAAAACGACATAATTCAAATTTCTCTGTGTTTTTTTTAACAAACATTTTTTATTTATTTTAAAAGTTGTAGAAAACGTTTTTCTGAGACACTCTGTTCAAATAAAATTGATCTTTTTTCAAAATTATCATCAGGAGAGCTACTCAAAGGTCCCTTTTACAGCCATTCAAAGCCGTTTTTGAGGGGTTAGGGGTCACCCTAGGGAGTTGATACATAAAATAAAAACCCTTAGAATTGAATTTGTAAAATAAAACATGTGCAATTTTTTTTTCGCAACTTACATTTTTTTACAAGGCCTCTAGGGACCTCGTGAAGTGTCCCTCAAAAATTTTGGTTAACCACATACCTTGTTTTTGAACAAAGTTTATTTTTGGACTGTTAAGTTTTTTCTATTGGTTTACTAAAAAGTGCTCACCTCGGTATTCCGAGATAAATTATTAGTTTTTTATGTGTTGAAAATAATAATAAAAAGGGAGGAAGAAAATGTTACATAAAAAAGGAATTAGCCGGTTTCATAGTAATGAGACAATTGAAAGTGTATTAATGAATGAATCTACTCAGTAAGAGGAGGATACTCCTCAGTTAGGGTATCCGGATAAGTTCTTCCCAGATAATTCACTTATCTACAAACATCTTTTCTTTTGGATCTTATTCCTCATCACAATTGAAATATATTTATACTTGAGAGGATCTGAGAATAAATATCTGATGGAGACCCAAATAAATCAAAGGACTCAGCGCCAAAGAAACAGGAAAGCTGCTCATTCTAAAGGATTAAGGGAGGCACAAAGAGCTAGGACAAATGAGAGATCGAGTATGTATATGGAGATAAAATATGTCAACAGCACAGAGGGAGAGGAAAAGAGAAAGGATGATAATATGGAGAAGTACTAGATCGATCGCTGGCTCTACATCAAGAGTTTACTTGGGTCCGATGACTAAACTTTGTCTGTACTGCCAAGCCTTTAGATTCTCAAATAAGACCCTTAATTGCTGTCACAATGGGAGGTCAGCCTCCCACCATTAGCTGTTTATCCATCACCACTGGAGGACCTTATAACAGGCTGTAGCACTGAATCATGTAACTTTGGGGACAACATCAGACACTATAACAGTGCCTTCTCATTTGCTTTATTTGGAGCCCAAACATTACAGGTGAGTGTGTGCTTGCGATGGCTAATTAAGTAAACTATATGTATAGCCACTTAATCCCCTTAATCAAGGCAGAACTATCCTGTAGAGCTTCTCAACTCGCTGACACCTTCTGGGAGGCCACCACACCGTCTGAATTTGAAAGTAAATGCAGTCGTGATGCTACTTAGGAATCTGTCTCTCCACCAGGACCTTTGCAATGGAACGAGACTGAAGGTCACTCACATGCATAACAACTGCATCCAAACCTCAATTCTGACAGGTGCTAACCAAGGTAACGAAGTCCTGATTCTTCGCATCAATCTAGCACCCAGTGACACTAACCTGCCGTTTATCCTGGAACGACACAGTTTCCTCTGAGACTGGCTTACTCTATAACAATAAACAAGGCACAGGGTCAGACCTTCGAGAAAGTGGAAATTTATCTACCAAGTCCAGTCTTCTCACATGGCCAGTTATATGTGGCTTTCTCAAGGGAAAGTGTATGGTAGGTGTGAAGGTGGAGGCTGGAGGAAATAATACATTGGCACCCAACGTAATATATGGGAAGTGCTTGACGCCACTTAAGGGATTTCTTTCATTTTTTTTTTTTGTATTTTATTAGAATATTTTCTCATTGGAATAAAATAACAATTATTTTAAAAGGACATTTTCTATTATGCTGTTAAAAACATAAAACGTCACTCTGTGACGGGTCCTCGCTAGTAATGATAATAATATAAATGAAACATTAAGTAAATCCTGTTTATGAGTAGCCAGACCATCTCAAGCATGCTGATGACAGAAATGGAGATGTTGATGACATAAATGCTAGAATTATTATTATTTTTGATAAAACGTATTTTTTTGAGTGGACAATATGAGATGGAACTAAAAGAGCTTTTAATACATATCAATAGGCACCTCGAAATGTTAAATAACCTAATTCGATTGTAAAATAAAGTGTGGTTATATGTATTTCTAACACGATATGCTTAAAAAAATACTACTTTATACAATTATTATGTTTAAATTTTACTTGAATCCTATGTCATTTATTTTTGCTTTATGGGTTTCCAACTAGATTAGGATCATAGATATATAAATGCATAGAGAATTTATAAGATTCTTCAGATAAATACGTCATTGTGGCCCGAATACAGCTGAACAATGTTTCTCTGCTATTGGAGAAAATGAAATACGTCATTTTGTTCAGAATACAGCTGAACGATGTTTCTCTGCTAATTGGAGGGAATAAGCTCTGTATATCTTTATATCTCTATGATTTGGATGCAGGATATTTTTTTGTCTATTTTTTTTCGCCTATATGTGTCGATAGAATTGCATCCGATAAGATATAAATAAGCATTATATCATTAAAATTAGTCACTCGAACCTAGGATCTGCAGGATATTTTTTAAGACCAAAGCATCGGGTATATATATGCTTTAGTGAATGAAGGAGGGAATATAGAGTTTACTATTTAAATAATAATTCATTGTCATGAATTCATTAAAACACAGTATTTAATTTATAAAACGCATTTAATTTCATTGGAGCATGCCCATGCTTGCTAGTTGCAGTCCGCTTAGTGCCATCTCTCATGGCCCCTAACACCTTTCTACCTGTGCATAATGCACAGATATTCAACAAGGTGACTTGACTTTGTTGATTATCATTTATAACTCAATAAACGTTTCGTAATTCATGGGATATCTATAAAGTTGTTTTCTTTTATTGATCCTTGATTCTTAGAACATCAAAAGTATGTCACCTCGTGGGCCAGACAAAATGAATGGCGGGTGTATTTTTTTAACAGAGTGAAAATACTTTTATTATGTTATTGAAAATTAATTATTCCTTTTAATATAAATTTATTATTTCAAATACCATATTTATTGTTCTTTTATTATATATTGTATGCTTTTATGTGGCTAAAGAAGGGCTTTTGCTTTAATGCCATTCAAGGAAAGGCGTGTTGAAGATGTGTGGTATATATATTTCGAAGAAATAGGAGCATCATTTATATATTTTCTTCTAGGGATAATAACTGATTGGGTGTGATCATATATGAATGGAGAAGGAAGAAGAAAAATAATTATCAGATAGATTTGTGGCTTACTCTTCCTATGATTGTTATTGATATTATAAGCGTTATTATTTCTACTTATATTTATGTAGGAGGCTATATAACTTGGCTTTAATAGGAAAAGGTATCAATTACTATGGAAGGTAAGATAAATTGGAGAAGAGAAGGAGGATTTTAAAGTCATAAAACCCTCCTCTAGGGAATTTCTCACAATTGATTAGGTCACTCTTCAATTAAAAACAAAAAATAATAGGTATAAGTGCTTGATTGATTGGATTTGCTAATAAATATATGATTGGGTTCATTTGATAAGGATGCTTTCGCAACAATAAGACCGTTAAAAAAACAAGGAGCGTCATTATTGCTAAGAAAGCTTATTTTTCACTGTGGTTTTTAATGACGTCACACCGACATAAGGGAAGAAACTCATATACGCTGTCATCATAAAAAATATATAGACTTTTTGATGACCTGAAATGAATAACTTTTATTATATATTATCAAATATCAAATAGTAAATAACCTATGACCAATTTGTAAAATAGTTAAATACGATGTTTGTTTTTATGTCATTAATTATTAAATATCTCTGTTTCAATAAAATCCTTAAAAGTATTATATTTTACATGCCAAAATTATGAAGAAAAAATGCAACTTTTGTTTTGCAATCACTTGTAGGTCCATTCTAACGATTTTTTTTAAACTACTTAATTGTTTACGGTATCTTTAATATGTGGCGACAAATAAGTCACTTTAAGGTGGTGCTTAATGTATGATTTACTTTGGAGCTCATAAAACTCTAGCCTTTATTGCTTCTGTAAATATATATCTATAAACAAAGATATGATAGGACACAAAAAGCAATAAACTATAATTTTTATAATTAAAAAACGCTTTAAAAACTAAAAGGATCTAGACAGTCCTGCATGAGTCTTTGTCACCCTCCGATAAGTGGGTGCCTCTCTCAGTGGCTGGGACAGGTCCCAAGCCTTTGAAAGATTGATTGCAGCAACGCAGTTGCTAGAGGCGGATTGTGTAAGGCTTATTGAAGCAGTACGGGGTCGCTCATCGAAGCTTTCGAGCGTCCTCTCCAAGGGGCAGCTGTCCACATTGATAGCCTTCCTAGTAGATATAGCTGCCTGCTTCACTGTGATCTCTTTTACAGTTTTCAGGAGACTTATAATTGTAGACGATGTTAGAAGGATAAGAATTAGCTGATATTGTGTAAGGAATGGAGAATAACTGTACAAAATTTATAAGAAATATTGCAAAAAGCAATGGGATCAAAAAATGTATCAATAAAGGAGATAAAAATGTCATAAAAGTCCAACATTTTGTACTCTACTATTGTCGACTAAGCATAGATTGAATTCATCATGTATAAGTAAAACCATAATAATATTATATTGTATTATTATTCTAGAGTCAATTGAAGAAATAAGAGACATTAGTGTTTATATATTTTCTAAACACCATTCAATCATTTTTTTATTCTGCAAATAAGTACTTCGACTTATCAATATTTTCCTCAAGTTGATTGAATATATGTCCTTTTAAAAATCATGCAACCAGATTAAATGTAAAAGAGACACATCCGTTGTAGAGTTGAGCAAACACAACAACTACGAGATTAAAGTGAGCATAAATAATTTAGATATTGAAAAACCAATTATGAGAAAAAAATGTTGAGAGGTAAATCAAAGGGTTATTTTTAAGCATTGAATAATTGATTCTATACATGCATGATTGATAACTCCTGAAATAGATCTGTTTAATCAGAGTAATCTAAGCTATGTTTAATATTCAACAAGACTAAAAGTTGTAGCCCAAAAAATAATAAGTGGTACTTCATTATTTGATAAATCTCTAGGAAATTAGATGTTGGCATATTTGTCAGTTAATTCAAAATATTTCTTATCTAATTGGTTTGTCGGATCTTTTTGACTATGTATAATCTTGATGACATTATAATTGTTTATTAATGTTCTAATTATCACTTGATATTTTTATTTATTTTGGTGTATATGTATATCTGATTTATTGGAATAAGTGACCCATAAAAAAAAAATATATATGTATATATTTATTTCAATTCAAATACTTGTATTCCGATATGAATATATTCATATGTTTGATTATAATCAATGAAAGATAGAAATAAAAGATCAATTTAGTAGGACAAGCAAACAAAGGTCATTTTTTACGTAGTGTAGTTCGTCCTACATGAAATTGATATTTTCTTTACTTTCATGCCAGATATCGAAATTATAACAATGTTCATCTTAGGACATATACCAAAATATATTACATATTGATTATAGTAAATAGATCGCAACAAAAAAAATATAGACCTCTGCACACTAAAATAAAAACTTTTGAAATATAAAGCCGATTATTTGCAATTGTAAAAGATATATAAATTATAAAAATGATTGAAATGCATAGAGGCAAGAGAAGGGAATAAATACTATATACACTCAGAGAGTTATGTACTTTGCACGAAGATAACCCTGAACATTCCCAATTCAAAATTCCTGATTTTCAAAAAAGGCCATAATCTCAAATCTTTTTTCCTCGATATTTGAGCTCATTTTGGATCTTAAAAAAGCACTCAGAGACGGGAAAGGAAGAAGTTTAAGCCACGTCACTGTTAATAGTCCTGATGATATATCTGATAAAAATATAGTTTTTTTTCAGCGTTTTTTCTTATCACAACAGAGACCTGAATAGAGTAAGAAAAATCACATAGGTAAACATTTTAATTTACCATTTCATCTTATGAGTTGAATTTATCACTTTTTTTAAATAAAATCCACAAAAAATCATATTGACCTCTGCACTAAAATAAAAACTTTTGAGTTAAAATAACTTACTTGCAAACCAAAAACTTTATTGTAGACAATGTCTCCTTGCATAGAGGTAATAAAAGGAAATATAATTAAATATAGTTTTATATAGTTGTATTTTAAATATATATATATATATATATATATATATTCAATGAAAATAGTTGTATTCATATATGAATTATTACTAAGGGGAGTACATTAGTTCATTGAACAAAGGATGTTTCTAATTAGTTTTTTTAAGCTGCGATCACAATATGGAGACCTGAACACACTTCCATTGTACTAATTTACTTTTTTTTACAATATCGTTTAAATGCCATACATCGATCACCTCATAACAAGCATAATTTATAATACGATAAATTAATTTATCATTTTTTTAACATACTTTACGAACAAAAGTACATTTCGCATGCCTTCAATCCTGTATTATATGTGATGCTGAAAAAATAGTCAAAGTCTTGTTAAATAAAACCAAAATAATTGCATAAAAATGCAATACAAAACATTTCCAAGCTTAATAAGACTGTAAGTAAAAAATTAGAACTTAAAAGTTATTAATGTGTAGTTTTAAAATTGTAATATTTAAATATTAAATGTATATACTACTACAAATCCTGAGTTTTACATGGAAAAAGTTTGATAAGTCTTTGATGTATTTCTTTAAGTTTATAAGAGTTTCCAGGTTTGTATCAGTATATATATATATAAAAGTTTTTCCCTTGAACCAAAAAAATCCTGATGATATGATGCATACATTGTACTCAGGTGTTCTGTTTCTAAACATTTTTTTTTTCAATCATTGAGAAAAAAAGTTTTCAACTTTACTTAAAGTTTGTTTGTTACCATATTTTTCCTCTTATGTCCTTTTTTATTAACGGATTTTTTAATGGTACATTATTTTTATGTCTAACCATATTTGAAAAAAATAAATCAATTTCTTATAGGTCAATACAGGCTCTGAATCATATGATGTAAACTCAGATTGTACTGAATTCTGAATTGATAGAATTCAACCAAGGTCATTTTTGGATTTATCATTCAAAGTTGTACTAAACTTAAAAATACTATTTAGTCTGAAGCGAACAAGTCATCTTCTACAGGCGAGTAAAGTTAATTGTACAAAAAAGCTATAAAATATGGTAATATTACACACTCCATTTTTTTCTTTGTTTTAACTGAAAACTTTGTTTTATTAACAAACATCTAACATACGTCTGGTAGTAAATTAGATTTCCTTTAAATTAATAATTATTATTGAAGTCTGTAACGTCCACCATTTTGACGAAATTTGCGGAAAACTATATTTTTACTAAATTTTTAAAACTTTGACCTCGTTGCGCGACCTTGTAATGTTGACCGATTTTGTTCAAACTTTGTATGTCGTCTTCTTTTATCACCAAGAAACAGAAAATCCATAATGTTGCTAACATTTCAAACATTTGAAAAATAAGAACAGCCCTATATATATATATATATATATATATACGAGGTATGATCAAAAATTATCCGACTTTTGGTTTTATTGGTCAAATTGGTTTAAAATGTCAGAAAAAAGTCGAACAGCAAAAATTGATTGAATGGAACCAAAACTAATATTCACCTCGTCTACAAGTTCTCTGATCGTGATTCGGCGGTTCTGCATCACCAGGTTCCTCACTTGATCAATGATGGCATCGTTTTTCGATGTTGAGGGCCTCCCTGAGCGTGGTTCACTTTCAACTGACAAGCGGCCATCTTAGAAGCGGTTGTACCACTCCTTTATCTGTGTGGTGCCCATCGCTTCATTTCCAAAACACTTTTTTAATCTTGCGAATTGTTTCCACTTGCAAATCACCAAGATTAAAACAAAATTTTATGCAATAACGCTGTTCGACTTTTTCTGACATTTTAAAGAAAAGAAAATCCGACGACACTCACTTGCACCTGTTCAATCATGAATGGCCTGACGCCGACTGACTTGTATTGGAGCTGTAGAAAAAAATGAGCATGCGCAGTAGTCATGTTCCCAACCACACAGCAAGTCCCGCCCCCATAGCTGTGTTCGTTTGACCAATAAAACCAAAAGTCGGATACTTTTTGATCATACCTCGTATAATGGCAAATGATCTGTTCAGTTATTCTGAGAATGCATTTTATATGAATAAAACTAGTTGCTTAAAGTGAGCAATTTTGAACGAAACATTAAATAAAAATAGAGCCATTGCAAAGTTGTAATAAACATTATCAAAACAAATGTAAAACACTATTTTCATAGCATATCATGTCACATTGCTTATGAGGATGAGTTAAACAGCGCTAAACATAAATTTGAAAATAGTAGCACTAAAATGTCTGTTGTCAGAAAATGTGTTTAATTTTTACCAAACATTTTCAATGATATTTGCATGAATGAGTGAGTCATTATGTAAGGACCTCAAGCAAAATAAAATAAAATGACGGGCTTACCGATTTGTTTGTTGTTTGTATTTTATCTTATATTTTCCCTTCAAGTTCACAATTGGCGCATTTATTCTGAGACATTTTGATATGGAAAATCACCAAATAAATGACTGAAACACCAAAGCTAATTTTCAAAGTTTGGACGTAGACACAAAAAAAACGTGGACACAATCTTACAAAGCCCTTCTTTTACACACAGATATAAATAGACAAGATAATAAGCATAGAAGCCTGATGACATCTTTCTTATTATGCCAGAGGCAAGGGTTTTATTCCTCTAAAAAAGCACGTCTCTGTATATAAAAGCAGTCTCTATATAAATGTTGTACATTACTATGAATGAATACAAGCTTCTAGGACACTTTTGTGTATACGTATTTATGTATATTTGTTTTCTTATCCATGATAAATTATATCCAAATACCTCTCTTCCTCTGCTTTAGATAACAATACATAGAACGATTTTGACAAATGTTTACATATAGGATTCTAGATTTTTTTTGGTACTTTTTTCACTCGAATATTTTTTTTGGCAGATAGTCCTTCATAAATTATCATTTGTCCCTGTGTTCGTCAGGGAGGATTTGGGACATATAAGAACTTCCTAGTAGTCAAATGAAAGTAAAGAGAAGAGCCCTTTATTGCTTTCATTTCGATGTTTTTACGACTCAAGAACGTTTTCATTATAGGCTATGTTCAATAATTTAAAATTAACGCTCGATGATAAATTCCTGACCCTGAATCTCCTTCTTGGAAATGGGCGGGAGATATTGGACAATTTGTGCCATCTCGCTCAGGAGTATACCTGAAAGCTCTGAAGAAGATTTTAAGACGTCATCGGGATTTTTTAAAGAATAAATAAACGCTGTTTCGTCCATGTATATAAGGTTATAATCTCTTGACAGTAAATATGTTCTACAATGTTCATTCATGTTATTTATTTTAACGCAACTGTCGAGAGTATTTTTTATTTATTTATTAGTTGTCTTGTATTTTAGTGTAGTTAATATTTTACACTGTCTTATAATATTTGATAGCCGAATAAAAAAATTATAACCGAAAAAAAAAAATAATATGGACACATAATTTGTCTTTAAATAAAAAATAAATATATATATATAATATATAATATGTGGATATGTATTATCTAATTTTTGTTATATCGATTATGTGCATAAATAGAGTATTGAGTATGAGATAAATATGTATTCATGATTACAAACTCAATAAAAGGAGAGCTGTTTTTGATTCAAGCAAGAAAATCATATTATATTAAATATCAAATCATTGGTCGGGATGAAAATAACAATAAACAGTCCCATACACGAAGAGGAGTTAAGATTCATTATGATAAGAGCAGCTGCGCGTTACTCGGCACTCGGAATCAAAATCCCTCAAGTGGTATCTTCCTCCTGGATTTGGGCTGGCGATATCATCAAATTCAGCACAATATATAAGACTGATTAAATCACTTACTAGAAGATATCAACATTTTATGTTAAGAACGGCCTTATTGTGATTATTTTTAGCTTGAACATCGTCTTATTGCCCCTTTATAAAAGGTTGTTTTATTTCTAGGCAGTAATTATGAACTATAATGTTCATTTATGTATTGTTTATACCCAACTGCCTAGTTTTATGTTTTTATATATTTTTTGTAGTGTCTTCTGTGTATTTTATCTACATTGTTTGTTGATGATGATAAATAAAAACTCTTAACCGAAGAAAAACATATTATATTTGTACTAGACTGTTTTCCTTATCTTATAGTGAAGTATATATTCTGTAATATAATTTAATATATATATATATATATTCTTCAAACCCATGTAACCTCAGTAACTTCTTTTATAGGAAATATGTAAAATATACATCATAAATAAAAGTTTTTATTGTCCTTTTGTTTACCGAGGTAAAACTTTACTCACACAATATTATATCATATAATATTCACAAAATACATTAAAACGTCGTGTTGTTAACGATATAATCAATCAGAGAAGTTAAAATTTTAGGTAAAGGAACTCGAGTAGATCTCATTTTATACATAAAATATTGAGTTTTAGTGGCAATAAAATTAATCTCTTCTTGGCACGATCCAGTATAAAAGTAAATAAAATCTTTATTCCGCAATTGTATATTTAAACAAAATTATCAAATAACAATTTTAGATATTCTAAGATTTCTATCACATATTTGAACTCTAATAAAAATGTTTTATGTCTCCAGCGAATCCCCACAAAAAAACACAATCTTTCCTCCGCTGTAGTCCCATATATGCTACCAAATGTCAATATGTTGGTAAGTACTCTGTATATTTTTGAGTCCCTTACTTAATTATCAAAGATACACTCATTAGCGCATGTGCAAACAAATTGTATGAGATTGTATAATATTTGTAATATAGTAGTGTATTGCTCTTTGCTTTAACATTGAGTAGAGTCAGAGGAACAGAGTTGCCTTGGGTCCTCATAAGGAAGAAATACTTATTTTATAAGAGTGTATAAAAACATCGAGGAAGTGCTTTAGCATAGTGCATTAAGGTCTGTTCAACTTTCTATGATGAAGACCTAGGTTTGAATACTCCCGAGAGGGGAGGTTACATATAATTGGGTTAACAACCTCATTGAATGATCCTTGCTTTGATAGACTGATTTGTTCGTTATTATGCTTATTTATATCCACAAGCATGCAATTAATTTCAAATTGTATATAAAGATTATTTAAATGTTTCTCTTCTTAAGAGAGGGCCACAATAGTAAACTCACTCATTCATCCAACTAGGTATGCTAAAACATAGAGATATAAAGATATTGTGAGGGCTTATTCCTTCAATAGCAGAGAAACATCGTCGTTCAGCTGTCGCCTGTGCCCAATATAAATACAGTAAATTGTACTACATCATCGACAGCTGATCATAGAGATAGAAATATTAGTTTGCAGAATATAGGGCACAAAAATGTATTTCTCTGAAGAACCCAATAAGATCTCTATGTCTTAATATCTCTATGTGCTAAAACAACAAAAGTCGCTTAGCTCGGCCTGACACCTTCTATAATTTAAACTAGTTTTACGTTTATGAGGGTTCAAGAATAAGCCAATAATCTATGGGAGTGTGAGCCGAAATTATTTTTCAAGCTCTCTGTGGTCAACCTTTACCATACCTTTTCTCATTTAGTGGTATCAATGAAATTATTCATAAAAAATGTTTCCCTACATAGGATTGTCTTCGTGGGAGTTGGAAACATACCCCCTATTGTATCCATGTGGGGGCAGTCCAACACTTACATGTTAAAAAATTAAGAGCCATCCTCGTTTATTTCAGAATACATGTTTTTTTTGCATTTTATATCAGGTTATAAATTCAAGACTGTCATCTTGCTTTATGTTGTTCGAATGCTTATAGTTTTTAAACTTGTTTTATATGCTGTTGTTTGTTATTTTACACTGTTTTTGAGATAACCAAATAAGGAAATATTTAAACGAAAAAATATGGTGTTTTTTCATTATTATTTAAAAAAATATATTAATATATGGTTACTTTTGTCATAATCATACCTAAGTATGGCAAAATAGAAAAACCTTACGTTATTATTATACCACAATATTTTGATGGCATCTCTAAAAATATTTTTTGGTGTATAAGTTATCTAAATAAATATCTTTCAAAAGTATAGATACTATGGTCGATACAAACTTTTAATGAAATAAATAGGAATATATATTTGAAAACGACGGATTGAGGTTTAAAATAGTATTCAGTATACTATTTAAAAATAAGATGAATACGATAGTAAATTGGAGATGATAATCAGTGGGTTGGTTTATTAAAGCTATTGTGATCAATGGTTAAAATTCAATTAAATATTAATATTTCAAAACATACTTTAAAAAACAATATACATATGTACAATCAACTTTTGTTATATATACAAAAAAAGGAGTCAGTTCGTTCGTTTCCCTATATATCCCGAATGATTCATTATATCTTGACGAAATTTTCAAGTAAAAGTTTTGAGAGCTCAGTGTTTAAGTGAGGTTGTAAACTTCCAGAAAATATTTTTGGTCGATTTTATAAAATTACTAAATTGGATTTTGACCAAATTTTCTGTGGATGATTTTCAGGTAGTAAGACATATTTTAGATTTAGAGATTGTTTAATGTAAAATTTGTTTTCAAAATGAATACTTTAAAATAAGTTATATTTGTCCCTGTCTTTCTCTTTCCACAATTTAGGTTTGCGTAAATAACAACTTTGATTTGCAATAATAATTTTAGTGATGACCTAAATAAAATTATTCGTATGATTTTTTTCTGTCCTCAAAGACTATTTTTAAGTTAGAAATCCAGAGCGGTAACATCCGCTAGTATCATATAAGTAAGTAAGTATTTGTGGTAACTTAAAGATAAATAATAATGTGAGGAAACCGAGTCATTTTGAACTTTCTTTTTTCAAATTATACCTTTTTGTAAATTAAGTAATGCTCTTGACCTAAAAGGTGTTGATTATTGTATTTACATCCATTATTAACTTTTTATAAGATAAATTGTGTAATTAGCTTAACCCTAACCAGGCCGGGGGGGGGGGGGGAATCCCCCCCCCCCCTCCGTTTTTCTGGATATTTTCGTGAAAAAAAATAATTACGCGCTAAAATTTTATGACTTTTAAGATTGAAGTATTGCGCATCTTTTGATACCATTTTCGAAAAAATCGGACCTACCCCTACGGCGCGGCAGGTCATTTTGCGAACGTTTCATTGATTGCATTAATTGGAAATATGCATAAATACCGACTAATTTGCATAATTAATTACTGTATGCAAATTAATTTTACCTGTTCTGTGACATGTATGATATATCAGTATGATACTATGATGTAATAATGCTAAAGATTGATGCTAGTGGCATTAATTTCTGTTATGTGTATGAAAGATCACATTTTGATGCAAAATTTGCATATTTGAATAAATTAACATGCATAATTAAAAAACCCTTTGTTCTATGGTGATGAAATTTCGTGTGGTTGTACATTAGTGGAGACCTAGTTGTGTGCCAAATTTCACAAATTTTCGTCGCTCCGTTGCCGAGATCTGAGGGGGGGGTGGAATCCCCCCCCCCCCCCCCGGCTATAGAGGAGCCAAAATAACCCGGCCTGGTTAGGGTTAAATACAACTTTTTGTCAAAAACTTGTTTTTACTCTTTTTAAAAGAGTTTTTGACGAAGGTGTTGACATACAGCAAAATATATTTTTATAAAATACTACTTTAGCAATTATGTAAGCTAACAGTATCAACCGAAAACAAACAATCATAGCTTAAAAAATAAAACTGAAATAAATAAATCATAGCATTTTGGCAATCATGATGATTGAGCAGACTATTAAGTTTCTAAATATGTTTTATTTTATATATCATATTTGTATACATTATTTGTATGTAGGGAATATGAAATATAATAATATTTAAAATACAAAAATAAGTATGAAATCAACCATGAACACAAAAGACCAAAAATATTCACATAAGAGAAAACCCCGGTAAAGAGATTCTATTAAAACTTATTTAAGTGTAAAGAATATATATATATATATTAGGGTTGTTCTTATTTTTCAAAAGTTTGAAATGTTTGCAACATTGTGAATTTTCTGTTTCTTGGTGATAAAAGAAGACGACATACAAAGTTTGAACAAAATCGGTCAACATTACGAGGTCGCGCAACGAGGTCAAAGTTTTAAAAATTAGTAAAATAAAGTTTTTCGCAAATTTCTTCAAAATGGTAGACGTTACAGACTTCAATAATAATTATTAATTTAAAGGAAATCTAATTTACTACCAGACGTATGTTTGATGTTTTTCAACAAAAAACAAAGAAAAAATGGAGTGTGTATTGTTAGCTTATTTCATAGCTTTTTTGTATCAATTTACTTCACTCGCCTGTAGAAGATGACTTGTTCGCTTCAGAGTAAAATAGTACTTTTAAGTTTAGTAAAACTTTAGATGATAAATCCAAAAATGACCTTGGTTGCATTCTATCAATTCAGAATTCAGTACAATCTGAGTTTACATCATATGATTCAGAGCCTGTATTGACCTATAAGAAATCGATTATGAAAAAAATAAAAATAATGTGTTTCTTAGATTTGCGTCAAGGTATCCTCTCAAAATTTTACTTTGTCTCTGACGCATTTATAATCCATTATATGCGTCATTTTGTACGCGAGATAGGCTTTTTTAATGTACATATAACTCTCTACTTATTAAACTGACATGATTTAGTATACCAAAATATTAAAGCTGGTTAACCAAGCTTTCATTTGATATGTTTGGTGTTCTAAAAATCGCTATACTTTAAGAGATATAAGCAAATACGTACTCTCCCCCAAAAATTGATCTTTTGATATGAGAATATACGATTACCATTTGGTAACTGTAGAGTGTTACCTGGATAGAAATAAAAAAAGAAGGGAGAGAAGTGAGGCAAAATACTCTCTCCCTTCTCTTATCTTATTCTAATATCAAATGAAAGCTTGGTTAACCAGCTTTAATATTTTGGTATACTAAATCATGTCAGTTTAATAAGTAGAGAGAAACATTTGAAAAATAAGAACAACCCTAATATATATACAAAAAACTAAATCGTCAAAAAAATCCATTTAGAGATTTTTTGAAAAAATATTTTTGTTTCTGTTAGAATGATAATGTTAATCCCTAAAATGACCTTTTTGGTCGTTGTAAATATAGCATTCCATTTATTTCAAACCAATTATAAGCTGTAAAAAGAGATGGTTTATTATTTGGGGATACAGATTGGTATACGGTACTACTATTTTTTCTACTGATACCACTACATTTAAAAAACTAATGAATATCGCTCCGATACATGCTTTCTGTCAATCGGTAGGGGTAAATTGAAATCAAGACTCAAATATTTATTACAAAAATAATACAAAATCATGTTCTGTCAAGCATTACAATAACTGGGAGTTCCGTTATGTACATGTAATAAGTGTTGCAACAGCACACTTAATTATAATTTGCAGCGTGAAGTGATATGACAGTCAAAAATATTGAACACTAATAAATAAATATTATATATATATTTTTTTATTATTATTATCTAAAACTGTACTCTTGAGGTAATCTCTCTGTCTGGTTTGAGGGAATAAACAAAGCCGTGAATAAAAACGAGATTAAACAACAATGTCCTCTCTTCAGCCAAAGTCTCGTCAGTTTGTAGGACTGCATCCTTTGCTTGTGACTTGCAAGGATTTGACTTAACCCCACCTCTGCCATTTGGTGCAATAGTTTGTTAATTCCGCCCTCCCATTTATTCTTTTAATTATTTAGTGTGTGTAATCGAGTATATATTTGCCATGGGGCACATTAGTTACATTAGTACTAGTCTAAAAATAAATAATAAAAACAATAAAATTTAAAATTTAAAAAATAAAAGAATAAAAAAATGCCCATGCAGAATGGATTATATGGGGACACTGCGTCCAATGGCCCTAGCTGATATATATTATATATATTTACTTTATAAGAAGTAATTTGGTCCTAGTGCTAGTTGACTAGTCAAGTGTAAAAGTTTCCTCTCACCAGAAGGCATAAATATAAAAATATTCATATAATTTAATTCTAATCTGAACTTGAATTGAAAAATGTTGTAATATTTTTTTAAAGCTCATAACATGCCTAACAAATATATTTTTAAAGTTCATAGCAGGTTTAATAAGGATGTAAGTTAGCTTTAACTATGAGGAATAAAATACAATATTAGGAATTAAACCTTCAATATTTCATATCATTCATCGAATATATTTCTTCATGAATTAATGGGGAAAAATTGACAATCCATTTCCCATACAATTTGAGGAAAAAAATATCAAATATCCATTTCTAAAATGACGGTTGAGTGGCAGTTGATGACCAGATTAGCTAATATTGGTTATATAATGCTTTTATCACCACTATTTTTTCTACTTGATTGTTTTTTATAGTGATTATTTTGGAATACAAATTTTTTTCTGGTATATATATAATCTTTTTTATTGTGTCCTCAATGCATTATTTAACATATTTACAATAAATATAATTTTTTATGAAATAAAGAACGAAAAGCTGGTATATGTGACGATGAGAGGAATTAACAATAATTATATACACCCTTGAGTCATAATGCTTAATTTATTACCAGCAATAATAGGAAATGATCATTGAAAGTATTTATGAGAAAATAAGTGGGAGTAAGACAAAATCAACGCTGTCCTAAACCCCATGAATACGTAAATGAATATTACACAAGTCTCAATATTTTGGGGGGGTGTATGGTTTTTTATTACAAGAAACCCCTCTCAAATATCAGGGTAGATAGTTTAAAAAAAGTAAAATCTGGATAAGTCTCATCCCAGTTCATTACTTCAAATCCTAATTCAAATGCGGAACTAGTATAGGCATAAAAATATTATTCCAAATATTCAAAGTGATTTTTTATTTAAGATATTGAAGAAGCATTTTTTAAAGTTTGTATTGTGCCATTTTATGTTTGATTAATTTTTATTATATGTTTTTATTTGTTGTCGTTCTTCTCCAAAGTATTATTTTTTGACTACAATGTCTATTTATGTTTTTTACCGCAAATACTTTGGAATTTTAAGAACTAAAATATATGTATTATTATTTTACACTGAATCATTGTTTTTTTATATCTTGCTTTTTTGAATATGCATGTTAATATTATGAATATGGTATAGAGCAGAAATAAATATTTCAATACTTTATTACTAATTTTTGGATTCAAACATAATTATGAGTGTATTTAACTTCTCACAAGCTACATTTGGTGCCTTCATTTGCACAGACAATATACGGTGGCCCATGGGATCTGATTTTTCATTTATAAAGGCAAGTTAATTTTGCAAAATATTCGATTTTTTTATTTTCTTAAGCAGCCATTCATTCAACTTTTGTTTAGTATTTCAAACTAGTTAGTCCTTCATTTTTTTTCTGCGTAACTTTATTTACTCATTTTTATCTAACATGTTATATATTGCCGACATTTTTGTGCAATAAAATGCATATCAGCTGTACAATTATTTTGTTGAAGGTTACTTTTTTCATTATATATATCCACACTCCTAATATAGATCTATATTTTATAACCAATTACAGTATTTTTTGAAAGACTAAAATATTTATTAAGTCATAATTCGAAATAAACAATGTATACGAAAATAATCAATGCTCAGTGTTAATGAACTCAGGCCTTACTCCACTTGAGGGGTAGATCAAATTTAATTGACCTGATCGTTAATATCCTAGGTCGACGGACTCAATATAATGATATAAGGCGTATTTATATCCACACGTATAATATATCATATAACAAAAAAAAGTCAGTAGAAAATAAAATAGTTATTATAGCCAAATTGAAAAATTAAACTTCGGAAATTTATATATGTGTATTCATACCTATACATACATTTTACAACAGAAATAATAAAATAAACAACTTTGCTTTATGCATATTTGTACCAAGGCAAGTATCGTTAATTGTCAGAGGATGATTTTTATTTGTACTTATTTACTTTCTACCTACATCTTTACTACAAATATATTTAATTTCCTATTATATAGTTTCCTCCTTCATGAACATAAATTTTCCTCCTAAATACACTTTCTTGGTCACTAATTACAGGTTTCTATATAATAAAGGCTGTTTATCTAATACTGCGTTCATACAAACCTTGAAGTGTTGAGGAAAACCCATTGATTAATTAAGTTTGCTCAATGAGGCTTCAAGGGGATAAGTTAATTAGGGTTTTTCATATCGACCTCAAGATGACAAAACTCAGATTGGGTATATGTCTTTTATTTGGTTTAAGACTGCTCTTGATTCTTTGTTTCTGAATGAGAAGGTTAACGACGATAGTTTTATGCGATACGACAAAACTAATTGCTGTTATAAAAGGAGTTGAAAGGGGCATATTTTCTATTTTAAATAAAAATAATAGTTTTCTAGCAATTTATACTCTTTTGTGACTGATCTATGATATATATTATATATATATATATAACGTTATAATTGAATAAATTATAAATATTACTCGTGTCTGACATTTACAGACATGACAACCATGTAATGTTAGTTTATGAAATACTTAATCAATTTTTTTGTAATGTGTTTGCCTTCTAAATTTTCATTCAAAAACTTTTTGGTAACGATAATAACAAATAAATTTACACCACAAAGTGAATTATGCTACAAAGTATATTATTTTCAGAAAATAAATTTACGTTTTTGATATATTATGATATTTTGGATTGAACGTTTCATAATCTGTGGCGTCGTTTAGTATCAAAAATACGGTTTTAAACATCAAGTAAAGATCGTTTGAAAAGATAAAAAAGTGATTATCTCCTTACGATTTCATTTTTCTTAAAAAATGTATTTTGACTCTTGCAACATTTTCATCTCCCATTGAGAAATAATTGTCGCCAATGTATTCTTAAAAAGTATATTTTTAAATTGAAATAGTGCATACATAATTTTTTTAACTACGGAATTGATAGAATTTAAAGAGCTCCCACTATCTCTATTTATTAAGGACCTTTATATTCCTTCTATAAAATTGATAATGTAAGTCTTATTTGGATTCCTATTGCAAGTATACACAACGAAAGTGTCCTTCAGCATTGAGTAGAATATCTTAAGATCTAAGTAGTTTCATTGCTTCCGTAATTGACAAGCTTATATATGTATATTGTTTAAATATGGTACTCTAGTACTTAAAAGATATCATTTTCAAAGATCCTTTAGTCAAATAAAAATATATGAGATGTCCCTTGAATTTCAAAACAAAGATACAGAATGTCAAAATACACAGATGGTAATTTTTAATATAATCAAAATATAATAAACAGATGGATATTTTCTGCAAAAAACATTATTTACTTCTCAATAGGATAATGACCGTTAAGACTATATAATTTTTATGTGTTTTGGTTTTAATACAGATTAGTAAAAATTTAGGAAGAAATATATAGTTCCTAGCTTCTCAGCATTATTTATGTTCGTCTATTGTATTTATTGTTCATAATTTTTGACAGAATCTGAAAAGACAAATAAATGCTGTAGGCTCTTTATAAAAATCAATTTTCAGACTGTTATTTTTATTCATTTGTGTACTGGTATGTAGGGATACCATCCTGTTGGAAAATGGTTCTTTATGTGTCAAACAACATTTTTCTCTTTAAAGGAGATTCGATTTCTTCAGTATATATATATATATATATATATATATATATATATATTGTCTAAGATACGTCATTTTTCACTCAATCTCTACCTACTGTGGTGACATTGTTATGTATCCTTTAAATGATGGTTATACAATAAAGAAAGTCACAAAATAAATCGACCAAAGTAATTATGGACTTTATAAAACTACTTGGCTATAAAAATATATATTTATAAAAACACATTTCGTAATATAAATAACTTACCCGTAGAAACCGCACGGTTTTTTCGTCAACGTCAGAGTCGCGGTACGTAATAAACTTTGGTGCTCCATTGTTTTTATAGATCCTTCCCTCAGACTTGACCTTTGACATGATGTTGCCTCTCTTAAGGCCCTGAGAGAGCCTGAGTCTTGTTCTTGCTTTGAGGCTCTAAGGGCTCCCAAATATTTTACAAATCCGAGGCTATGGTGATGTTTTCATCCTAGTTAGTTGCCCATCATTATAAGCAACTACGTATCCACAATTTTCCAAGCCTTTAAATTTTACTTTGTTTTTATCTTTAATAAATTACTTGCATTTACTTAAAGGGTTTATTTGCTATTGCAGAATAATATACAAGTTTTGCTTGTTAATTAAGGAAATAGTCTTGCGCAATATTGCTTCTGCTTATACTTAGAGTTGTATGATACAAAATATAATACCTTGCATGAAATCGTACATACTCCTCGATAAGTTATGCAACTTTTCAATATTCCAATCAAAGAAAAAGAACTCTAGCATATTGATTGAAAAGATGGCCTTTCCATTTTTTCTCCATTGAATAATGGTACTTTTTGATTATATTTAGATTCTTTCCTATGACAATGAATCAATACATGATTCAATTCGGCGTCTAAAGGAAGTTCTTAAAATTAAATTAGGTAAATAATTATTCATATGAGTTCATTCTAAAAAGAGTTAAAGATATAACTTTAGTCGTAGACGGTCATTATCAACCAAATATTTCATTGATTAGTAATAATTTTTGGAAATTTTACTCAGAGTATTTATTTCTATAATTTTATTGATTGTAAAAAGGTGATGAAGGTTATATAAGGTGAAGGTAATTTATAGACTTTATAAGACCACATTTTGGTTCAAATGATTTTTTAATTATCAATCTTGAGGAATTAATGTTTTTTTACTTGTCCATCTTTTGTTGCACATTTCAAATTATAATTTGATTGAATACTAAGTGTGATTGCAGATATATATATATATATATATATATATATATATATATATATATATATATATATATATATATATATATATATATATATATATGTATATGTTGTAAATTTTTGATCAATTGTTCCATTGAGGGGCATCTTGTAAGATCTTATAAAGCATAATATCATCTTAAATTATTCAATCTAACCCTACATTTTTGAATATGGCCAAAATATTATTGACCGTCCCCTTTCGGGAGGTGAGCCTGCTAAACACGCTATTACGCACAAAGCTAGTGTGCATTCCTTGATTTGCATTTTGACCATTATATATTTTAGATAAAAATAAAAATTTATGCAAAAAACATTTAAAAAATTAGATTAAAAAGAATATCTCATTTTATTTGTTTAAAATATAGGATAGATGATGGTAAGCTGATTATATTTTTTTAATAAAATAATAATTCATTAACTGTAAAACTATTAAGATGATTAATGGCTTATTTTCTCAGCGAAAAAGACATAAATGATACATGACTTTCAGTATCTTGAAGTTTCAGGTCCTGTATCATGTAATAATATATTCAAATTTTCTCCTTTTTTTCATTCCTCCTTTCATACAAAATATAAATGTAAGGTCTTTCTTCAGTACTGTCTCCTCTATATTTAATCTTGGAGGACTCATAGATATATACCTATTTGTCCATATGTTGTTATTATATATGTACTAACGACAAACAAAAAACAGAAACACCCTTGAGTAATACGAATGCAAACATGAGACAATGACTATGGGCACATTAATAATTCACCCATTGAGATAGTATTTTTATCTATCACGCTTATGAAGCAAATATTGAGTCATGAGAGCTTAGGCATGCAAGGCAGAAGGGCTAAACCCAGGCACCATGCATATACGCCTATACGACTACAAACATATAATTAATGCTAAATTGCTCAAGAAATGAGATCTTTGCTCGTGAGCGACTTCAATTGTAGTTACTTGTATTAACAAATGATTAGTCTTTAAAGACCACTGGTAAATAGCATGTAAAAGATCTCTTTTTTTTGAAAAACTGTGTTTTTGATTCAGGAAGCTCTTTGGTTCTGTCATATGGGACCTAGTCATAAATCTTTACCTTGAGCCATCAATCAAAGTAATAAGGCTTAGTTGTCCAAAAGAGCTTTCTATTATTGATTGCAATGCTTACGATGCCCAAATTATTTACCATTTTCACTATTTACTTCCTATTTCAGAAAGAAGATATATTTTTGTTATTTGTTAGTTTGTAGCCCTATACTCATTGAGTTATAATTATTTTATTTCAAGCCTTCTATCATTCTTTCTTGAAATATATATATTTTTTCGATTTAATAGTATTCCAACTAAAAAATACATTGAATTCGCTATTTTGTTCGTTTCTTAAATATAATATACTTATATAAATAGTGTTTCTATTGAAATATTTTTCAATGTAATGATATATCGAATTAAAATCAAAAGTGTGCTTAATAATAATCGAATTTTTTTAACAATCTATACATAAATAAAAAGAATTTTTACTTTATATATATAAACATTTTACTTGTATTGTATGTATATATACATTAAGATGTAATGATACAAATAACTATAATTTCTTAATTAACAATTAAACTATTAGGGGAAAGAGTAAACTTAGAAAATACAGGAATGAAATGCATCTCAATCTAATTTTTTAACTATCATAAATAATTACTTACAACATGTAACTTAACTGACCTTTTGGATTTGTTAATGTTTATTTACAGCACTTGAAGTAGGACTTTTAATTGTTTGGATGTTTATTTATTTGTTAGACCATTTTACTTTATTTGGTAGATTGATTTATTCACAAATGTATGAATTTTTGAATGATCAAAGTATTTGTTTATTGAGCAATAAAATAACTTTAATTTTAAACCAATAAAACAAAAATAAAAATCAAGATGAGATAAGTACAAAACAATTTAAAAAAAATATTTCCATACTTTAAATTTAACTTGCCGCAATTCAATATATGATCTTATAATTTCTACAATTTGTACAAAAATACCTTTAATTCAAAGCATGCACTTGCTTACACATCTTTTTTCAATTATATAAAAGAAAAAAATGGAAATTGATATTTTCCTCTAATTTTCTAATGCAATCACATTGACCGATACTTTCCTACTTTTAATGTGTATAGTATATACAAATGAAAAAATATGGCAGATCATTGAAATTTATTGAAGTGCACTTCGGTAGAAACTTAAAAGGATTAAAAAGACTACATGCATTCTGGTGCAAGTGTATGCATAAGGTCATCTGTAGGGTTTTAATTCGTTTATAAAGTTAGATGGATCAAAATAGTAGTACATCCTTTTTGTGCACAATATAAAATACTACTTACATTTGAATTTATTGATATGCGATATGGGTATTAATATAATTATTTTTTTCTTTTAGTATGGCAGCACATTATATATCTTTGTTTATTAAAAAATGATCTGCACGTTCTTTTTATGTCTATTTGATCCGATGGAAAAGGATATGAAAAAATATATATTAAATTATATATATATATATATATGCAAGTCAAATATTTACTATATATTATCCAAAACAAGATACATTAAATAATTGCAACAAGAAAAGAAATATTATTCATATATCTGGTTATGATGATACTGGACTAATAAACTTTAATCTTCTTTCTTTAAAGAATATAAAAATAATATAGTATACGTAGGAATTCAAATATATCAAATAATTATAATAATTTCTTAGCTGTAGCAAGGGACAATGAATAAATGTGTATTACATATTTTTGGTGGATTGTAAAATAACATACATATTATCATTATTCATACATCATCAAAAATATTTTGTAATGCTATTATTGCCGCTTGTAATGAAGTCATAACGGTGCAAAAAAATCAGCTCTCTTGGCAATATGAACAACCCTTGTATTTCAATAAATTTTTGAACAGGTGGACGTGACCAAGATCTTTTCGTCATTTTAATAACATATTATGTGTTGATATGAACAAATACACTAGTAAAAAAGATATGGATTTTTTATCAAATTGATCAATGAGAAGAACAACAATATGTCCAAAATATCATGATGGTTCTAGGTATATTATAATAAAAAATGGGCATATTACAATTAAAATTAAAGCAATTTTTCAAACACACCTTGAGCAAAATGATAGTTAGATTTCAATTACATTTATGCAATAACTCTTTAAAAAGAAGGTATAAACAATGAAAAATGAGTCTTGTTGTTTTACTGGAGTATAACTATAAAGTGTAGCAGCCAAGTCATTGTAATATTAAATGTACTCCATTATAACTTTAAATATTACCCTCAACTAAAAAGTTTAAGCGAACTTTGTATGTGCATTATATTTATATTATACCAAAAAAGTGAAGCTTTGAACTAATGCATTCAGCTCTTAATTAAATTCTCATACTGCTCCTAATTGATTGTTTAACACAATTATATTGCATTCTCCAAACTTGATTGCTGAATATGCTCCTAGAAATATTATTTATGAAGTAATGAAGGATAAAACATGCTAGTATTTATAACCATTTATAACTTCAAAACAAATACATGACTTTTGGAGAATTAAAATTAATATTTCGAGAATAATTTCTGCTGAAAGTCACGGAAGTCTTTGACTCCCTTGAGTTAAGCATGAGATGCATTTGTTCGAATTAGTTTAGACCTATATAATGATTACTAATGATCGCATATTATTGAAAGTAGGACAATTTACAAATAATAAATTAAAGTTTTTAAATATAAATAATTAATTGTTATAAAATAAAGTATGAAACTGAAAAAATACCCGCAATACAAATTTAACCCGTGTTATCTCTTAAATTTGTATAATTATACTAAATATTTTTAGTATAATCTTTATGACTAACTTATGTTTGTATATTTAATTGATATGTTTTTTCCCTTAAAAATGAATGGAATATTTATTTGTAATTCCTTTCAATTTTTCTTGCTTTACTCCTGGGGCAGGAATTGAAAAATATATTATGTTCGTTTTATTATCAGGAAAGGAAATATAGTATTCCTTAATCATGAACAACAAGACTCTTTTTGAACTCCTAGCTAGAGAAAACTTAAGTATAATTCATTAATAAATATATGATGGAGTCAACTATGTAATTAAATATTCTCTTTCTTTTATTTCAAAATACTATTGAAACTCAGATTTTTTTAAAGTACTTACTTAAGATATAAACTTACAGGTAATATTATAGTATTAGTATATATTAAATCAAAACTTCAGTAGCAAATAGAAACACATCTTTTTGAATGGGATTAAAGAAGATGATAGACTCAGATCGAAGAGCTTGAAAACGTTTAAAAAAAATCTTTTTTTTTAAATCCTCCGTACACCACAAAGTAGTTCATAACTTTAAGTGCAATAAATTTATCTCTAATAAAACGGATCCAACAAATTAAATATTTAATAAACTAATAAATACATTCTGAGTTATTATAACCCCCAAAAATTATGTAAAATATATGAGTTTTTGTAATGAAACTAATTTTACTCTACACAAATCAATGTCATGATAAAAGTATTTTTACATTGGTCAATCAACTTATTTCAAGCGACATATACGAGTCACCTTTACAAGGAAAATACATGTTCCATAGGCCTTCAATGAATTTTGAGTAATTTTTCAAAAAACATAATCCAAACAGACATTTAATTGATTTGATTTTTTAATTTTATTCCATTCAGCTGTATGATAATAATAAAAACAATAATCATGGATATTCATATAATATATTAAAATAATTTATATTCTACGTATGCAACTCAGATTTGGATGAAACAATAAAGCTATTAATTTATAAAGTCCTGAATTCAGTTTATTTGCTAAATATGTTTAAAAGTTTAGATAGTGAGATTATGTTATAAGTAGAAAAGTTGAGTAATAAAAAAAGATATATTTTATAACAACCACTATAATGTTTATTTATGTACCATGTACACAATTTTACTATATTTTATTTATTATTGTATATTTTATAGTACAGTTATATAAAGACCTTTAAAAAATAACAATGACAAAAACAATATCCAAGGGCAATTGAAAGCAATAGATATGAATTATAAGTTTAAATGATTTTGTTTATAGAAAAATAAAGTATTTAAGATTATCTTAGAGTATTTTAAAAAGGGGGTAAAGTGGTGTTCACACGTCTAAGTCAGAAAGTAATATTAAGATTCACTGACGTTTAAAATAATGACCACAAAAAAACTTTAATTTAATATAAGTATTCAACCACAAGAAAAATGTATTGTTTTCTAAATTAAAATCGTTTTAAAAAATGTATGACCAATATGAACTATTATAAATTTCCGTACATTATGAATAATATTTCCTCTATCCTATACATCATTCATAACTTTGTAATTATGTCCTTGACAAAAATCTTCCAGAAGGTTTGCCCTGGCTTTATTGACATAGACATATGAGAAGTCAAACAACTTTATTCATGTTTAAAGTATTATTTTACATAATGAATTATTACTTATTTAAACATAAAAAACTTTCATTATATGTCAAAGTCCCTTTGATATTTGAAGATGAGGTAGAAAATGAATGCATGCTGCTGTGGTAATACAACATGAATGCAAATATTACATTGTTTCTGTTCATAATTTATAGAGTCTAGTTTTCATTAATGTTATAATTCATCTCGGAATTACTGTAAATAAATGATAAATGAAGAATCCATTATATATATATATATATATATATATATATATATCAGCAAATTAATAGGTAGTTATTATATCAAAATAAATAAAACTTCATGTTGGTGTATTTGCGTCTTTAGAACAATCATAATTAAGGTTTATTTTGAAGTACATACTTTAACTACCACTTGGGCCATTACAAACCTAAACGTTCTTTTTTTTTGTTCACCTTGGTAATTAACATTATTTTAAAGATTGAGTTATGTTAAATATAATTCAACTCATAACGTTATCAGCTAAATTCAAGATAAATAAATAACCAATTTTGCTGATTTTTACAACTAAGTTTTTTTATTCACAGTTCAATTTTATGATACGTACAACAGAATACATGAAAAATCTAAGATAATGTGTGAAAAAATCACATAAGTAAATATTTTAATTTACAATTTTATCTTCAGAGTTGAACTAAAAGCACTATTTTTTAAACAATAAAATACAATTCAAAAGATCTCATTTGACATATGTACTAAAAAATATTAACATAGAATTATAGCTTTAAAATGACATTACCTGCAATTCTTAAAATTCTTCATTACTATAGATAATGTATTATCTGTGGTGGATGGATATTTGCCACATTCAATTTAATAATATAAAATTTAGGAGTTGTTAGATATTTTATACCTATTTTTTTCGATTAAGTTGCATTTGTGACGATATGAATAAGTATTATAGCTTGTAGAATATTTATTAAAAATTTGTTTTTTAACCGAGTAAGCATGGAAAAGTTAGGTCAGGCTTTTTGATTGCAGATATATACTATGCTATGTACTTCATGTCTGTTATCGCCACAAAATAACTCTTTATAATATTTAAAAAGGATTATATGGCTTATTAACAGAACAAATACCTTTCAAAGTTTATTAGTTCGTTATAAAAGGATTTTTTAGCTTTATAAATTTGACATTTAATTATTAATTATAAGAGTATTGAAAAAGCTACAAGTTTAATAGAAATATATATTCGCCTTTTTGTATTACACAATTACAAAAAGGGGTTAAAATACGAAGAATCAGGATCAATATCAACTTGTATTTTTCTTTTAACAAAATTAGATCACTGTGTTCTTTGAAGAAAATAGAGCAATTCCGCTTGTATGTAAGCTTAAAAATATATTTAGCATTTTTTTGTGTTGGTAAAATATATTAAACACAAACGAAATCAAATTATAAAGGGCAACAATTTTTTTTATCATTTTATTATAATATCCTAAGTATTGCAAATTTGATTATAATAAGATGATATAATTGTTGGTGGGTTTATTATTCTTTCATGATGCTTCTATATACATATATATATATATCTTAGTCTGATGAATTGATTGCTATAATTGAATTACAAGTCAAGAAGACCTCATTTGTCAAACAAGATTTTTTAAACACAATAGAGAATAGTGGAAAAGTATTCTTTATTCCAATAAAACCAAAGAAATATCCAATAAACTTTAAGATATATTTTTGTTGGCTATTGCAACAAATATAAATTTTAGTGTTATGGATAAGAACTTATTATGGAAAAGAATAGAAATGATGTCCAATGATTAGTAAAAACATATATGTCAGTTATTGATCGTAATTAAAAAATATTTGAAGTTCTAAAAAAATAAAATAAAATTGTGTCTTTTTGTTATAAGTTATTGTTTTATGTACAAGTACATAATTCAGTCTTTGTTTTTCTAACTAATATATGTTAATACGATAGAGATTGACTGAAGAATGGTCATTTTTATTCTGAAAAGAGTTATAATAATCAATTTTATTTGTGAAATAAAATAAATATTTGCTCGATCATCATATATCGAAATGTCACTGTGGAATCTACATCAGAATCGTACTAATACTCTTCTTGCTTGGGTGTTATTTGAATAGATTATAAACATTTCATTGATTGATATTTAACAATATTCATTTTCGAAAAATCAAATTACATTAATCGACAAAGATATAGCCTTACACATTTATATCATTAGTATAATTATTTTCAATGCTTTATTATATGTATACTTTATCATCAAATATAAGTATTTATTTGCAGAAATTATACATTATATACGGAAAATGAAATATAATCCTATATGGGTTTCGATTTATTTTATTAATATACATTTGTTCATTATTTGAGTGTTCGCTTATATTATCATAGCCTATTTGTCCATAACCTTAAAAAATATCATGATGGAGATTCTATAAACTTACTAATAATCAGTAAATATTTTGTTTCAGGTTTGTGAGATATATAACACTATCATTACATGTTTAATATTAATTGTAGGTTTCACAAATATTGGAAATACGATAAAAATAATTAATATTTGCTCAAATGCAATCCCAACCATTCTTTATAAAAAATACCTTTAAGATTCATTAGGTTCAATTGAGTAAATTAAACGATCTAAGTCATATTCATATCCTCAAAGATGCATTTCAATCGAGCTATAAAGGCAAAAAGTGTCATTTTAGGTAAAGTATTGGGACTGTAAACTTAGAGAATAAAAATATTTTTTTGACCTAAGTCAATTTTTTTTCACAAGATATAAATAAATGCTAAGTACTCTTTTGTATTAATCACTGTAAGCAAATCGAAGTACTTGGTGTCCATACAGTATATGAAAATCTTTTTATACATATCCAATAAATTAGCAAAAGTTTTTTGTAAAAAAATAATTACACTTTTAATTTATATATTGGACATCAAAACTAACCAGTAGGTGGTAATCAACAGAATTCGATAAAAATATATTCAACGATGATATTGTCTATAGAATGATTAAAACCCATAAAAATAACTGTTTCCATACTACCAAAGAAAATAATGAGTTTTTTTATTTTCGGTTTTACAAGGTACATTTTATGGTATTCTTTTATAAAAGTATGTTCAACTTAAGTTTAAATTAGCTTTATTTTCTCTTTTATATTACAAAGAAATAATTATAATCGAACAACTATATAATTGTCTGAAAATGTTTTAAAAAATGAAACAAATCTAAGTCAAGCGTTTATAAAAATACAAAAAACGAACTTTTACATATCATAAGATATCAAAAGATAGACTTTTAATCGCACGTGATTGGTTGAAAGAAAAGAAGAAGTATCAATACAAACGTAGTTGGTATTCTAGTATAAATCATCACTACCCTCGTGGCGATTGAGCTGTAAACATCAATTCGTATCGAAAACATCATATTTAAGAACGATAATTGTATCTTATCATGGGTTTCTATTAATGTTATTCTGGAATACTTTGAATGAACCAATATTATCAAGGAGCTAATTTTAATCCAAGAATCAATGTATGTATATTTTGATTCATTATTACTAATGATAAATGTATTGGCATTCTGACCATTGGACGTAGAAACAAAGTCAAATACCAACTGAAAAAGATATTATTGATGGTAAATATTGGTTAACTTTTTTTAATATTTATATTTCATACAATTTTAAATATTAGAAAAATACTAAGTGGCTCGCAAAGTAATTTTTTAGAGCACCAAGGTTCCTTTCCTCTGATTCAAAGGGAATATCTACTGGTCATACAAATGGTTATTTCAACGGCAAAAAATATTTAGATTAATATGAAAGATTTTTAAACCTAAATTATCATATACACTATTCTTAATCAAATTAATATATAAATTATAATTAATATATATCATAAGTTTGTCACAAAAATGCAGCAAAATTTTTATCATTCAAAACTGCTGAAGTATCATACTTTTGGAAGATAATATTTATTTAATCCAACGATTATTAATGTTTATTCTATAAATTAGTTAATATACTGTTTTGTTAATTTTCTACCATAAATATATACAAAATAAGTATGTGCTCAGTTTAAAACAAACTATAATTATTTATCTAAAATATCGTAAATAATATCGAGAATATAACGAAAATATTACTTTTTAGTTTGTCAGTGCCCAATAGGTATAGAAATGTGATAACTGAGTCCTTTCGAGCGATGCCCGATCTATGTAAACGGTCTACTTAAATTAAAGAAAATATATTTTTATTAGTCAAAAATTCATAAATTGTACTCTATTGGCTTAATGTTATAATTTGATATACATACAATGAATTACAAAACAAATATACTCCCTTCAATCATACTTAGTAATTCACTATAATGAAAGTTTTTACGTAACTGCCTATAAGAATAATGCACATTTCTTGCACCTGCATCAAATAACCAAGTTTTTGATTATACTTAATCCTTCAAGCAAATAAATCAAATTTCAATGGAGTAATATGTTTTATGGCAACCTTATTCAATATTTAAAATTTAGCAAAACAGGATCCAAGGGAGTTCTCAGTGTACAGGGACCAGGTTCGAATCCCGAGGGAGGTAAGTCAATTTTGGTCAATCTCATTGATAAAATCTTAGGTTTGGTAGACTAATTTTAATGGTATTATGCTTATTTATATTCAGTCGGATGCAAATCTATGTTGTTACCCAATAGGTCCCCCAAAATAATACATGGGTATGTCTATATATTTTTCTTTTAACATTGATAAGCAGTAAGTGCAGGAACTCCGTAGCTGGGGTATAGTTGTATATGAATTTATATCTTTCAAATTAATAATACTAATTTATCTTCTTGTATGTTTATTATGTAAATAAATACATATAGCTCGAGGTCGACGATAGTTGATTTTCGAGGGCCGATAGTTTTTTTTTCAGAAAAAGCCAATAGCCAATTAGTTGGCCGATGTTTTTTCTTATATTTATTAACTTTAAAAAAAGAATATAAATAACTATGAAAGTAGTTTTGCAAATTTGCTTTTGGTTTGTTGCAATAAAAAAACTTGTAGTTGATCTTTCTATCTTTGTTTTAAAGAGTGACTTCTTGACTATCATGATCCCTCCCCGAAAATGAAAAAGAGCTTATTTTAATCTATTTTCATTAATAAAAGTATTTTTATGTCTAATAAAATATATTTTAAAGCACAGATGGGCAACCAAAAATATTTTTAATAAAATCTTCAAAAAATTAATCTATATAAACTATCAGCTACTATTGGCGTCAAAATTGCCGATACCGATAGTTTAAACAATATACTATCGGTGCCGATTAATCGGTCGACCTCTACATATAACCCAAGCCTGTAATCAAACTATAATTAAAAATGTATTTTAAATTGTTTGCCCGAATTGGTAAAACACATGCAATATAATAACACATAGTATCACGTAGCAACGATCACTTTATAATAATATTACTGGATAACAGAAATTTAGTATTCTGCTTATAAGATCAATTTTTATCGGTGATGGAAATAGAGGCTTGTAAAATATAGTAATTATTATTGTTATTGTATATTGTAACTGTATTCGTGTCGACCAGCTTGTAGGTAAAACTTATAGTATGAATGAGTATGAGGTATAAAATATCCTCAGTTAGTTAAAGTAAAGTGATCTTTTTTTCGCCTATATGGTTCGACAGAATTACATCAGATAGGCATTAAAGCGTAAAATAATCTTTAAAAATATTTATACATATATATTTCAAGGAATCATATTTAAAAAATCATATAACCATCAATAATGCAAAAATGTTTTCTTCATATGTTATCCGCTAACGTGTTTTCAATAATGGACCATCACGTTCAAGGAAAATTATAGCATTTTTTATTGTAGAAAATATAAGAATATTGAAATATATATTACATATCAAACTATTTGCAGAAAGCACTTTCTAAATACCGACAAATATAATTTAGATTCATGATAAAAATGACTTTTTCCTGTATATATAAAAAACTTGAGAAGAATATTGTAGCGCCCATCCGTTGCGATCAGATTCTTAATAGAAAATGTATTTTGATTTATTTCGTCTTCTGTAATGTCATTTCAGAATCTTTATTGTGGTATTAAAATAACATATAATGGTTTCTATAATAATGATATTATGCCGAAATATATATTCATAAAATATGGAGTCCTCAAATATGTATATTTATTACTAAAGGTTTAGTACACTTGCACAAAAGTAAGAACATGAATTCCAATGCTGTCTGAAATAACAAACTGTATAGAAAAGGTAAGTGCCTATATCATTAATTGTGCCGTTATTTAAATTACTTCATAACATATTATTTACATTAAATGTGTGTTTATCTATGTAGCTATGCAAACATGAAATGAAAGTATTTTCATTGTAATTTACGAAAGTAAATAATGCTTTTACTTTTTACATTCTTAAGGAGATGCAAAAATTATAATAAAAATATCCTTGCATCAGCCTTGAGAAACTCAGCTACTTGTAGAATACAATATTTCTCATTATTATTTTATTGTGTTATATAAGTAATGTATATATATTTTTAATCTACTTTATGTAAAATATGTGTTCTTAAGTGATTAATGATAACTACAAAAAATACAGAATTTTTATATGAAATAGGATCATTTAACAATAAACTTGCTTGTATTATTTAAAAATATATTCAATCAAAAATTTAGTTTACTATTCAGTTCGCTTTTGATATTATTCATATTACACTATGTAACAGGATTTTGCCCCTGGGCTGATATTTCTAAATTGAGTCTCATTTTTTACGTAGATTCCAAAAATGCCACTCAAAATATCGTCTGAAAAAAGATTTGGACTTTATGGCCTTTTCTTGAAAATCAGGATTTTCATCATTTCTAATTCAGGCTTTGTGGAAAGTAATAATAACCACAATGTCAGTGGTATTTATTTTTCTACTATATCAGCATTTATATATATATATATATATTCGTACTATTAGAAGAAACCGTCTTTATATTTCAAAAAGTTGATCATTTTTTAGTGTTCTATTTAAGCGGCTATTTTTTTTGTTTCGAGTCTTGGACTATAATCAATATGGATATTCAATGCATTTCAGAACGTTTTTATAATTTCGATATCTGCCATGTAAGTAAATAAACGATCAATTTAGTAGGACGAAGTATTGATCATATTGAGTAGCTACTTTTAGGTGATATTGAGGTTGCTTTTGTTATTGTTTTGTCTCAAAGAAAAAAAAAAAGGTTTTCCTTTTTATTTACATATAATTATTTACAAATGTCAAAAATAATTTATTTTTAGAGAGTTACTGTGATTTGGAAAATAGTATTCCAATATTGTTATCAAATTATTTAAGGAACTTGCAAATAAAAAGGCAAACCTTTTTCTTGTAACAAATCACAATAATATTAAATGCAACCTCAATAATTACCTAAAAGTAGTTACTTAATATAATCAATACTTGGTCCTACTATTTTGATCTTTCTTTACTTTCATGCCAGATATCGAAATTATAAAAACTGTTCTGAAATGTATTGACATATACCAAAAATATATTACATATTGATTATAGTCAATAGACTCAAAACAAAAAAAATATAGCCGCTTAAATAGAGCACTAAAATATGGTCAACTTTTTGAAATATAAAGCCGATTTCTTCAAATAGTACGAAAGATATATAAATTATAAAAACTGATTTGAAATGCACAGATATTGAAGAAAAATAAATACCACAGACATTTGTGGTTATTCTTACTTTGCACGAAGATAACTGGGCCTGAACAATTAGAAATGATGAAAATCCTGATTTCAAAAAAAGGCCATAAAGTCCAAACCTTTTTTCAAACGATATTTGAGTGGCATTTTTGGAATCTACATAAAAAATGGGACTCAATTTAGAAATTTCAGCCCAGGGACAAACCAAGACCTTAATTTTGTTACATAGTTTTATTTATATAATACAAATGATAGCAAAATTAATAATTAATATCAAAGAGTTAATAAAGTTAACCTCATGGATAAGATCCTACGTTCAATAGACTAATTTATTCGTAACAATGCTTATTTATAACCAGTCAGATGCATTTCTATCGAATCGACTAAAAAGGCAAAAAGAGAATACATTAATAAGATAATGATAGAAATCATATTTCAGAAATTAAAAAATCACAAAAAGGCTGTGGTAAATTTTATAATAATACAAAATAAAATCATGACATATATCCCTACATATGTATATATATACTCATGAAATGCACTTTTATTCTTTCTATAACATACCTAAGAAAAATGCAACAAAGAATAAGCCTCCTTACACCTGCTTCAAGGTCGAGAGATGTCTTCGAAGGAGAAAGTGGGCATAGTGAAGAGCAAGAGAAAGATGAAACATGAGTTTATATTTAAAAATGCATTTTTTTTACTTTTTGCCAAAAAAATATATATATTTAGTTTTTTTAAAGAGCTTTCTAATTATGTTTTAATACTTGAGTGCTTATAATGATGGAGATAAATGGTATGGATAGGGAGCCTTTGGTTGTATATATATATATATACAAAAAGAAAACACAGGATCTCACTTCACGGTCAAGGACTCAAATACCACTGATGATGAAGTAAGAGGTAGATGATAATAATATTATGAGTAGGAAGGTTTTTTTTTTGCAGGGACTCTATACATATATATAACTTGTGTGTGTGTATGCAATGATGTAAGCCCTCTGTGTGTGTGTGTGCTTTTTTGTTTGTAAAGGAAGGGGAAAAGGTGCGCCGGTGCGTAGTCCCACCACCGTTGCTCCTCTTCTCTTCATTTTTATTACTCGTCATGATAGGAGGTGGTTTGAGTAATAAAAAAAGGGGGGTTGGTGGTGGCGGTAGGTGAATGTAGTAGAAGGTTTGGTTTTCCTAGGAATATTGTGAGGAGAAGGAATACAAACATCAAGTAGAAAAAGGGACAGAGAAGGAAAGAGGGAAATATCGAAGGAAGAGAATCAATATAAGATGAGGAAACGTGCGACGGTTGGCTGACAGCTAACCTTAGTTTCCATATAGTTCAAATACTGTAATGACATATATTTATATATATGGGATAAAAATATATTTAGAGGTCGACCAATCGTTGCTTTTAAGGGCCAATATATTACCGATATATTAGGATTATCCCTACAATTAATTCTTTTTTTTAAATCCCAAGGGAAACATACATTTATTCAGTTAATAAAATTCTTAATAATCAACAAAAAATAACCACAGATTACACAAAGACTAAAAGGAGAAAGACATGTAATATTGATGTGTAGTTAAAAAACACATGGTTTATAAAAATTATAATGTAAATACATTTTAAAAATATTTCCAGAGATATATATTCTTTTAAAGCCACCTCCGCTATCTTGTGGATTTTTTTTGGTTCTTGAACCTGGCCCTCGCCAGAATAGATTGAAGTTTTGCAATGACTTTTGATGCCAGTCTCAGTTTAGGATACTTACTTAGAAAGCCATATAGGATTCCTTTGGGCTCAGATCCCTGCCTATTTTATCCTTAGGCCTTTTTATAATTTTCATACTATGGACTATATCCGTGCAATCTTGAAACTGATGTACAACAGTTTGCGGCTTTCTCACAAGGAACATATCGCCCCCTCATTTTGTAGCAGACCACTCGTAAAATAACCCACAGAGCAGATTATGTACTTTATACAGCTATTTTTATGCACATATCTCCAAAATAGGAGTCATTTTACCCCATTAATTAATTTTTGGGTAAAAAGAAAAGTATGAAGATTCTTGACAGCGTGATCATTCACTGGAAGGTACTCATACATAGATATTTCTAAGGTTGAATACTTAATTAATCCATGCCTATGTGTTACTAATTGTAATGATAATATTATAATTTATCGAATGGTCAAGAGCAAATGTGTAAGTACACGTGGCCTTAAGTCAACAGTTTACTCTTATTATAAAAACAATTATTTATAGCTGCAAGAAAGTATTTTTGCAGCGTATTAAAAGGACCTTGTTAATACCATTAAAAGCTCTTAGGAAGTAACTGTAGCTCTAAATAGAGCGTCTTGAAACAGAAGATGAAGGTACTACAGGATATCGAATTGATCCCATGCAATAGAGAATTGTACTTGAAATACTATTCTTTAGAATGAAGAAATACTCATCAGGGTTTTTAGTTATTTCTTGATTAGTTAGTTCGAATGAGTTGCACAAATTGGGATATATATAATTATTATTGGGTTATAATTATAAAATGAAACCTACACTTGGAAATATTACAATAGTTATTAAAAGTACACTTTATTTCTAAGAGCAATATGCACCTACTATGCATATTGGTGCCGATTGAAAAACAATTCTTCTTACCATCTATCCTTTAGGTTTAGAACAAAAAAGGAATCCCATTTCTTAGGTATAAATATATATAAATTTATATATATACATAGATATATTTATATATATATATATGTAGTGCGTGTATGTATTTACTAGATAATCCGTATGTTAAATCAAGTATTTGAATAAAGTCCTGAAATGTAATTATGTAATATTATGTGTAATGTATGTTATATTTAATCTTTTTTCTTTTGTCATGAAATGTAATCATGTGCTGATTAAAATTTCAAAAAATTGACGTTTAATATAGTTTTTACACATTTCAAACTTTCAACATGGATGTCAAAAACTCGATAACTCAAGACAGTTGTACAAGAAATGTATTAATCTCCTGCTTTTATTACATATATGTAGAGTCTGCAATTCTATGGAACCTTTGCACATGGAGCTTGGTGTTGGCATAAGGATATATATAAACTTAATCCAAAATGTTTTACCGTAGAAGATTCAGAATAAATTATCTTTTTCTTGAATATATGAATCTTACAATACATTTTTATGTACAGAACTCACTTCTTTAACTTTGATTTTATGTGTTTGAATAACATATAATGGTTGATATTGTCATTCGGATTTTTGAAATAATAAGAAATGGTCATTGCGGACGCTTATTTTCGAAACTATTTTAATTTAAATCATATTTTTCTTGTATTTTTTGAGAGTACGAGCATAGCAGATAAAAAATATTCAATAAAATCCACTTAGAACTACAAATATATATAAACAGTAAAATATCTCTAATTTAGAATATACAGAAACACAAAATTATCATATATTTTTAGGATTATATATATATGAATAAATAACATTATAATATTCTTTTAAAGGATTAATTTTGTATAGCTAGTGAATATAATTAATAATTTTTTACACTTCATTAACGTTTATTGTATATGTTTGAATAACATAAAAATGTTTGTTTATTGACATTATGATTTTTGAAATTGAAAAAGTGTTTATTTCCGAACGCATTTTGTCCAAATTATTATTAAATCAAATTCTATTTGAATTCTATAGAGTTACACAATTTTAATATATTTTTAGGATAAGATATATATGAATACATAAGAAGACAATTTTTAATATTCTTTTAACGGATTCATTCTTTATAGCTACTATATATTATTATTGATTTATACACTCTTGATTTATTCAAACCATATCTTATATGATTTTAAAAACAACTTTATCATTACATAACAACATAGTCTTTTTTAATGTTATTTGTTTGGTAGATTTAAATCCTACCAATGCTAGCCTCCTAGTAATAATTCAACTCATTGTTTTACAAATCTAACATTAAAACTTCAAAAAAAAAAACGCAGTTATCCAAATATAAAATAAATAAATAACTTGTACTGGATATAGAATGCACAACAATAAAATATAAAAAACATCAGTAAAATTTCAATATTTATATCATTATTTTAAAAAGATTATTCAACTTTGATGGGAAGTATTTATTTCTTTTGAGGCGACGCTCCAAGAGTTTTCTAGAAGCGACAGTATCAGTAGCGAAAGCACTTCATATCTCGCCGCTGCTGAGATCATTATGGCTCTGAGTTCCTCGGATCGGATTTACAACACGTTAACAGTTTTCTTATAGGTATAACTGTATTAGGAGAGTAATGAAACATAATATCTATTGTTGTTTGTGTAATAATTTTTTTAAAGAAGGATCTTAACATTATTTTAGTAAAACTAAATTACATTCCAGCAATATATAGGTGCTTCAATAACATTAATCCTTTAGCTTCAATTGATACAAATACAAAGGAAAGATATCGTAACAGTTTTTCGGATATATATAAAGAAACAGTGACTTTTTCTCAAACGTATACTATGCATATTATAAATCCTCACTACAATAGGGGCTATTAGTATGTGATTGACAATTCCCAAAGAACACTTAGAATCTCTTCTCGTGGCGTTAAATCTGGCATCCTGTAAATGGACTTCTCCAATATTGCATATTCATATTTATGATGGTTTATCATATCGGACGATAAATGTATCATCGCTCTGATTATAAATTAGTTACTAAGATCGATAGTTGATATGTGAGTCACTACGTATCAATATGATGTCCCAGGAGATGGGATAGTTGACAAGGCTCACCAAGCTTTGATCACTAACAGGAGACATTATTTTTGTATTAAAAATCAAATATAGACATCCATTCCAAAGCAAATCACCTTTTTTATCTATACGATCATATATACATTTTAATAAGCGTCTTGCTAGTGACCAAAGTATTTGTTAAACAAAATAACTACTTACTACGCTTTAGTATATGTATTTTTCATAAAGTATATTCAAATATCACTTGGTAATCACAGCCTAGCTGGAAAAACTTACAATGGATAGAAAACTCTGCATAGAAAGTCATATATGTGATTTCGGAGTCTTTGAATATTATATGAGAATTTTAATTTCTTCTTTTTAACCCATGAAATACTGATGGACTATTTAGCTTATTATACTTATTTTTAACGAGCAAAAACGTTTGAAGAGAGTATTATTGCGATAGCCGAGCGTGTTAAGGCGTGTTCAACCCTCAATGTTGGGGGGCAGGTTCGAATCCCGAGAGGAGATGGTCATTTTTGGTCTACCTCATTAATAAGATCCTAGGTCCGATAGGCTAATTTTAATGCCACAATGCTTATTTATATCCTATCGGATGCAATTTTATCGAACCATATAGGCAAAAAAAAAAAGAAGAAGAAGAGTATTAGGAATATTATTAGTAATGTTGTTTATTGAATGAAGATTGAAAATATTTTTAATGAAATTGTTTATATAAAAATGAGTGTTAGTGCTCACAATTGATTCATTCTAACGTTGTAAATGTTTTGTTCATAAATGAATGTACAAAATATGCTTTCTGATGTAATGTTTACTCATAAAAGTTATATTTTAAGACCTTTAAGATTAAATATAAAAAGGCATAGTAAGTAATAGCAAAAAAATATGTTCAATTAATGACTTCTGGACTACTTATTCATGATCCAGATCAAATAGAATAATAAATTGATCGATTTGCAAAAAAAGTTAAACTTAGATTTAATATTCAATTTTGTTAAACACATGACTCTTTTAAGAATTATAAAATGTTGAACTTCCTAATAAAACTTGATATTAATTTTATAACCAAAAAGTGTTATTATCAGGCAATGATAATAAATAATGATTAAAAACCATTTTTTATATGAGGCTTAGAACATTTTACATCACATAATTACAGATTCATATGTGTACCTATATATAAAACGTAAAAAAGAGAAATTACATACTTTGACGTCATTTAACATTTTTGTTTAAAATATTCATTGCCTTTTCAGCCTTCCAGCACAAATATTAATAACAACGGGTATATAATATCAAAAAGAAAAGCAAATGAGGGGTATCATGAACAGGTTGTTATTCAATCAAATATCGTTCCATAGATACCACAGAATCTTTGTTTAAGCCACAGCAACCCTATTTAATTTATTGATTTTTTCACAAAAACATACATATGTCCGTTACATAAGGTCAAACCCATATTTAGTTTATTACATATATGCTTTCACAATTTTTTAAATAAATTAAAAGAATATGCATTTAAAATTGAATGAGTATTGAAATATATGATTATATATTTTACTAAAGCGTAATCCAAATAATTAATGTGATTGTCTGTAGATTAGCGTTTTGGCAGTTACTCCTCTAGATCAGTCGATCATATGTTCAGTTCTTGTAATATAAGCACTGTGCTTTCATTTAATTATAAATATTTCAAATACGTACAAAATAAATAAATTACCCCACTTAAAATATGATGTAGAAAGTGCAATTAGTTTTTGTAAATAATATACTTTAATCATCAAAGAATTATTTTAATATGTTTTCGTAAAATATTTACAAATAATAATTACAATTGCTAAATCAGATTTTTACCGTTGTAATTCATTTATTTTCAAAAGCTTACAACTTTAATTGGAAATTTATTAGAACATTAATTGCTTTAAAAAAAACCATTGAGTAAAAATATTTATTTTTTCAATAATTAAAGAAATTTATGTGTAAAAGTGATGAGTTTTGATCAAATGAGCTAACAGTTCATTTATTTTTTAGAGAAAGAAAGTTTAAATGGAAAAGCATATATCTCTTGATAAGATCTTTATAACAGAGCAAACACAAAAAGCAAATCATTTGACAAAGCCTCTAATGGGTATGTAAGAAAAGGCTTAAATCTCTTTTATATTAAGCAATAAAGCAAACATCATCACTCTTCGTATAGTGCCCTAAACCAGTCTTATAGCTTGTATATTTAAGTAATACTTTTACAACTATATTTAAATTTGAAATTGACTCAATTAGAAATAATCGTTTTAATTAAATTGTCCAATCAATTTAAGTGTATTATCAACAGCCTTGAAAAAAAAATTATGAAAAAAATTATGAGCTATGGGATTAATATTTCATTTTGTAAAAGGGACATATTAACTATTGCAATTTTTTTTACACAGCGGTACTATTATATTTCAATTAACATCCATCTTGTAAAGAAATTACACAATTATTTAGTCCTCATATTATACATATATTACATAATTTAGAATAGGTTCGGCGTCGAAGGGAAGTACTAAAAAAGGACATAATAACTATTACAATTTATTGTACTTATATCAAATTGTAGTATTAAATTAAGTTTTCATTTTCACATTTTATAATTTTTTTAAAAATAGAATAACTTTAATTATGTGTTTTTGCGAGAGAAAATCTTTTGCTTGAAAAAATAAAATAATACATATTTTCTTTGCACATAGACGTCAATATCATAGGATTAAACCTCTTATAAAAAATCGCTAAATAACTTTATTTACTCAATCAAACGAACCCAAATAATTGTTACAACACCCACAAAGCAGTCCGCTGTATCCTTGTAGATCGATTTAACTCGAACAATCAGTCAATGGGACTACTTGAAATGACAAAAGTGATGTTGAAATTACCAAAACTTATTCGTCAAAAATACAATATACGAACTATTCATGCCGCCGACTTGTAGGGTGTATAACGATCATAACTCCTTATACATATATACTTTTATTCATATGAAGTTCTTTATTTAGCTACTCATCTTTTGTTTATGTCTTAGTAAAGAAGTATGAATTTTAGATGACTTTGGGCATGGATTTCTGGATATTGAAAACATATACTTACAGAGTAAAAATCAAAATATTTGCCTACATAACTGATTTAAATCCAAAAGTAGTTTATATTTTAGTTAGTAATTCCTTCAGTCTATTGTTCCGAAATATTATCGAAAGGTAATACAAGAAATGGGTGTGTATCACTCTCGTGATTGGAGAAGATACTATACCACGTCAGAATTATTGAACTGGATACATTTGGGCACGCTTTTAACCAATCTGGAATTGGAATTAATTTCACCTTTTTTAGCTTCCATGCAAAGACTTATGTGGAAGATGGAGCCCGAATTTCATTCGGATACTACTGTGGACATTTTATATCAGAATAAGAACAAGAAGCCTTTTGTCAGTAGATTTGGTGATCCTTCAGCTCTTGAGATGTTTGCCCTTCATCACAACGTCTTTACGATACATGATTTTAAGTCAGAATCGGTCTTTAATGTCAATAGGTTCTATTTTCCTCTTTCTCGTACTGTTAAGCATTGTTGTCCTCCCTTGCCCTGGTTTTTAAAATTTAAGGCACCCTCTGGTGGTGTAAGCCAAGCTATATCTATAGCAGAGTCTTTTATCAAGATGCTAGGCTTGCCTCTTTCCTGGGAGAAAAGGATTCTCCACTCTACGCAGGGCATTGTAGACGGGCTAAAATTTACTGCCCAATTTCAAATTTCAGGACAATTAATAAAATTTTATTACCCCTGCAACAATTGCGGTTGCTTATACAACAATATCTTACACGCATTCGTTGACTGCCCTGCGCTATCATTGGTGAAGCAGTTTTTAAAACTTAATTTATCTGAAAATAAAATAATTTCCCCTAGTATTCTAAAGGCCTATATTCTATTTGGGCCATACAAAGAGAAAAAAAGTTCCCCCTCTAGTCATAAAGCTCTAAACGCAGCAGTAAGCAACTTCAAATCATTAATTGCTAAGCAACTAACGGCAAACTCTTATGTGGAAGCTGAGGACCTGAGAGCGATCATCCTTGGTGCAGCGGCTCGTTACGAGGCGCTCGATGTTAAAATTCCTGACCCTGGTTCTCCTTCTTGAAAATGGGCGGGAGATATTATACGATTTGTGCCATCTCGCTCAGGAGTATACCTGAAAGCTCTGAAGAGGATTTTAAGACGTCATCGGGATTTTTTAAAGAATAAATAAACGCTGTTTCGTCCATGTATATAAGGTTATAATCTCTTGACAGTAAATATGTTCTACAATGTTCATTCATGTTTTTTATTTTAACGCAACTGTCAAGAGTATTTTTTATTTATTTATAGTTGTCTGTATTTTAGTGTAGTAATTTTTTTACACTGTTTTATAATATTTGATAGCCAAATAAAGAATTTTATAACCGTTAAAAAAAAAAATCATATGATGGGCTAATAAAATAAGTTAATTTTTCCGAGGTCGTACCTGGATTTCAATATATACCTTTTTGAGTTGAACACAAGTTACTTACAATTAATTACACAGGTCAACAAAAATCAACTAATTAGGTCGGACTAATTTTCACTAATTCTTATAGAGTTTTTTATCCACTGATTCCGAATATGGTATTCATTTTTCAAAGTTAGTGATAAATTCAGAGCAAATGGATTTTAAATTTTTCATCACTTTTTCGATTCAAAGCCATTATTGACATACAAGGACTGAAGTATAGAAAAAATATATAGGAATTATTTGATAGAGCTTAGATCAAAGTACTCATTTCAATTTTTACTTCGTCTCTGGCACATTTAGACATTAAAATATATGTCATTTTGTACAAAAATGAAGGGTTTTACGTAGAGACTCGCTGTTCCTCACTAAAAGGTTTTACATGATTAAAATTCATATGAATATGAAAAAAAAAATCAAGCTTTAATTTGATATGCTTGGTGTTCAAATAAAATGCTTTATTTTAATAAAAAATAGCAAATGAATATTTTTTTAAATCCTCTCAATTTTACCCTTTTTAAGAGAAATTTATAAGTCACCCAGTGAGATAGAAAGAGAGAGAAAAACTGAGGTCACAACGTAGGTAAACAATAAAGAGGAATTTTACCCATTTCATTGGAATTTGAGTGTTTTTTACCGGAAATCTTCCGAGGATCCATGACTCCTAATGACTGGCCTGCCGGCTGTGCCGTCGTACACAACATTTGTGACAAGAATTCACCGTGACACAGCCTCGGATCAAGCATGGAGCAAGGAGTGGAACCTTAGGAGGACATAACTCCCCAGAGGGTGCTCAGCCTATTCTCTTTTCATCAAAGAGGATGGATGATGTGTCGGAGACAGACAGACAGACCCTCAAGGACATTGCCCCCCCCCCCCTCTTCCTTAAGGCTGGATGGCTGGCTTATTCCGTCTGCATCAAAGAAGATGACGTGTCGGACAACCCGGAGGGAGGGAGGAATGGACTCCCGTGAGAGAGAGAGGAGAGTGTCAATGCCTTGTCCTGTCTACCTACTAGCCTATTCTATCGGGGAGTCTCCTATTCAAGTGAATCCATCGTTTTTTGCAGCAGAAAATGAATTACTTACGTTTTCGTTTGCAAGATTCACCTTTTATTAACTATGGAAAAGATGCAGCGGGACGACCTCCCTTCAAACCACCCACCCACGTCCTTCAAACTCATAGCCGCCGCCCCGAGGAGCCCACGAGCGTACTGCCAAGACAAAGACAAGACATCCAACAACACAATCATTTCACCAGTCACAAATCACAATGATACACATCATTCATTTATGAGACGCGCAGTTGTCTACCCACCGATCTGCCGCCGTCCTCTATTCCGGGGGGGGGGGGGTCCACTGCCCTACATCCACTCATCCTGAAACAGAGCACCATTTCAACAGTAGCCACCGGGCATGCCATGAAGATACCACACAAGCGACCCTGCATGGAACTGGGGAGAGACTCCCATCCCCCACACACTCAAGAAGGCGGACCGAACACCACCACGCCCTCGCCTGCATTGGCCTCACTTTTCACGTCACTCTAAATCCATACTTGGGAACTAAGCAAAGACTTTCCAACACCCTCAGGTGGAAGCCATCTCCCCATGGGGCCCAAGTCCTCTACGGAGCGCTATGGCATCGGCTCCACCAAGGACGACCTCCTCCAGATAATTTCAAAGTGGACAGGGAAAAAATTATCTATTGTTATATTTGTATAGTAACACTTAAGTTATTCAACTCAACTAAATTATTATCATACTTATTTTATCCCGGTGCTAAAAATTGGCAAAATGCAATTTACACGTGTTTATAATTATTAATGTACATAATTCAGTTTAAAATATACTATCAGATAATTAATATATGTTGTAAAAAGATCATTTTTTCTTATTCTAAAAACATAAGACGATACTTACAATTAATTAACTATGCGAATGGCAAATCCTTGAAGAACGAAAAAAAAAACTATTTAAATGTGTAAAGAAGTATATATTATATTTCACTAAATTATATGTTTAAACTATATAACATAGCTCAAGAAATCATTTAATACCTTGAAGACTATATGAACAGAAAAATAGATTTAAACAATTATTATTAAGTATTATCAAATTACTTACTGTTCAATTTAAAGTATTTTTTAATATGTTTAAATTACAAAATTAAAAATATATCACGCTATAAACGAGATTATTGACATTCATATCAAAAACACTGTTCAAAGTAGCTATTTTTGCCTGGTTTGTACATGACTTGACTGCTTATACTATTTATTTTGTTGAAAAAGATATCAATCTTGCATTTATATTAAAAAATCTTATGAATAGATGCCTTGTATTTCCATACAAAAGATATGGAAATGAAGAACTCGCAGTTACAAATGTATTTATATTTTTGCAATGCGCAATGAAGAAAAAATATATGAAAATATTTATAAAATATCCTGAGCATTCTATAGTATGTTGTCATAATATTGTTTATAACTGTTCAAATTTTAATCCTTTCTGACGAAAGAAGGAATTAGATTTGTTTCGTCATGGCATAAGAAATTAAATAATTGTATATAATATATGGGGCCCCTAGAATTCCCGCAACATGAGCCGTTTCGGGCGGAACCAATTAAAGTACAGGTTTTTAATTACTTATCTATCCAAATATTATTTTTGTAATAATTAGAAAACTGAGTAAAAAAATATATTTCAAGTATAACAAATCCATTTTTAGCATTTTTTTTTGTAACCAATAGAATTGTTAAAATAGAACTACGTAATTATGTACATATACAACTAATTAACCATTACTAAATACCAATGAAATTTAGTTAGAAACATGGATGATTTTTTCATCTGTTATACCAAGTTTTATCAATTATTGTCTTTAAAATTTAATTCAAAACTTAGTATCATAATGTAACTCAATTTTATTCTGCACGAAATGACTTTATTGATATTTTATGCAATTGCATGTAATTGAAAATATTAATCAACATTACTTACTCATTTAACTTTATTTTTAATTAACAATACTTATGCACTTTTCTATCTATTTAAATATTTGAATTATTAAAAATGATACTTTTTATTATATATAATATATATACATATATATATATATATATTTCATTTTGACTTAAATACAACCTTATTTCATTTTTTGCATAATTGAGTAGTAAATTTAAAAAAAATCATAGAGTTAGAAATATTATTGTACTAATTTTTATATTTCTGAATAAATACAAAGATTTGTTATAAACATATTCTTTTAGAATATATTTAGTTGCTGCAATTTAGAAGTTTAAAATCTATCAGTTTAATAGTTTTTTAGTATAAAATGAGATAATTCTGATTCACATATGTTTTTATTTTATAGCGATTATATCTATTGTAACTTAGGCTTAACTAAGTATTGTTGTAAATTAATTTCAAGTATGTTTTCTATTTTGCCATATTAAAATAGTTTCAAACATTTTGTATGATATTTTACAATAGACATACAAAATAGGGATAAATGCTTATGAGACTTAAATTATATAGAGCGTTTATCTTTTTTTCCTTGAACTTAATTCAAAATAGTTTTTACATACGAACGCTTTCACTTAAATTCGACCTCATCTCAAATGCTTTGTATCTTTTGATTGCACATTGCAACGCTTCATGCATATAATACATTTCACTTATGTCTCATATAACCTGCATAACAAAACTACTTTTGTATGGTTTTGTAGACAGTAGTTAAGGCTGGCATTATTCTTTTATTTGTACGTTATATGTTGAAAGTCCATGAGACCTTTAAATGATATTGGATTCATTATTATTGATATATGATAATCGATTTCTACTGCTACCAAAATTACTTTTGGTTAGGTGCAAGCATACATTATTGGATTAAACACGGAGGCGCCAGGCTACTCAATATTGTTCATTATTTATGCAATTATACATATTTTATCAGGAAGTAGGGTGTGTGTAGCGTAGTAGGATTTTGTTAATATTAAAAAGTAAATATAATACTATGTGTATCAACTCCTAAAAGATTAAAGTGCAAGAGGGTCTTTTGGTAGATTTTTTATTCAACAGTTCAATATTTAAAATATGTACAGGAAAGTAAAACATATAAACCTAAGATAATACGTGAGAATACACATAAATATATATATAATTAAAATTTGGGTTTAGGAGCTGAACAATACAATTTTTACATGATGGACATGCTAGACTAAAGAAATACAAATTTTATAAAAAAAAACATCAAAAAATTTATACTTCCTAACATGGCATGAGGACATAAGAATACACAATTAAAAAAAAGACTGATTATGAAATAAAATACAATCATTTAGACTTCTTAAAAGCTTTAAAATTGTTGATATAGTCTTCTGGCGGAGGAGGCAAGGGACGGGAAGAATTTTACTCTTTCGACGCCGGAGTCCAGGAATCCGTTCAAAAGAGAGGGTTCTTGAGGTCCAGAACAGCATATCTAGCCGCAGCTGATTAAAAAGCACTGGTTTAATGTCCAATCATTAATAAGACTCCCATACAGTTGTTATGTTATTAGCGATGAGGGCCTTTGTGTTAAGAAAATAATTTAAACTAAAAGTTTTATTTGTGGTTTGTATTTCGTACACAATTTCCTATTTTATATTCAGTTTCATATTATATCTTTATGTATGTATGTAAACGTTCAAGCTGATATAAACAACCTCGAGGGGAAAAATGGCGCCCTCCCATATTATTATGTTAGTTAATTTGAATATTTAAATATTTTTTTTTTTCATATATTCTTATCATTTAAAAAGTTATGTGCTTACATTAGCTGGGTGATGCAGTTTTACTATAGTATTTATAATTATTATTCCTATCGTAATGCGAATTATTGACATTAATCTTGCACAATGATTTACTATTTCCACTTTTTCAAACTATTTTATATATAAATATACATGAAGACATAAAAATGAGTCCATCACGCAATGTTTGCCTAAAAAATGAGATGATACATCTATGACTGACGCTAATTTATCCCTTTATCATTGATTCCCTATCAGTAAGTAAGATATTTTTCTCTATCGTTTCATTTATTACACAGGCCAACAAAAATCAACAAAAAAAAAAAGGTCGGACTAATTTTCCTAATTCTTATAGAGTTTTATCCACTGATTCCGAATATGGTATTCATTTTTCAAAGTTAGTGATAAATTCAGAGCTAAATGGATTTCAATTTTTTCAGCACTTTTTCGATTCAGAGCCATTATTGACATACAAGGACTGAAGTATAGACAAAATAAATAGCAATGATTTGATAGAGCTTAGATCAAAGTACTCATTTCAATTTTTACTTCGTCTCTGGCACATTTAAACTTTAAAATATATGTCATTTTGTACGAAAAATGAAGGGTTTTTCTTAGAGACTCACTGTTCCTCACTGCTCCTCACTCAAAGGTCTTACATGATTAAAAATTGATATGAATATGAAGAAAAAATATCAAGCTTTAATTTGATATGCTTAATATTCCATAAAATGCCTTATTTTAATCAAAATTAGCAAATGAATATTTTTTAAATCCTCTCCATTTTGCCCTTTTTTAGAGAAATTCATAAGTCACCCAGTGAGATAGAAACAGAGAGAGAGAAACTGACGTCACAACGTATGTAAACAATAAAGAGTAATTTTCCTTCTTTCATTGGAATTTGAGTGTTTTTTCCCGGAAATCTTCCGAGGATCCAGGATTCCTAATGAGTGGCCTGCCGGCTGTGCCGTCGTACACAACATTTGTGAGAAGAATTCATCGTGACACAGCCTCGGATCAAGCATGGAGCAAGGAGTGGAAGCTTAGGAGGACATGACTCCCCAGAGGGTGCTTAGCCTATTCTCTTTGCATCAAAGAGGATGATGAGTCGGAGACAGACAGACAGACCCTCAAGGACATTACCCCCCTCCTCCTCTCTCTTCCTTAAGGCTGGTTGGCTGGCTCATTCCGTCTGCTCAAAGAAGATGACGTGTCGGGCACCCCGGAGGGAGGGAGGAATGGACTCCCGTGAGAGAGAGAGAGAGTCATTGCCTTTGTCCTGTCTACCTACTAGCCTATTCTATCGGGGAGTCTCCTTTTCAAGTGAATCCATCGTTTTTTGCAGCAGAAAAATGAATTACTTACGTTTTCGTTTGCAAAATTCACCTTTTATTAACTATGCAAAAGATACAGCGGGCATGCACCGAAACTCTACGTCGATGGACAAATGGCGAGTAAAGTCTGAACTTTGGAATTCCCATGGTTTGTAAGGAGCCAACAAACCATATCACAGACTGCTACTTTTGCGCTATTGATTTGAGTGGGATGAACAGAAAGAAGCGGGACAGCCTCAAATATCCTGATGTTCTATCAGCACGCCGTCCTGTAGCCCACAGTGAAGAAATTCCAGTGCCTATCTTCGAAGAACTTCCTAACATTAGTGACGAAGATGCCTCAAGTTTTGAAGACCTGAAGAAGAAGAAATGGTTTTTGAAGATGATACTCCACATCCATTTTCCCAAAAGGAATTAAATGATCTAGTTCGATTCAAAAATATTATCTATTCTTATATTTATAGGAACACTTAAATTATTTAACTCAACTAAATTATTTTATTTTATCCCGGTGCTAAAAAATGGCAACATGCAATTTACACGTATTTATAATTTTTAATGGACATAATTCAGTTTAAAATATACAATCAGATAATTAATATATGTTGTTGAAATATCATTTTTTCTTATTTTAAAAATATAGGACGATACACATGAAAAGTCAGCTGATAATAAACAAAATGTTATGAATTTTTGTCACAAAATGGCTCTTTAAAATCAATTTAGCATTAAAACCTGACCTGATGAAGATAAACGGATATCATTTCCTCATTAAGCAGTGCAAAACTTCTAAATAAGTTGTTGAAATCTAAGTCACTATCAAGAATTAAAAAATAAATAGTTTACTGAGTAATTTATGGTTTTTTTATTCAGGCTCAAAAAATTTACATCACATATTATATGTACATATAAAACGTAGAAGAGGAATTACGTACTTTGACATCATTGAGCATTTTAGTTTAAAAAAATTCCCCGCCTGATAAGCCTTTCAGCACATATTAAAAATTAATAACAACCGATTAGAACATCTAAAAGGAAAGCAAATGAGGGCTATCATGACAAACAAAGTATACAAATGTAAAAGTTCTATCAAAAAATCCTTTTTAATGCTTCATACGATTTAATAATTATTTTTAACATTGATAATTATTTAGTAGAAACTTGGGGTATAATTTGATCAAATCTTCACCATACTGCCATCCAGATCCGAAGGCATTTGGGATTCAGCAGTGCAAAACCACTAAATAAGTTGTTGAAATCTAGGCAACAATCTATAAGTTAAAAGAATGTTTACAATGTAATTAATTCCTTTTTATTTTCATGCACCTTACATATCAAACAAGTTCAATGAGCGACAATCAGGTTTTAAATTTGCTGTCCCAATGATTTGAAGATAATTGTAACAGTTCTTGTACGATTGCTATTTCTTTAAAGACTAGCTCATTTCAGCTCCGTGGCTAAGGCTAGGTCCTGCGGGCGGCTGGGTGGACAACACGTAGTGTAAAGAACTTTCCAAAATCCTGTCACAATTACAGCGTAGGAATGCATCTTCTAGTTCTCCAGCTTCTGTTCTTAAAGTTGCTTGATGTCTGTCTCTAGCAGATGGCCCGTCGGGTGCCCAGGCGTTGTTCCCGGAGGGCATAATGTAAATGGAATGCTTATTGGGAAGGGTTAGATTGACGATTTGTGACTCGGCCTTTGCGATGTCCCTGTCCACTTTTAAATCATCTGGAGGAGGTCGTCCTTGGTGGAGCGGATGCCATAGCGCTCCGTAGAGGACTCAGGCCCCATGGGGGAGATGGCTTCCACCTGAGGGTGTTGGAAAGTCTTTGCTTAGTTCCCAAGTATGGATTCAGAGTGACGTGAAGAGTGAGGCCAATGCAGACGAGGGCGTGGTGGTGTTTGGTCCGCCTTCTAGAGTGTGTGATGGGAGTCTCTCCCCAGGTCCATGCAGGGGTGCTTGTGTGGTATCTTCATGGCATGCCCGTGCGGCTACTGTTGAAATGGTGCTCTGTTTCAGTATGAGAGGATGTAGGGCAGGTGGACCCCCTCCCCCCGGAATAAAGGACGGCGACGGATCGGTGGGCAGACAACTGCGCGTTTCATAAATGAATTATGTGTATCATTGTGATTTGTGGCTGTTGAAAGGATTGTGTTGTTGGATGTCTTGTTTTATCTTGGAAGTACACTCTTGGGCCTCGGGGCGGCGGCTATGAGTTTGAAGGACGTGGGTGGGTGACTGGAAGGGAGGTCGTCCCGCTGTATCTTTTGAATAGTTAATAAAAGGTGAATTTTGCAAACGAAAACGTAAGTAATTCATTTTTCTGCAGCAAAAAACGATGGATTCACTTGAAAAGGAGACTCCCCGATAGAATAGGCTAGTAGGTAGACAGGACAAAGGCAATGACTCTCTCTCTCTCTCACGGGAGTCCATTCCTCCCTCCCTCCGGGGTGCCCGACACGTCATCTTCTTTGAGCAGACGGAATGAGCCAGCCAACCAGCCTTAAGGAAGAGAGAGGAGGAGGGGGTAATGTCCTTGAGGGTCTGTCTGTCTGTCTCGACTCATCATCCTCTTTGATGCAAAGAGAATAGGCTAAGCACCCTCTGGGGAGTCATGTCCTCCTAAGCTTCCACTCTTTGCTCCATGCTTGATCCGAGGCTGTGTCACGATGAATTCTTCTCACAAATGTTGTGTACGACGGCACAGCCGGCAGGCCACTCATTAGGAATCCTGGATCCTCGGAAGATTTCCGGGAAAAAAAACTCAAATTCCAATGAAAGAAGGAAAATTACTCTTTATTGTTTACATACGTTGTGACGTCAGTTTCTCCTCTGTTTCTATCTCACTGGGTGAGTTATGAATTTCTCTAAAAAAGGGCAAAATGGGAGGATTTAAAAAATATTCATTTGCTAATTTGATTAAAATAAGGCATTTTATGGACTATAAGCAT
>CP045894.1:26686973-26711270 GCA_013387185.1 Caligus rogercresseyi
TTGAAGATAAGATTTCAAATGGGAATATATTTTCACATGTATTATTGACACTTTTTTGAAAAGATCCATTTTAAAATCATTCAAAATATTGTTTGTTTAATTTTGTTGCATATTTCCATCTTAGTCATCTTCTACTATCACTTTAAAAAAATTCTCCAAGCCCTGGTTGTTATGAAAATAAAAGTATGTCATCTTTTCACGGATAAATATATTTACAAATGGATGACTCATTAAAACAAGGCCATTGAGAACCACTAAGGTTTTTTTACAAATGCCCAACTTGGTTTTAATACCTTGTCATTAAGGCTAATAACATTTTATAACGTAAAATATAATCAAATACGTTATTAAACGTTATCCTTTAATAGGACTTTTTCACTTATTTTCCTCAATTTTCGATCATTGCTTTTTACATAGTCTAATTCAAAAAATTTAGAACTCACATAATAAATAATATTTTAACAATAAGCAATACGGAAACATAATACAATTATTTAAAAATGCTTGCAGCTTCGAAATTAAATAATACTGCTATGGATTAATAGGGGGGCGCTATGAACGTGGATCAGTGAGATATAAAGACATGGAGAGATTATTGGATTCTTCCGAAAAATACGTCATTGTGTCCAGAATACAGCTGAACGATGCTTCTCAGCTATTGGAGGGAATAAGCTCTCTACCTATATCTTTATATCTCAATGGATTCTTCAAAGAAATACGTCATTGTCTCCAGAATACAGCTGAACAATGTTTCTCTGCTAATTGGAGGGAATCAGTGTTCTATGACGTGGATGCGCTCAGCAAATGAAAGGAACTGAAATGAATATATTCTAAAATTCACCTTCAATCAGTCTCTTCACATCCAGCTTATTCGAAAGATAATTGGGTTGAATTATCAGTTCATCTGAAGGATCTGAGGATTTAAGTTCAACGTAGCCTCTGGATTTGGGTCTGTTGAGGATAGGGTAGATCGTTAAAGCCCTCCTTAAAGCCGTTGTCTCAAAATAGGATGAAAAAACTTTAAGAAGAAGAGAGAGAGATTAATCAAATTAGTTTTCAAGAAACTTATCGATGTATGACGCAATATTTAGATAGCATTGAATCTGTTAAAAGAAGGAGACATTTGGGGGGATGATTTGGACAGATTTTACACAAGCATTCAACTCTATTTATATAGCCAAATCTTGAGAGTTGTAAAAACTCTTCCTTCGTTATTTTTTAAATCCTGTTCGTGCACTTCTTTATAAATAGATCCTCGGTAATCACATAGGGAAAGTAAGTCTATTTAGCGTGAAAGAAGCTGTAGACAGTGTTGCCCTTTAGTTCCCTTTTTATTCATCGCTTCCGTGAAAGAAATTCAACTGTCTCGTAAATACAGTGGATTCGGTGTTTAATTTCCCGACATTGATCGACCTCTACGTCGTTTTTATTACATTGAGAGTCGGAACAAATTCGGAAGTGTAGCTAAAAATAAGAACCTTAATCTTGATGTTTTCTTTCGAAAAATTCATGGAGAGGTCGAGTCGATCCTAGACTTTCCCTATCTAACGAATGAGTTTACAAAGAAGGTCATTGCATGGGACATTTCTCAGTCAAAAATAAAGTATCTATACTTGGTCTTCACTGGGGACCTGAGGGGGCTATTAGGGGTAACTGGGACTTATGTGGTAGTGTCTTTTGTCCTCCAAAAAAAAATATTTTTATAATTATACTTATATAATCACACACCATCCTCAAGTTTTGTATGAGGCCATAGCGTCTCTCAAGATGCAGAAAGAACTGTGGATGAAAAAGAAATTTGGCTGTCAAAGCTTTTTCACAAAAACTACCTTCCTGCTTTTAGGAGACATTAACCGTTAATAGGAGAGGGGGACTGGCTCTTCTATCTTCTATCTATTCATAAAATATACATCCAAATTTTCATAGATATTCTGGAAACCCCGACCAGGATTGAGGAAAACTATTACCAGGGTTGTGGATTGAACAGAAAAATCAACGCCGTTCGCGAAAGCACGTTTAAAATCGAACGCCTTAACAGAATATAAATGAACGGACGAATAGTGTTTTTGTGGGCGGTTCGTCCGTTCAATTTATATTGTTTTCAAAAGTGTTTACGTTTTTTTTTAAAAGAAGTTCAATCAATGTTCTTATGTCACTTCAGAAAAAAGGGAAGTCGTTTTTTTACAAAAGAAGTGCAATTGAAATTACTGCGAGTCATTCTGGATAAAAGCAAGAAAGTTTTTTTATAAAGGAATTTTTCAAATTTGAAATAATTGATATTTTTCAACGAACGGACAAACATTAATAAAATGACGGACGAACGCTAAGTGGCGAACGCCCACAAGCCTGACTATTACGGACAATAGTCTATGTATGAGGTTAGGGAACTGATTTCATACACGATTCCATGCAACGTATTTCTCAATTTGGGTGGCAGCTCAGAAAATAATCGTAAGTATGAGTCCAAAATTTCTCAGTGCTTCACTCGAGGTGCTTTTTCTTAAAAAATTAGGAGATCGGCATTTTGGAGGGAAAAGCTTTGAGCATCAATGTTTATCCATCCACTCTAGTCTCTGTTAATAACCATATGATGACAGAATGGTTAAACTCCTTCTAAGAAAAGCGCTCGCGATTATCTAATACATGACCAGGGCACATTAAAATGGTATTTCCCAATTTTACCGATGAAGCTACGTGATTTTATTGGCATTTCATTAAAGCTTCATGAAACATGGAGGCATATAATAAATCAGTCCTTAGTTGCAATCCATGACGGGAGGACATTAATAAGCCCATTGCAAATTTCATTATAACTGCATAATATTTTCAGATAATTGTAAGGACTGTGAGAGAGTGTATATTGATATGATTACATACCTTCGAGGATTGCCAAGCTGTCTCTATGTAGAGGAACTTCGTTTTTCCTAAACGTCAAAGATTTAGATAGTTGCAAGGAGGGTTTTATAAAAGAATTGTGATTTTTTTTACTTCAAAAAAGAAAAGGGGCGTCTTTCCAATAACTCCAAAGCTATATACTACGTCTTGTTGAACGCCAAAGTTAAAAGAGCGATACTTTAGAAAACTCAGCTCCAAAGAGAGTCTAGGATCCGTACCCTCCCTCCCATATATTGTCCATAAGATGTGGACGGCATGTTGTCGTGCTAACCCGACATCATATATTTAAGGTAATTTCGTGCATACACACATTATTAGATCAAACTGAATTAATTAGGGATATTCCCTTGGAAAAGCGTTTGCGTAATGGACTTATAATCGGATTGACTTTTTCTGAGGAACATGGATTCCAAATTCTTATCTGAAGTAATGAGTAACATCAAAATTAAAGTCTTAGTTCCATTATTTTATAAAATCAACTTACTTTGTCGGAAAGCCCTAAAAAGTTCTTGTAGAGTGTTCCAGAGTCATAGCCGGGATGAACGGATAGGAAAGTAAGCTGTATATCCGGCCAAGTCTATTTCCATATTTTGTTGTGAACAAATGCATTACCTTCGACGCCCATGGGAGATGAAAGAGGACCTTCATGATCAAAAATAGGCTTAATTTCGTAGAATACACATATAATAGCCTCACTTACCTGTTTATGTAACTTCCAGTCAACATAGGTAATATGTTGGCCGATATAGCGAAAGGGGCTGTAGGCAGAGCCTGTTTTGTTTACCAGGTCAGGCCATAGCTTGCTATGTGATCCTGAAGATTTCGACCAACGCCAGGTAAATCTTTAATGACTTTGATCTATCAATATAAGTAGAGTAAAAAAAAAATCAAAAGTTTTTATTGGAGTCATTTTGTATTCACTTGTGCTTCCTTAGATGATCTTGGGCCCGATCCCGGAGAGCTTAGTAAGCGAGGTGACTCCAGAACACCAGCGAGATGATCACTTCCTTTCGAGCCAACACACGGTGTATCTTTCCATCTCGAAGAAAGTCTACTCCAAATGCTCTTTTATTCTTTATAAGAATCTTACGAACGTGAGATTTCGTAGAAATCTTAAGGTTTGACTTTGATCTTTTCAGATACGCATCGGGGAAGTCCATCGCTCTCCGTTCTTGATTGTAAATAGGAATTTAGAGAATCCAAACTGCGACCAGGAGTTGGGATCAGATAGTGGGTAGCCCAGGAGTTTTCCCGCCTTTAGGAATCCCTTTTGAAGGGGTGTCACGTGATCACTATGCGTGATTTTCATTGGCCCCTCCTGCCATGAAAGAGCTCTAAAAGCAAGGAGATTTGCTATAAAATAATGTAACTTTAAGATTTGCAAATATATTTAGCAATGTGAGTATTCAAAAGTAATAAATTATACATCTGATTTTGTTTATAGTAAGGGATTCATTCAATCTCGAAACCTGTCAATATTCCCTAATTTATCATAAAATATATAATTTGTTTGAGATTCCATTCATCCCTTTTTATGAGTAGCTATTTTTGTTTGTTTGTTCGGACTCTCCAACTCTAAGAAAACTGACACTACAATTTAAAGATACATATTGTTTGTTTAAGTGGATAAAACTACCAGAGCATACCAGAGCAAAATATCAAAATTATAATAAAAAGACTTCTTCTATTTCAAATAACATAAGATATTCAATTGTCTAATAAACTATTGTGATTTATATAACATGTTTATTTAATTTTGAAAGGTATATCTTTAATTTTAATAATGATTGCCTATTTCCATCGCTGACAATCGGTAAAAAAATCTACCGTCTGTATAAATATAAAGTAGAATGTTGTATCGCTAAAAATGTACCGATTGTAGGCAGTTTCGGTAATCGGTAGATTCTTTTAAGAAAATATTAAAAAATCAAATAATTTCGAGAAACTCCTTTTTGAGAAATCAAAATTATTATTTATTGTGTTACCGATTAACGTAATTATGTTGTCGGTAACGGAAGTCGGTAGATTTTTGAAAGTTCAAAATTGTCGATATGAAAATCTACCGTCAAATCCACCAATAAAAATAAATTCGGATTATCAATTTTAGTCAACGTTTTTCTCCATTGCAAATATTGCCAAAAATACTTAAGTCTCACCATCTCTCTCTAGGTCCGTTCCTTTGACGTCCTCTAGTTTTTTGAAGAAGGGAAGAACGTCACTGAAGGACCATCCCTTATTACCCATCATGGCCCAATTGTCATAGTCGTGTCGATTCCCTCGCATAGATATCATCGTATTGATGGCCCCAGTTCCGCCCATCACTCTTCCGCGCCACCATATGGATTTCTGAAACAAAAAAGGAGGATAATATCTGAAATGGTTTATATAAATTAAAGGGGGATGTGTAAGAACCCATGCGCATCTATAGTTGGAGGCATGAACCTTATGATTAGCAAGGTTTAAATTCTTAAAATGAATTAGTATTATTTTTTATAATAATATTCTTGTCTCCCCTTTTTCTCAAGTTATACGACACGAAAATATTATAACAAATACAATAAAAACGTCCCCCTTATAATTAAAAAAATCATGGACCGAAATTGAAGCGAGTCATACCGATACTGAAAGTGTTATTTATAAATTCGACTCAATATTTTGATGTCAAAAAGCTAAAGAATATTAAAATGGTTGTAGTTCCATCAAACCATTTAAGGAGTTTATAATTGGTTAATAATTTTTTTTAGCATTTAACAGTTCATGGATTTTTTACAATAAGTATGAGGTATATAATTAGATGCTAATGCGTAAAAATACATTATTAAACATTACAGTTTAAATTTTAGCATCCTAGCTGAACAATCTTAAAAATATATATCAATTAAAAGATTATAAAACCGAAAGGACAAAAGGAAACGAAAAAAAAACCCGGAAAGTTATAAAAAGTTTAATTGTAGTTTCTAAATTTCTTTAAAAGCTTCTTTATGACATCATTATAAAACACGGACAGGGAAGGGATGTATCGGATCTCATCGGCGGCTAGTGTCCACGAATCACCAAAGACAGAAGGAATTTTGAGGTACAAAGCGGCGTACCTCGCCGCAGCAGAAAGAATATTGGCCTCAGCTCAGAAGCTTGCAGAGGATGATATGTCGTTAATCCTTTGGCTATTAAAGCCTTGGCAGAAAGAAGGGCATGATTCTTGCTTTCAATCTTGAGGAATTATCACGACCTCCAATTAATGATATATTACTTTTATCGAGTATAAAATTTTGTTTCTAACTATGTTTTTAAACTACCAAACTGTGCACTTCACGGAGATTTCATATTTGTGCCCCATTGATTACAAAAGCCATTGCTTCCTACCTGATCCTCGTATCCAAGAAGAGCTCCAGAGCTTTCCTGGCCTTGGCTCAAGTAGTGCCAAGAGTGTGGCGACTCATAGAGTAGGCTATGAAACCAAGGAATCTTCAGCTTCATGGACTGTTCGCCCCCCGTTTCAAGGAGGAGCACTTGGAACTTTCCCTCTTCAGCGAGCCTCCCGGCCATGGCAGAGCCCGCCGTTCCTCCTCCCACTAAAGCAAAACATAAAAACAATTGCCTAAAGACACCGAAAATAATCAAACGAACCAATGATAAAGTCGAAGCTCTTGCCAAAGTCACTCTCTTGCACATTGTTGTATGTTGATGAGAAATAGGAGTCCAGGAGAATGATCCAAGAGAATATGTTTCGAAAAAAAGAACCAAAACACGTATTGCATTCCACCATCTTCTTTAATGAGTTTGAGGTATGAAGATGATAAGAGTGATAAAGAAACTATCTGCGAAAGGATGATTTTTTCTCTCTCTAAGGTAGATTCAATTCATTGTAGCATGTGTGCTCATTTGATAGCCATCTCGTAAACGCCAAATGGTGGAGGGTATTCCTTTGCCCGCCTCCCCCCATTGACGTCGTCCTTTGAACCATGTCACAATGCTAATGGGGGAGGGGAGAGAGGAAAAGACAGCAATTAGGTCAAAATAGAAAACTTCTTTCAATAGACGAAACTCTTAGAAAAAAAGGGACTCGAAAAAGAATTGACACATTGATGGTTTGACCTACTGCACTTTTGTGTACTTAAAAGCAATGTCTTCATTTGAACAAAGAGCCCCATGAAAATATTGGAATAAATCATAAAAATGCATTGTCATTACATACAAAATATGCTTTTTGCATTTTTTACAAATGAAACATAAAGTTAAATATTAAAACTTAACTAAACTATTTAAGGTTTTTAATCTTTTTTGTAAATATTTACGTTTAACTTAATTACTCAGATTTAAGTAAAATTATTGATGTTTCAGTTGAATAATTGGAGCCAAAGTTGAATTATTTCTTTTGAATTGAAATTATTCAAGTTGAATTATTTAATTACATTAATCAGTTAAAAATTACTCTTTACGTCTTTATATACATTAAATGGATAAAAATGTTGTATGAAGGGGTTGGACTCACATAAAAAATGTTGTGTCCTTGCTTATTTATTTACTTGTATTGAGTTATTGATTTTTTCAGACATAAAAGATTTTTTTTAAATCGCATCATACGCAATTATAAAAAAATCATTAGAATGAAAATAAAAACTTTTGAACAGTTATGTAAAAACCAAATCTATTTGAACTCTATAGTTCAAATACAATATTTTTAATATTTTTTTATGGGCCCGCAGGTTTCACTACTCTTGAAAAAGACGCCATCAGACTACAAATTCCTCGCCACAAGGGTCTTGCGTTCTGCGGGTCACAAATTTGTTATTTTGAGATGATTTCTCATAATCATTGAGCCTTGAAGTTTGTCCCGGCAACAATTATAAGCCTATAATTGAGAGTTGTGCACGCTTCCAATCATTTTTTTAATGGTCACAAATTATACTTAAATATATTCAATGATGGTTTATAAACACATGGTCTATATATATATATACTAACTTCACATTTTTTTCAATTTGTAACACACATTTATAATTTAAATTAGTTTGATGAATGCAAAGCGTATTTAATTATTAATGATATCACCATATTTAAAAATTAAATATACTAGTTTGTTTTTGGAACTAAATAACTGCACTTTTAAATAAATCATGATTTCCCAAAAAACAAAATATATACAATTCTTCACGAAAGGGTTAAGGATAAGTTCAGTACGAACAGAGATGAATGATGAAAGCAATCATTATTTACCTAACTTTTGTAAAACCCTACATTTTCAACGAAATGATATATACATACAAATATATATAATATATATATATATATATATATATATATATATATATATATATATATATATATTATATATATATATATATATATATATATATATATATATATATATGTACATTAGGTATCTTATTTTTCAAATGTTTGAAATGTTAGCAACATTGTGGATTTTCTGTTTCGTGGTGATAAAAGAAGACGACATACAAAGTTTGAACAAAATCGGTCAACATTAGGGGTGCGCAACGAGGTCAAAGTTTTAAAAATTTAGTAAAAATATAGTTTTCCGCAAATTTCTTGAGAAAAAACAGAAGCGAGAGAAGTGAAGCAAAATACTCTTTTGCTTCTCTTTTTTCTTTTTCTTTCTATCCAGGTAACAGTGGTTACCAAGCGGTAATTGTATATTCTCATATCAAAAGATCAATTTTTTGGGAGAGTACGTGCAAAAATATTTTTGCTTATTCTCTTAAAGTATAGCAATTTTTAGAACACCAAACATATCAAATGAAAGCTTGGTAAACCAGCTTTAATATTTTGGTATACTAAATCATGTCAATTTAATAAGTAAAGAGTTATATGTACATTTAAAAAAATATATCGCGTACAAAATGACGCATATAATGGGTTATAAATGCGTCAGAGACTAAGTAAAATTTTGAGAGGATACCTTGACGCAAATAAAAAAAACACATTATTTTTTTTTTCATAATCGATTTCTTATAGGTCAATACAGGCTCTGAATCATATGATGTAAACTCAGATTTTACTAAATTATGAATTGATAGAATGCAACCAAGGTCATTTTTGGATTTATCATCCAAAGGTTACTAAACTTAAAAGTACTATTTTACTCTGAAGCGAACAAGTCATCTTCTACAGGTGAGTGAAGTTAATTGATACAAAAAAGCCATGAAATATGCTAACATTACACACTCCATTTTTTCTTTGTTTTTACTGAAAACTTTGTTTTATTAAAAAACATTAAAAAACGTCTGGTAGTAAATTAGATTTCCTTTAAATTAATAATTATTATCGAAGTCTGTAACGCCCACCATTTTCAAGAAATTTGCGGAAAACTATATTTTTACTAAATTTTTAAAACTTTGACCTCGTTGCGCAACCTCGTAATGTTGACCGATTTTGTTCAAACTTTGTATGTCGTCTTCTTTATCACCAAGAAACAGAAAATCCACAATGTTGCTAACATTTCAAACATTTGAAAGATAAGAACAGCCCTAATGCACATATAGTTACTTTAATTTAGAAGATAATGAAACAGAGAAGAAAAAAAACCTTTCTTTATATCTATATTTAATATCTTAACTAGATTTTCTTGAAGTCAAACAGGACGAAGAGGAAAAATAAAATAATTATGGTTTTATTAAGTCATATTATTTTAAAAAATCGAACCGAAAGGATAGAGGTCATAGGGAACCTGATAGGAACTGCCTCTTAGGACTCCATCTATTAACGGCTTCACTTTGACCTCGTGGCTGACCCAATAAAGTTACATTCTTTACAAGAGTATTATTATAATAGCATGTATAATGTAATAGATAATTCTTCTAAGAGACTCGTTGTCTTACACCCTTAATTATTTGTTGCACTTTTATAGTAACAAGATATTGTTTTTAAAAAGGTACATAATGTCTAGATATATCAGGGTAAGTAAAACCCCAAATTTTTGAAAAAACCTGATTAAAAAACCCGGGTTTTACCGTGGGTTTTTTCGAAATTCGGGTTTTTCATTACACCATTAATGAGATAATAGCTAATGGCTAATTAATGGTGTAATGAAAAACTCGAATTTCGAAAAAAACCACGATAAAACCCGGGTTTTTTAACCGGGATTTTCGGGGTTTTTCAAAATTTTGGGGTTTTACATACCCTGATATATATAGTTCATTTTATATGTTTAGAGAAATGCGTATTAAAAGTATACATGTATAAAGACAAAACCAAATTTACGTAGTGGTAATGATTTCAATTTTTGATTGATGCTTCAAGTATAACTATTTCATAGTTTTATTATGTTCCATGACACGAAGGTTTATTTACTTTCTTGGATTATCAGTCATGTTTTGATTCCACCTATAAGACTTTATTGATATAGATATTCATATTCAAATATTATAGTTTGAAATGAAATATATTTAATGTATAATATAAACTATTTTCATAATATATCCTTTGGAACTTATCAATTATATATATATGTATATATATATATATTGATTAAAGAAATAATTATAATATTCATAGAAGAAAACCAAACAACCCTCCCGCAAATATTAAAGGGTTAACTTATTAATTTTATTGGCATTTTTACAATGTTGTACATCAGTTTCAGAATTTTCTATTGTCCATGGAAAAGCCGGGGTAAAAAAGTAATGAATCTTTAAAATATTTCGTAGAAATGTTGAGAACACCAGGGATTGTAATATAAAAAGGCGGGGATTCGTCCTATATCATCTATATAAGGTTAGTAATAAGATCCGATTGACACTGTACTATCGAAGTAATCGAACAACAGTGAAGAATGGAGGTTATTATTTATATAGTAGTAAATAATAGACATGGAATGATCGTAGAAAGAGTATGCTAAGTCCAGAGGAGTTATATCGCTGGGATGCATCCGCAATAGGTCTAACTAATAATATACCCAAGCGAGTAAAGAAATTGAAAATGAATTTCAACATTTTGTCTTCATACTGGGCAGATACAGGAATAATCGTTCACTTGCGGATACAAGCACCAAAATTGGCACACATACTCCTTAGGTGTTTCTCTTTCAATATAGCCGAGTGGCCAATGAAAATTCAAGATGGCGGCCATTTTTCAAGATGGCCACCATTGAAAATACAGATAACTGGAATAATCGTTCACTTGCGGATAAAAGCACCAAAATTGGCACACATACTCCTTAGGGTTGCTCTTTCAATATAGCCGAGTGGCCAAATGAAAATTCAAGATGGCGGCCATTTTTCAAGATGGCCACCATTGAAAATACAGATAACTGGAATAATCGTTCACTTGCGGATAAAAGCACCAAAATTGGCACACATACTCCTTAGGTGTTGCTCTTTTGATATAGCCGTCTGGCCAAATGAAAATTCAAGATGGCGGCCATTTTTCAAGATGGCCACCATTAAATATACAATGATATTGCATTTTGCAATAAAATCCCATAGACTTGTCCTATGTGGATGATCCTGGTGCCAAATCATACATTTTCCACTATGCAGAATCCAAATTTGGACCCATGGACTTACTCACTGGCTTCCTTGTACCAAATTTCAGTCCCCGAATCCTAATATTCTGCTAAATATGAGGTTTACATTATGTCCAACTTGGGTAAAATGGTTGGTAGCCTATATCTTAGAGGTTTAGTGTGTGTGTGTGTGTGTGTGAGAGAGAGAGAGACTCCCAAAATTACATGTCAATAGGACCAAATAATTAATGTTATAGTCAAAAGTGTCTGGGCCAATCAGAAAAGAGATGGGCGGAGCCTAATAAAATAAAAGATGTCACCTACATTACATATTTCAAGTTATGTGTCATTAGGACGAATATAATTAAAGTTATAGTCAAAAGTGTCTGGGCCAATCAGAAAGAGATGGGCTGTGGCTGAGGCTGCACATGCACCCAAATTCAAATCCCAACTGACACTCTTGCCCAACTGACACTCTTGCTGCCTTGCTTACATTACATCTCACTACATTTGTGTCTCACTCGCACACAGACTTTCCTCTCTGTCAACACGCCTAGACTTGCCTTTCTGTTCACTTCTACATTACATCTCACATTCGTCTGTCTGTTGTCTGCGTGCGTCGCTGTTTAACCTCTGTGTGTGTGTGACTGAGTTTAAAAAAAAACTAAAAAAAATTATGTTATCAGCAACAGTACTATCAATCTGGCTGGGGTGGCACCATGCAGTCATGAAGAAGCTGACAACGGATCTTTGTGCATGCCAGGCATGCCACGGAAGCAGGCAGCAAGGTCATCATGGTCAAAGCCAACGACACAGATGTTGTCGTCATCGCAGTGAGTGTTCTGCAGGAACTTCAGGAGCTCGGACTTCAGCAGTTGTGGGTTGCCTTTGGCCAAAGACAGAACCTGAAGTGGATTCCTGTTCATGACCTGTGTTGCACTCTTGCAGAAAAGAGCAAAGGGATGCTCTTCTTCCATGCATTCACTGGCTGCGATGTTGTTTCAGCATTCCGTGGCAAAGGGAAGAAGTTTGCTTGGCAAACCTGGAATGTTTGTGATGAGGCTAACAATATCTTCAGCAAACTCAGCCATTACCCACCTGTACTGGATGATGAAGACCTGAAAGCCCTGGAGAAGTTTGTGGTCATGATGTCCGACAGATCCAGCACAGCTGAAGGTGTCGACGACGCAAGGTTGGACATGTTTGCTCGGAAGCAGAGGCCGTACGAAGTCATTCCTCCAACCAAGCAGCACTGAAGCAACATGTCATGCGTGCATCCTACCAAGCGGGCTGCATCTGGAGTCAGTCAACAGTTTGTCAACCAGAAACGCAGACTCCTGCAAACTGGGGCTGGACCAAAAAAGGAGATCTGTGGCAGATTGTTGGACAGAGCTCCCACCCATTGCAGAGAGTTGCCAGCAGCTGACCAAGTGTGGATGCAAGTTGGAATGCTGCGGTCGATGCAAATGCTACTGCTTGGGTCTGACCTGCACGGCACTGTGCAGCTGCAGGTGTGAGGTTTAGAAACGCTGTAGTATAGGCCTGCTCATCCAAACAGCCTACATGTAAAATAAAAAAATAAAATAAAAATAAAAAAACATTAAAAAAAAAAAAAGTGAACGATTATTCCAGTTATCTGTATTTCAATGGTGGCCATCTTGAAAAATGGCCGCCATCTTGAATTTTAATTTGGCCACTCGGCTATATCGAAAGAGCAACACCTAAGGAGTATGTGTGCCAATTTGGTGCTTGTATCCGCAAGTGAACGATTCTCTTGTAATTATGCTATTATCCGCCCCGCTATCAGTACTTAATAAATACTGAAGACAAAATGTTAAAATTTATTGATTTCCTCGAAATGACATCAATAGATACATATGTAATACACCCTGCCTTTAGTCCATCGACAATGCAATGTAGGGACATGAGGCACTGACATCATTCCTCAAACATACAAAGATGGAGAGCAAAGGTACTTCATCTTGTAAATCTTAGTTATGACGTCAGAACCTTCATAGCCTTACAAGTCAATACCATAAAGGTATAAAGATATAGAGAGCTTATTCCGTTCAATAGCAGAGAAACATCGTTCAGCTGTCGCTTGTGCCCATGGAGATATAAAGACATAGAGAGCTTGTTGGATTCTTCAGAGAAATACTACGTCATATTGCTCATATAAATAAATATTCTATCTCTATGATCAACTTACGATGACGTAGTACAAATTACTTTGTTTTATTGGGCACAATGACGTATTTCTCTGAAGAATCCAACAAGCTCTCTATGTCTTTATATCCCTATGGTCAATACATGGTGGTGACCTACTTACTAATACTGATGAGTCTCCGTGTTGTAAGTATGGGAGTTTCACAATATTAAATAATTAGTCTCATTTCAGATGGATCTCGAGGATAGGAGATGATGACAACATACTGCTCTGGATTAAAAGATCTTTTTAACTATAATGGATAAGGATCACTAAAAACAAACAATGTATAAGTGTGTACTTTAAGCTCCATAGTACCAGATCTCTCCTAGATCATAGGTATATATATATATATATATATATAGATCCTTTGATCTAGATTCCGCAAGAAGGATGTACAAGTATGTAATAAACTGAGCAAAACCTCACACATAGATGCCAAAAACCACGGAATATTGAGGTTGGTCAACTCCATGCTTGTGTATTGTTACTCGATAAAATCAAAGGATCATAAAAAAATAATGTAGTAGAAATGTACTTTTATTCACCAGCAAGTAACTGTTAAATAACAAAATGCACAAATAGTAGCAATATAAACTAAGGACTCAGAGAGTGCAAACCTCCGCCGATCCCACCAAATGAATCACTTGGTCTTTTGTCATTGCCAATAGATGTCGCTGTGCTGTGCTCTCCTCTTTTTGGCATCTCTGAGTCAGTGCCTAGAGTAGGAGAGTCTGGACGAAAGGACTGATGAGTCATAACATACAGCTGACAAAAACCCATAACAAACAAATTTCATATCATAAATTAATAGGTGTTTGGATTTAATAGCAAATTAATGTTTATTTATATAAATCAAAGGGGATATATTTTAATGTAAAAAGATGGCGATTGAGTTGAATTTGCTAAGAATTGCATTATTCTTATAATTTGCTACTATTTTGGGCAGAAATAGGATTTATATGTTGAATAACAATATTATTGCATTCCTAATTGTATTCGTAATGTGGACAGCCCTTCGTCAATCACGAAACCTTTTTTATATCTCAAGGATCAATCATCAAAATAGGTTTCTCGTAATACTTTACCCAGAATAAAAGCAACAAATGATCGTTCCGGAGTCCAATAAGTTTAAAGAGTAGAATGAAACTATTGGCAGTAGCCTCATTCTACTCTTGAATTGTGCGATGTACGATAGGATTGCCTTTAGATATAAGTTTTCTTCGATGGCAGTACGTGGGATGCTTCCAATGTGTTTTTGGACTCCGGAACGACCATCTAATGTTTATATTGTTAGTAAAGTATTACAAGAAGCTGATTTTGTTGATTGATCCCAAAGATATAAAAACAAAAAGGTTTCGTGATTGACGAAGGGCTGCCCACATTACGAATGGAATTAGAAATGCAATAATATTGTCATTCAACATATAAATCCTATTTCTGCTCAAAAATATAGCAAAATCACAAAAATAATGCAATTCATAGCAAATTCAACTCAATAGCCATCTTTTTACATTAAAATAATCCCCTTTGATTATACAAATAACATAAATTTGCTATTAAATCCAAACACCTATTAATTTATGATATGAAATTTGTTTGTTATGGGTTTTTGTCAGCTGTATGTTATGAAAATCAGTCTTTTGTCACTTCTCTCCTACTCTAAGGCAGTGTTTCCCAACCACTGTGCCGCGGCACACTAGTGTGCCGCGAGAGGTCGTCAGGTGTGCCGTGGAAAATTCTTGTTTTTTGATTTAAAAAAAAAACGATTTCATTATTATCAGCAAATACTGCCTATGTCATTCTAGTAGTGTCTGCTGTTGACTGGCGTCCTAATCATGTAATATAATTCCTCACCACTAGGTGGCAGCAGGTAGCGATTGCATTGTAGTAATAATAAGAGAATTAGTGATGCATGACTTTGATTGTGTGACAAATTCAGGTATCAGTTCGTGTGGATAGCAAAAATGTAAACGTGATGGATAAGTTTTTGAAACGAAAAATAAACTCTGATCTTGGTCCTGGACAAGGCCCTGGACAAAATTCGGACGCAGATGAAGGCCCTAGCACCAGTGGATGTCAAAAGAAGGCAAATACCGTGAACTCGAGGCAATACAATGACAGTTACATTTCTTTTGGATTTACGTGTACAGGAGATGTATCAGCGCCGATTCCATTGTGCTTGGTATGTGGTGAAAAATTATCCAACAGTGCTATGGTGCCAAGCAAGCTTAGACGCCATCTCCAAACCAAACATCCTTCACTTCAAAACAAGAATGCGGACTATTTCGTTGGCCTGCGTAAGCAGACAGAGAACCAGGCAACATTCATGAGAAAAAAAACAAAGGTAAATGAGAGAGCCCTTAAAGCTAGCTACCACGTAGCTGAACTTGTAGCTAAATCCAAAAAGTCCCACACAGTGGCAGAGACGCTAATATTGCCCGCCTGCAAAGCGATTGTAAATGAGATGCTTGGACCTGAAGCGGTTAAAGAAATAGCAAAAGTCCCTCTGTCAAATAACACAATTTCCAGACGTATTGATGACATGTCTGCTGACATCGAAAGTGTGGTTTTGGAAAAGATCCGTATCAGTGAGAAATTTGCTTTGCAACTTGACGAGTGTACTGATATTAGTGGACATGCTCAACTCCTGGCCAATGTGCGTTTTGTGGATGGAGACGCAATCAGAGAAAACTTTCTATTTTGCAAGACATTGCCAGAAAAAACAACAGGAGAAGAAATCTTTCGGGTCACATCAGAATATCTCGAACAAGGAGGACTTAAGTGGGAAAACTGCGCGAGTGTCTGCACCGATGGAGCTGCAGCCATGGTCGGGCGCATCAAAGGCTTTGTAAGCAGAGTAAAGGAAATAAACCCAAATGTGATTACTACGCACTGTTTCTTACACCGCGAGGCCCTCGTAGCCAAGACTTTGCCAGCAGACCTAGCCCCTGTGTTAAATGATGTTGTGCGCATAGTGAACTTTGTGAAAACACGTCCTGTGAAAAGCCGCATATTTGCATCTTTGTGTGAGGAAATGGGAGCCGAGCACAAGACCTTGCTTTTCCATACGGAGGTCCGATGGTTGTCGCGCGGCAAGGTGCTGGCCCGTGTGTATGAGCTGCGCGAGGAACTGAAAGTGTTTCTGACCAATGAGGGGTCCGATTACGCGAAGCTGCTTGCAAGTGATGAGTGGTGTGCAAGGCTGGCATACCTGGCGGATATTTTTCACCATCTGAATGAACTGAACACACGAATGCAAGGCCGAAATGAAAACCTGCTCACCAGTACGGATAAAATCAATGGATTTCGCTCAAAGGTGCACCTCTGGCAACAACATGTGGAAAGTGGCAATCTTGAAATGTTCCCACTCACCAATACATGGGCAACTGTTCACACCGCTGCACTGTGTGAAATAATAGCCAGCCATTTAAAAACTCTCGAGGAGAAGATGTCTTTTTATTTCTCTTCAGTCTCCACTGAAAGCCTTGACTGGGTTAGGGACCCATACAGCTCAGCAGTTGTTGGAATGGACATGTCTTTGCAGGAGCAGGAAGAACTAACTGAACTGAGACAAAATCGTGGTTTAAAGCTGAACTTTGCTGATCTACCTTTGGACAGTTTTTGGCTGACTGCTGCCAAGCAGTTCCCCATTGTGGCAAACAAAGCCATTTTGACATTGCTCCCTTTTTCCACAACATATCTCTGTGAAGTGAGCTTCTCAAGCCTGACTGCTATTAAAACTAAACACAGAGAGAGACTGAGAGCTGTTGAGGAAGAGCTTCGGGTGTGTCTTTCTTCAATTCCTGCCAGGATATCATCTCTGTGTTCCTCAAAACAAGCACAGGTTTCACACTAAGATTAAGTGAGTAAATTATACAGAGATTGATATTTGTACATGAATCTTCATATTGTAACAGTGAAATCTTTTCCTAATACCACTGCTACTGTCAGAATAATTAGCATTATTTTCGGTATTCCTGCTAGTAGAATGCTTTTGGACAGAATAACAGTTTGTAAATAGTGGGCCTACTTTGAAGTTTACACTTCTTTGAGAAGTGAACATGTTAAGTGCACTTTTTATTTGAAAGAGGAAATATAAAATATGATAATAAAAAAATACAGTTTTGTGTTTATTTGATTGCTATTCAAGACACTTTGATAAGAATGACTATATTGTTAATATAGGCGGCTACAGAGTATTATTTGTTTTCATTATTTCATCATTTTTGGTTGGTGGTGTGCCGCGAGATTTTTTCAAGGGAAAAACTGTGCCTTGGCTCAAAAAAGGTTGGGAAACACTGCTCTAAGGCACTGACTCAGAGAATGCCAAAAGAGGAGAGCACAGCACTATTGGCAAATGACAAAAGACCAAGTGATTCATTTGGTGGGGATCGGTGGAGGTTTGTTCTATATTACTTTTGAAGGGTTGATATTTTTAACTGTTGACTCCTGATATATGCATATAATATATTTGTAATCATTAAACACTCAACATGCACATTATGCAGGTAAACCGTCATGAGCCTTTAGACTTGATTAGTAATTGATATTGTAAATGCTCTGATTTAATTATGTGTCATTGGCTTTTCTTTTTCAATTTTGATAAACTTCCGTTTTAGTTTTATAATTCGCATGATTTATCCTAAACATTTGAATAATATCATTATCTAATTAGCCCTAATTTATTTAAAAACATATGTTCAGTCTTATGTATGTTTTCTTAGAATGAAACGAATACAGATCTACAGAAATACCATATAAAATATGTTGCATTTTTAAGAAATTCATAAAATAATTCTTGAATATGCATTTATCAAATTATTTGATTAAATACCATATATTAATTTAATTTATATTTCATCAATTTTATAATAGGTGAAGTCCTTGAGCAGATGTTTATTGCAACGATTTGTCCTACACTATCTAAGACGTATTACAAAAAGACTTGAATTTTATGCCCTTTTCAAACACATTTTACCTCATGAGGGCGCATCAAACTGCATAAATGCCTTAGCACATTGCCTCAGAGCATTATTTGAATTACCAAATAATACACTTAGATATAATGATACAGCTAAAAGCATGTAGAGAGAGAAAGAGTAATATTTTAGTTATCTTTATAGAAACTCTTTGATTAACACGTCAAAAAATATATTTTTCATATTTTTTTGCATTCCAACAAAGTTTTATTTTTCGAATTGAAATGAGGATTTTTATATAGATATATATTTATGGCTACACATAATAACCTTTTTGGTAAGCTTCATTAGAGAGAATATGTTTGAAACATAGCTTATCGGTGTCCAGTAATTTCATCACGCGTAAATTCGTCACGGATCTTTTTATAATCATTTTTTTGTCGTGGGTATTTACCTCGCTTGCTCTTTTATAGTCAGTCAATTTTGTCGTTCTTCTTTTGTTGTATGTATTCTTGTTGCAAAGGTTTTTGTAGTGTAGTATTTTCCTCGTTCGTCTTTTTCTCCAGGTTATTTTTGTCACGTAGCTTTTTTGTAGTGAAGCGTTAAAAATTAGCCGCCGACTCTTATTAAGGTGAAAAACACTCGGCCTAGTGTCTGAAAAACTCTTGAGCTGGTTTTTCTTACGACCCAGAAGAGTCTGTTGTAGATTTCGAACCAATGGGACACCCAGCTAAGGTCGGTGAAATCCTTTAAATTAAGGTATATTTTTTTAGGCTGGGTGTTTTTCACCTTAAGAAGAGTCAGCGGTTGATTTCAAACCCATGGGACACCCGGTTAAAGTAGGCACATGCCGTTAGATTAGGGTCTACGAAAGTATTAAGCCGGATGTTTTCCACCTTAATAGGAGTCGGCGGTCTATGTCAATCCCATAGTACTCCTGGCGGAACAACTAAGGCTCAGGTGTGCAAAACTTTAAGGCCGTTTGTCTATTCTCCCAAAAAAGTGTCAGATTAAAACCCCATGGTACTCCCGACTAAGCCCGTGAGATTAGGTCTACAAAGTAAGAAAATAAATCACGCGAAAAAAGCTTCACTAAAAAAAGCTATGTGATAAAAATACCCACGAGAAAAAGACGAACGAGGAAAATACTACACTACAAAAAGCTTCGCGACAAAAATACCCACTACAAAAAGAAGAACGACAAAATTAACTGACTATAAAAGAGCAAGTGAGGTAAATACCCACGAAAAAAACGGCTATAAAAAGTTCTGCGACAAATTTACGTGCGATGAAATTACATTAAACCTATTATATAATTTAACCTGAAATGCGAAAACTTTCAACCGAAATATTTTTGGCCGTACAATATTAATTTTTTAAAGTATATTTCACATATCTAACAAATAACTTTCTTTTAATATGATTTACAATATTATAGACAGTTTTTATAAAATAGTGGGGAAGTGCAAATTTATTGGATCTAAATTTATAAATGTGCAATTGTAATTACGTTATTGCCAACCTTAATTGATCTTGATATATACCTATGTAAAAATAAATATTTTTTTGTAAAAAACCTTCATAGAGCTATAATTTTAAATAACCCTACAATTATGAACTACATAGATTTGAATCGACATCTCTTCAGGATGGGGAAGGTTGAGAACTCGACATGCCTGTCTTGCAATATCGATGAGGAAACACCTTACAACCTCATATTTGACTGCCCACTTACAAGAAAGAAGATGAGGCAACTCGAAGGAGAAGTGGCAAGATCGCCATCCACTTCCCTCGCTTCTTCGTAGGCCTCGATAAGTTCAAGGACTCGTCGTTTACTTCCTTGTCCAGTTTAGCTAAGAACTTTGGAGTAAGCAAGGAGCTAGTGTCCAAGGCAGTGAATTGAATACAGATCATATCAAATGGTCAAGAATAACAAACTCACGGCATCCATGAAAGCCGACAGGCTCAACAATGGCCTAAAGAGTCATGGAGGAAAAGTCATCTTCTTCTACGATGCGGCCCGGACGGGGCCCAGATGGAAGTTACACGGCTCAGAGATGACTCTGGGTGTCACATACACTTGCGAATTAATGCTTTTCTCAACCCCAAAGGAAAAGGTCAACGAGAAGAGTTCATCGGTGTTCCCTAACAGACAATAAAATCACCAGTGCCTTAAGATTGCATTGACATCTTATGAGCCAACATCAGCGGATCTTGTGCAAAACCAAGAAATACCACTTCTCTCACTAAAGTCACCGGCCAGTGGGCTAAAATAGCCTTCTGTTCTGTCTGTGTTAATGCTACTGTTAGAAAAGTGAGAATGTTGAGTTAAATGTTCCATTTTTGCATCAATGCCTTAAATAAAGGAGATTAGCAGAGAGTTGTTTGTGTGCATTTTTATAGGCCTATTCAATTTTGAAAGCTAAAAGGTCATATAAATAGGCCTAATAAATAATAATAATAATAGGCATAGTAACCATCGGCCTAATAATACTAATACTACTAATGTTAAATTTAAAAAACATAATAATACTTATTTGAAAAAATGTGGCCGGCGGAAATTTTGCGGCCCCCGCTCAATGTTATTATATTCTAAATGTGGCCCACTTGAAAAGAATTGAATAGCCCTGGCCTAAGAGTCTGGAGGAAAAGTCATCTTCTTCTACGACGATTTATAGCACGGGACTTTTGATGGAAGTTACAACGGCTCAGAGATGACTCTGGGTGTCATATACAATACCGGTGAGTTTATGCCTCTTTATTTTTCAAGGAAAGGAAAGGTCAACGAGAAGAGGTTTAGCGATGTCTTGGAGACGGTTTTTAATCACCAAATGAATTACAAGGCCGCTAAGGGAGTTTATTTTCCAATAAGCCTCAGCGCCCGTACATATCGTCATAGGACCATTACCTATAATCTCTTACGTCATCACATTCTGGTATCCCATCAACTAGCCTTCTAACTCATCTGTGTTAATGCTACTGTTAGGAAAAGTAGGAGAGGGTGGTTTGTATTGCCATCCATAACAGCATCAATGCCTTAAATAACTTAATTTACGAAGGAGTGAAATGCAAGCCATCAGTCCCTTAGGTGCAAGATGGAGAAGGTGATGGCTGCTGAGTAAGGGAATAATGAATTATGTTAAAGTTAAATTCCCAAATCTAGCTTATCATATTGACCAAATCACTTCGTATTCCCTTTTTTATCAAGTTGGTTAAAGTTTTAAATCGTTCAAATTTATCAATATGCTAGAGAAGGTTTTTTGGTAGAAAAATCTACCGCCGTATGTGTTATTATATATCTACCGAATATCGATCGGTGCAGTAATAAGAATGAAAGAGAAATTTTAATGTATCTGCTCTGGTGACTTTCTTCATATGTATTTAGTATCGAACAATTTATAGCAAAAGGACAATTAATTACATAATATGTTATAATTTTTTTCGACTATTTGAACTTTAATACCTGTTATTTTTATATCAATCATATATGCACTCGATTTTAAAAAATGGAAGGTAATAGAAAACAAAATTATTTCCTTACACTGTCGTTTGTTATACGTGTCCGATATTAATGCGCTTTCAGTACTCTAGTACTCAATGCATAGCATTCACATATGTTAATGTAATCGTTTATGTGTTCTCTCTTTATGTATCTGCTCTATAATACGTTAAGTTGTCCATTGAAGCCATATATATATAAAGAGTGCTCTCTCATCAGCTGAAAGTCGCGTGGACCAAAGAAAATATAAAGAACTAGAAGCGCAACGCGTCTGCCGAAGGAAAAACATGAACAACAGAAGAGAGAAAAACTTAGTAACCATTATGAAGAGAGAAAACTGAGATTTTTAGTGTAGAAAGATTTTTAAAAGATTCGCTATATTTTTTTTAACTATTAGTCCTATAATAATATTTGTAAAATAGAAAATATTTATTGATATATATTAGTGAAATCATGGTACAATTTTAAAGATATATTATTATGTATAAAATATATTGCATAACAAAAATAACATGAGAATAACAATGTGATAGGTTTTTAATAATATTAATGAATACTTTGACTGTCCTTTGAATAATACTGTTTTATCATGACTTTTTCTTATGTAGTCGGAGGGTAATTTTATATTCGTCACTCTTCCTTGATGATAAAGTCTTATTCGGGAATAAGTTGCTGCAAATATTTTATTAATTTATAAACGTGATTGTTTGTTGGTGCTAACATCTCGCATATGTTCATTAAGATCATTAAAAACCTACCGTTGTTTTTCACAAATGTTTTGCAAAACTTGGGTTTGCAATATGCAAGTGAATTTTATCTTTCTTTAATAAGCAGCTTTGCAAAATTATTAAAAGTGACAAAAGACTCTTTCCACTTCTTGACACACAGTTATTGCATCTTGTGATGGATAAATTAGGCCTCCCACATCTTTCTTTTTAATTAAAGCAAAATTGAAATGATTTTGCTCAAATGGATCGTTAAAACTGTTTTACAAGGAACACAAGATATGGTCTGCTGCAATTTGTGAATTACAAATCCAGCAATATAACTAATAACAGCTGCCTTAAAAGACGATAGAGTAGGAGGTAGAGGAGGTGGTATCTCACAGTAGTTGTGGTCCTCCAAAATTGAAGAGCAATCCTTGCTTTTCTCTAGATATGGCCTCAGAGTCAACAACCTGTGATCTCCTGGAGAAATTATTACCACATCATCAACAGTCAAACAATTCACCTTTTACTTCCTGATGAATAAGAAGTTTTCTATAGCTTGTATGATATGATGATTTGTACCTTCTAAGACCTGATCTCCTTTTTATATAAAGAACTGTGAGTTTGAACGATTCGAAGTTTATTAGCCATTTACTCAATCGTTTTTTGCATTCTCGATGGATTTCCTTTTGCAGTACTTTCATCACCAACAGAGTAACAATGATCGAGAATAATATTTTGTTGAAGGATTGGCATTTCTTCTTCACTCCTCTTTCGGCTTCATATGCCTTTCCCTTTTCCGTTTTCTCATTTTCTTTGCCCATCATTAGACCTAAGGTCAGAAGAAATAATAGAATCGTACATACATTCATTCTATGTAAATATAATTACTGATCATACTGATCGAAGAGAGCCTTATATGCGAGCAACTTGCATTTTTAATCAATAAATATAACGCTGATCTAAAAACAGGTCTGTATATAAGGTCTGGGCAATACAAAACACATCATGTAAACCTAGCAGTATAACTACTCCATGACGTCACTGGAGAACGAATATTTATACATATATAATTATATTTATATAATATTTATTTTATTTATTTATACAAACACAACATACATAATATGTATATATTTATAGATAGATTGATTTATATATAGAGAGAGATAAATATAATCGTTCTCCAGTGACGTCAGTGAGTAGTCACACTGCTACATTTTTATTTGTATTGCCCAGACCTTATTTATACAGCTATGATCTGAATATAGAGGAGAGTCACACTTATACTGACAATGGTTCTTAACTTAATTTGGTTCCATTTTGTGATCTTATGAGGTCAGCTGTGTAACTCTATTGAAGGCAACACAGCCAATAATCCTTTCCAGCCTGTATTGGCGCTTCTAGTTCTTTTATATTTTCTTTGGCGTGTGACTCACCATCAAGATATAATATAATAGAGAGCTTATGGGATTCTCCGATAAATATTCATATTGCCCAATATAAACAAATCTTTCTATCTCTATGATGGATGACGTAGTAGAAATTACTGTGTTTATATTGGACAAGTGACAGTTTAAATGCTATTTATCTGCTATTGAAGG
>CP045894.1:26711370-26732504 GCA_013387185.1 Caligus rogercresseyi
CAAATATTCGGAAACACTGTAGCAAATGAGTGTTTTACCTTATTTAAGTGGCATCAAGAGAAAATATCTAACTCAAGTTATAGTTGGTCGAGCTCAGATAGCGCCATACAAATAAATACAAAAACATTTAGTAAATTGAAATAGTTAGAGGAGAGATCTATTATAAATAGATTTATTATTGCTCTACAAGACTTTAGACCCATGTATTATTATACTTAAAGCATACATCTGTTAATATTTTGATTGTGCATATTTAGTTACAAAGAAATGAGATGTTAATAATATATTTAGCAATTGAATAATATATCATTAAGTGCTAGAATATTAATTTTGCGCATAATTTCTTTCAAACTATATATACACGATCAAAATATCAACAAAAATGGAGCAAATGCTAAGAATATTGGATCTAAGTGTTTTATGACATATTTTTAACAATGTTTACGAAAATACTGAGAGAATCGTGGAAGTCATTACAAAATAGTTCCCCTCAAAACAAGTTATGAGGAGGAAAAAAAAATGCTAGGAAATAAGTAGTACAATCTATCTCATTTCTAAGGAATGGAATACCATTATAGCATTCTCGTGATTTAACCAACATTTGCCTAATTATTCGATATATTTCCTAATCCTGGGTATTATTAAGGCATACCCATCAAGAGTCAAAATACCCACTGACTTTGATAGCGTAATGACTTATTGTGAGGCAGTTTCTAAATACTGTACTACCTGAGAATCCCCTGAAGTCAAAGCCATGATGGGTCTTATCTTTATACTAGGGTTGGGCAAATCAACAAAGTTTTAAAGCCTGAGGTTTCTATGGCCAAATTTTGTGTAGAATCAAAATCTGGCAAAATTTTGATCTCAGTTGATGTCTTACGTCGCTAACACTCAAAAATCCAAAATGGCCGCCAAAATGACCTAATTTTGAACTAATTTAATGAAATAGTACATCAAATATATTTTGGCACAGCAAGAAACCAGTCCTTTGTATGTATGTCGAAACTGCTAATACTAGCTTGTTTACATTGCTATCGACAACAGCGTCAAAGAAAATCTATAACTGACTGTCTACGTGACAAGAATTATTTGATAATTTCTGCATTCTTCTAAATCTATTGCCTGTAAAGCTCTGAATCCATCATGCTTGATTCCTTGTGACTCCATCCACGAGGTATACTCATTATATAAGGAAACAGAGTGTGCTGCATGGCTAGGGGATAGAAGCTTCGAGATTGCAATCAGTGCTAGAGTGTGAACACTGGATCCTGGAGATGTAAACACCTTTTTACCAAAATTACGTTCAATAATTTATGAACACGATTTTTGCTCTGTGTTTTTTAAATACTGCACCCAATATGATATGAGCAGAGCATTTGATAATTTTCTCTCAGTCACACCTAAATGTTGTAGCATTGTAGAACAATCACCGGCTCGATCTGTCATCCAAAAATCTATGAAGCTTTGGATATCTTCAACATTGGAATCGGCTAACAATGCTAGACACTTCAATTTAAATTCATATGATGCAGTACTGTCAGCTCCAGAATGGCTAAAATTCTCTGTATACCCAGTTGTCATGGTTTTTCGTGATCTACCAGGACCTGAGATAGTGATATGGTCAGCCTTTACTTCGTATAGCTTGGACCTGCTGCTTTGGTTGTATCATCTAAACCAACCGTCACAACATCATCATCACTTTATTCAACAGTCATCTGCTACCATGAGGAGATTCATATAGGAAGCATCCTCCAGGTATCTGTTTATGGTCCTACGAAAGGAATACATGGGTCAAATCCTTTGCATTCTTCGACGCGTTATCCTGCTGGTACTGGCTCTACAACCGCTTCATCATCAATCACATACTCATTACTTTTTCTTCATTTCCCACTGTGGTCAAATATAATGTTGGCTCCATTGATAATATCCTGATATGTCGCCAGGACTTACATTATAGTCAGCCAAACAATGTATAGTACATCGAATAATTTTTCATTGATATCTTGATATTCTTACTGATGTCAAATGGAAAAGGATAGGTTTGTCATAAATAAAATGAACAAAATTAAAACCCATCTGTTGTAACTTTGTATTATTTGAATTTGACTAAGGTAATCACCAAATCTGATTGCAAAAGATGAATAATAAATGAAAATATATTTAAAAAAAGGAAAAAATCTTCCTTATCTTAAAAAGGGTTGTTTTAATCATGTTTAAGCTATTATTTACAATCCTGACCATAAAAAACCCTAGTTAGACATCTTACATGTGGTGTTTGTTGTAAAAAATCCACTGATAAATTCATTTTGGCGGCCATTTTAATTTTGAGTGGTAGCGACGTCAACGTCATCGATGTCAAAAAAATTGTCAAGGGAATATGATACCAATTTGGCCATAGAAACCACAAGGCGTTAATTCATTTCAAAAAGGCAAAATTTGTACCCAACCCTTTAGTCATTTAAGTACAAGAAATAGCTGTCAATATTATATACGATATCTTTACAGATTTTCCCAGCATTTTGTTACATTCCGTCTTTTGATGAAGGATGTAATTGATTGCAGCAATCAGGCTTTATTCAATCAATTGTTCACCCATGGCAAATATAGAGTTGATTCACCAGCATTGTTGGTCTATTATATATTCTCCTATGCACTCTGTAATAGTGCTGGGATTTTCGGCTCTATTTTGAGATCGGCTCTAATGGCTCTTCTTACTGTGGAGAGCCGGCTCTTTTCGGTCCCAAACGGCTCCTTACACATTTTACGTATTATTAATAATTTAAACCATTTTAAAAATTGTTGTGAGTTAGGTGACTTTTTATTGCACTTTGAGCGTAAAAGTGCTGGATAAACATGCATTATAATGAACTTTTATTATAACCATTATTAAATATCACAAAATAGCAAACAATACAAAAAAAATTCGCCACATGGAGCAAGGAGGGGCGGGGGAGAGAGACTCGTGTTGGGCACTGCATCAGCACAAGCGCAACGACACGGAGGGAGACAGCAAGATAATGAAGGAGAAAAAAAACCGGCTCCAAAATGAAAATCCTTAAACGGCTCTTCTTCGGAGCCGGTTCCATCGTTCACTTCAAAGAGCCGGTAGAGATCGTTCGCGAACGAAACATCATAATATGTAAGCGTCATACGATTAGTGGTTCAATCATTATAAATGAGCGATGAACGATAATTTGGGTGAGGTCATGTTTATATTCAGTTGTGTTATTTGCCTAAATGATTCACATAGAAATGCTTCTGTGTGGATATAAATAAACATAATGGCGTTATAATGTCTTAGGAACCTAGAATATTATAATGAGGTCACCAAAACGACCTTCCACTCGGGATTCGAACCTGCTCCCACACATTGAGAGGCATACTTACCTCCAGAGATTATATTTACCTTTAATTACATATCAAGTTCTAATTTTATATTGGTTCTTGCACGTTCGAAAAAAAAGATGCATCAAAATTTTTGGAAATATGCTCAAAAAGTTAGGAGTTATAATATGTATATGCCTCAAGCCATGTGCCCACTTAGCCAAAAAAATTGAGGATTCCTACAAGGAAAAGGGAAACGGCCCGCCAGTCACTGACAGGGGCTCTGCAGATCGGCCAATGTATAACAATGCCTCTTTTGCGGTTACAGACAAAAGTCTAATCGTCGTTTCTTGGTAGGACTCGGGGGCAAGTGTAACTGTGATCCAGCCTCTCCATCAGAGAAGCGTTTCAACCCTGGTGGTACTCCACTTGTAGCCGCTAATAATTCTTCTATGCAACCTTGGGGAAAAAAATTAACATCAATCTGGCCGGTCGACATTCGAATGGGATGGCGTTCTGGCGACGTTCAAACACCCTTGTCGGAGCCGATTTCCTTCTTCACTCCGTTTCTAGTATACGTTCGTAGAAGGCAGCTCATCCATCCGGAGTCTCTTCAAACCGTTCAACTTTCAAAGTCCCTCCAAAATGTTTTACACCTCCAAACAGTGACGTCAGATCCCTTCGAGCGAATTCTCAAAGAGTTCCAGAAATTATCAAACCGACATTCTCCACGACACCCAAACATGGAGTTTCACATTTATTGGTATAACCAAATCGTATGGCAAACTTAAAAAGAAGTAAGATCTTGGGCAAAGCAATGCATGAATTGTCAACGTGCAAAATTCATCGTCATAACCGAGCTCCAATAGCCAATATTCCTACTCTAACCGTCGTTTTGCCCATATTCACGTGGATTTAGGATTTACCTCCATCTCAGGTTTCTCTCACCTGCTAAAAATTGTGGACCGTTTACTCGTTGGCCAGAAGCACCTTCCTTTGAATCGACCTGCGCCAAAGCTTTAATAATTCGATGGATATCAATTTATGGCATCCCTTCAGAAATTACATCAGATAGAGGTGTTCAATTACTTCGCGTCTGTGGGAAGAAATTAATCAAGTTATGGTACAAGACTCCATAGAACTAATGCCTATCACCACAGGCGAACGGCCTAGTTGACGTTTTCACCGTCATTCAAGGCAGATTTAAAAGCAAGACTTACTGGCCCCAACTGGATAGATGAACTTCCATGGGTTTTACGGATAAGAATAACTCCGAAGAAAGATTGGACGCCTCTTTGCAGAATATGTTTTTCGATCCCCACTCACAGTACCAGCAGATTTGTACCGGCGGCACCAGACTCCCTTGACACCAAATCACACTTAAAACAGTTGCGGTCAAGGTTGAACGAATTTTGCCCTGTTCAGACCAATCGTCATGGGACAATATCTACTTTTGGCCCTCATTCTCTAAAAGTTGCTGAGTTCGTTTCGTACGGAGGGATGATCACGGAGGGACCCCTGAGAGCTCCCATACGCCGGCCATTCAAAGTAATTAGGAGAAAGGAAAAGACTTTTATAAGCAACATGGGGGGGGAAGAGATCATTTCCACTGATCGACTGAAACCTGCCCACATCGACCCAACATCTCCGGTTCCTTTAGCACAACCTCCTCGTCGTGGAAGGCTTCCACAATTTCGAAAATAATTCATATGGAGCCTATTCTTAATAAAAAGATCGGATCGCATCAAAAGGGGTTTCTAAGGGTAGAAAACTGGCAGATATTGCAAGAAACATTCGTTGTGCAATTGAGGGCCATTGAAGGAAGAAAATCTTATGGAGCCATTATTGCTGTAGATTTCCGTAAAGCTTTGACTCTGTGTCCATGTGCATGTTATGAAAATGGTAAAATAAGTTTCTTCCTAAAGAATTTTTAATCCAATTAGAGCTCTGCTTTACAATGGTTCTTCTTCGATTTCAATAACGGAAAGGAAAGTCATCCATTCTTCTCGGAAAAAGTTGTCGACAGGGCTGTCCTGCCGCTCCTCTTTTGTTTGTAATGGCTATTGAAGAGTTGGCCATTTCAATAAAACGCAAGTATGAGGGTTTCGGTGTATCTTTCAATGGTTCTAAACATATCATTGATCTTATACAGATGACGTTACGTTATTTATTTGTGGAGGCCAAATCTGCAGAATATCCAAGCCTGTGGAAGAGGAAATTTGAGGCTCTGGACGTGGTGCGCTCAGAGGTGGAGCGGAGTTTTGATCAAGGGACTCCGCATAGCTGCCAAAAAAGCAGGCAGTCTTTGAGGCGGCCCAAGGAAACGGTTGATATGGGTTCCCAAACTGAGCCCCTTCTCACGAGAGCAGCTTAGCATTGAGTGGACATATGAAGGACGTGTATAGGGGGCGAGAGGTTTTCACCATTCAGGATGTTGTGTCCATCCTGCACCCTTGCAGCCCCAAACCCGCTCCATACTCGGAGGTGGAGAAGCTCCTTAATCTTCAAACTGTCTTTTTATGAATGCTGTATTTCAGCCTATCATATGTGTTTAATAAAAGTTTGATTATTCATTCATTTATTTCCTTCATTCCGGACTATAAGATGCTGCTTATAGTTCGTTAAGGAGGATACTGTAAGTGTGCGTCTCTCCCCCGACCCTCCCTCCCGTTCTCAGAAATAGTTCCGACGTCCATGTTAAGCGTTGATAAGACCAAGAGGTCAGTAGGAGGAGGTCTGGTTCTTTAGTCTAAGGAAGATTTATATAAAAGTTCTCATAGATTTATCGAGGAGACCCAACTTAGAGTGGCGTGCAGTAGTCTCAAACTCTTTGGTATACGAATACCTTATGATGGGTACACTGAACTCTAATGAACTCCTCACAGCAATTTCACCAACTTGGGCTGCAGTGCAGAGAATAATTTGGACTAGTACCCCTATCTTTGATTCTTGTTCTACGGTAGATATATTAGGCAAAACATGCATCGGAGAGCCTTCTTCAAAAATAATGAAAACCCAATGCTTTTAGAGTGTGAGGCGTTAAAAAAGGGTATATATACTGTTCATGACATACCAAGAGAGTGTAATTCCGTTTTTACCCATGGTAAATTTATGTACCCTTTAAAAAAAGCTGGTATAAATCATCAACATCCAGGTCCATGGCATCTAAAGCTGAGCGTTTCTCCTACGGATGAGGTGAGGTAAATAAAAAATGCCTTAAATTAATTGAAGAGTTGGAACTGTCTAGCGTTTGGCTCGTTAGAATAAAAAGAGTCCTTGTTGGAAGTGACGGAGGGAAAGAATTTCACCTCTCAGTTCCAAATTTCTACGGGGTGCATCTTTTTTAATTATCCCTGCAAGGACTGCGGTACAATCTTTAATTCCATTGTTCATACATTTGCTGAGTGTCCGTATGTTTATATTTTGACGGAATTCTTGAAACTAAATTTTGAGTCTACAAAAGAGGCAAAGGGCATTATTTTGTATGGTTTCCCGAATATACAGAGGAATAAAGATCGCCAGCTTGAGGCAATTCATTTTTCTCATCTTAGTGCCAAGGCTTTGATTGGATCCAAATTGACAAAAGGAGAGCAATTAAACAGAGCGGAATTGAGATCAATTTTATTTCAGCTTCTGCTAGGTATTTTGCGCTCGATTTAAAAATCCTTGCGGCTTCAGGTCCTACATAGAATTATGCAGCTGACTTGATTAATTTCAAATGCTCATTTTTTTCACGTTATTTTTGTTATTTAAAAAGGCTTACGTCGCTATATTTTCGCTCCCATAAATCAAAATTTTAACAGCAATTTTGATTGTACATGATTATGCTTTGGAGTCCTCAGCCTTCTTTGGGGGAAGCAAGAAGGTTCCTCGAGTCGGTAGCCTTCCTTCCCCTGACATGTCCAAAAAGGAGAGCGGTGACCTTGTCGAGAAGAAAAAGCTTCCCATGAACTACGACCCCAACGTGGAGCCCGATCCTGAGCGCTGGATACCCAAACGGGAGCGTATCGCCTTCCGTAAGCACCTCAAGCGAGAGCGGCGGAACAAGGGAGAAAAGTTCACAGGGGCACAAGGCTACAATTATGACTACTCCTCCAGGAAGGCTACTCCCAAGAGCCCACATCAAAAAACTCCTCAACCCACCGCCTCAAGGCATCAACAACAGACGAGGAGTCAACAACGAAAGGAAAATAAGAAAAAGGGTTTTAGGCCTCTCGGCCTCGATTTATTTTGTGTTCTTGAAGTTTTGTTTGTACTCGTTTGTATTTATTTATATGTTGTGTTCATTATAGTTTATTTACTTGGTGTGGGTTTTTTTTAAGTTATGTTAGTACACGTTTTTATGAATAGAGGTTTGGTCTTTTATAGTAATCTAATTTTAAACTATGTTTATTTATGTACTATGTACACAATTTTACCTATATTTTATTTATTATTGTAATTTTATAGTACAGTTAAAATAAAGACCTTTAAAAACAAATTAAAAATGTATCTCGATGGCTGGGGGGAGCTATGTGCGAACCCGGCGCATCACCAATTATATGCAGCGCCATCTATGCCATTTTCTCTTATTTATAAACATTGTTAGTCAGTCGAATGTTATAAGTGAAAGAATAAAGACGTATTATATTCTAGAAACTTCCTTTACCCCCCTATTTTGCTAATAAAAAAATAGTCTGTAGTTTTATGAGTTTAAAACTTGCATATTTTCAAAGGGCCATACTACTTCAATCACCATAAGGCTGCTGTTTACCTATCGCCCGGTAGAATAACGAATAAATCAACTACCTATTTAGAGTATATAATTTATGTTATTTAGTCCGTCTTTAACTTATATTATCATCATCATCATCGAGGAGCCCCCAATCATCTTATTTCATAAGATGCTACATTAAAAAAATCATATATGTTACAAAGATGATGAATACTGTAATAACAACAACAATTATAATTGTGGGGAATTGTGTATGGGATGAGGGTATGATGTAAAATGCGTTTCCTATAGTCAAAGGTGGATAGCATATAAGTGTAATAAATATTTACAAAATCATTCATAGTAATATATAGATATTCTACCCCGTAGTTTTTTCTTTTTCTAAACAATCATTTAATTACTTCATATCGTATGACTTTTTGGAATGGGGGAGCCCACTCTATATGGGCTCATTCTTCATAGTGAGAGTTCCTTCTTCTTCCTCTTGTGGAGTATAAGGGATACACACTATGCTTGGTATTAGGAAAAAAACGTCCTTGGAAAATAGGTCAAGAAGAGGAAAATAATGTAATAAGGAAGAACCCGGATCAAAATCCATGGATATGGAAGAATTGGAGTGAAATACAAAAATACAACTAAATATTGTTCAAACAATATATATCATCTATTAACACATCAGTTATTGTATACGAGAGGTTCGTATATAATACGATATCCCTGGGATTTTATCAATAGTAGAAGTTCTAAGTCTTAAAGGAGGTACTCTATGATGTTTTACTCAAATGGGTACATTTTATGATATACTTATTATTTTTTTACATTGTTGTATAATCTGCAAATAAAGTCAGTTGGTCAAGAAAAAGTATAGTTATCTAACACGTTAGCATAAATATATATATGGAAGTATTTGAGTAAATGTACTTAAATATTATCCAAGCGATATTTATCATTCCTATTGAGTAAATAACGTCAGCAAAACCCCATAACTGTTTGCATTTCAAATATATCTGTTTGTCTATTCCATATATTTGACCCGGTTTTTTTAGTATGTTACTATTTTCCCCTTCTGAATCATTTTTGTGTAGGACATTTTATTATAAGACCGGTTTTTTTTTCGGTCACCGCTATGCTTAGTTCGGCTCTCCGTTCATGCAGTACCATGCTGTGTACCAGCTGCATAATATTGCTGTTGTTGCTGCTGCTGCATTTGAGTGATGTAGTACATGTAATATGGGTGATGTGTATAGTATGCGGAGCAGCCGCATTTAGAGCTGTCTGTGATGAAACTGGGATGTGTCCTAGTGTGGGTGCCGCCTCCATGGGCATGGCCGTGTTGCTCATAGCAGTAGGCGACTCCTTGCCCCATGAACACTTAACACTCTGTCCGTTCACGTGTGAGCCGTGGAGGGAGACGATGGCATTGCATGCAGACTCCTTGTTATCGAAGCGGACGAAGGCATAACCCTTGTCACGGAAGTACCGAATCTCCAATATGCGCCCGAAGGGAGAAAAGAGGCCTCGAATGTTGTTCTCATCGCTGTTGAGGAGCCCTCCCACGTAGACGGTGTAGTTCCGATTGGAGGCACTCCGGTAGACTTCATCAAAGTTGAGCTTTGAGTTCCCTCCTCCGGAGATGTGGTGAGGGTTGCTTCCGTCTTTGGGGAATGCGGAGGTGGCTTCCGTGCTGCCCAGTTAGTTCGTATGGCTCGGGAGCCTAGCCACTGTCCGTTCATTTGTTCGATGGCGTTGCTGGCGTCTCCCTTTGCGAGGAAAGATACGAATCCGTAGCCCTTGGACTTGTGTGTGAGCATGTCTTTGACGACTTTGCAGTCTGAGATGTCCCCAAAGGGGATGAAGCGTTTCGGAGACTCTCGGAAGTGATGTCGGGACTGAGGTCACCGACGAAGATGTGGTGGTGGGCGGAGGTGTCCTGCTTGTTTCCTGTGCCGGGTGTGTTGATGAGGGGGTCTGAGGCGGTTGCACCGCCAGGAGAAGAGGCCCAGTTCACTTTCATTTCCTTGCCTGAAAATAAAAAATAAAATAAGTTAATTGATGTGAACCTGGTATCAAAATGGTGAAATACTGGTAAAACAAAATTAAACATAGATGAAAAAATATATTCATTACTTTAGTACCTAATCAAATTACTCAACGCCAAGATTAAATAAAAAAACATAAGTCATAGGGGAATGTAATAGGCGGCCATTTTGAAAAATGGTCTCATTCTAAGATTTAATTGTCACTTGTTTGAAAATAGTCAACCAAAATAGCAGGTAGATATATGAGTGCATTTAAATGCTTCAGTAGTAATTAATGTATTACGTGACGTCAAAATTATTGAAATAGAAGAAACCTAATCATTATCATAATATATAGTATATTCAATGGCGCCATTTTGAAAACAGTCACATTCTTGCATTTCTACTTGGTCAGATGGAAAAAACGCAAGGTCCACAAGTGAAGTATGAATATTTTTCATTCCCCTAGAAACCACTCATGTTGTTGATAATATTTTCAACACAAAGAAAAAGTAATAGAGACTAAAATAATCCCTCGACCATACTCACTTAAATATTACAATCTGGAACAGTTTAAAATGTAAAAAAATCATTATATGCTTTAATTTCAGTAAAAACGCATAAAAGTAACATCTCATAGCCCGACAAATATAGGAGTTTGGCGCATGTACCTAAAGATTGAGATATGCTTATTGCGTGAGAGCTTGCAGGGCTGCTAACATTTTTTTAACTATTAAAGTATACTTTAATTCCTCTACAATTTTGAACACAGAGAGTAGCTATGAATATACTAAGTTCTTATATATTAGTATTCCTACTTGACAGGCGAGACTATTCTAATAAGAAAATATCTCGGCGTTAAGTCAAACTTTTTTCTATGGAAATGCCGTTTTAACGAGCTACATGTGATTCTTTATGTCAAGGATATCGACCTATTCACCAGCCAAATGAATACTGATAAACATGTCTTTTTGGTAAAAAATATCCTACTTGAGATTATTTTAAGCTTTGTATTCATACAATGCTCGGATACCTCATATGAAAAATTAACTAATCCAACCCACCAACCAAAGGAAATACATGTCCTTCCCTACTAGCATGTATTCAATTTAATTATTATTTTAAGATCGGAATTTATATAATCCTATGATATCTAATTTACGTAACATAAAATATTCACGTTCAAATTCACGTACTTTTCTCACAATCGTTTCATGTAGGATGACATACTAAGAGATGCCCTCCTTGCCCATTCTTTTTTATCTATAAAAATACCCCAATACTCTGATGTTATATATTATTATAGTCATCTCAGCTGGCAAAACCACTCTAAAATATACATTTGTCAAATACTATTCTTTGAACACAGTTCGTATTGTATAAAAGAGCATTTTTAAAATACTACTACTCATGAACTAAATCAAACATACTTTTATGGTGCTCCTAAAAACTTTTTAAGCCATGGTTATAGCAATTACAACAATCTTAATTCTGTGCAGATTCGTTTATAAAAAAAATTCTGGCGTATGTCAACTTTATTTATTGTGTATGGAAGAAATGGTCTAAAAAAAGGTTTTATAATAGGAAAGTAATGAAATCCGGATGAATGTCCAAATACAATGATATACAAGTATTTAAGTGGACTAATGCATCTCAATATAATCCAAATCATATATTCATTTAAATTGAGTTTTTAAGATTCCTGAATTGTTTTGATTTAGGACTGTTTTGAATAATAGGATAGATAGTGTCTAGTCATTATTTTTCTTTTCAATCTGGATCATTTTTCCTCGAGCGTTTCTTCTGGTCACCATAAAGTCAAAACATGTCTGAAAGGATGTTCTTCCCCAAGAGCAGTGTCTCTTCTATTCTAGTGATTGCCTTCTTGTGTCTCCCTTTCGTCATTTCCTCACCAAGGCAGATCCGTTTGTTCATAGCGGTAAGTGCTGCAGCCGCGGAGCCGGGATGCACAAACTCCACGAAGCAGTAGGGATCACTGGCCCCTTCACGAATGATCTTGCATCCTTGGACGGCTCCCAGCTGTCCAAAGAGTGCCAGAACCAGATCCTCTGTCACGGCAGCATCCAAATTCCCACGTAAAGCGTCCGAGGACCTTCTTCCATGACTTCCATGCTCATTGGACTCGCATACGAAAAGAAAACGGACTGAAACGGATTATTACACTCTTGCTAGTAAGACTATTACACTTCCAGACGATGATGAATAACACCGCTGCTAATCACACACACACCACATACATACAACAAGAAGCTGCCAATAGCTGCTCCTTGCCTCCTCCTCCTTCTTCTTCTATTCTTGCAACAGCAGGCCACTCATTGCAGGGAAGGAAAGGAAGAGACGCTATCATTCGCTCCCTAAAGAATGCCTCACCTTGGTTTCCTTTCAGAAACAATAAATGCATACACTGAGTTGGGCTCTTTAATGAGAAATATTTGGGATGGAAAATAATATGAGAGTCATGGAATTATGGAAATGTTATGAACGTTTTTTATGCAACCCTGGCGTTAAAGCTGGGAGCAATATCATTCAATTGACAAAATAATAGGGCTGCTACAGACACAAACCTATTTGGAGATATGCAATATTTCAGAATATAAAGATATCTTATGCGAATATTCTTTATAATACATGTTGTAAACTGTTATGCTTCTTGGTCCATGTGTGCACCATTTTTCCTCCTTTCCGATACTAATGTTCTTCAATTCCACTGAACCCATCATATTTTTCTTGAGTAAAATAGATTTCATATAATTTCACCCCTTCTCACATTTCTCCTCAGGATTATTCTTATAATATTTGCATATATTCACTGTGACGTAATTATGAAATATTGAAATAAAGTAGTGTTGCATCCTTGTCATCCTGCATTTGCAGGATTTATTCAGTTCCTTTGTCGAATATTTTACTTTTATTGACCTTTATCCCAATTAATTAATTATTTCATCGTTAACGTCACTATAAATATACATAAATTTGGATATTAGGAAGAATGGCGATGAAAATACGGTCTAGTAAGAAGTAATACCCCTAGAAAAAAATGCACCGGGAGGAAATGAACCAATATAGAAAAGGGAAATGATGACGCATGAAAAATAGCTCAAATAAAATATTCGCTCCGTCTACGAACCACATCATTTATTCATGGTCCATGTCTTCTGGATACCCATGGTGTTAGTTTCTCACAGTAGTTTCTGCAATAAATATTTTCCAATATTTCCGATATTGCCGATAGGCAATTGATTTTTTTTCTACTTGTGATTAACGATTTAAAAAAATAGGTACTCAACTTGCGATATGCGATAACGAACAAAACTAGAGCAATTAAAATATAAATTCCGATAAAATAAAAACTATATTTACTATTGTTTGTATAAGCATTTTTAGCAACTAATCAAAAAAAAACTATAATAATTAATTAAACCACCAAAAGCTGAAATATATGTAGTCTGGTCTAACACCGTTTATGACAATAGGACGTTTTTCTGATATGACAATTTTGAGCACTCTTCTCTTCTACTCAATCGTAGGGTAATAATAATTTAAGCGTTTAAATAAAAGCTATAGAACACATTCCTATTGGTCACTTGTGAGACATCAATATGGTAGACTCATATTGTGCCACTTTATTGTACACATAAAGATCTATTCATGATACTTTTCGTGCATCGTAACATAAGGCATACATCGGAGCTGCGACTACCGAATGTAAATCGAAATTTAGAACTGAAGTATTACCTGGTGCGAAGAAGTTGAATTTTGCAAAATAATAAGCTCCGTAGCTTCAATCATAGAGATATAAAAATGTAGAGAGCTTATTCCCTTCAATAGCAGATAAATAGCATTTAACTGTCACTTGTGCCCAATATAAACAAAGTAATTTCTACTACGTCATCCATCATAGAGATAGAAAGATTTGTTTATATTGGGCATATGACGTATTTATCTGGAGAATCCCATAAGCTCTCTATATATTTATATCTTGATGGTGAGTCCACGCACTTTCAGCTGATGAGAGAGCATCTCTTTATATATATATGGCTCCAATGGACAACTTAAAGTATTATAGAGCAGATACATAAAGATACATTCAACATATGTGAATGCTATGCATTGAGTACTAGAGTACTTGAAAGCGCATTTAATATCGGACAACGTATAACAAAAGACAGTTAAGGAAATAATTTGTTTTCTATTACCTTCCATTTCCTTTAAAATCCGAGTGCATATATGATTGATATAAAAATAACAGGTATTAAGTTCAAATAGTCGAAAAAATTATAACATATTATGTAATTAATTGTCTTTTGCTATAAATTGTTCGATACTAAATGCATATGAAGAAGTCACAGAGCAGATACATAAATAAATTTCTCTTTCATTCTTATCTACTGCACCGATCGATATTCGGTAGATATATAATAACATCTACGGCGGTAGATTTTTCTACCAAACCCTTCTCTAGCATATATGATAAATTTGAACGATTTAAAACTTTAACCAACTTGATAAAAAGGGAATACGAAGTGATTTGGTCAATATGATAAGCTAGATTTGGTATTTAACTTAACATTAATTCATTATTCCCTTACTCAGCAGCCATCACCTTCTCCATCTTGCCCCTAAGGGACTGATTGTATGTCTTTATGACTTTCATGAGATGGCTTGCATTTCACTCCTTCGTAATTGAGTTATTTAAGGCATTGATGCTGTTATGGATGGCAATACAAACCACCCTCTCCTACTTTTCCTAACAGTAGCATTAACACAGATTGAGTTAGAAGGCTAGTTGATGGGATACCGGAATGTGATGACGTAAGAGATTATAGGTTAATGGTCCTTATGACGATATGTACGGGCGCTGAGGCTTATTGGAAAATAAACTCCCTCCTAGCGGCCTTGTACTTCATTTGGTGATTAACAACCTTCTCCATGACATCGCTGAACCTCTTCTCGTTGACCTTTTCCTTTGGGGTTGAAAAATAAAGAGGCATTAACTCACGGTATTGTATATGACACCCAGAGTCATCTCTGAGCCGTTGTAACTTCCATCAAAAGTCCCGTGCTTATCGTCGTAGAAGAAGATGACTTTTCCTCCATGACTCTTTAGGCCATTGTTGAGCCTGTCGGCTTTCATGGATGCCGTGAGTTTGTTATTCTTGACCATTTGATATGATCTGTATTCAATTCACTGCCTTGGACACTAGCTCCTTGCTTACTCCAAAGTTCTTAGCTAAACTGGACAAGGAAGTAAACGACGAGTCCTTGAACTTATCGAGGCCTACGAAGAAGCGAGGGAAGTGGATGGCGATCTTGCCACTTCTCCTTCGAGTTGCCTCATCTTCTTTCTTGTAAGTGGGCAGTCAAATATGAGGTTGTAAGGTGTTTCCTCATCGATATTGCAAGACAGGCATGTCGAGTTCTCAACCTTCCCCATCCTGAAGAGATGTCGATTCAAATCTATGTAGTTCATAATTGTAGGGTTATTTAAAATTATAGCTCTATGAAGGTTTTTTACAAAAAAAATATTTATTTTTACATAGGTATATATCAAGATCAATTAAGGTTGGCAATAACGTAATTACAATTGCACATTTATAAATTTAGATCCAATAAATTTGCACTTCCCCACTATTTTATAAAAACTGTCTATAATATTGTAAATCATATTAAAAGAAAGTTATTTGTTAGATATGTGAAATATACTTTAAAATAATTAATATTGTACGGCCAAAAATATTTCGGTTGAAAGTTTTCGCATTTCAGGTTAAATTATATAATAGGTTTATGTAATTTCATCGCACGTAAATTTGTCGCAGAACTTTTTATAGCCGTTTTTTTCGTGGGTATTTACCTCACTTGCTCTTTTATAGTCAGTTAATTTTGTCGTTCTTCTTTTTGTAGTGGGTATTTTTGTCGCGAAGCTTTTTGTAGTGTAGTATTTTCCTCGTTCGTCTTTTTCTCGTGGGTATTTTTATCACATAGCTTTTTTTAGTGAAGCGTTTTTCGCGTGATTTATTTTCTTACTTTGTAGACCTAATCTCACGGGCTTAGTCGGGAGTACCATGGGGTTTTAATCTGACACTTTTTTGGGAGAATAGACAAACGGCCTTAAAGTTTTGCACACCTGAGCCTTAGTTGTTCCGCCAGGAGTACTATGGGATTGACATAGACCGCCGACTCCTATTAAGGTGGAAAACATCCGGCTTAATACTTTCGTAGACCCTAATCTAACGGCATGTGCCTACTTTAACCGGGTGTCCCATGGGTTTGAAATCAACCGCTGACTCTTCTTAAGGTGAAAACACCCAGCCTAAAAAAAATATACCTTAATTTAAAGGATTTCACCGACCTTAGCTGGGTGTCCCATTGGTTCGAAATCTACAACAGACTCTTCTGGGTCGTAAGAAAAACCAGCTCAAGAGTTTTCAGACACTAGGCCGAGTGTTTTTCACCTTAATAAGAGTCGGCGGCTAATTTTTAACGCTTCACTACAAAAAAGCTACGTGACAAAAATAACCTGGAGAAAAAGACGAACGAGGAAAATACTACACTACAAAAACCTTTGCAACAAGAATACATACAACAAAAAGAAGAACGACAAAATTGACTGACTATAAAAGAGCAAGCGAGGTAAATACCCACGACAAAAAAATGATTATAAAAAGATCCGTGACGAATTTACGCGTGATGAAATTACTGGACACCGATAAGCTATGTTTCAAACATATTCTCTCTAATGAAGCTTACCAAAAAGGTATTATGTGTAGCCATAAATATATATCTATATAAAAATCCTCATTTCAATTCGAAAAATAAAACTTTGTTGGAATGCAAAAAAATATGAAAAATATATTTTTTGACGTGTTAATCAAAGAGTTTCTATAAAGATAACTAAAATATTACTCTTTCTCTCTCTACATGCTTTTAGCTGTATCATTATATCTAAGTGTATTATTTGGTAATTCAAATAATGCTCTGAGGCAATGTGCTAAGGCATTTATGCAGTTTGATGCGCCCTCATGAGGTAAAATGTGTTTGAAAAGGGCATAAAATTCAAGTCTTTTTTGTAATACGTCTTAGATAGTGTAGGACAAATCGTTGCAATAAACATCTGCTCAAGGACTTCACCTATTATAAAATTGATGAAATATAAATTAAATTAATATATGGTATTTAATCAAATAATTGATAAATTGCATATTCAAGAATTATTTATGAATTTCTTAAAATGCAACATATTTTATATGGTATTTCTGTAGATCTGTATTCGTTTCATTTTCTAAGAAAACATACATAAGACTGAACATATGTTTTTAAATAAATTAGGGCTAATTAGATAATGATATTATTCAAATGTTTTAGGATAAATCATGCGAATTATAAAACTAAAACGGAAGTTTTATCAAAATTGAAAAAGAAAAGCCAATGACACATAATTAAATCAGAGCATTTACAATATCAATTAAAATGGAAAAAAGGCTCATGACGTTTTACCTGCATAATGTGCATGTTGAGTGTTTAATGATTACAAATATCATATTATATGCATATATCAGGAGTCAACAGTTAAAAATATCAACCCTTCAAAAGTAATATAGAACAAACCTCCACCGATCCCCACCAAATGAATCACTTGGTCTTTTGTCATTTGCCAATAGTGCTGTGCTCTCCTCTTTTGGCATCTCGAGTCAGTGCCTTAGAGCAGTGTTTCCCAACCTTTTTTGAGCCAAGGCACAGTTTTTCCCTTGAAAAAATCTCGCGGCACACCACCAACCAAAAATGATGAAATAATGAAAACAAATAATACTCTGTAGCCGCCTATATTAACAATATAGTCATTCTTATCAAAGTGTCTTGAATAGCAATCAAATAAACACAAAACTGTATTTTTTTATTATCATATTTTATATTTCCTCTTTCAAATAAAAAGTGCACTTAACATGTTCACTTCTCAAAGAAGTGTAAACTTCAAAGTAGGCCCACTATTTACAAACTGTTATTCTGTCCAAAAGCATTCTACTAGCAGGAATACCGAAAATAATGCTAATTATTCTGACAGTAGCAGTGGTATTAGGAAAAGATTTCACTGTTACAATATGAAGATTCATGTACAAATATCAATCTCTGTATAATTTACTCACTTAATCTTAGTGTGAAACCTGTGCTTGTTTTGAGGAACACAGAGATGATATCCTGGCAGGAATTGAAGAAAGACACACCCGAAGCTCTTCCTCAACAGCTCTCAGTCTCTCTCTGTGTTTAGTTTTAATAGCAGTCAGGCTTGAGAAGCTCACTTCACAGAGATATGTTGTGGAAAAAGGGAGCAATGTCAAAATGGCTTTGTTTGCCACAATGGGGAACTGCTTGGCAGCAGTCAGCCAAAAACTGTCCAAAGGTAGATCAGCAAAGTTCAGCTTTAAACCACGATTTTGTCTCAGTTCAGTTAGTTCTTCCTGCTCCTGCAAAGACATGTCCATTCCAACAACTGCTGAGCTGTATGGGTCCCTAACCCAGTCAAGGCTTTCAGTGGAGACTGAAGAGAAATAAAAAGACATCTTCTCCTCGAGAGTTTTTAAATGGCTGGCTATTATTTCACACAGTGCAGCGGTGTGAACAGTTGCCCATGTATTGGTGAGTGGGAACATTTCAAGATTGCCACTTTCCACATGTTGTTGCCAGAGGTGCACCTTTGAGCGAAATCCATTGATTTTATCCGTACTGGTGAGCAGGTTTTCATTTCGGCCTTGCATTCGTGTGTTCAGTTCATTCAGATGGTGAAAAATATCCGCCAGGTATGCCAGCCTTGCACACCACTCATCACTTGCAAGCAGCTTCGCGTAATCGGACCCCTCATTGGTCAGAAACACTTTCAGTTCCTCGCGCAGCTCATACACACGGGCCAGCACCTTGCCGCGCGACAACCATCGGACCTCCGTATGGAAAAGCAAGGTCTTGTGCTCGGCTCCCATTTCCTCACACAAAGATGCAAATATGCGGCTTTTCACAGGACGTGTTTTCACAAAGTTCACTATGCGCACAACATCATTTAACACAGGGGCTAGGTCTGCTGGCAAAGTCTTGGCTACGAGGGCCTCGCGGTGTAAGAAACAGTGCGTAGTAATCACATTTGGGTTTATTTCCTTTACTCTGCTTACAAAGCCTTTGATGCGCCCGACCATGGCTGCAGCTCCATCGGTGCAGACACTCGCGCAGTTTTCCCACTTAAGTCCTCCTTGTTCGAGATATTCTGATGTGACCCGAAAGATTTCTTCTCCTGTTGTTTTTTCTGGCAATGTCTTGCAAAATAGAAAGTTTTCTCTGATTGCGTCTCCATCCACAAAACGCACATTGGCCAGGAGTTGAGCATGTCCACTAATATCAGTACACTCGTCAAGTTGCAAAGCAAATTTCTCACTGATACGGATCTTTTCCAAAACCACACTTTCGATGTCAGCAGACATGTCATCAATACGTCTGGAAATTGTGTTATTTGACAGAGGGACTTTTGCTATTTCTTTAACCGCTTCAGGTCCAAGCATCTCATTTACAATCGCTTTGCAGGCGGGCAATATTAGCGTCTCTGCCACTGTGTGGGACTTTTTGGATTTAGCTACAAGTTCAGCTACGTGGTAGCTAGCTTTAAGGGCTCTCTCATTTACCTTTGTTTTTTTTCTCATGAATGTTGCCTGGTTCTCTGTCTGCTTACGCAGGCCAACGAAATAGTCCGCATTCTTGTTTTGAAGTGAAGGATGTTTGGTTTGGAGATGGCGTCTAAGCTTGCTTGGCACCATAGCACTGTTGGATAATTTTTCACCACATACCAAGCACAATGGAATCGGCGCTGATACATCTCCTGTACACGTAAATCCAAAAGAAATGTAACTGTCATTGTATTGCCTCGAGTTCACGGTATTTGCCTTCTTTTGACATCCACTGGTGCTAGGGCCTTCATCTGCGTCCGAATTTTGTCCAGGGCCTTGTCCAGGACCAAGATCAGAGTTTATTTTTCGTTTCAAAAACTTATCCATCACGTTTACATTTTTGCTATCCACACGAACTGATACCTGAATTTGTCACACAATCAAAGTCATGCATCACTAATTCTCTTATTATTACTACAATGCAATCGCTACCTGCTGCCACCTAGTGGTGAGGAATTATATTACATGATTAGGACGCCAGTCAACAGCAGACACTACTAGAATGACATAGGCAGTATTTGCTGATAATAATGAAATCGTTTTTTTTTAAATCAAAAAACAAGAATTTTCCACGGCACACCTGACGACCTCTCGCGGCACACTAGTGTGCCGCGGCACAGTGGTTGGGAAACACTGCCTTAGAGTAGGAGAGTCTGGACGAAAGACTGATAGTCATAACATACAGCTGACAAAACCCTAACAACAAATTTCATATCATAAATTAATAGGTTTGGGATTTAATAGCAAATTTAATGTTATTTGTATAAATCAAAGGGGATGTATTTTAATGTAAAAGATGGCTATTGAGTTGAATTTGCTATGAATTGCATTATTTTTGTGATTTTGCTATTTTTTGAGCAGAAATAGGATTTATATGTGAATGACAATATTATTGCATTTCTAATTTCCTTCGTAATGTGGGCAGCCCTTCGTCAATCACGAAACCTTTTTGTTTTTATATCTTTGGGGATCAATCAACAAAATCAGCTTCTTGTAATACTTTACTAACAATATAAACATTAGATGGTCGTTCCGGAGTCCAAAAACACATTGGAAGCATCCCACGTACTGCCATCGAAGAAAACTTATCTTAAAGGCAATCCTATCGTACATCGCACAATTCAAGAGTAGACTGAGGCTACTGCCAATAGTTTCATTCTACTCTTTAAACTTATTGGACTCCGGAACGATCATTTGTTGCTTTTATTCTGGGTAAAGTATTACGAGAAAACCCTATTTTGATGATTGATCCTTGAGATATAAATAAAGGTTTCGTGATTGACGAAGGGCTGTCCACATTACGAATCAATTAGGAATGCAATAATATTGTTATTCAACATATAAATCCATTTCTGC
>CP045894.1:26732604-26787925 GCA_013387185.1 Caligus rogercresseyi
TTTAGATCAGCGTTTCCCAAACTATGGTTCGCGTACCCCTAGGGGTACGCGACGTCATGACAGGGGGTACGCAGAAAGATTTTTGATAAACAAAAATGCAGGGAAAAAAAATGGCAAAGAATAGTGTCAACGCAATACAAGAAAAAACCTACCAATCAGTCCCAGCACTTTACTACGCATAAAGTTAGGGGAAGAAAAAAAAAGCGAATGTAGAAAACGTACGCCTACAACAACAGACAAACAACCTGCCTATAGCGGTTCCAGCGCTTTACTACGCAAGCACACCAAGGTTACAGGATTCTGAAAAGTTGCTAAGTAGGCTAACAAGAAACTTCAGTCTGTTTAGTTACAAGTCGCTGTGATGGCAATGAAACTTCCCTGCTAAAAAAGAAATAACACAAACATGGACAAATGGCTGAAAAGAGTGAAACCCCCCTCCACAGAGACACCACCGGCTCCTACGCCAACTACCGAGGATGTCGGAGACATAAACCCAGACTTGTCTCCGGAGGAGACTTGTGCTAGCAGCAACAGTGAAACTGCTGCTCACCAAGCTACCAGCATGGCTAGTGCCTCTGACCGTGGCGGTGATGATGAGCCCCTTCCACGAGTAAGCACATGGGTGTAGAAATGCCGACAACGGTAAAAACATGCTGGGTTTCACTTGTATTGGTACTGGCTCGTCTATTCAGCCACAGTGCGTTGTATGTGCAAAGGTGTTATCGCACAACTCAATGAAACCGTCACTCTTGCGCAGACATTTGGAGACGAATCATCCCACTTAAAAATAAACCACGGGAGTATTTTGAAAGGGAATTACGTGGACTTTCTACCACTAAAAGCACCATAACAAAACCAGACACAATGAACAAGAAGGCGTTAGAGGCGTCTTATATGGTGAGCTACCGAATAGTCCAGACTGGCAAGCCCACACACTATTATGGAGGAGTTTTTCCTTCCTTCTGCCGCAGACGCGGTTGGAGTAATGTTGGGGAAAAGGCAAAAAGTGTCATACAGACCATACCGGCATCAGACAACACCGTTTCTCGGCGCATCAGTGCCATGGCTGGGGACGTTTTCAAACAGTTACTGCTTCGCGTACGAGCCAGTGAATTTTATTCACTACAGCTTGATGAGTCAACGGACGTGGCCGGCCTGGCGCAGCTCCTAGTATACGTCCGTTATATCCATGAAGGCTCAGTCAATGAGGATATGCTGTTCTGCAAACCACTCGAAACAAGAACAACAGGGAAAGACATTTTCCATATGCTGGACACGTTTGTGACATCGAATGGACTTGTTTGGACTAAATGTGTGGGCATCTGCACAGATGGCGCAAGGGCCATGACAGGGAGGCACAGTGGTGTGGTCACGCGTGTCCAAGCGGTTGCCCCTGATGCCACTTGGGTGCACTGCAGCATCCACAGAGAGGCTTTGGCTGCTAAGGGCATGCCTGCGGACTTGAAGACAGTTTTGGACAAAACTGTAAAAATGGTTAACTTTGTAAAAGCGAGGCCTCTGAATAAACGCATATTTACTGCACTCTGCAATGAAATGGGCAGCGACCACACATCACTGTTACTGCACACTGAGGGGCGCTGGCTGTCAAGGGGGAAAGTTTTGACACGCGTTTTTGAATTGAAAGATGAACTGAAAATGTTTTTTGTTGACCATTCATTTCACCTGTCTGACAGTTTGCATGATGAAAAGTTTCTTTCACGTTTAGCTTATCTGGGTGACATTTTTTCTCGTCTGAATGAACTCAATCTCGGATTACAGGGTCTCTCCGCAAACATCTTCATTGTGCGAGAAAAAATCGAGGCAATGATTCAAAAACTTAAACTATGGATTGACTGCGTGGGCAAGAACAATATAGTTTCCTTTCCTTTGTTGAACGAGTTTCTTTGTGAAAATGACCTTAGTCTGACAGACGGCACCAAGCGCGACATCGTAGCGCATCTCGGAGAGCTCGCTGCTGAGTTGCGCAGATACTTCCCCGACAGTGACGACGAGTCGGACAGCTGGATTCGACATCCATTTACTACTACTGCCCCTGCTGCCCTCTCAGTATCTCAACAAGAGAACCTGATTGACATTGCAACAACAGGATCCTTGAAAGTTGATTTCAACCACAAGCCTCTCATACATTTCTGGATAGGGTTGCTCACCGAGTACCCTGAACTGGCAACACGCGCTGTCAAGAAATTAATCCCATTCGCCACTACATATTTATGTGAGAGAGCATTTTCAAGTCTGACCAGCCTGAAAACTAAATACAGGCACAGGCTATGTGTGGAGGACGATTTAAGGCTGAAACTCTCTCCGATTCGACCAGACATACAGGGGCTATGTGCGTCCTCTCAAGCACACCCCTCACATTAGAGTTCAGTCACAAGAACTAGCTCCCGTCACGCACCCACTTAAACTCAATGCAGAGCTCCACAGTTTTGGCTATATTCGTTCAGCCTTAGTTCTTGTTTGCTGTTATGTGTTGTTTGTTATGTTATGCCCGTTTATCATGCAGATGTATTTAGTATCTGCAAGCAAGTTAATAAAACTCTGATCCCTAACGGTTGAATGTTTTTTTTTTTTTTTGGGGGGGGGGGGGGGGGGTACGCGGGATGGAGATGAAATGCTCCAAGGGGTACGTGATGTCAAAAAGTTTGGGAAGCCACTGGTTTAGATGATACAACCAAAGCAGCAGGTCACAAGCTATACGAAGTAAAGGCTGACCATATCACTATCTCAGGTCCTGGTAGATCACGAAAACCATGACAACTGGGTATACAGAGAATGTTAGCCTTCTGGAGCTGACAGTACTGCATCATATGAATTTAATTGAAGTGTCTAGCATTGTTAGCCGATTCCAATGTTGAAGATATAAAAGCTTCATAGATTTTTGGATGACAGATCGAGCCGGTGATTGTTCTACAATGCTACAACATTTAGGTGTGACTGAAGAGAAAATTATCAAATGCTCTGCTCATATCATATTGGGTGCAAGTATTTAAAAACACAGAGCAAAAAATCGGTGTTCATAAATTATTGAACGTAATGTTGGTAAAAAGGTGTTACAATCTCCAGGATCCAGTGTTCACACTCTAGCACTGATTGCAATCTCGAAGCTTCTATCCCCTAGCCATGCAGCACACTCTGTTTCCTTATATAATGAGTATACCTCGTGGATGGAGTCACAAGGAATCAAGCATGATGGATTCAGAGGCTTTACAGGCAATAGATTTAGAAGAATTGCAGAAATTATCAAATAATTCTTGTCACGTAGACAGTCAGTTATAGATTTCTTTGACGCTGTTGTCGATAGCAATGTAAACAAGCTAGTATTAGCAGTTTCGACATACATACAAAAGGACTGGTTTCTTTGCTGTGCCAAAATATATTTGATGTACTATTTCATTAAAAAATTAGTTCAAAATTAGGTCATTTTGGCGGCCATTTTGGATTTTTGAGTGTTAGCGACGTAAGACATCAACTGAGATCAAAATTTTGCCAGATTTTGATTCTACACAAAATTTGGCCATAGAAACCTCAGGGCTTAAAAACTTTGTTGATTTGCCCAACCCTAGTATAAAGATAAGACCCAGTCATGGCTTTGACTTCAGGGGATTCTCAGGTAGTACAGTATTTAGAACTGCCTCACAATAAGTCATTACGCTATCAAAGTCAGTGGGTATTTTGACTCTTGATGGGTATGCCTTAATAATACCCAGGATTAGGAAAATATATCGAATAATTTAGGCAAATGTTGGTTAAATCACGAGAATGCTATAATGGTATTCCATTCCTTAGAAATGAGATAGATTGTACTACTTTATTTCCTAGCATTTTTTTTCCTCCTCATAACTTGTTTTGAGGGAACTATTTTGTAATATATCCACGATTCTCTCAGTATTTTCGTAAACATTGTTAAAACTATGTCATAAAACACTTTAGATCCAAGTATTCTTAAGCATTTGCTCCATTTTTGTTGATATTTTGATCGTGTATATATAGTTTGAAAGAATTATGCGCAAAATTAATATTCTAGCACTTAGATGATATATTATTCAATTGCTAAAATATATTATTAACATATCATTTCTTTGTAACTAAATATGCACAATCAAAATATTAACAGATGTATGCTTTAAGTATAATAATACATGGGTTAAAGTCTTGTAGAGCAATAATAAATCTATTTATAATAGATCTCTCCTCTAACTATTTCAATTTTACTAAATGTTTTTGTATTTATTTGTATGGCGCTATTCTGAGTTCGACCAACTATAACTTGAGTTAGATATTTTCTCTTGATGCCACTTAAATAAGGTAAAAACACTCATTTGATACAAGTGTTTCCGAATATTTGGATTAGCAATATGGCAATGGGGACACAGTAAATCGATTGAAATTGAGAAAATACAAATGGCATTTGTTATCAAGATACCAGGGTTATCTAATGATTTTTTTCTTCGCATTAAGCGGTAAAGTGAATCATATGTTTTTATGGTTTTGAATTCAACATTTTCTTTTGTTCCTCTCCTCTGTGACTCTTAAGATCTTCTCAAGAATGTCAAAAATAATCGAAATCATAGTTTGAAAAAAGACCAGCCACTCAAAAAAAGGGTTTTAAGCGCCAGGACTAAATTTTATTTTCAACCCATAATTGAAGTTTTAAGTTCAGGATGTGGCGAAGAGTTATTATTGAACTTTGGTGGCTCAATATTCTTTAAAAAAATTTACTATGCCCTTAGCATGATTCACAATGTCACCACCTCGGGTCACTGTACTCATATTTTTTAGTTCATTGATTTAAAATGTAACAACTATAAATAAATGATCTTCTCGTAGGTTAAAGAAACAGTGATTGATTTGCTTCACAATTGTATATGACATTCCTATTTGAATTCTTTTGATCCACCAGTTTGCATGCATCTGTCTATTTCATATTTGTTGCCAATTGTATGCCATTGTTTTTTATGTTTTACAACAGCTGAAAAGATTTCTCAGAGTCAACAAATGTGGAGTCGAAAAAGATTTGAACGAAAGGACCACTGCGTTACTCTCGAAAAGCATTTTTTACCTTAGGCCAATGCTTCTACCATTGATTTGTTTTACTTATTCAATCCAAAGAGGATGTCCTTAATACTTTCATGTCCTGGTCAAACACTCAATCGCTCTCAGCTTCACCCCACTAATACAAAAACACAGGTGTGTAAGTGAGGCGGAAAGACCCACCATAGCGGCAAAAGATTCCTAGCCAGTAAGGCGTTCTATGATATGAGGATGCCATAAGTTATAAGAAAATAAAGTCCATTGTCGTGCACCAACATGTTTTTAATACCAATAATAATATATGTGTAACTTATTTTGGCAAGGGATTACTTTATACCCGACCTGACATAGAAAGAGAAAAACAACTGTCGATTAGAAAACATACAGACATCTTTCTTTTATCTCTCTGGCATCACTTTGATTATAGTATCAAATGCATCACAATCCTCTCTCTTTTTTCTATTATTATGAAGCTGTTGGTTATATTAAAAGCTTAAGTATTCTGGAGGATGAACTTTGATACTGAGTTCCCTCCTGTGTCCGGAGTTAATTATTCCACAGGACTCGTGGACGAGGGTAAAAAACCTGTCCTTTTTTAAGATTTCAATAACAATTTTTAAGAAATAAACCAAAGCTGTTGTTGTTATTTATTATTAATTACATTATATTAAACAGCTATAGTTCTTCTATTCTTTTTTTGTACCAACGTACAACAAACTTTATTTCGGTGTCAATTCACCTCAAACAATTATAAGGGTTATAAGACATATACGTATGTATATAAAGATTACAATATAAAACCAATGACATCATTACTTTAATCATTGAGAAGACATTTTTAAATAATGTTTTCTATACATGTTAACATATTATGTGGGAGGGGATTTTAGAGCACTTAAATTTATAAAGAATACTAAAAGTTTTTGTAATCATAAAACTAATTTCATTTTGATAAGAACCAACATATATATAAAAGCAAAGTTATTTTTATTTAAAATAATATCATACTTTTGTTGTACAAATTCTGAAATTGCATCCCTGTATCTTTTGGTGACAACACATTCGGCTAAAAAGTGAATCACAGTTTCTCTGGAGCTTGAGCAAAAGAAACAGAGTCTGTCCTCACTAGTTTTTCCATGAATAATCCCAATTGTCAGCGTGTTTGTAAGAATTCTGTATTTAAACCAGTATAGTTTAAAATCAAAAAGTTATTTTCCAATGTTTTTAAAATCTTAACATTGGTTGCGGATTCATTAAATTTTCTTTTTTTCGGTGTAATTGACGTAAGTATTGTTGTTTCGTGTTTTCGTCTATTTGTATTATGCGAATATCTTTGTTTGTTAGGCTTTTTAAGAAGTTAAACATATAATCCCTTGGTCTTATCTTTCTGTTTTTAAAGATTATGTTCTTTTTAATTCTCTTTCTCTCTAACTCTTCGGTAAAAGATTCTTTAATATCTATGTTAATTTTTTTTTCCAATAAAATCCAGTTTCTTCTTGATGGTCATGCCGCTTATAAATTTATATCTATGATATATTTTTGTTGGCTCTTGCCATTCCATAGTTGGCAGGATTTTCGAACATATTTCGTAGCTAAGATCCGAAACAGAATTCCAAAAGGGTGTAGCGACTTTAAACAATCGATAATTTTCAGGGGGCCTTCGCTTCTGACTTTATCCCAGCTTATTACGATATCTTGCTCAATGTAAGACCGTATTATTTTATTCCAGGAAGCTTCTCTGCCGACTAATTTTGAGAACCAAGAAAACAATAGGGTATTCTTCTAATAGGGATTAGACCTAATCCGCCATACTTTTTTGGACAGGAGATCCGCTTCCATGTAATATTTTTTTGTTCGACCACTTTGGGAAAATTTGCTCAAATTTTATCAATTTGGTCCGCACTTTTCTCATCAAAGGCAGTCACTCTCATCAGGTGCACTACTTTGGGATAGACAAGAGAGTTCCAAATTTGTATTCTAGCGGGAAGGTTTTTCCCCACTAGAAAATTATATCTGGAAGAATTTTTTTTCAATTTCTTTGAGGTTGTCAGGTGTACATTCTCTTTCTATGGCTATCGTGGTACCCAGAATTTGACTTCTGATAAATTATGCACAGGCACATCAGATTGGTCATATTTTAGATTGGTAATCACTTTGGTTTTCGTCATGTTCACCGCTAGGCCAGAACACTTTTTGAATTCTTCGAGAATCTGGAGTGTGGTGTCGATTGATCTCTTCACCATCTCCCTATCTTCAGAGTATATGACTGATATATCGTCCGCGAATGCTTCAACTTTATTTTCAAATTGTCTTACTTTTACATCCTTTACCATTTCGTTCGTGTTAATTTCTCTAATTAATTGGTCAATAGGTAGGATGAATAGACTAGACGACAAAGGATCTCCCTGCCTACATCCTCTCTTCACTGTGAAGCCTGCACCATACCTTGAATATTTTGTGTGAATATTCCAGAGGCACAGAGAGACCATTCTTGTGAACTTTCCTCCAAAACCACGTGCTTTTAAACTATTTACTAGAAATTCCCGCGTGACGCTATCATAGGCTTTTTTGAAATCGATGGACAATAATTCCAGCCCTCTGTCCTGTCTTTTTCCGATTTCCATCGAGTCCACAATACCTCGAATGGCATTTTCCATATACCTTCCGCCCACGAATCCTTTCTGGATAGGTGAATGATGTTGGGTAATACATGCTTTATTCTTTTGCTCAGTATGCCGCTGTATATTTTATAGCAACTATTGAGCATAGTTAAAGGCCTCAAATTTTGGATATGTCTCGGGTCTTTTCCACTCTTGGGAATGAGTGTCAAAATTCCAAATGTTATATGCTTATCGAAAGTGCCTTGAGATATTGCTTCACTATAAACATCTTTCAAAAGGGACTTAAAAATCAATGTATTTCTTATAAAATTCCATAGGAAATCCATAGGTCCAGGTGCCTTTTTCTTTTTGTTATAAAAATGTATATAGTTCCTAATCTCTTCTCAGAAATTTCTTGTTCGGTTTTGCTATGATTGTTGGTGATACTTGTGGAATGTCTTCTCTGCTTGATCCGAATGACTTTTGAACAGACGCTTTACAGAGGCCATCAACCGTTTCACACTCACATGTTTCACAGGCATTTTCCTTCGTTTCTTTACATCCAGGGCATTTGAAGATTTCGTTGTAAAATTTTGTTATTTCGTTACAAATATCTCTTTGCTTGACAAACTTTTTTCCTTCATCATTAACTAATATCTTGATACTCTTCTGCGACGTCCAGTTTCCCTCAGCCGCCCTTATATTTTTTAAAATAGTTTGCTCTCTGGGGATTTTATTTAGGCTAGTCCAAATAAGACTTCCTTCACACGAAACGTTTTATATTTCTTTTTGTTCGTCTATGTGGGTATTAAAGTGTTTTTTTTCTGGTAAGAGAATCACATTTGAGCATTTTCTGCTTTTCTCGACTCTTCTTGGTCCCCAATTTAGTATATTCCCTCCTACAACAGTCCTGTAGTAGTTTGAGGGCATGTGTGCTGTTTTTATAACATTGAATCGGAATTTAAAAATTATTTCCGAAATTATTTCTTTAATTCTTTCATCTGTCTCAATATCTTCCAAAAGCCGGACATTTAATTTCCAATATTTTTTTTCGTGTTTTTTTTGGAAGTTTTATGCAATTTTTATTGGTTTATGATCCGATCGATTTGGTACCAAACTTTTTTTATTTGTCTATATAAGGAGCCAACTGTACCGATAAAAATATATAGTCAAGTCTTGCGCTTTCAACTATATTTGACCTGCATTTAACAAAATATGTATGATCAGGTCGTTCATTTATTCTTGTGGCAGGATCCATTAAACCTCTTCTTTCCATAATCTCTTTGAACTTGCAAGCTGCTTTTTTATTATTTTCGTTAATGTAGTTTTTTTGTGTCCCTCGCTTGAACCAAAACAAAGTTCATGTCTCCAAGCACTACAAAACTCAGATCATTCACTTCATCAGAACTCATGTATTTAGACTCGAGTGTCTCAAAAAAGGCTGCGTCATCGTTATTTGGCCCATAGACATAAATTATTCTTAAGGGCTGGCTACCAAAGGTCAAGTCAATAACTGCATAATTATTTCGTTCGATTATTTTACCAAAATAACCCTTGAGGGATGGTTGCCTATTTTCTTTTGATAGCTGGAGTTTGGAATATGTCGTAATCGTTTGGAATTAGATACTGTAAATCCACCAATGTTAGTCTTGTGTCGCATAAAGACAAGATACCTGGACCGCCCATTTAAAAAATGTTCTACTACATGTTTTCGTTTCTTTTGGTCAACAATCGAATTTACGTTAGCTGATGTTTTTTTTTTTAGTTGGTTCATTTCACCAAAAAATATGTTTTAAAATAAATCAATAAAAAAACAAAAACAAATCAAAGGCTCTGACTAAAAGAATTAATTGGGAGGGGGCAACAATACTTAATATTTAAAAAAAACTTAGTTTAGATAATAACAATAAAACCGTACTACTAAAAACAACCGTTTGTAGTTTGCTGAAGTGTATTCTCACTTTCGTCATTGAACTGGCTTGAGGGGTTTCGTTCTCGTGGATCAATTTAGGATCACCAAGTATTGATCATATTAAATAAATACATGTACTATTTTTGTTGAGGTTGCGTTAACTATGATTGTGATTTGTTACGAAGAAAAAAACGTGTTTGTCTTTTTATTTGCAAGTTTCTTAAATAATTTGATAACAATATTTGAATGCTATTTTCCAAATCATAGTAACTCTCCAATTATTCAGATTATTTAAGAAACTTGTAAATAATTACATTCAAATAAAAAGACAAACATGTTTTTTTCTACGTAACAAATCACAATCATAGTTAATGCAATCTCAACGAAAACAAGTACAGTTATCTATTTAATATGATCAATACTTGGTCCAACTAAATTGATCTTTTCTTCACTTTCCTCTTAGATATCGAAATTATAAAAAACTGTTCTGAAAAGCATTGAAATATACAAAAATATATTAGATATTGATTATAGTGAATAGACTTGAAACGAAAAATAAACAGCTGCTTAATAGAACACTAAAAAAATGATCAACTTTTTGAAATATAAAGACTATTTTTTCAATCAGTACGCAAGATATTGAAATTATAAAAACGGACTTGAAGTACATTGACATACTAAAAAATAAATACTCCTGACATTTGCGGCTATTCTTACTTTGGACGAAGATAACTGGGTGTGAATCATTAAAAATGAGGAAAATCCTGATTTTCCAAAAACCTTTTTTCGGGCTATATTAAGTGACATTTTTGGAATCTACGTAAAAAATGGGACTCAAATTAGGAATTTCAGCCTGGGGGCAAACAAAGACATTAATTTTGTTACATAGTGTAAGATAGCAATGCATCATAATTATTCTTATATGTAATTCACGGCTCCATTTCTTAAGTCAGAACACAGATATTTGGAGGCAAAAGTTATGATCTCACGAAGATGATTGTGATAAGTGTTCTCCTTATTGTTGAGATGAGTTTTAATTGATGGTCTTTCCTCAGCGAAAATTGGAGGTCCCATGATGAACTAAGGAAAAAAACACTTTAAAGAATAATTCACTACTTCAAATAATTGGACCATCTTATTACCAAATTCAAATAATAATCTTATCCTTGGTTCGTCGATGTTGTTTATACATTCCGCCATTGAAACAGTTGATTGATACATCCCTTGAGGATCACTTTACCCTTGGGATATGCCATTTAATAGATTCTGCAGATGGTTGTTTTATACTATTTTCTAAAGTCACACGCAATGGAAAGCAACAAAGTGACCCTTTGACACCAAACGAGTAAAAATATCTTCCAAAAACTGAGATTAATCTCAGTACGGGGTATTCCTCGAAATACACAATATACGTTTGACTCCTTTATGGTCTAGAAGACTGACGCATTCTGGAGATGCTGGATGATATTAACTGGTCAGCTTTTTAGAGTCAAGGACGACCCACACTAAAAGGAAGCCCAGCCTCGCTCAGAATTAAAAAGTAATAATATATCACTCCCTTTATATTCAAATCTGGTGTAAGATTTGTTGTTATGATGAGGTTATGTTGAAAGTCTTCTTTTTTAAAAGGCAAAAAGTTCCGTTTTTATGCTAATGACGTCATTATGAACTACTTCTTCTTGATGAAGAAGCAGTTTTTAAATTTTATCGACTTGCAAAAAGAAATCCTTAATTTTTCCACATTAACAAAGAACACCTCTCTAAATTTTTGATCTTTGTTAGAAAACCCTTGTAACTATATGATACGACACTTATTTTTTTGCCAAAATAAATCCTAACTCCCAATAACCGATTGGCTAAAAATATGAAACTCAAAGACAAAATAAAAAAGGTTCCGATTCTCAATAATGGAGGCTTCGAATACCAAAAAAATATCGAGGAGCATGATCTTTCACCTTCAAACAATGTAAATAAATACGATTTCAGAATAATTTCTTTGGGACTCATAAAAATAAAAAGGCTTTGGCCGTAAAAAGTTTTAAAATTCGAAGTCTAATAACTTTGCCCCAATTCAAATTTTGCTCTGAACCATAAAATATATTGTGTATGGGACAAAATCCCTTTCTGCTGTGAATTTTGTGGGGATCCATGAACCCTTGATTTCATTGAAGTCAAATATTTTTGGGAATGACCCATATATATATATATATATATACACACTATATATATATATAAATATATATATATATATTTATATACATAGTCGTAGGAGACAAAATTCGGGTGAATTATCAAATTCGGGCAAATTGGTTGAGGTATTCGGGCATTTAAGTTAAAGAAAAAATATGAAATTATGAAAGCAACCGGATTTTGAATTATAAACAAATAAATATAATGTATTGAATATGATGTAATTACTATAAAGACAACATTAATTTACATAACTTTCTTCATTCGATTATTTTTTTCACCGAATTAACAGTTTTTTGTTAAAATTGGGGCAAATTGAATGCTGCCCCCCCCCAAACCAAACATCTCCCCTACGCTTATATATATACAGGGAGTACACGTATATCCGGACTAATTAAAACAAATTTTGAAATGTTGATAACTTATTTATTTATCAATATTTTCAACAATTTTTTGATAAATGAAAGGCACACATATATAGATATTTATTTTTCAATATAGCCTCCATCAGCGGCGACGACCATCTCGAGGCGGTGCCTGAAGCGGCTGCAGGCCTTGGCGACGACGTCCTTCTTCATATTGGCGAACTCCTCCACGATGGCGGCCCTGAGGGAGTCAAAAGTGTTGTGAGCGTGCTTGTTGGTCTTGTTCTTGACCATGCCCCAGAAGAAATAGTCGAGGGGGTTGCAGTCAGGGGAGCTGGGGGGCCACAAGTTCGGGCTCCAGTGATAGGGGAGCTTCTCCAACAGCCACGCCTGGGTCTCCCTCGACTTGTGGACTTCTTGTACGAACTGTAGCCCAGGTCCTTGTTGATGGTGTTGGCGATGGTCTGCTTGGAGCAGCCCATCTCGGCGGCCAACTTGGCGTAGGACTTGTTGCCGTCCTCGTTGATCTTCCTCTTCACCTCGGCGACAAACTCGTCGGTCCTGGTGGCCCCCAGGGACCGAGAACGCTTTTTGCGATGAGTATCATTCTTTTTGAAAGAGTTCCAAGCCTTCCACTGGTCGTAGACGGTCGACTTGGGGTAGTTGAAGAACTCTATCACCTCCTTTGTACTCCTCCCGGCACGGAAGGAAGCGAACATCGCATGCCTTTTCTCCTCTTCCATGGCTAAATGTTGACTGATTTTCAATTTTTTTTTTTGGCAGATAGATAAGATGCAAGCGCAGTAACGTACATATGTGCGTTGCAATATCTCAAAAAACAAAGACGATATAACCGATCAAAGTTAGTCCGGATTATACGTGTACTCCCTGTATATATATATATATATATATATATATATATATATATATATATATATATATATATATATATATATAATATCTCTCCTTCAATTATTTAATTTTTAAATTTAATCATTATACTTATTAGGATGTTCAGTAGGGGAAAATAAGAAATTTATGCGGTGTCGTCGTCCTTCAGGAGGCAGTGAGTTGCCTGTCCTCACTTACATGCACATATTTTCCCCCTCCAACAACTCGTATTTTATTCGTAGGGAAAAACTTCTTGTTTTTTTGTTGTTGTTTGAATGGTTCTCCGGGTGCGTTCACATACACGCTACATCATCCAAAAGTGTGCATGCTTACAAGCGGACAGAAAAAAGAAGAATAAGAAGAAGAAATGAGAGCGAGCCTCCTTTTTTTGATGACGATTTTCAAGCATGGAATCGCATCCATGGGAAATAATATGTTCCAAAAGAACCAGAAGCAAAGAACTTTGCCACTACATTCCAGGCTTTGAAAATGATGTTGTCTTTTTAAATAAACTTTGTTATATATATTTTAAAATGTGATGAATAGAATCAGTGAATAATTGTGTTCCTTGTGATTCATACTTCTTTCACACCAACCGGCATTTCAACTTACGGGGATCATCATTAGTGTCTAGGAGTGCGGAGGAAATGTTTAAAAATATATCATCTTCTTCCGTCGTTTCGGACATCCTTCTTTGACTTACCTTCATCATTTATCTGTGAGTAGTATATTTATTTATATATTTTTGTTTACTGGGCCAACCCTTCATTAGATACATATTTTTAAAATGCTTCAGGGAATATAATAATATAATATATGAATAGGAGCCTTCTGTCTGTTTATCTCTTCAGGAAAATAAAGATTTAAAAAAAGATCAAATTATGACGAATGATTCAACTCAAGGCGGAACAATAATGTTTATAAATGTATATTTACAAAATAATCATACGTAAGACTTAAGCGACGAGGAGCTTAAGCCCTGAGAGTTCTTCCTCAAGGATTTGACTAAGTCGTGATCCCATGCTACCTGAGCATCACGTGCATATTCTCAATTGCACTTTTTCAAGCGCATTGTTTATGATGAAGAAGTCTTATTTATGAGCCCCTCTCCCTAAATAAGTGTATTTATGTTGTTGTTTTTTGTTGAAAATTAGACTCTTAAGCATTATCCTATATAGGGCGAACCCCTTGTTGACAACTATCTTCCTTTAATCTTCCCTGAAGACTTTAAATGCACAGACTTGAGCAAAACCCTTGGTCGCATAAACTTATAAAATCCCGATCTACATCCTTTAATCTCCTTATAAGACACCAAAGAAATAGATTTTGAACAAAATTATTGATCAACACACATAAAAAAACACCTCGAAATATAATGTCCATTGGTATAATAGACGGATAGATAATCTGTAGGAGGCCTATATTTTGTCTATAAGGCTAATGTAATAGGTGTCCGATTATATTGTTCAAACCCATAATCTCCCTTACCAAATTTTATTAATTAACAGTTTATAACTATCGGATCATCCAATGTATGCATACTGTCCAACTATCCATTTTTTAAAATATGATTGAAAATGTTAACAATTATTTATATATTTCAAATATGAAAGATTAAAGATCGGGGTATATATATATATATATCTTTTCAATATGACAGTATCTCTCCAAAAAAATATTCAACTAGCTTGAATTGAAATACGTAACATAATCGAAAATACATTTGAAATTCCTGTATATTTTAGTCTATAAGTCGAAATCAGTGGCTTTTCCATGCTTGGATTGATTAGTTACTCAAGTTTTTTTACACTTCATATTTACAATTTCTCTGTTATCAAATATACGGCACTATCGCAGTATTTGTGTACTAGAGTCGTAATCTTAAGGACCCAAGTTCGTCTCTCGAAAAAAAAAAGTCCTTTTAATGTACAGCCTCACATACAAATTCACCTTCATTTGAAGTACAACTAATTGAACGTTTATAACCTTATTAACGCCTTTTCCTCCACCAAAATAGACACACAAAAAGCCTTCCAATAAATTATAAATTAACTATATCAAGAAGCTTCAGGTAGTAGTAGATCTCTAAGCATGACTCTTCCTAGCGTTGTTGGATCGCATGCTCACGTCTCCATGCTGATCAACACCTAAACACCTCTTAATTAACAAACACAACAAAACACATCATTTATAATAGTTCATTGATTCCAGTTTTTCCACAATAGGAGAGTTTTAAAGTTCATATTACTACTCGTCGAAAGATGAGCGAGTCCATTGGGGATGATGCTCCCCTCATCCCTGATATTCCTAAGGAGGCAGTGAATGCAACAACTTCCTCCTCGTCATCAAGCCATTTCTTCCAGGTAAATCTCAACAGAAAATTATACAAGGATACTAAATGCATAGATATTCAGGAAGAGAGAGAAAAATAAGAAACTCTAATTCTTTCTTTTTCTTTTTTCCTCCCTCAGGTCGAACAGCTCACATTCCTTTGGATATTATGATACTTATTGTGATAGGGAATGCAACGTGTTCTTCTGGCCCTTGCAGTTTCCAAGGGACGAAAGTCCCGTATGAATTTCTTCATCAGGCACTTGGCAGTCACGGGTAGGGCGGGATTATTATTATTTTTATTATGTTGAATATTATTCCCAGAATGACGCGTCAAATCTACGTGTTCTTTTTTCACATGCCAATTATATATCCTTAGATCTCTGCGTGGCTTAATAAGTGTCATGACGGATATCGTTTGGAAAATCACTATTTCTGGGAGGCCGGCCTACTCGCGTGCAAGCTGATTCGCTTCTCTCAAGTAGTATGATGCTAATAATCAATTGTAGGGTTGTAAATATATTTTTTACCGAGTATTTTTCCATTACGGAACTGCGAACCTATGTTTTTTAAAATATAATATTGACGCCTAAAACGATTCTAAGCTATTTTTTTGGGTTCCTTTTTTGATAAATCCTATCGAGAGTTTTTTTAAATAAAAACGTTTGTATGCGTAGAAGAAATGTCTTCTGATGTCGAACCGGTTCAGAAATTGTGTCTCGGTTCTGCTCTATCCAGTTGTGATATTTGTTTGTGTTCCCAATCATTGACAAACAACATAATCATATCATTCGGAAATAAATTCCGATGAACTGTTTTGTCTTTTATAAGCAGGAAAACGAAGAAGTGATCTTTTATATCATGAACAACTAGAAAAGATTTCTTAAATGAATCCCCGTATCTGACTATTTTATTAAGAAATAACAGTATGTTGAAAATCTAAAATCTGAGTTGTTTGAATTTCTTATTCATTATTATATATAATGGAAATACTTATTGATATTCGGTATTATAGTAGATCGGTACTACCGATCGTAAATTCTTATACGATACAGATATTTATCTACATTTTTTAAAACTACGGATTGGCCACTACCGATTTGTTACTTGCATCAATTTCGATAGTGAAGGAGTACAAAAAGTGAGTACCATTTTTTAAAGACGAATTTTGATATTTCGATATCGAATTATCCCAAAAAACAACAACAAAAAGTAAATTAGAAAAATATGATAGACCTTAGGAGCTTGTTTTTTTGCCTATAGGGTTCGATAGAATTGCATCCGACAGGATATAAATAAGCATTATAGCATTAAAATGAGTCTATCGAACCTATGATCTTATCCATGAAGTAGACCAAAAATGATCATCCCTCTCGAAATTCGAACCTGCGCCCCCAACATTGAGTGTTGAACTTCTTGTTGCTAATTTATTTTAATCTCAATACTGCTTTTTATTTACTGATACAGCCTTTAGTCTCGTGATACCAATGTAAGATTGCTTACTAAGGCCAATAACGGTGGTTGGTTTCATCAACTGAATTCCAGCTCTGGCGATATCCAACATTATTGTTTTACTCCTATATAAGCCCCACTACACCAGAACTTAATCTGGTATCAGACTGTAGCGATACAATACCCATTATTCATTTTAACAGAACATTTGCTTAAACCACTGCTTTACATCATGAGTACCATAATATGGAAAGACGGAAGAAGCCAATGAAATGCCCAAATATTCAAATACGACTCAAATCATCTCTGTACATATTTTATGGTCGATTGGATTATCAACAAAATTTTGTTAGCTTTTAAAGAAGCAAGATCTGCCTTGTTTACCGAGTAGGTATTTTAATATGCCTAGCATCCAGGCCAGCAGCAGGCTCAGGCTTTTTGGGGGGGCCTTACAGCTGTTATGGGGGGCACAGTTGGCACTTCATAAAAAATCGGGCCCACGTCACTCAGTGGTGGGTGGGCCTACGTCACTCGGTGGGCGGGCCTGGCCCCCCTCAGCCCGCCATCCCACCGGCCGGCTAGCATCTCCTGAGTACAAATAATTTATGTGATTCTTTAATGCATTTGAGTCTGTAATAATTTATTGCCCCATATAATATATTTTGGACCTTTATAGATAAAAAATATTGCTTCTGCAGACACCATAAACCCACCCATTTAATTCTAACAATTTTTTTTTTTTTTTTTTTTTTTTTTTTTGCCTATATGTGTTCGATAGAATTGCATCCGATAGGATATAATAGCATTATAGCGTTATAGTTAGTCTATCGAACCTAGGATCTTATCAATGAGGTAGACCAAAAATGACCATCCCCTCTCGGGATTCGAACCTGCGCCCCCAACATTGAGAGTTGAACACGCCTTAACACGCACGGCTATCGAGCTCCCTTAAATTTAGCCCCACTTCAAGGTCCATTGTGCAAAGGATGCTACACCAACGCATGTTACTTTCTAAAATTTATTTCCATTAGTCGCTTAAATAATATAAATCAATTATCAAGGTGTAAACATCATTATCTCATATATAAATATCTTTAAATGCGTATATACGAATCATGGTGCTTTTATCATAGCCATTGTAAACTTGACAATTACATGCTTTTTCATAGTTGACTACGCAATTTTCATCCAATAATTAATTATACACGATATATATATAAATATATGTAACTATATTAGGAGTGCAAAAAGTTATTCGACAAGATTTTAAACGATTAAAGTTTATTAGTTGCAATTAATCGACAGAAGTTAATGAAACTTCAATATCTTTACCGTTTTTTGATTTGTTCTTGTATTCACTCTTCTCATAAGTTATTACTTTGAAATAACCATTTTATTGTAATCATGAAACGTTCTAGAAGAAGTGCAGTTTGGAATAATGGTAATCCTTACCGACAAACGAGCCTAGGATCTTATCAATGAGGTAGACCAAAAATGACCATCCCTCTCGGGAGTATTCGAACCTGCGCTCCCAACATTGAGAGTTGAAACGCCTTAACACACACGGCTTTTTTTGGCTCCAAGGGTGGACATTCATGAAGATATCTTGAATAAGTACAAAGCCTGCAAGTATGATTTTTTTAAACGAACGACGAACGATAGATTTTTTGTTGTCTGCGATTACAAATGAACGACTAATCATCAAGTCTGATATAAATATATGTGTGTGTAGTGTGTTTCATCATAAAGAGATAAATCTTAGTGCAGATCAAACCTCAATACTTTATGTGGTACTATTTTTAATCATAATTAAATTATTCATTAATTTTGGTTATTTATTTTTATTACTATTTTTAAAGGTGCCTTTATACCTTTCCAATATTTCTAATAACTCTCTACTATAAAAAAGGCTTCTATGTTATATAGGTCACAGCAGTGTTTTGAAGCAACCTCTACAGAAGATAATAAAAGAAATGTTGACAGTTTAAATGAATGATCATTATCGAAGATTTGATGCGTATATAGAACATATGGAACACACACACATGATAATTGGCGGTCCATAGTTGGAGTCCAATTAATCATTTACCAAATAACTGACAACTTCTCAGTGTTTACACTAAGTTGAAAGTACAATAAGGGTTCTTTGAATTGGTGATAGCTGAAGGGTGATTATTAGGGGGTATTATAGAAACCTAATATTAAGATATCAAAATTTATCCCCCCGCAAAGTTGCGTCATAAGAAACTAATGATCGTAGAAAAATGGATTTGGTTGATGCCCCCCCCCCCCCTTACCCCCTTATCCAAAACTATTAAAAAATGGTTGGTGCGTCAGCACTTATGTTCAATGCAAACAACGACAATAAAAAACAATATGTTGGTAAAGTTTTTTTTGTGCAAAAGAAAGCAAAATGTCAATATGATTCATTATATATATTTTATCTACATTATTCAAATCAGATTGACTTAATATATCCCATATATACCTTTGTGCGGTCGAGTTTTTAATTTAGTTTCTTATATGCGTTTTTATGTGTATACTTACTGTGATACCGTCATAAACTCCTAACATGCCCCTTGACTGATCAGTTCTGTCAATATTATTTTTGGAACTATCCATTGATCTATAATATTAACCAATGACCATGACTGTTGTAATAGTAATTCCGTCTTATAAATTTCTCCTCCATATAAAAAGACACATTACTCCGCATGAAATCAGAGCAGCAGCCGATTGAAATTGTTCAATTAAACATGGTTTAGTTCGAAAATACGGCTTGCTTTATGGAATTCGATCATCTACATGATCATTAGGGGGTATTATAGAAATCTAATATTAAGATATCAAAATTTAGCCCCCGCGAAAGTTGCGTCATAAGAAACTAAATGATCGTAGAAAAATGGATTTTGGTTTGACCCCCCCCCCTTACCCCCCCCCCAATTGCATTCAAAGGTTTCGTTATGAAGCAAAACTTTTTTGTTATTACTTATTTGAAAAAAAAAGTTTTACAAAGTTTAGCTATGATCAATTTATGACTTTGTTATTTTTGCAAATTTTTGTCAAATAATATTTAGTGCCAATAAATGAACAAAGTGCTGACGCACAAACCATTTTTAAATAACGGCTCCTACTAGAGTTCTATATAATTTCAAGAAGGAAAAAGAAAAAGAGGGTACTCATGTTGATGATTTTAAGTTATTTTTTAAATACGTTTGCTTAAGAGGATTTAACTTGGTCTGAATCCATATAGGAGAGTAAAAATTTAGTATAAATTTTACAAGTTTTTGTGAGACTCACATGGACTTTTTGTGAATATAGGATCTTAAAATTCTGTGGCTTTGGTAAGACATTTTGCCTCATGTAATGCTCCTGGAGACCTGTAGCAAAAGCTTGAATTTGAAAATTTTCCTGTTTGTATTTCTAATGGAATTTCGTATATATTTTATCTGAGCTTAAAGAATACAGTAAACTTTGATTTAAGTATTTTACTTTTCCTACAAGTATTTAAAAACTTTTAATTGAATTTTTGGTAAAGTCTGTATTAATTAATTTTCCTATGGTACCTTCATAAGTCCGAGTCCTTTTTGTGCGCCATCTAAATGTTTAAAAACTTTCTAATAGGTAACTATTCATGTGTAGAAGACAAATAATCCACTGAAGTGGTCTTTTAAGACATAACTCGAGTCTTTTTATTACTCCTTACCATATTCTGACATTGGTGTTGCATCTGTAAAACACAACAGTGACCAAAGTGTCAAGTCATTAATGTTCTTCGCTTTTCGCTTGATCTTCCGCTATGCCACTTTTAGTAATACGTGATCAATGTATTCATGGTGGAGTTCTAAAAATATTTTTTCGTCATTATATTATTATCTGCAAAAGTTTATGGATATAATCAACGTCATAGATTTATATTCTCAACCATGTGAGGGAGTTACTGTATGAAAATAAGATGTTAAAAGCAAACGAATTTAAAAAATTACTTAAAACCATCAACATAAGTACCCACTTTTTCTTTTTCTTTCTTGAAACTATAAAAGTACCCTGTAGGAGTCGTTATTAAAAAATGGTTGGTGTGTCAGCACTTTGTTCATTTATTGGCACTAAATATTATTTGACGAAAATTTGCAAAAAATAACAAAGACATAAATTGATCATAGCTACATTTTGTAAAAGTTATGTTTTTCAAAATAAGTAATAACAAAAAAGTTTTGCTTCATAACGAAACCTTTGAACGCAATTTGGGGGGGGGGGGGGTAAACCAAAATCCATTTTTCTACGATCATTTAGTTTCTTATGACGCAACTTTCGCGGAGGGATAAATTTTGATATCTTAATATTAGGTTTCTATAATACCCCCTAATGATCATGACTGTAGGTATAAATCTAATTTAGGATATACAAAATTGCAATTTCGAATCATATAATATTGTCTTCATTGCATACATTTTTGGTTTGATAAATCAATTTGTGTTGATTAGAGAGTATAACATCAGTCAGCTTTTATTTCTTCCTTCAAAGATATCATTTAAGTATTCCAAGAAACTGAAAGTAAGTCAGTTATACTGTTGAGTAATATTTAAATTTAAGGTAGTATATTAGCTCAGTGGCAACATGATCGTCTATCGATTTTGAGGGTTTAGGTTTGCGCTTTCCGAGAAGATAAAGGTCAATTTGAACAAACACCATCTGAAATCATATAAATGATGGATTCATATAAAAGCTTATGATTATTTAAGAAATCAATTCCCTCGAATCAAATTCGACATATCTTAGTTTCCATAGTCTAATTTTAATGCTATAATGCCTATTAATATCCACACGAATGCAATTATATAGAACAAATAGGCCAAAAAGCAATTATTTATTAAAATTTAAACTGTTATATTGTAGAAATAAGAGAGGGTCCTTCAAAATCTTACATATTCTATATTAGTCTCCGGAATCAACTCCGTTTTTTGTACTTTATAAATCTGTATCTCAACGATATTCATAGAGAATATAGTATCGTTAAGGAAAACTAGAACAGTAGAAGGTCCTTCGATTTATAATCACGAATTTGATACAATTTAAAAGTCAGGTGAATATTATGAATTGGTATGTTTTTGAGAATATTATGAAAGTGTAAATTCTAATGGAATAATTCGGATGTATTGACTTACATGAGTTGGGATATCATTTAAAAAATAGTATTTTGATTTCGCTCCGTTTAATCTAAGTCCTTTAAGTTACAAACATAAAAGTATCATAAATGTTTTCAGGAAAATCAGATGAAAAAATACATATGTACGGGCGGGCCTGCTTCAAAAGTAAAAAAAGACAGCGCTAAGTAATACATTGATTATATCGTCGACATACAGGGGCAACCCAAAGTGTATGTTCTAAAATTATCTTAGCATATTTCCATAACATGTACATTACCTTTAGGCATTTATATTTGTTTCGAACAGCTCACCTGCAATAATTAGACTAGCTCAAACGCTGGACAGGCTTATGTCAGCGTATCTTACGTATTTTTTTTTTTTACAAAAAATGATTTGATTATGCGTAGAGAAGTGAAAGAAAATAAACTTTGTTTAATATGTGTATAATTTTAAACCATTTTTCTGCTTGTTATAGTGCTTGTATTAAACTCCATTTTCTCTCTAACTATAAATTTATATTTTTCAAAAACTATTTTCTATGAAATAGTTTTTAACAATCAACATACTTTTTACATGAAAAAGAGTTTTGTCGATAGACAGGCAACTTCTCATGCTGAATCAATAAAAGTAAAATCAAAAATACATATTGGAACAAAACAAATGCATTTGAACCAACGCACACTTATTGATTGAAGTTATTATGAAAACAACAATTTGTTCTTTTTAAAATAATAATACAATATATTATATCAAAAGTAATATAGAAAATTACTCGCTATAATTTTTATTCATATCCCCAAATGATGTATTCCTTCGAAGCAAATAGGAAAAAAAATCATTTCACTAAGTATTCCATAGCCTGTCAAAATTTGTATCCTAATCGAACAAAATCTATGGAGAAGGACTTACATATTATACAATTCGATATGTGTTTAATGGGTGTTGAATATATTCAAGGATATCCCTCATAACAAGAACTGAAAGTGTGTCACACAGTTTATCCGACAATCATTTTTTTAATGGTAATATTTGATGCAAGGCAAATGCCGAAGATCATATGTAAACGAAAGGGGTAATTCCAAGCATCTCCATTAATCTGATCCAAACTAAAATGTATTTCATAAAACGGGAAATATATATATAGAAATACATTGTCTCTTTGAGAAAAGAGAAAGAAACGTCCGTCGCCCCATCGGTGACGTATTTATATAGAAAAGGAGAGAGGGACAGATAGAGCAGAGAGACAGAGAGAGAGAGACAGAGATGAGCAGAGGGAAGAAGAGAATCTGCTCTTCATGAAATAAACGGTATAAATGAATTCATCAAATAAATTGAAAATTCCATAAAACCTTTGTTAGCGGTCACCTGTCATATACACTCACTTGCCCAAAGCGACCACTAAATTTACCCACTGAAGAATCATCCAGTACTAAATATTCTATGTATAGCGACCACCTGTCTCTAACGGTCCCTTTTTGGCTTTCCTTGAGTGGCTGCTATATACAGGTTGACTGTACTTTTGATTAATAACAAAACATAAAAAAATAAATGCTGCAGAATGACTTACAAAAAGATATTGTACACAATCTTTGTTTTGTTTAGGCAGTTGTAAACATATGCATCACCTATGTTCTGGTGGCCCTCAGCATTGATCGCTACGACGCCATAACTCATCCCATGAATTTCTCAGGCAGTTGGAGACGAGCTAAGGTCCTCATTATCCTGGCCTGGGCACTCAGTATTCTATTCTCTTCACCATCCTTCATTTTTCACCACCAAGGAACACAAAGGTATGAGCAAGCACTCACATTGACCTAGTGCATTGCTAACTGGACCATTGTTTTGAAGCACAAAGAGGTATCTAGCAGAAACTCCATTGTAATTGTTGAAGAGCTTTATTAATAATGGAAATGACAGCCAATTTAATATACTATACTTCGGAATAATCAATAAAAAGTCCTTATAATGCATTTGAATGGTCCTCCTAAAATATTGATTACCTCCCTCTACAGAACCATCCAATAAAAGCAAAATAATATGTGGACCAAAGTTCAAGATGGATTCTGGAGTCATGTTTAATAAAGGATGCTACTGATGGCATTCTTTAATTTTTAAAAAAAGGTTTGAAAGCTCCATAGTTAATGTTTACTAGAGACTAGGTACATCCAAAAGGTTTCTGAAATGAAAGGAACTTATTTATATGAAATATCAATTATTTTCAATAAAATTTAGCCAATATTCTTCAATTTGAATAAGAAAAGTAAGTTAACAATTGATCTTTGTCACATTTCCTATACATACTTTAATTAGCCCTTGGTTGAAGCGTGTTTTTTTTTGCAGAATGAGATACATCTACAGCCTTGTCCTCTAATGTATTAGAGTCCATTGTTCTTTAATATTAAGGCCAAAAATCAACTTATGACCTTCGAAACAGATTTTGGAATCTTCCAATCTAACCCTTTATTTTACATTGGAGATAAGCAAAAAATTATATGTTTTAGATAAATAGTTGGCCACAAGATACTTTCACTCATTTTATTCAATTGTGAGGATTAATATTCCACATTTGTTTGGGCATTGTAAGTTTACCATTTGACAGCTTATGAATAACTTCAATTATATTTGAGTATAGATTATGGGACCCAGTGTTGGATCGACTTTGAGGAAAAGTGGCACTGGAAACTATACATGACCCTTGTGTCCCTGAGCTTATTCGTTTTTCCGGCATTTATCATCGCGGGTTGTTACTTCATTATTGTCAGAACCATTTGGAAGAAGAGCAAAGACGTAATGGCGTCAAGTTCCTCCCTTTGCAAACGAAAAGGTAATAACAATCATTTAACAGGTCAAAAGTCTCCGACTTGAGACATGCTTGTTGACGTTCGCGAAAAATTGCCGTTCGTTTATCGTTTACCAAAAGTTGTTGTTCATCGTTCTTTTTAAATTGAATCGTTGTCGTTCGTCATTCTGAAAAAAATTGACGACGTTTGTTTAGAAAGGAAATTTTTTCTCACCATTCTGAAAAAAGTGATGACGCTTTGTTTTATTAATTTTTTCCATGAAAAAAAAATCTTTGCCTTTTTTGGCGCCAAAAACGAACGACGAACGATTTACATTTTTGGTGTCGTTGGTCAAATTTTTGTCGTTACAAATGAACGACAAATCAACAAGTCTGATATATATGTATGTATATATATTTGAAAACATCATATCATTAATTAAAATATTTTTTGAGTGTAGCCAATTTAATATTCTCATGGAAAATAATGACCAACGTCCATGAAATGGAATTCTAATTGCTTTTTTATTCATTGTATAACCCAATTTTGGTCCTGAGCGATTATTTCATGCTCATAGCTCTTAAAAAATGCTCGCTTGGAAAACAATTGCTTCCAATGAAGAGGTTGATGTCAGTTTTGAAGCATATGACAAATAGCACTACTACCTAATTGGAAGCTGTCGGATCGTTATAATCAATGTGTTTCTCTTGAAGGGAATTGTCTTGAATACAAGAGCAACTCACTTTGTCAACAAAAATGTTTACTATGAGAGGCCAGGGACTTTGAAAATTAATTTGTTGCATAAGCAATGCTAAAAACATGCTATAAATATTTATTGATTTATAAGTATATAATAACTACTTTCTTTTATAGATCGCACCAAGGATAATATAAAAATAATACTAATAGTGATTGTAGTAAAAAAATGCTGTTGGAGGTGATGAGAGTGAAAGTAGGAGAGCCAGTTCTCGAGGACTCATTCCGAAGGCGAAGGTTAAAACCATCAAAATGACAATTGTTATCATTTTAGGTGAGGAAGTTTGTTTTTGTGAACCTTTATGCGATCTCTTGAATTTTTTTAGTCTTTATTCTCTGTTGGAGCCCTTACATTGTCTTCGACATGCTTCAAGTCTACGAATGCATCCCAGACAGCCCTACCAATCGGGCCATTGCAACCTTTATTCAAAGCCTCGCACCGCTCAACTCCGCCGCCAATCCAATTATATATTGCCTCTTCTCAGCAAACATTGGAAGCTGCTTTCAGTACGTTGATAGTAACTTATTTATTGTAACCGTCCATTTCAACAAATGGCTTTGTTTGCTTTCAGAAGTCTTTTGGGTCGAAGGGATCCCAATCACTCCAAGAGCTACACCACTTCCATGCTCAAAGAAGGGAAGCGACGTGTCAATGACGGGAAGAATAATTCCCTTTCTTCCTGACTGGTCTTACCTCCACCACAACAGCATCTACAACGACGACGGAAGTATCATGAGAGGATGGCAACATTTTTTAGACTTGGGATATTGTAGTAACACAAGGAAATTGATTGGTCTACAGTATATAAGTAAAGAAAAACATTTGGCATCACTGATATACATATGTACTATAACTGCCTGCGTAATCTAATACACCAGAAGAGGAAAGGAAAACAAATTGGACGTTGGTGGCCATATTGGTGATATTACATTCAAAGTTCAAAGACGTTAATTATAACACCGAATCCTATATTTTCGAATTGCTTGAAAATAATTAACAAGTAATTTATATTTTAAATAAAAATGAAGGGAAAATAACTCTTCACTCGGTAGACATTTTGGTGGTGCATTATTTCAAAGAAGAATATTTATGAGTACTACTCGTAACAAATATGCAAAGTCAAACATCAAACTTGAGAAGTGAATTGTCATATTTTTTCTATTCATTTTGTTGCAGAATTTTGGATGTAATTTGTTTGCAAGAATAGTACTTATGAGCATTATTCTACAAAAATTAAAAGAATGCAAAATGACACTTGTGAAGTGAACTATTTTTAAGATGCAATAAAATAAATGACGATCAAATATTTAAATATTTTCTATTAGATATTCATTTATTACATTGGCTGTTTGTTAACACTTAGAATCAATCAAACGTCATTAGGAGACAAACTGTCTATTAGAGTGTCAAGTTTTTATCATACCAGACAATACCCTTTCACAAAAATCTTCCAAAAACGGAGGGATTTCTGGTAGAAAAGTTCCTTGCCCTGATTAATTAGTTAGCATTTTCTTCGAGTTAACATTTTAGTTTTCAAATTAAAAGAGGTTGCCGTCATGGGGATCCTCTCGCTCCCAATATGTTCAGTTTAGCTATTGACCAACTCATGAGAAAAGTCGATTCTTCCCAAGAAATAAAAGAAATCACTTTTGGCCCAGTAACAGTTTTTGTACGATGTACAAAAACATTATGTGGGTGGCAGGTCTTTTACGGGAGGGTTTGAAATCTGTTAAATAACAAACTCGGTAAATAACTTGCTGTGAGAACACAATTCCCAAGTCTACCCATATATATATATATTACCATGTATTCCTATATTTGAACATTTTAAATATTCTTTTCAATTAATATACATATTATATATACGATTATTTATAGCTCTTGGATGTATTTATATTTCTTATTATAACATTTCTGCATATTTAATACCCTTGTTATTCCAAGGAAATACTTACCTACGTTTAATTGATAGTATTATTATTTACTTAACTAAGTATAAGTTATTTTACTTCCTATACCAAATATCATAGAAAAACTTATTAAATATACGTTTATTATTATTCTCTCAAGAAACAAAAAGACCACTTTATTTATTTAAGCCCTCTGGGCAAACTTCTTCCGTATAGAATTGCCATTGGTTGAAGGGATGGGCTGTAACCACAGTCTTACTTAGCCACAACTAAAGTAATGCGATGCCATCTAGTTCCTACTTATCGTCTTCATCAAAGTCTTTAGTCCAGAGGCTTAAGAACAGGATAAAAGTTTAAAAAAACTAAGGTTAACTGAGGGTTCCGTTTATGAATATATTTATTTTGGGAGATAAATTATCTTCGTTCATTAATTTCTCTGTTTATTGGGTTAACTGGTGGTTTATATGTAATTATTGACTAAATTTGTGTAAGAGTTGACTTTCATGTATAACTAAACGATTAAAGGGAGTTATATAGTAATATTTATCATTTTAAAAATTGTAATACAAAACCCGACCACAAGGCTAATCTGAATAATTTGTAGTAGCTGACATTGAGAGAGACTCTTTTTGTTTTCTTATTTTCTTATACATATGGACTACATACAAAGACACAAATATTTATCGGTGGATTGGAAATGTTCATATTCTTTATGGAATATAACATGTTAAGTTGTATCGCGTATACCTCGTGTACCGCGTAGCCATTTATAGCAACGTTTTTTTTTTTTTCTTCGACTTTTTTTTTTTTTTTTTTTCTTCACTTTATTGATATTTTGTGTAATTAAATATAATATATATAAATACACATTTTAGTTTAAAATTATTACACAAAAAAGTCATCACACATTAATCATCCACAAAGAAAACACATACACAAACAATAAAACAAAGTAAATGAACAAAAGTAAACATAACTTAAAATCAGAGTCTTTTGTAAAAACGTAAAAGTCGCTTCAGGTCGATCTTTGCATTCTCGGCGCAGGAAGTGAAGAATTTAACCAGGTCAACCGCGAAATTCCAGCGCCTGCCGAAATCCCTGGAATCAAAGTTTAAAAAAACTAAGGTTAACTGAGGGTTCCGTTTATGAATATATTATTTTGGGAGATAAATTATCTTCGTTTATTAATTTCTCTGTTTATTGGAGTAACTGGTGTTTATATGTAATATGACTAAATTTGTGTAAGAGTTGACTTTCATGTATAACTAAACGATTAAAGGGAGGTATATAGTAATATTTATCATTTTAAAAATTGTAATACAAAACCCGACCACAAGGCTAATCTGAATAATTTTGTAGTAGCTGACATTGAGAGAGACTCTTTTTGTTTTCTTAATTTTCTTATACATATGGACTACATACAAAGACACAAATATTATCGGTGGATTGAAATGTTCATATTCTTTATGGAATATAACATGTTTAAGTTGTATCGCGTATACATCGTGTATCGCGTAGCCATTTATAGCAACGTTAGAAATAAGATGACGTATCTGCCTGATATATGTACTCACCTCACCGGAACCTCATTCGGTATCAGTCAGTAGACGGGCAATACTATCTGGGAGCTAAACAAACAACAAAGTATCCCTCATATTTAATTAAATATACTACCTTTATAAAAAAAACATTGATCTTAGAAAATCTACAACAAGCCACCTCTGACGTCACGGTGCTTAGATGCATACACAACAACAGAATATCTGTCTTTTTTATTCCTGAAATATACCAATAACAGCTAGTTACCTAGAAAAAATATACGTATTATTTTGGTATTTCAATGTATGTAAATTGAGCAAGAGATGTATGACATGACAGCTGACCTCTTACAAGAGGGACACACATAAACCAATGATACGTAAAGCCATTAACACCATTCAATTCATCTTATTCTCCTCGTCAGAAGAGCCAGGACCAATCAAATCATCTGGAGAGTGAACGAGGACTCAGTTGTCTGCCACAAATTTTTTTTTGTTGTAAGTCACGGTATCAAGAGAAACGCTGTTAGAGCCAAGAGTGTCCTCTCGTTGTCATTAGTATATTAATTGTGTAATATTATTAGTTTATTGATTGATGTATGACGTGATTTAGAGATGTATTTTGCGTCATCATTATTACGAGTTGATCACACCACCCCAAAATTTTTTTTTAGATATTGCCATTTTATTTTTTATTCTGTACCTTATTGTTTTGAAATTCAAAGATTCTTTAGAACTTCACATAATAGGTTGTGCCATAAATAATGAGGTAGGTTAGCTATCTCGAAAAGTTCACAGGCTATCTCAAAAATTTCAACGGGAGCGTTCTTATCGCATATTTTTGCGGGGAACAGACTGTATGGCGCCACTCAGGTTAGTATATAAGGTGAATGACTTGTCATTTCTATCATTCATTCTACTCGCCGCTGAAAATGGAGACACCCGACTTTCGCTACTACTTCTTGATCCGGATCAAGCTCGCCAGGATAGTCATAGAGATCCACGAGGACCTGCTCTCTACCTTCCTGACTCCTGCCCTGGCCACTCCACCATCCAGAGATGGCACACTGAGTTCGATAAGGGTGTTTTTGCCCTGGAGAAGAAGACCCGTCCTGGACGTCCCCGGGAGACGAGGACAGAGGAGAATGTGGCCCATGTGAAGCGCATGTTCGAGGATAACCCCCGGATGACCACTCGAAAAGTTACTGCTGAGGTGTCCCTACCATCTACAACTGTTTTCAGGCTTCTGACCGGAGGATTTAGGGCTCCGAAACCTCCTCAGCGTGCTCGTCCCTCACCAGCTCTCTGAAACCAACAAGACGCAGCGAGTGAAGTGCTGTCAGGACCTCCTGAAGCTGTTCCAGGACCACGGGTAGGACTTTCTGGGGTCTCATCTGTTAGTCCAGGACGAGTCTTGGTCCTACTGGGATTCGGCGGAGCCCACGGGGGCCCGGTTTTCGACCCCCCGTGTGAAACAAACAGCGAGGAAGACGATGATTCTGATGGGGTTCACCTGCAAGTCGAGGCGGGTATCGATCACTGCACTACCTGCCGGGACCACAGCCGACCGTAACACCATGATAGAGTACCTGAGGACGACTGGGAAGCGCTTTCTCAGCCTGAAAAAGGACAAGATCTGGCTGAAAGATTGTCTCCTCATGTGGGACAATGCACGTCCCCACACTGCCACCGATACCAGGGAGTTCCTGGCCCGGAGGGACGTGGAACCGGTGAAACAGTCACCTACTCACCCGACCTGAAACTGTGTGACAGGTTCTTGTTCTGGAAGTTGAAGCACCTGCTCCGGGAGGACGAGTTTGAGGGCCACGAGGAGGCTACACTCGCCGTTCAGCGGGCGATGAGGAGGGTCAGTGAAGACGAGCTCTACAACCAACTCAGGAAGATCCGGGGACACTGCCACGACGTCATTGCAGTCGGAGGGGATTATGTGTACTGATTGAGAAGTTGTTTTTTTGATTTGATGAAATTTTGAATTTTAATAGGTCGACCTCATTATTTATGGAACAACCTAATATTATAATTTCTTTTTGCGACTAAAAATAATGAATATTTTTTATTTGTTATTAGATTTGTATGTATTTGTTAAGATATTTGGCCTTTTAGTAGATTTTTTTATAAACTATAATGTTTATGTTGTTGTAAAACTTAAAATTTTCTATCACTCTTTTAGTTGCATTAATATGTTTTTATGTCACTAATAAAGGCCTTGCTGCGGATAAAAAATAATTTTTTTTGTCACATTAATATATACGTATCATCATTGAATAATAATATGTTATTTCTACCGGTTCATAACGAAATAATTTCCAATGTGCTTATCATGGAGTTAAACAAATCACATAATATATATGTATACTTTTTTGCTCCCTATAGAGATATTGCTGATGTTTATAATTGAAAATCAAATTAGTTGTTTTTTTACGTTTAAACATGAGTTAGTTAGATAGATGTGTTCGATCACTAAGGGGTTTCTGCGATTCATAATTGCTAAGTAAAATAGCCAATCAATTGGTAGTTTGTTTAGGGAACACCTATGTTCCCTTTTTAATTCTATAAATTTAAGACATAGTTTCACTATGATATTACTTGGGAGCTATTAATTTTTCTCATTGAATGTATTTCCTTCATTCCATTTCAATTTTTCTATTTATTTACTATTATTTTTTCTACTTCAATTAAGAGTTAAAATGAAGATTAATATTTTTTATTTTCAACCTCAAGTTTCTTGGAATATAAATAGGTTCCTTTCGTTAAAAAATACTTGATTGGCTACATCAAAGAAGATTCAAAAGATGAATGAAGTTTTCAAGAGTTATTTATAAAAATACATTTTTAAAGTAGATCTTTTTCAAAATAAATATTTATAATTTGTCTTAGAAACTCAGACAAATAATGCTGATTAGTGCACGACTGTAAATTCTTGGTTCAATTATTTATTCATTATGTTTATTCCCTCCTTATGTTTGGAGTTATTCAATGAATTATTATTCATCTACATTAATAGAATGATTGCATATAATTTGCATATCCTATAAATAATAACATTATATATAACTGCAAACAGTCAGTCCTGGGTTATTTTCTGTTCATTTATTTTGATTGACTCTTCGTTCATTCTTCATAAATATTAATATCTGGACTACTAATGTTTTCTCTGGTATGATAAACAGGTTTGTAGTTTATGTCATGCTGTCATTTCATAAAGTTGATTACTTTTATATTAAAATGTACACTTATTCAATTCAGAATGATAATAGCATGTTATATATCATATATGAGTGACTGTCGAACGAATTGTGACTAACTACTTCATTACCACTGGTATTTTGGCCTCATGACATAATTGTATAAAATCAAGCCTTTTGTAGGGTAAAAGTTTCATAACTTTAAATCAGTCGTCTAGTCATTAGTAATCTTATAGTTACATACTAGTCGTTAAAAAGTATATTTGTAATCATTTATGGTAAACTATTATGAACTGGAGTTGTACGTGGAGATAATTCCTTTGTAATGTATGAGCAATGAAATTTTTCCGGATGAACTATCAAATATAAAAGTCCTCCTAGAAAGCATGCCTTCTACCGTCTTTTCTTAGTTGATCAAGTTATTTGTAGTAAGAATAACCAGCGCACATTTTAATATGTATGGTATCATATCCACTTTATTATGGATATCTGCAGGAAGATCTGACTTACTCTCTATAATTAAGATCCTTTGATTGAATGAATCATATCGGGTTTATAATGGTGCCTCTCAGTATTTTACATTTTAAAAACATTTAAAAAAGTAAAAAAAAACTTAGGAAAAATGTCCTAAATGGGTTTTGTTCTCCTTCCGAAATAGTGGCATATCCTTAGATTTGTCATTCGATGTATTATTATATATTTATTTGTTTTACTTTAAACTATTTGTGTTTAAGATCAAACGTTTTCATTTTTGTGTGTATTTTTTTGCCTTATTGTTTCGACAGATTTGCATCCAACTGGATAAAAATAAGCATTATATGATTAAAATTACTCAATCGAACCGAGGATTGTATCAATGAGGGTAACCAAAATTAACGTTGCTCTCCCGGGATTCGAACCTGCGTCCCAATATTGAGAGATGAACACACTTAATGCACTGAGCTATTGCACTAATTTCTTATGTTTAAATCTGATAAATTGTTTCGATCTGATAATTTTTTTAAATTCGGATAAATTGTTTAAATATGGTTTAATTTTATATTTTGAGATCAAATTTCCAACTAGGATGTTTATTACTTTATACCTCCAATAGTCCATCTCAAAAACACGTTAAAGTTGTATATTAAGCTGTCCAACCAACTATCCTATAACAACCGGTCTCGGGCATATTCCTAAGGTAAATTATTGCATTTAATAGAACATTTTTGGTTTTGTTTGCTGAAGTCACGTTTAGACGGGAATGGCTTGATAATTTATGAGTTCAAAGCATTCCTATTTATCTTTCTAAAAAAGCTTGTGTGCAATCAGGACAAGTTCAAGCGAAAGTTTTCATGGGTCTTCGAGGTTCTAATGACGCCATTTTATTTATGAGCGATGCAAAGAGAAAAAAAAATGTTTAAAGAAGAAGAAGTGTTTATCCTAAGTCCTCCAAAATGATCATTGCCTTGTGTTATTGTCTAAACAAAACAAGGCTTGCACAGGGGGATATATAAAAGTAATAATCAAATTAATAACAATATTAAATGAAAAACTGTTGAAGGTTATTTTTTTTTTTTTGGGGGGGGGGGGAGAAAAAAAAGTTTTTAATGGCATCAGTGGATTTATGCCAGAGAGGATACCATAAGCTATCATTGACCGATAAGGAGGCCAAATAAATCCAGTTTTGTGTCGTCTCTCATCTACTTCAAGGTATTCAAATATAAACATAGATATAAACCCCCCCAAGGAAACACCAACAAAAAACCATAACTTAGACCTTTTATTATATCACTGATGATAATTATCTGAAATTGTCTTTTTATGAAGGAAAGTAGTGGACGGGGGTGACAGCTTTATCAGGTCTTATCTCACACCACTCTTTTTATGACCTCGTATCCTTGAAGAATTCATCAATTAATTTCATAGAAAAAAAACCAAACAGGTGAGCCTCAAAAGAGCATGTAAATTGATTTAAAAAACATGGATGAGGCTTGGATCATAGAGGTCTATAGATTGCTTAGAGGAGGGATAATACTGAGGCTTCGACAGATGACATGTTCATAGAGAAAGTGAGAGGATCAAAATACATCATATGCGATGTATTTTCTTAAAATAAAACATGGACATATTTTTACGAAATGCAAAAAACAAGCGTTGCTATTCTGTGAGGAATGCTCAACATTTTCTTTTATGCAACTTTTCGATAAACATCTGGAAAATGCGCTTTTGAACATTTAATCTTCCTTAAAAAATCCCGCTAAAAATATATCTAGCTACAATAGTTCCTTAGTTTATTATTTAATAAGTATAAAATATATAAAGGGGCAAATAAAATAGTGTTTTCTTTGGATGACAGTAAGAAAATGTTTGATTAGAACTCGTTGATATGCTGGAGTATCATCATTTACGACTAAATAAATATTCCACCCTTAAGAGTCAATTGTGTATTTTCTGAAGCTTTTAGTCATTATTAAAAGGGTTAATAAGAATTATAAACCAGCTTTTATAGTTCTTGTTGCGATCTATTTAGTCAGTTGTTGATTTGGAGGAATATATATATCTGCTCATTGCCTATGAAGCAAAAACAAGCTAAACAAAAAAAGGCGGGTTTCTTATCTTCTTCGTTTTACTCAAACGTCATTTAAGAAAAATACATCGCATATATATTAGTTTTAAGTGATATGCTTTATTTAACTTTTCATTTTAAAGGGATCAATATATTAACTCTATTTGAATACTTTTAAGTGATTAAAAATGTTGCGATACACTCAGCATTGCAAACATCATTTTTTGTATTTGGTATATGTGATGTTTTCTTAAAATGACGCTTGAGAAAAAAAAGGGAAGAGAAGAAGAGAAAAACGCCTTTTTATTTCTAGATATTTTTACTTCATAAGAAATGACCATATAGATATTATTCCTCAAAATTTGACCTTATCAACAACTGACAAATGAATCAGAACACCGAACTATGAAAAATTCTTATATTTTCATATTAACCTTTGAATAATGACAAAAGGCTTCAGAAAATGCGCAATTAGCCCCTAAAGTTGTGAAGTATTATTTAGCCGTATATGATGAGCAATTACTGCTGTTGGTCACTGTGCATATCAACCGGCTCTTATCAAACATCTTCTTACTGTTATCCAAAGAAAAACAATATCTTCTTTGCTCCTCCTTTATTCTTCATATTTTTTTTGTATGAACTGCTTAAGCTAAGGATACCAACTATTGTAGCTAGATATATTTCTAATGGGATTTTTAAGGATGATTAAATGTCCGAAAGCGCATATTCCAGAGAATTAATCGAAAAGTTGAAATCATAAAAAATGTAGAGTATCTCTCATAGAATAGCAAACGCTTGTTTTTCGTATTTGTAAAAATTTGCCCACACTTCATTTTTAAGAAAATACATCACATATATCTTTATGTATACTATATGCTTCAAAATATAAGTTTTTATCGATATAAACTTAAGGGTAGGCCTTTTAATGAAACCTTTGGATTAACAAATATTGACAGGAAAATGAGGGTTTAATGGATAATTTATATTATTAAGATAGAAATGATACTAATACCCTATTTGCAGGTATATGGGTTCATACTCCTCCCTTTAATCAAATAGAACAGCTTTCTAATAGAACTTAAATGCTGATTAATGCTATGAAATAGATATTTTTGAAGAAAAAACATAACATATATATATATATATCGGGAAAAGTGTATATTCCCTATCAATAGAGTGAAAAATCCTATCTGGTGATCCATGAAATTTAGACACATTGCAATTTCAACTATATTGATAAAATTTCAGATTTATTTCTACAGCAAAAAGTATTAAGTGATCAAACTTGCCAATAAGCATCATTACCCCCTGCTTAGTCGTTGATTCTTACCCCTTCATCATTTATGATGGCCTTGAGTCTCCTTTTGAAGTTCTCGCACGCGTTCCGGATGTACTCTGGGGACAAAGCGGCCCAGTGCTACTTGACCAAGTGGTTGATGGTGCAGGCTCGGTTATTGACGTGCACCCAAAAATAATAGTCGATGGGATTCGTGTTTGGGCTCTAGGGGGACGACAAGGTTGTTCAAGAGGGCTTTGCAACGGTGCAGAGGGGTCTCTTCCATATTTTCTGTCAAAAAAGGAATCCCTTCCCCTCAGCTTCCCTCTTCCGTTTCATGCACAATGTGGTTGACAAAAGGTCCTTTGCGTGTGACTTCATCGACTTCAACAGGACTCCATGGCCTCCAGGACGGTTTTTGATCAACTTTCACCTTCCCCCCACTACCAGATCTCCTCTTGCCGCAAATGCTGCACACGGTGGCTTTGAACACGTCAACAGCCTCCAGATGCTGGTGGGCGTCTGATACTCATGTTCGGAATTTGATGCAGTTGTCTTGCTCCGACGCTATTTTCTCTGTAACTATGGTGGCTAAATTCAAATAGTTATTTTACAATTTGTTTTTGTCTAAAACACTTACGTAGGAACCCATCACTTCGATTAACTAAACCTCAAATGAAATAAAAAGTGTCAAAATTTCTGTAGCTCACCTGGTATTTTTTGGAAGTAATTTGATAGAAGATGAAGATCTTCTTTATTGGCGAAATGTTCAGTATGAAAGAAAAAACATTCAAAGCAAAAACCTGTCTATAAATAGCATTTTCGGAACTAATTATGCCATATTTTTGTATGCCATAATATGATTTCCTAGTATGAAATAAAATCAATACCCTGATTGGAATTAAACCTTTAACTAATGCTTACAAGAACTATCTATGTTTCATTCATTTTGAATGATTTGCCGAATGAAATTAAAAAATTGGGATAACATATCTTCAAGTAAAAAAAAAACTACAATTGAATGGATATAAATATTAACTCGTTCAAATCAAAGTATATTGCAATACAAGGTATAGTGACAAAGGGGTTGATCTTCACTCACCGATGTGACGTCATTAAAATGCACTTACAAACGGGACGAATACATACACTAAATATTTTTGATGAGGCCAAAATAATAATAATAATAATATTTATGACGTTTCTAATGAAATAAACATCCCTTGTAAAGATACAAAATAAATATATGTTCATATTATGGGTTTGGATGTTTTGTATAAATCATGGTGTTCCAAATAAAGGAACTTGACTCAGATAAAGTCAGGAAAATAAGCAAAACCGATAGAAAACACTACTAAGTGTCAAAATATATTCCCTTTTGTTAAAGTGACGCAGTAACCGTTCTTCAGGAGATTATTGAGTTAGTCGTACAGTTCGTCTTCGCTGAAACTCGTAATTCTGAAGCGGATGCTTCAACATCCGAAACAGACACCGGGTACTGGGGTCAATATTTTGGTTGTGAGAAGTCTTTTTGACTGATCCTTTCGGATCAGAAACTCCTTTGTTTCAAGAGAAGTGTCAAAATAGGCATTGATCACATCGGGAACCCGTTCTGTGTTAATTGAGGTTACTTGAGCTCTAGGTTGACAATATATCGGTTGTCCGAATAATCGGTGAAGCTAGTACATTTTTCATTTATCAGCAAATTTGGGCTCTGATATCGGCTGATAGGTACTTAGTTAATTTTTGTAGATTTACAAAAAACGGACTACATTTTAGGGCTTTCAAATATAGGTATGGTCTGACATTCCGAAAGAACATTCACTTAATCAAATTAACGAAAATATAGGTATATGAAATTGTATAAGTCAATTATTAGGTACTACATGGGCAAGATGGGACCTAGAGGTTGGGTGCTCATATCTTTGCAACGTCCATATCAACACAGGACTCTATGTGAGGGGGGGAAGAAAAAAAAGAAGAACAACCAATAGTAGTACCAATTATTATATATAGGTATATATGTGTACGTATATATATATATATATATTAGGGCGTAGCAAAAAAATGCTCGAAGCTCCACTCTTCAGGCATTGTTTAGTATACCTTCATAAGCATCTGTGCCAAATTTTATGCAGATTGATGAAGTTTTAGTCTGCAGCATTTTCATTTGAAAATTTGCGTATTTATACTCATACCCAAAACATAAGTATACAAGCGACGGTGAAATATATATTAAAATTTTAAAGAGAAAAAGGGAGATACCTACTGTTTTTCTTTATGCGTTATTATTCAATTTATTATTTTCTTTTCCAAAATTACTACGCAGTTAGGGAGATACTATTTTTCTTTTCAAAATTACTACGCAGTTATTTAGCTAATTCAGTTGCATGCTGGACATTACGTTGTGCATTATTTGTTATATTTTCTTTTGAGCTGAGAGCTTCTATTGCTCTTAAAAGTGATCTATTCAACGAAAATGGCGAAATCAACAAGGTCATTCACACACCATACACTGTTTGGTTCTGCATGTGTTCTTCCAGTGGACAAGCTTCCTTCAAAAGGTGACATGCTAAGATGCTGCTGGCAGTATAAATGTGATTATGGTAAGTTCACCGATGTTGCATTTATTATAAAATTGGCTTCAAAGGACTGCACAGAGATATGGAGAAAAGCAATTGGAGACCGAAAAAATGCTCCACTCCTTAACCAGAACGCAGTGGAGGAAAAGCTAAAAAAATATACAAGAGGGGAATTGACATTAATAAAAACGCGAGCTCTGGAAAGAAATTTTATTTCTTAAAGAATTGAATGAACTTTTTGACATTTGTAACTGTCAATGTCCTCCAACTTCTTGTCATATAAGCAGATGCAAATCTAAGGAATGTGATGGATACCACCTTAACTGTCAGTGCGAAGTAAAAGTTCCTAAACGTGAGGTGCGGTTTCTTTTAGACCAGCGAAGTGACAAAGTTATGGTGATTTCAGGTGTTGACGTTAAAGTGACAAAAATTTGGGAAAAAGCGACGAATAGAGATAATCACCATTCAGAAAGACTAAAACAAGAAATTGAACGGACAAATAAAATTAAAGAGTTTGATAAAGACAATATTGATGAAAGTAACTTTGATTCTGAGATTGATGTTCCTTCTCACAGCTCAGATATAAATTTCATACCACCGCCAGAAACCTTGACAAAGATTGTCTCACAAAACCGAACTAGACTGCCCACACTAGCTGCTACTTGTGATCGATATTTAGTCAGTAATTATGCTGGAGTGGCCATAGCTTCTGCTGCTCTGATTGACTATGGTGTTATTGACAAAGAAAATACGAGACATTTAATTGGACCACATAAATTACGCAATGAAAGGAAAAAATATCGGGATGAGAGGATGCAATGTGATTTGGACAATTTCAAAACATAACTTCTCTTTATTTTGATGGTAAAAATACATTAACTAAAATAATAACAAAAAATGAAAAAACAAACAAATGGACATCAAAATTTATGAAAAATGATCATTATGTTATCTTGTCCGAACCGGACAATGTGTATCTTACACATGTGACACCTAAGTCTGGACATGGAAAGGAAATTTCAAGAGCTGTTCACGAGTTTTTAGTCCAGAAATCTATTGTATGTGTTGGATGTGATGGAACAAACACAAATGTAGGATCAGGCGAAGGGGCCATTCATCATCTGGAGATATTACTCTGCCGTCCTCTTCATTACTTCATTTGCCAGCTTCATAGAAATGAATTGCCCTTTCGTGCAGTTTTTTACATGTACGATGGGAAACCAAGTGGTCCTGTGCATTGGAGTGGCCCCATTGGAACAAAAATAAAGGAAATGGTCTCTGAGCTACCAATTGTTGAATTCGAAGCGATCAAATTTAATAATTTTCCGGTTTTAATCGAAGAAATTATAAGGGATCTCTCTTGGGATCAGAAATATTTATATCGGATATGCATTGGAATTATTAACGGAACCATTGACAAAGATTTGGCTGCTATCGAACCTGGGCCTCCATGTGTGTCAAGGGGGAACACATTGTGGAGCAGAATACTCCGACTATATGTAGCAACATTAAAACCTAGCTACGAGTTGAAAAGGGTAGTGTTTGTAATAATCAAGTTTAGTGCACCAATGTGGTTTTTATAAAGCTGAATCCTTATGCCAAACACGGCTCAAAGAACGTATTTCAATCGTTACAATATATTAAGAAATTAAATAGTGAAGAGAGGTCCATCATTCAGAAAACGATCAAAAGAAATGCTTTTTTTGCACATACAGATCAGCTTCTTCTCTGTATGTGTACAGATGAAGACTTATACATAAGAAAAAAGGCTGTTCTAATGATTAAAAAATTAGAAATGAGAATGAGAAAGAAAATGCACAAAAATCAGAAAAGTAGTGGTCCCAGATTTGAAATGGGAAGCAAATAACTACCACTCCATGATATGCTGGGAAAATGAATAAAAAACTGAACCTCTTTACATAGCAACACTAACAAATCAACAGATTTCAGACATAATAAACGAGCCATTGACCGTCCCAAACTGGCCAAATCATACTCAAGCAGTCGAAAGAGTAATCAAAGTTATGTCTGAAGCATGCACTGAAGTAGCCGGATATCGCGCAAGAGATGGATACATTCAAAGATTAATGTCAAGGAAAATTATGCCACACTTTCGTACCAAAGGAGATTTCAATGTACAAACAAAATAATATGAATATTTTCTATTTAATATACATAATATATAAATTATTTATTTCAAATATAATATGTCGCTTGCTGATATATACTATGCATAGTTAATTTGTTTATATGTGTTGGTATTATGATATTTCTGTTAATTATGTGAAGTTGTAAAATGTAATGTTAAGAATAGAAAATAGAAAAACCAAAAGACCAAAAATAAACTTATTCAAGAGTATAAAACATTATTCAACAAAAAAATATCCAAAAATATAAAATGCTGTCATTATGTGCTTTTTCAATATATTTTGAAAAAAGTCGTGAAAAAAGAATTAAAAATGCTGCAGGGTAAATGACCTTCAAATCACTTCAAATTTCACTCAAATGTCCTTTATGACCCTCTTAACAATGCCTGAAGAGTGGAGCTTACAACTTTAAAATTGTGTGTTTTTGCTGCGCCCTAATATACATATATAATATATGAGAATTCCTTTAATTTGTTCGCCTGTTCGTTCGTTTCATTAGATTTTGACGAAATTTTCAGTGAATAATTTGGATGATTGACATTCCCAGACAATTTGTAATCGCCATGCTTATTTTTATTCGCCAAAAGTTTTTTCTTAAAATTTGAAAATTAGATTTGGAACAAATTTTCGGTGTATGAAATTTAGGTGAAAGTCTGTTGGACTGTTTGATTATTCCTGGAATATTCGTTTTCCATATCATAACAAAAACACAACGTTTACTTCGATTCTTAATATTGGCACGTTAGATTTCGACAAAGTTTTAGCTGGATAGTTTTGGGTTGCTAAAGAATATATCGAATGAAAGATCACTCCGTTGATTTGTAGGCTCAGTTCATTGTATTTTTTCAAGACTTAGTTACACTTTTCTATGGATAAGTTTGAGGTTCAAGAAATAATAAGCCAAAGTGAATATTCATGGATTAATTATCGTTGAAATTCTGATTCTAGGTATATCTCATTATATCTTTTTTTTCATAACAAAAATTGGTTGACATAAATGCATTGCATCCGACAGGATATAAATAAGCATTATAGTATTATAATTAGTCCATCGAACCTAGGATCTTATCAATAAGGTAGACCAAAAATGACCATCCCCTCTCGGGATCGGAACCTGCGCCCAAACATTGAGTTTAACACACACGGCTATCGCACCCCTTCACTTTCACTCAGTTTAATAACAAATGCAGTTTTACAAAAAGTCTAAGTAATGCTTTATGTAGACGCGTTTTACGACACCATGAAGTATTGTAGTTTAAAGTAAACTTCTATGAAATACAGCTTTAATGGGTGAATGTTTGTTTTTTACATATTCAAAATTGAGTTTCAACGAACCAATGAAGGTTACAATTTAATTAAGAAATGAATATTTAAAAAATTCCATGAAATACTAAAAAGTTTTTTTCCTTACATTTTCAAAGTCATTTATAAATATATTCCAAAGACCTGCGTCATATGCCTTGGACTCAAGGCCTATATGAGACCCTCCAGCTCCCCCACCAAAACACATAAGTACTAGGCTCATTTCTCACGGTTTCATGATAATTATCTTGTTATGATTGTTTTGCCACATATATCAGTAGATTTAAATTGACCACAGAGGAAGTCATTGTTTACATGTAGAAAAGGTCGAGTGGATTTAAAAAGGCCAACTGATATATCAGTTGTTTTTACTTGCTGTTTTTAGTGCTTGGCCACTTTTTAAGAGATATTTAAGAAACATCTTTCGTGTCATTTACTTAATAACATACAGGGTGGCCATGATAAATGTGACACTTTCTTAAAAATAAACTATTTCAAGGCATCTTTTACATTATAAAATAGAAAAATTCCAAATAATTATTTTGTATAGCTGTTAGCTTCAGGTTTAATCAAAATACCAGGTGTAACGAAAAAAATGCACACTACGGACCTGGCATTTCAACAAGATATATTTCAGGAACCACTTTGACAACATCCACAAAACTTTGCCTCTCCAAATCATCAATGTAGCTTCCCCGAAGAAGCAATGATGGTCTTCAAGTGGCTCCGGAAATCTCTGCCGGAGTTCCAGATATAATCCTTTGTCATGGCATCTCAGTGATAATAAACTGTGGCCATTAGCACGTTGATTTTGATATGGCTAACAATGCAGCAGGCCTTACTTTCAACATGAATCCAAAAAGTGTAGTTCAGGGGATTGACATCGGGTGATTCGTCCTTGACCAGAATGGGAAATTCTCCTCCAACCACTTCTGGACCTTGCTGTAGATGTGGACGGGACCCATCCTGTTGAAACACTTCATTCATGTTTGGATAGTTAGCCTGTACCCATGGAAGCAAGCTGTCTTCCAAGACTTTAATGTAGTCAGCCCAAGTGAGCCTGTATCTTGTTGGAAACCAGATGAGAGGTGCTAACTTTTTATTAGAAGTCACAATGGCCAATGAAATGCCACTGGCAGGGTGCTTGGCGGTGCTGAGTGATCGGATGGACTCTTTGATATCTTCAAAGATTTTTTTTTTTCATTCTTCTAGGGTATCTTACATTCCGTACGTTGCAAACGTACATTATATCAATTTTGTACTCTCAAACACATAATAAAAGCAATAAAGGAATACGCCCATAAGGCAAGAAATTAAGAGTAATAATAAAAATAAAAGGGAATTTAAAAGATCTGGTTGATAAAATAGTGGCAGCTTGATCTTCTCAGTCCACACGAAGGGAAAATAGATTGTTTACATTTGTACTCCCCATTGTTGTCGTTTGACGCACTAGAGACCGAACGAAGAGTTTCTATATGTCTTCCGACGAGGCGATGGAGACCCACAGGGAGTCCAGATCCGCCCGTTCTTGATGCATAGAGGACCCTTTGAACCGTGGATACCAGATGCTCTATCTCATAGGCTTCCTGATAGGTAGGCGAGGTCGACACAAGCCAGTCCGGAGGGGTTAGCATCACCCCATATGCTCCAAATATTACTCCTTCCACCGCTTTGATGGCTGGGGCGACCCTGGGACAGAAGTAAAAGAAGTGGAACGAAGTCTCCTCGACCTTCCCGCACCAATGGCAGCTCCGCTTCCGGGGATCCACATGGGACTTATTCATGAATAAAGAAGACGTGGCCAGACGGTATCTAAACCATTTTTGATGAGAGTCTGTGAAGCGGTTCTTCATTATTATATTAGGACTCCGCAAGCGTTTGTCTGCCTCAATGCCTAGATTTCTCAGTCGCCTACTTACGATAAGAAACGGACGTCCACAACACGACATAGACTTTCGAACCGTCTGATTGTCTAATTCAGCAAGAGCGATATAGAAGGGAATTGGTGGTCCAATAGGGAGCTCCTTTATTGATGTAAGAGAGCGACGCTTTTGTAATCGCCAACACAAAATATAATTTCTTATGTTTACTTTTCTTTGGATGAATTCTCCAACAGACGTGAGGTAACCCTCATTGAAGAACTCCGAAGAACTGTTCAACGATCCATTATGATTTAGAGGCTCGTTTACCCCAAGAAGAGGAAGGACCTTGTGCATAGTGGATTCCCAGGATGAAGCCATCTTCTTCCAGTGGGGACCACACGACTTTACGGCCTTTAGAAGTTCCAATGGACCCATGAAAATTCTCTCGAGGAAGTGGTGACCAATTATTTCATAGAAAATGTGTTTTATTCTAATTGCCCAAATGTCTTCGCTTTTAGGGAACCTCCGCAACCACGAAAAGTTCAAGGATTTCCACATGGACTCGACGTCAAGCGATCCCAGACCCCATTGAGCGACACTAGACCTACTCTTGGCAATGTAGGGCTTGGAGCTGCCCCAGACAAGGGAATCCCTTTGTACATATATTTCCTTGCACAAGGTCTCTGAGAAAGGTAAATATCTTATTATGTGAAAAACTTTGGGGAATACGTTAATGTTCCAGGCAATTAATCTTTCGTAACGGGAGAGTGGGGTCCTTTTGTAAAATGTGACAGTTTTTTGGAGAATGTCAATAACTTTAGTTCCATTAACTTTTTCAGAGTCACCTGTAGAGCTGGCTACCGTGACACCAAGGATATTTGCCATATTTACATAGACAAACCCCATGTAGTCAGTCCTCAATAGTTCCTCACAGTTTGTTAAAACCTGGGTTTTTGTAACATTGACTGAGAGGCCGGAAGAAATCGTAAAGTCCTCGATAAGCTCCAAGGATCTCCTAATGGACTCTTTTAATATTTCCGAGGATCCAGATAACAAGAGGGTAAGATCATCTGCATACATGATGCATTTAAAAAATTTCCCTTCTACATCTATCCCTTTTATAGATTTTTCTTTGGTTAGCTTCTCCAACAGCCCATTCACTGAGATTATGAAGAGAGAAGGTGACAATGAATCTCCCTGCCTTGCACCTTTGTAAATATGGACGGTATCATGTTTGCCTGGGAGGTCTAGCTTTGAGGAGGAGTTCCGCAATATAGCCGAGATCATGTCTACAAAGCCATCCGGGAAACCATACTTGTAGAGTTGCTCCAAAATAAACTTATGCGATAGATTGTCGAAAGCTTTTTCGAAGTCAACCATTAACGCTGCATAATTATCCCTTGATCTACACAGTAGTCGATTGCGTCTTGAATGGACCGTGGACAATCCTCAATATAGCGACCAGGCATAAATCCTTTTTGGCAAGGAGAAATAATTTGGGGGAGTGACTTATGGATCCTTTTATTTAATATTCCAGTGAGTATCTTATATGAGGAATTTAAAAGAGATATTGGCCGGTAATCTCTAATGTCTTCTCCCTTTTTACCTTTTTTCAGGACCAAGGTAATTAGTCCAGAGCTCATAAAGTCAGGAATGAAACCTCTCTTGAAGATATCGTGGAAGACTTTTTCCAAAATCGGAGCCAGGGGAGCTGCAAAAGTCTTATAGAACTCATGAGGGAGGCCCGATGGTCCAGGCGCCTTATATTTTTTATTGTATTTATTTATGTAATCTAAATCTCCTCCTGAGATATTGGGGCATCAATACCTCTGAATAAATTTTTATTTTCGCAGTGGATAGACTTTTGGGTGTCTTTGTCTGGTATAGTTAGAAGTGGTTTCCATCTTTTTATGTCCTTGACCAACCTCCAATGATAACAAAAGTCACATATTTTCGTTTCTGAGCAATCTATGCAGCTATATAATTTTGAAAAATAATTAGAGGCTTCATTCGACACAATTGTTGGGTCATTAGAGATATCACCTGAGTTTAGTTTTAGTCTAGTAATCTTGGCCTTGAAGCAGATTTTTCCAAGTACTTGAAGGAGGTTTTCCCTTTAATATTTAGGTTAATAATTTCCCTCCTTAGTCTGATCATAGTCCCTTTGTTCTCATATTCGAGAAGTTTATCCAGGTCCATGTTTTTTTCCACACAGTTATCGCTTATATTTTCAAAATGTTGTATTTTCTTCTTCCTCTCCTCAGCTTTTTCTTTTCCTTTTTTACAAAGACCTTCTTTGCATAGGACTCAATATTTCGTAGGGCATCCCATGGTGAGGTGATTCCTTCGTACATATCTGTTTTTCTTTTATCAATCATGTCAGATATCTCATTCAGGCATTCTTCTGAGTCGAGCAGGGAAACATTCAGTTTCCAGTGCGATTTACGAGGTTTTGTTGGTCGAAAGAAAGATGCAAAAATTGGATGATGGTCTGAAATATAGCATGGCAAAGTTTTGAATTCTTTTAGGAGATTTGAAATTTCATATGTAGAGAAAATATAATCGAGTCTACTTTTTATAACTTTATTGCCTTTAGTTATCGTATGGAAAGTCATTTTAGGTGACTCACCATCCTTATTTAATCCCAGGTCCACTAGATTTTTTTGGGCAATATTTTTTCTATATCTTTAGCGTTTGCTTTATTATTGGAACCCTTGTATCCACATGCGTCTCTTTCCGGATTTCGTGTAATATTTAGATCCCCAATCAGGATCATTTCATTCCCTTGTGGGGAGGATAATTTCGGATTATATCGGAAAACCAACTGTTTGCCTCATAATTAACACCATATATCCCGTATAATGTTGTTTTCTTCTGTAAGAAGTAGAGGTCCAAAATTACGTAGTTGCCTTCTACGTCAGCAGCTACTAATGTGGGCTTTAAGCACTTTTTGACTAAAACGATCAGCCCCCTGGAAGGATGTGAAGTTACCTTCATTGCTTTGGCAAAGAAGATTTCATGCGAATTAGGGATAAGTTTTTTATGTAGGTGACGTCATCCAATCGTGTGTCAACAAGGACTACAACATCTGGAAAATGACAGGAAAACTCGGAGGGAGAGGCAGTATTTAAATAATGTAGAACTTTTTTGTTCTTATTATCGAAGCTAGAGAATTGACGTTATCCCAAAGATCAAATACAGGTCGTTCTGCCTATTTCGCACTTGGTCAACTGTTCAGTCTTCTCATAGTGAAAATACAATATGTTATATATATATATCTATATATCTATATATTATTATGTTATATATATATTATATATGTTATGTGTGTTTATATGCATAAAGTGATAAAATAAGTATCTAGTAATATATATATATTATTTATATATATATATATATATATATTTTTATACATAAAAGTAGCCTGTCCCGTTTTAGTCAATCGCTCCAATTTTTTTGCTCCACCCGATTTTCTGCTGCACAGTGATGAAAAAAAGAGATTGGCAAAGTTTTAGCCTCTAAAGGCTATTTTTGTGACTACACCAAATTTCAAAAAGGCATTTTTTGGGTTAAAAATGGCAATTTTTAAGTGGTTGTGTGTGCTGTTTGAGTTTTAGTAAATCGAGTGAAAGAAGTGCTTGAAGTCTTATCTTTCAAAATATATATATATATATTATATGTATATTATAAATTTGACTGTTTTTTTTTTTTGTTTGTAGTTGCCACTAGATGACAGTAAAGTAACAGTTGAAAGTTTTCTGTGAGTTAAATAGTAGTTAATAACAAAGGGGATTGACAACATTGATCAAAACGAGTTCAATCCCTCTGAGAATGGAACGTACCTTGCAATTATGATATATTGGCTGTAAGGTTTTTTCTGTTTAACTGTTTGACGTCCTTTTATGTCCTTTGGACTTTGTCCACATCAGGAAACAATATTTCAGATAAATGATGTGATGATTCAGTTTGTTGAAGCGTTTCCTAGTCGTCTTCAATACTGTATTATTGTCTTCCGATAGACTCTGATTCCTGAATGAGACTCAACCCCATCAGACATCATCGTTTCCTTGTCGTCATTCAAACGGGGAGTGGTCCCCACCCACACCTCCCCAATATAGACAAAAAGGTGGTAGAATTTTTTTTAATGTGCTATATATATATTAATTATCTTATATATAAACATTGACTTTAGTGTAAATGTTTCCCACCTATTATGAACGTTATTTCTATTTTCAAACAAACTTCTTATAAAACGGCGTTCTTAGTCTTTTCAATTGTCAAGCCTTCTTAGAGTTATAGACAATTCCACGACCTCTTACCCAAATAACCTTCTCAATATTAAATGCTGGAACATATATTGTTGATTTGATTCAAGAACACGACTCTAGAATTAAGCTTCATTGTTTCTTATTCGGTCATTTGGTTAGCTAAAACGGTCTTCAAGAGTTCTTGATTTAGTCCATGTTCCTCTTGTCTACTAGGTATACAAACAATTACACACACAAAAAAAAAAATCTTGACATGACTCAGGTAAAAATATTGCAATTCTCTCTTTTGTTAAAGGATTGGGAGTAAAATGTCATGTCAATTGAGCAGACGAGTGTCGTCCTTTTGTATAATATAAAATAACCTACGTGGTACTATTTCATGTAGTATAATCAAACTGATGGTCATACTACTTGAGTCATATTTACTCTAAGCATGAATATAACAAATAATAATAAAATATTCTCAATGCTAATCGTTTTTTATGTGTGTCCAGTGGCCCTTAGGGAATATTTTGTCCAAGGGGAAGAGCAGTCCGATAGAAATCTAACAAGTAGTGTCTTGTCTATTTTTGCAATCAATTCCTCGTTCTTTGCCGCTTCCTATCATATATCTCTCGTATTGTATACTTGATAATAATAATAATTTGTTTCTTTGTGGACAATGGGACTGCAATGGTGCTTGTGATTTGACCACTGCGTGAATAATGAATAAACAGGAATAATACTATGTAGAGACTGCAGGAACAGATGTGCAGCTTACATATGTATGGTGTGGAGATAATCCAGCGATATTCTAGTGACATGCATGATGAAATAGAAGCCTTTTAATGGGGGTTAAATCAAGCAAATCTCTGGGAATTATTATTCATCATTATTGTGATTCTGTTCTCCTCTTCCCAATCACCCAATCACATCTACAAACTTTTTTATGAGATAATTTTAACTTATTATCATTATTTATTATATACACATCATAATCAATTAAAGATCTTGCTGAAGAGAATAAAAACTTCAAATATAATTATTATTGTTTTTAACAAAAGTACGACTTTGTTTAACACCGTATGAACATTTACGCCAAATATTTTCTTTCAGAACTGTATAAACACAATAAAATATATACAAAAACTAGAGGCATATATACACTCAGAGAGTGCAAACCTCCGCCGTCACGGGTCCTTATGAGCCTTCCGAGGCGGATTTTTACGACTGGGCGGCGTAGAGGGACGGGGGAGGGTTCCCCTCCACGGAAATTCTGAAAGGAAGACGCTACCGGCACCCAATTTCACAGCACAGCGACATCTATTGCCAGAGTAGGCTACTTGAAATATTTATTAGTATTTAGTTCATTTTGCATCTTAATTCTGCACTCAGAGATGCCAAAATTTAATCACTTGTTTCTTTGGCATTTCCACAACTCCACAAAGTTTCATCGAACCGTTCCGTACTTTTGAGTTATCCTGCTACAAACAAACAACCAACCAACGGCCATGAAACAGTACCTCCTCGGCGGAGGTAAAAACAATCAAACAGAGGCATATACACTCAGAGAGTGCAAACCTCCGCCGTCATCCTTATAGCCTTCCGAGGCGGATTTTTTCACGACTCTGCTAAGGGACGGGATTCCCTCGACGAAATTTCGAAGAAGACGCTCCACCATTTCACAGCACAGTGCATCTATTAAGTAGGCTAACTTAAATATTTATTAGTATTTAGCTCATTTTGCATTTAAACGCACTCATAGATGCCAAATTATCACTGTTCCTTTTAGGCTTAAACACTCCAGTTTGAAAAACATGATCGTTCATAAATTTTTAATGTGACTAAAACCAACCATCAAACCACGTCAGTGTAAAACAATCTTCCTTCGAGTCTAAAAAGTTGCCATTGGGCATAATAGTTACATTTGTAACTATCTAAAAAATATAAATAAATAAAGAAACATAAAAATTAAAAAAATATATACAAAATATAAAATAAATAAAAACAAATAAAAACAAAATGCCCATACAGAATGGATTATATGGGACGCTGCGTCCAATGGCCCTAGCTGCGGTCCTGGCTGAGTGAAGGGTATGGCCGGCCGACCTCAAGGCCTTAGACAAGTTCCACACAGATTTTGCGTGACATGCAAAGTAGCTGTCTCCCCTCCCAAGTGGTTACGCCACTGAAGTTGTGGACCTCATGGGCCTCCTCGGGATGGGGAAGACGAAATCACCAATCGGGTCCTGGCAACCGTCGCTCCCATGGCTACCGCCTTGGCGGCCACCTCGGTAGAGGGAGGAAAGCCTGCTCTCTTCAAGGAGGTCCCCGATGTGTGATGAATCCCTCCTCTTACACCCAACGATAACAACGATGTGTATTGTAGAGGGGATTACACCTTGTATATTTTTTAAATATATATTGTCAAAATGGCTAATTATATTTAGATTTGAGATCGCATCAAGGAAAAAATAAATACACATATCATTCTAAGACTTTCTTCGATCACTCTTAAATTATTTGAAATAGACACTTTGGTTTATCCAGAACAATGCACCAATCAATCCCCTAAAATATGTTTTCCTTTGTTTTGAGGTCGATCGTGTAGGTTATGATCATAATTTAAAAACCTTCCCATAAGGTCAAAAAACCAATTATTTCAATAAAAGTCCAGACTGGAAAATAGAGGAGCTAATATGTTGCATCCAGCGAATTATTTATGCAGCGAGAACTAACTCTTCAAAACTCCCATGTGGATTGATTGAGGAAGATTTCTTTTCCTCCCAAGATTTCCCTCCGGAGGAGCTGAATAACGACGGAGGCAAAAGCGAACACTAATATAAACCCAAGACATCTCTTAAGTTGTATTTTTTTAAATAGTTATATCTAGGAATGTTCTTGATTTAACCGAATTTTTTTAATGTTTTATGATCGTTTCTCCTTTTTTTATATCTTAGTACATTTAATGGCAAAAAAATATATTTTTTAAATACTGTTAGCCATGTTACATTTTTAAACGTTTACCTCAGTTTTCGTGCAATTTTTTTTTTTGTATGTATTTTAAAACTCTGGACTAATAAAAATAAAAAAAACACAAGTCCAGACTTGGATGCGCAGTTTGGTATTAGTTCACATTTTGATATTTAAAAAACAATAATGTGATTTGTACATATTATATTTTGGTTAATATTTTTTTTATTGTTGACACTTTAAGTATATTTGTTTGTTATTAAAAATAGTTATATTTGCCTTGATCCATGCTTTTCAGCCTTTCATGCAAACTTTTTTTTCTATTGTTAAATGAAATTGTATTCGTGTTCATATGAATTATACTATTCAAATTATTCCATCGAGTTTGGAATCTTTCGTTCAGATGGGAGTGTCAAAGGGTATTATAACATAGTTGCTTTTACATTATTCGACCTCGCTGTCTATTTCAATCCAGCTAAATTTATTAAGGTAAGCTTCTGACCTGTTATTTCATCTATATTTAGTATTATAATATTTTTTCCTGTGCCTCAACACCGTTTTAAAGCCTGTGAGTCGATTAATCATCAGACCAACACTTTTTTTCGACTTTAGTCCCTGTAGGAAGATTTTCAGTTCTTCACATTTTTTCAGCTTGCAGTGATTGGTACTATTATTATAGTAGCAAGTTTTACGAAATAAATAAATATATAAGTAAAGAGAAGAATGCAAGAATAACAAAATAAATCCAAAATACTATTTTCAAGACTTTTAAGGTCTTAAAAAGGAAATAAATTTAAAACAAAATGCTTATTTTTATGTTATATTACACAAATTTTTCTTTTTACTTATTGTTACATTAGAGCTTAGACTACATGGAGGACCTTCACGATTTTCGTTCCGCTCACAATATAGACGAATAATTTATTTTTATAATCAGATTGAGGGCAAAACAAAAAGTTTAATAATCATTTGCCCCACATTCGTTCAAAAAACCTAATACATTTGGCATTCCCCTTAATGACAAGTTTCCGCTTCGATGACTTTCAAAGAGTACATCGCTAAGCGGAAGTATTTTTTTATGTACCACTCTGCGTTACACTTGAATGCATATTTAATCTACCTCTATGATGCATTATTGCCAAGGCAATTATTTACGATGAGTATCGTGAAGTTAATGTTAGTCAAATGTAGAGCACTATTAATATGACAAAAAGAGGTAACTCACAAATTAAATAAGGGATTTAAAGAGTGCTGGTAAATTGATAGTTTGGGAATGGGCTCGTAAATGGAGCATTCCTTTAGATATCAAGGCAACAAGTGAGCAATGGAATGCATTTTGTGGGATGATGGTCCTTTACAAAGACCTATATATATAATATATATATATATATATATATATATATATATATATATCATATTGTGTCTTGTTGAGTTGAAACTGTTATTTCCTATTTGCCTATGTCCAGAAAACATTTGCTTTTGTGTTCATGATAATACAATTTTGCAAAATTTAACTATTCTAATAGGACAAAGTGGTATATTTGAATTTTCAATTGAACAAAATGTATTTTCAATTGAATAAATGTATAATGAAATAATAGCATTTATTTATTCTAGATTTACAATAGTGAGACAAAAGACACATTAGAAACGAGTAGTTTTTTTTAAGATTTACTTGTATCTGCAGATTACTTTCCCGAATCAGCCCCAAATATAGTATCCATCATTTTTTCATTATTACACCCCTTGTTAGCTGGGCTTGAAGTCCAATATATCCTGGTTTAAAGCGTTTGCCTTGCTCCTCGGAGTACGCTCTCATGTTTTTCCTTAAATAAATGAAGATGGGCGTTCTGGGACTTCCTGCAACCCAGCAGTTTTTTTGCCGTAGTTTGTCACCAAGGTTTCAACAAGCTCCACATAATTTTCGGCCTTGTTATTACCTAAGCAACCCCGAACTACTACAACAAAGCTACCCCATGCTGTTTTCTCTGTACTTGTGTTTTTTTTGGGAAACTCCTAGCCCTGCATGACTTTTATATATATATATATATATATATATATATATAGATATATATATATATATATTAGATATCAAATGATAGACCCCCCTGCGAATATTGCATGATTAGAAACTAAATTATCGTGGAAATGGATTTTGGTTCGCGGCGAATTACTTATGCTTAGAGCCTTCACTGCAAAGAATTTCAAATGATTTGAAACTATATAGGAACGTAACATCACGTTTAATTCTTACAATTTTCATTTGAGACCCACTTGAACTTTTTGGGGGGTAATGTAGGATCTTAAAATTCTGTTTGCTCATTTAATGTTCCTAGAGACCTTTTGGAAAAACTTGAATTCGAAAATTTTCCTGTTTGTCGACTTATTGTAACTTTTGGGATTATACAAAGGTACATCGAGCAATATAAGCACTTATTGTGTAAGATTATTTGCAGCCTTTACAATGGGGAAGATCCTTTTTCACTCTCAGTAAGAGGATTAAGGAGGACCTTAGTTCAAAAGTCAGTAGTCAAATAAGTTTTGGTGAAGATCCCACTTAAAAAGTTGATGACTAAAGTGTTTTGATTTTTTTTATGAAGTTATTCTTTCTATAGATTGAAATAATTAATATAATCAGTGATACCGCTCGTTTCATTGTTCCTTACTTTAAAAATGAGAGAATAGACATAATATCCCATTAAGCATGCCCGGAAGTCTTGATACATCAAATCCTAGGCAAGGGTCTACATTGTTTGACTTCATATTGCATAAGTTATCCCCAAAGCTCCTGCGCTCCCATTTCCGATCGGTTAAGGAGGGAAAGTCGGAATCAGCGTCATGTCCTCATCATCAAACATCCCAACCTTCTCCCCTAGAGACATCAATAAGAGACTCTTCAATGAAATGCTATAGTCCAAACAAGGCTCAGTTAATATAAAGAAGAGTACAAGTCATAACATGATGAATATAATAATAATAATATACAAATTGAGACTCTTTACCTCTCTTGTAGAGATGCCAGACGATAGAGTGCAAGAGACATTTAATCATCGTTACTCCAGCTGGCTTCGCATCGACTCCTGATTGCAAGCATGCTGATCATTCAGGGAGAGGTATTCCAAAGGCTCCTTCTTCGCAGAATGACGGGTTTAAGTGCAACTCCTATTAAACAATGAATCAATGTTAATAAATTGACCAATGTCAATGGAAGGGATAAATATAGAATGAAGTGATAACACTGTCCATATTATTCCACTAAACCTCTCCTATAGCTGTCTTGGTAGGCACAACTTTTGGAAGAACCCAAATGTCATCTGCAAGAATAATAATTATCTCATCTCATGGGCTCTGATCCATGTCACTTACGAATCCTTTAAACGTACTCCTTCTTTGCCACATATTAATTATATATATATATATTACCAATAGATATAAATCTGTTTTTGGACAGTATTATTAGGTGAGGAACAAGTGTGTGATGTGCGGGGGGGGAAGACGACAAAACAATTGCCCATGTCTTCAAAGACTGCAAAGAAATCAACATGCTTTGGGAAGGAATGGACAAGACCTTTGAGGAAAGTGTGGGAGGACGATCAACGCGGGATGAGAAGCTCTACGGTTTTCATCCCCAGTCGAAGATATTCAGAACCGCCTCCAAAGTATTACCAAATTTCAAACTTTGATGGCAATATGCATATTTTACCAAAAATAAGGTTACGCATTTCAATTGTCACCGTTGCTTTAAATGAATTTAATTTTTTAGAGTGTTTTTGATGATATTTTTTAAAGACACTGTCCTTTTAATACTTTTTGTATATGTTCATTTTTCTCTGTTAAAATTTACATCAGGATAATAAAATATATGTGAAAAAATTTATATAAATATATATATAGATAATTCTAATACTTCAGACCAAAAAAATGTTTTTTTTTTTCATATATAATAAAGGAACCTCACTCTACACTATCAGACGTATATATATAATATATATATAGAGAAACTATAGTTCTGAATTTAAAAATCATGTTTATTGGTTAGGTCCCTACTATGAACTATCACTAACTTTAAGAAACAAAGAAAACAAAGGCGGTTTCTGTTACATGCACGCAATTTTGCTGCACGATCCATGAACTCTCTGTATTACCCAAAATGGAATATTTTTTCTTAAAATATTAAGAATATAGTTCCATATTACTATAATTTTTTGAGGTAATGTATACATGAGTCTATGGATCCCACGTTCCGTCTCACTTAT
>CP045894.1:26816855-26891498 GCA_013387185.1 Caligus rogercresseyi
AAAAAACTCCTTGAACCAAAAAATAAAATATTAAAAATCCTATTCATCATGGTTTATTATAACAAGGGAGCAACATATATTTAAGAAAGTATCCGACGATTATGCAGGTTCGAATCCCGAGAGGGGATGGTCATTTTGGTGCACCTCATTGGTTAGATCCTAGGTTCGATAGACTAGTTTTAATGCTATAATGCTTATATACATATATTCTATCAAATGCAATTCTATCGAACCATATAGGCAAAGAAATATATCTGGAGTTTACTTCATTTTTTGAAGCTATTTGACAATATATATTTTATTTATTTATTCGCCTTTTGTTATATTCGTCTATTCCGCTCTGAATATTTCTTTATTGTTAACATATATTGCAATAAAAAATCATTCAGTTTGAAGAATAATATTTAATAATGAATTAAATATTTTTTCATTCTCCTACTTTCATATTATCCCTAGTAGTAATTTCAAAATCTTTGATGCTACGATTAATGAGCTCTCTCGCTAACAAGCCTAGACTGTATTTTGTTAATCAATCTATGAAGATCTCCAAGAGAGATGTTTACGAAATATATCGATTTTTTGCATTTCCGGTCAATTCATAGCAAGAACTACGCTTTATTTATGTAAAACTTACATTTCCATGGATAATTTGGAAATAACAAGAATATAAATAAAAACCTCAACGATTAAAACCGCTTAATGTGGCAAGAAATAAAAGTTAAAGGGAACGTCATCTATATTTAATGCACAAAAGCATCCACATATAACTTATTATTGAGTATATCTTACTTCAAACCACTCCAAACAAGTGGACCACTTCTTCATGTTATGCATTTATTTCATGACCTTCGAAACATTATTTAATATGATTTTTTTTTGACTAACATATGAATAATTCATAATAACTTTTATTTATATTGAACCATGTCAGGATATATAGATAGTATATAGGATAAATAATCTTTTTTGATATCATTTTCCTAAACTTATTTTTCTGGTGTTCTAAAGTAAAGTACATATTTTAAAGGAGAGAGTTAATGTTTATAATCTAAATTCTAGTTTGTTTGTAAAATTTATTATTGAATTATTATGCGTTACTTTTAGTTTAAGCTTCTTAAGCTCAACATTCTGATTAAATTTACGTTTATAACCTGCATAAGCTGTATTTTTCCATAACCTTAACCTATGCATTATATAGTAAACTACTGTTTAGATATGGTTCTTAGAGATAGAAGCTACTAAAGATCCAAGAGTCAACTTGATCACAAAGATACCCTTTCCTAAGCCAGGTATCTATATTTGATAATTTATAAAACATTAATCGTCCGCATGGTGAAGGTAGTAGGAATACAACAATATAATATATATATTTTTTTTTATAGGTTTACTCTGCCCCATCACTTTAAATATCACATTCTTAGAACGAAATGTATAGTTTAAATTTAGAAAAAGGTAAATATAATACAATGTATAAATATACTTAATACGACGTGAGAGATTCAGCGTCATGTCCGACGGAAGAAATATTAGAAATGATCTCCTCTGATGAGGAGTAAAATACACAAGGAATCCCTCATTCCCTCATAGAGATGTGCAAAAATCTGCTTAGACATACAGGGAGTGAAACATCAATCACTCAGTCTTATAGAAAATAAGTAATAACGTTACTTCAAACCTAACGTCACGATATATGTAAAGAACAGTATTGATTCAAAATCATATTAATATTTTGAGAGTATGATATTTAATAATGTGTCTAAATAGGCTAAATATTTATTTATTTTAATTTTCCGTTTTTAGTATTGCTCATGGTTGCACAAAAAAGCACATTTCCTCTGTCAAAGCATGAATTAGTATATTATTTTCCCTTTTCTACTAACAATAAAGAAAAAGCAAACAAAGAAGCTTTCCTTTAATATTGTGAGTATGACTTCCTTACCTGTATGAAATAAAAATCGTTAAGGATCTAAGCTTAGTTTTTTCGTTTATACCTCAGAAGGAAAGCAAGAGAGATTGTTTTATAATACAATATTTCAGACAATCAAAAGAGCTACGAAATAAATAACTTCATTCCCAAACCTCTCTGAAACTCTTACCTGAAACAAGAAATTAAATAATAATTAATGAAAGTTACAAATATAAATAAAAAGTAATATATTGTTTATATGACTTTATGTTTCAAGCGTGATTCTTAAAAACTACAAAAATGATTTATAATATATGGATTATTTAAGAATAAGTATCTTATTCTTATACGTTTATTTTTACATTATACGTAGGTGCTTCATATCAAAAAGTGTTTCGAACGATACATGTGAAATTATGATGGGTTTTTGTAAAACAGCCGTAAACAAAAAAAGTGTATAGAACGTGTAGTCATATTTACTTTTATTAGAAACGTCTCTGGACAAAGCTATTAGTCGAATAAAATATTTGCATACGTCATTTGTCTGATTTTAATCATAATGATCTAAAGTTGTTGAAGTCTGACTGAAAAATAGTTAAATACTTTATGTAATCCGTTCAACATATTTTGTTGGTGCAATTTCGTTATATATTATAATATATATATATAAACAGACAAACAAAACGTTATCTACGACTTTTATAGATGCTTTAACTTGTTCACAGATGGAATATATATTTCAATAGATATATCAAGAAATAACTATAAAGTTCAATTAATATAATGATATAATTGGTCTAAAATACTACCGTCGATGATAAATATGTATAAATATTTTTAAAGCAATAACTTGTATCCACCAAATCCACAAATCGTACTAATTACAATATTCTAATATATCTTATTTATGCTCAAGACAAATGTAAACTAAATACTTTTTGTAAGCAAAACACCACTTAATGATAAATACACTTTCCTTCAAAATAATTAGCGAATGATTATATATACATAGTCCTAAATACCTATTAAATTTAAGGTTATGTTCAATGTAATAAGTACCAGCAAAAATTACATAAATTAAACTTTTCCTATTGTTAATGTGTTAAAGGATATCAAAATATTGTGTGTTCCATACGAAATACTATTTGTTTTTCAAATTCTCCTCTTATTTGTTAAACTTATATGGTTATTTATTATATTGGTAACTTTTATCTATTTAGTATATTATGTAGTCACACGGACGCTACTAAATAGTATACACAGTGTGTTCCATCAAAAATGTAATTTTTAAGTTGCGAATTAGTAGTACTTAAATATGTAAAATTGTCTGATAGTTACATAATTTTAGAGGAAATAATGGAATTTATGATTATTAAGCATCATTGTCATAATGTAAGAGTAACTTCTTCTGAAACCTTACAAAAGTTGCTGGAAATTACCCCCTCCAGCTTGAAGACAGAAGGACGCACGCTTCAGGACATTTTTGCAAACGTTTTTGATCGTTCCATGGCTATATCCTTCAACAAATGCTTAGACACATCTTATGGGAGACTCTATGAAATCTGATTTTTACATATGAACTCGAGTTTGTGCAACAGTCCAGAAGTGGAAATACAAAAGGTTGATATCTGGACTCTGAGGTGGCCAAAGATTTTTCGTCTTTCATTTAAAAATACTAAGGCTGCATTGTGCAATGTAATGAAGCACTTCTGGCATTCACCAAAGTGAAAACGAGTTGCAGAATGGCGCAACATGGGCCAAGTTATATATTGGAGCAATCTGAGATATTAAAAACCATTCGTCACTGACGACAAAGGGTCATCATCGTCAAAGAATGTATGAGTGATTAATAATGGCAACACCATTCCTATCATTTTTTGATAGATACTTCAAGGATTTTTATTTGTTCACACTACGTCCTTTCTTGCATAGGGGTTTTGATGGTGGCAAAATAACTTCTCGTCAGTCCAATTTATTCTATCAACAATGTTGGATGGTTGGTGCAGAATCTAATAGACTCTTTACGCTTTGTGGGCAACAGTTAATTGTTGAACTGAAGTGTAATGATAAAAACGGAATCGAAGATCATTTACTGTGGGTTTCTTAAAAAAGCTCTTCAACTCCTGAATCACTACTACTGTTCTTTTTTATTTTATTTTATTTTTTTTCTTGTGGATGAAACCAGTCGCATTGATTTTATCAAGAACTCTTGTGAACTGGATCAACTAATAAGATTTCGCTGCACTTCCTATGATCTTGAAGTGAAGTATAAATTCTAGGCGTACATTTTTCAGGTTGCAGATGGTTACCAAACTTTTATATATTGATGAAATTCCCCTCATTACGTACAAAATGGTGTATCCATAATAAATTTGAATTATTTTAAGTACTTCTAATTCGCAATTTAAAAATTACATTTCCGGTGGAACACTCTGTATTGTTGAAAACAAAAATATTTGAAGCATATTTGACATTTAAAAAAATAAAACTATTAAGTTCGAAAAACTTTATATTGTATTATCCAAATATGTATTCCAAATTTGCAAAAAAGGATAAATAAAATATGCATCTTAACTACTCTTGTATCTTGCAAAATATGTCTAATTTTAAAAGTTTTTGAATGAGAAACAAAAATAAGTTTTTTGTTTGCCCTAAATATTTATGGTTGATATTTTAATAAAACATGCAGTTTACGAAATTTGTAACAGAAAAGATATTTATTTAAAAAAAAGTTTAATGAAAAATTAATTTATGTCATCTTATTAATCTATGAACAATAAGCAAATATTTTAAAGAAAACTTATATATGATTTTTTATCATATAGTAGCAGGTTCTAATTGAGCTCCTATAAAAAAGATTCAATTAATAATTCCCTCAAAATATCAAATATTTCGCTCAGAATTAGTACAAACTATCAAAAAAATTATAAAAACAAAAAAACTTGTCATTTCACACAAAATATATATTAAACATTACAACATTGAGTCATTTCAGTTTGAGCTCTTTTAAGATTAAAGGGTTGGAAATCATCATTCATTTAGATTAAACTACATTTTATAACTATCGATTGCTATAAATGTATACATGATTACACATATACTATATACATATAACTTTATATTTCACAGAATCCATAAGAGAAAACATGAATACAAGATCATATATTTAAGGAAACTCTCTAGAGTTAGTATATGAACAATGTTTGGATTACTTTGTCAAAATAATTCATTTAATGAATGTAAAAGATCCTAATGTTTCCCATAAGAACCAACCAAAAAAATATCAAGAAAATTAGCTTCCCTTCAATTTATTTTTATGATAATTGAGATTACATTCTGAAAGGAGTCTTGTTAAGTAAGTGAAACTTATTTTACTGTAACGATGATAGGTTCGTTTGGCAATCTAGTTGGCAGAGCAAAGACAATTTTCTTTAAAGTCTTATTTAGTTAATTATAACCAATGTAGATAACGATATCATTGAGGTATATATATATATATATATCTTATGAATACCTATTTATATACATACCACTGTGCAAACGAGACTACTTTTCAAATCGATGTATGTAGGTTAAGTAGATTTTGTTTTGTTGATGGTTATCAAAATATATGGAAATAAATAATGTGAACAGAAATGAAAAAGCGAATATATTATTCTCTTATTTAAAAAGAGCTAACAATATCAAAGGCAGACAAAGATAGAGAGTTGTGATTTAGAGATCCCTTTGGGCTTAATTCATTACACAATATATGTACATATTCAGGATAACAAATAAAAGTTAAATGTTTACTCATCATGGCTTTTTATAGATTTTTTTTATTATGCGTGGTCCATCATGTATTAGAATACACTTCCTATTTGTCAAATAGAAAAATTGTTATGATACAATTTCACATGAATTACAAAGCCTAGAGATACATTTTGCATAACTGCTTTGTGTTAAATACACTAAAATAATGTTATTGCTTATGCTGTTGAATGCAGCAGCATAGCATCTCTAAAACCCTTTTATGACCATACAATGAAAGCGATGGACAAAAAATCTTGTAGCATAGTTAGATCTTGTGATAACTTTATAGTAATACATACACTGAAATACAAGTATAATGCATTGCTTTTGTAGCAAAGTGAAACATTAAATTACATATTGTTATTTAAAAAATCCAAATGCCATCCTTTGAGAGTCAATGTATATATGTATATTCGAACAAATCAATTATTCGTTGCTTTGGACCTCAACATTTCCAAATATTTATTAATAAAAACCATACATTTGTTTTATATAGGCTATTAAATATAATATTGCTGTATATATTATATCATAAATTACCTATTACTAAGTATAAATAGAAAGTATGTTCATAAAACAATTTAAACATTAATTCATATTCAGATAATGAGTTGTAATGATTTTAAAAAAATTGTAATGCGTTACTCTTAGCTATACAAATATACCTACTTAAAACACAAAAATATATTTTAAATTGATTTTTTTTAAATCACCAAGACATACTTTTTCCTTACAATGTATCAAAAAGCCTGCATAGTTCATTAATGCTCATAAATTGATCAAATTAATAAAAGCTTTGTACAAATTCGTACAAATTCGGTTTAAATTATTTTTAGCTCTAGGAATACATTAGGAGATATTTTATATGGTCGTAATTTTTTATGACTTTTCTATAATGGATTAACAAAGGATAGAAAAATCGTTTTTTTGATTGGCTCAATAAGACCTACTACATAGGATTTATAAAGTGCTCATTATAGGATAGAGTTCAATCAATATTGTTAAAGGGAGGGGGAAGAGTCCTTTTATTTTATTCGTAAAAAATATATAAGACTCTTTGACTGACTGACTGAGTGGAGTCAGAGAGATAAAGTAAGAGAGAGAGGGAGAGAGAGAAAAGGCAACGCAGAAGAGAGAAGCCTTTCCTCTGCCATAATGAGAGAGTATTTAGACTCTAGTCTGTAACCAATTACGTCAAAGGGGACTGAAGAACTAATACCTCTCTCAGTCTTGGCTTTTGGTTCAATATATGTTTATATAATTCATGTTACCATGGAAGGAGACCCTTCATTCTTTTGATGTTTATATAACTAGTACAAAGATAAAGACGGGTATTCTTTAATGGAGGAAGGTATAGTTAAAACACTTTGTTCTTACTTTTTATCTGCAATATCTGTATCTATATAAATGAATAACATTATTCGAATATATATGATTCAAGGCTCTTGGATTCCTAATTTGGTTAATTGGAATGCCTGTATACTTTTTTTGGATAAGAATATAGCGGCCAAATTAGTTCATTGAAATTAGGATTTATTCTAAGAGGTTGATTACATTTGACCGTCCCCTCTCGGGAGACGAACCTCTAATCTGAACGAGTGCAGCAGGCAGAGCTAACACGCTCCAATTATTTATTATTTATTTTACTTTATCTGATCATTTGGCGAATTTTGAAAGCATATGATTTAATAAAGACAGGTGTTGAACTTGTCAGTTATGTTTACAAATACTAATAAGGGATTCGTAAGGGCAACTTTTGGATTTAACTTCGTGGGATACTTGGATAGGAAATCAATATTCTTAAAGATAACCTAAACTTTTTTTTAAAGAGTACTAACTGAGACAGCAAAAGTTTTTATACTGATTTTCGGGGACAAAAAATAAAATCATTGTGTCATTATTTTTTTCGAAAAATAACCTACTTCCTAAAAAAAGTGTTGGCTCAAGCAGTAAGAAGGTATACCTCAAAGTATTAATATTGATTTTAACACAACTATTATCAGTGACAATTATTATTAGTATATATGCCTTTTATTTATATGATATTTTAATCCCACATGTATTTTATTACAGGGTCTTGCAGGTAAATCCGCACAAAGTTCAACTTCGTCTAGATCCATAAGGAGTGCAAGTAGAGTTTAGATATTGTACATGTGGGAGGTTTCGTGAATGTACTGTCGAATTGCGCCCGAAAACAAAACAAATACACTAAAACGGAGATGGAGCAGACCCGGAGGAACACAGTCATCGAATTGGTGTGCGCAGGGTACCGTCCTGCAGCCATCATCAAGTTGCTCAAATACCCCTGGAGGACGTTCTACGACATCACCAAGAAGTGGGAGGAGTCAGGGATGTCCAAGAGGAAGTAGCAGAAGCCCAAGAGTGACCGGATCTGCACGCCCACATTTGTGGCTGGTCTCAAGAGGTCCATCAAGGCCAATCCGCGGACACCCATGTCCATCCTCGCCAGGAAGCGTCCTCAAGACTGTCGTCGTCCCCTGGATGGACTCTGTGGCCTCCGGGACCCCGTACACATTCCAGTAGGACTCTGCGCCCGCCCACGAGGCCAAACTTGTTCAGTCCTGGTTGAAGAATAATTTTTCCAACTTCTGGGACTTCAACACCTGGCCCCCCAACAGCCCTGACCTGAACCCATGCGACTACTACTTGTAGGGGAAATTGGAGAGGGAGGTGTGTGCCACACATCACAGCAATGTGGCGTCCCTGAAGGCCTCCATCAAGTCAGAGATGAAAAAGCTGGATCCTGCGGAGGTCTCCACGGAGTGTGGGAGGTTCAGGCGTCGTTTGGAGGACATCCTTCGGCTGAGGGCGGTCATATTGAATAATAATCTTGAATTATGTCTAATAAACAACTTTCTTATTCAAAATAGGTATCACTTTTGTTCCCATTTTGGGTCTGGAGGATATTGAACTTTGTGCGGATTTACCTGCAAGACCCTGTATAAAGTTTCAACAGATATTTTCCTTAACTATTATTTAAGTTGCTCAGTGTAAAAGTTTTATGCCCAGCCCTATACATTGAACTCTCATTAATTCATGGACAGTACTGGATTTACCCACCATTTGCTTAAGTTATATATATATATATATAGATAAACTATCACTAGCGGCACCTCGAGACCGGTGACCGTTAGTCTCAGAAGGTTTTAGTAGTATTTTTTCTTCTGTAGAGAAAATTAAGGTAGCCGCTACGAACGATTGACCGCTCTAGACAGGTGAATGTCCCCTCAGGTTCGTATATATATATATATATAAATATATATATATATATATATATATATAGTATATATATATATATATATAATTATATATATATATATATATATATATATATATATATATATATATATATATATATATATATATATATATATATATATATATATATATATATATATATATATATATAGACCTCCCAAAATAAAACCACTTTTTTAGTTCTTTTACATATACCCAGCGATTCTGGTTCATTTTTGATGCTGAAAACGAATATCTAAATTAAAAATTTCTAGCATTGTTAGAAATCGGACGTCACTAGGTTCAAAGGTTTCTTTATGAATCAAACTTTTTTGTTAATACTTATTTTGAAAAAAACAGTTTTACCAAATTTAGCTATGATCAATTTATGACTTTGGATTTTTTGCAAATTTTCGTCAAATAATATTTAGTGCAAATAAATGAACATAAGTGCTGACGAACCAACCATTTTTAAATAACAGCTCCTACTAGGGTTCTTTATAGTTTCAAGAAGGAAAAAGAAAAAGAGGGTACTCATGTTGATGTTTTTAAGTTATCTTTTAAATACAATACACTCCACCACCACACTTGGTACCTCACCGGTCGGAATGTCTTCTACGCATTGGTTTCCTACCTCGTTGACGATGTTTCCAAAAGAAAGATTGCCGACGCAATGATTATGCCGGAGAACGCAGCTTGTGAAGTTTCGACGGGTAACCAAACCTACTGAAGATTTCTCCTGAGAGCAATCTTGAAGACTTCGTTGACATTGAAACTTGGAATCTTAGCCGGGTAAACATTCCTTTGATAATTGTAATAGGCTATGATTAGTTACCAAAGAATAACAAGAATTTTATACCAAATGCCACCACCTATATCTCATTGAGTGTTTCTACCTTCACCTTACAAACATCCATCCAACCTTCTTGGAGCTTCCGGTCGAACAATGGGCTTCTGATTCACATTCATTGAGTTAAGCGGCATCGTCACCTCTCTTCAAGTTGTCAATGACGCGGCGAGAGGGCCGTCAAGTTCAGGTCTGACTTTACTAAAGTGCTGACCAAGAGCGAGAAACAGTGTCAGAACATTCTTCAGGCTGCTGAACTTTCACGTCGTGCGTTTCCTCACGCAACCCGAAAGTGTTTCAATCGTGGCAATGCTACCAGCTCTGTGATTGAGCTCATGGTATCGTCTGGTTATGACGCCCGTTAGATTCATTTACGGAATTCATAGTGCAATCCATAATTTTTTGATTGTCAAATATGAGCATATATATATAATATATATTATATATATTTATTTATAATAATATATAATATATGTTGAACAAAATGTCTATTGGCGAATTCATGAGATTACTATAATGACATTTCCATTGAAAAACTACATTTTGAGAAAAACAAAAATTAACAGAATTGGTATCAATACTGATGAGAGGGATTCAGAGGGAGTAGATTGGGATTCGATGGGGAAAATCTACTATCATTAGTCGTTTTAAAATCGTATTTAAAAGATAACTTAAAACCATCAACATGAGTACCCTCTTTTCTTTTTCCTTCTTGAAACTATAAAGAACCTAGTGGGAACTGTTATTTGAAAAATGGTTGGTGCGTCAGCACTTATGTTCATTTATGGCACTAAATATTATTTGACGAAAATTTACAAAAAAATCCAAAGTCATAAATTGATCCTAGCTAAATTTGGTAAAACTTTTGTTTTTTCAAAATAAGTAATAACAAAAAAGTTTTGCTTCATAACGAAACCTTTGAACCCAGTGACGTCCGATTTCTAACAATGCTAGAAATTTTAATTAGATATTCGTTTTCACATCAAAAAATGAACCAAAATCGCTGGGTATAATCGTATGTAAAAGAAATAAAAAAGTGGTTTTTTTAGGAGGTATATATATATATATATAGTTGGTATGTCTTGAGGAGCTTCGTGATTTTCAGGAGGTCTTCGAATCATATACTAATTAGTTTCGATTATTTCTTTCATTACGTCTTTACATAACATATTTGGTAGTATGTTCAAGCCCTATTACATAAATGTTAATGGATTTCCCCAAAAAGTCTATAAATAAGCAACGTGACATTATGCTCGTACATGTACTCTTTTATGGTATTGGTTGAAGATAATTAGTTTCTTAATCTTTTCCATGAAGACTGTATTGAATCTCTTTTACAGCTTACAGTAAGATTTTTATACTTATTTTTTTTCTTTATCGATTGATGACTCACTCTTACTTTTAATTCTTAGGAAGAGTAGGTTTGTAGAATAAATTTTTTATGATATTATCTCTAATAGTGATTGGTGTAATCAAATTACGTTATATTATATATTTCGTAAACGAAATGACTTTTACATAATTTAAATTTAATATAAATTTGTTTAAAAATAATTTGCTCTGCAGTAGAATATAAAAAGTATTTTTACGTTTTAATATCACGTTGTGAGATGTCACACAAATAAAGACGATGCCAATAGACAAAGAAATGGCTATTATGTCGTTTTGGATTACAGTTATGTAATAGAAGTCACTTTCGTCTCGGAGGACTCCAATTCTGGTTAACTTATGAGTTATTTTTTTAAATGAGTACACACCCTTATTTAAAAGTACATATAAATGTTTTCTTATATATATATATATATATATATATATTCATATATAAAGATGTAGAAATAACGTCAATGTGTTTCCTAGACGACACAAGTTCATAATAAACATATTTTATGTATTCGTTGTGAATTTGAAGAATTCCATTCACTATACGTGTTATTCCAAAATGCTATGCACATATACATATTCTATGACAACTCCTATTCATAAAATATTATTACTACTTCAATTTTAATCGAAATGTGAAAAATTGACCTAAATATTTAATGGAGTGTGTCTATTGGGCGTACTCATAAAGGGCTAATAATGAGAAACTGATATCATTTTGGCTTGGTTTCAATGAGAAGGATAAATTTGTTAAGGTTTGATCTACATATCTTAACCATTATTGAGATAACCCAAAGTAATTTGGCTCAACTCTGCACCATCCTTGGATGACGATCAGGACGGAACTCAACAGATGACCTGTGAAGAAATCGTTGCGAGGGCACCATAAGTGAATTTACATATTTTTTGCCCGTTATGCCAATGTTATTTTGGATGTGTAGCAATAAAAGGCTATAAAAACCAAAGAAATTCCTGTCCCTAAAATAATTATTATTTCATACTTTTCCCATATATTCATATATAACAACTAATTCATAAATTATACTTTATATTTCATCAATCAGTATAATAATATATGCAAATGTATTTCTTCCTTTCAGATCATAATCCAATGATTCAACTCAAAATCGATTGCCCAAAGTATTAGGTATTTAAGTTTAAACTGAACTAGACATGTTTTATAAATCCTTAGACCAACTGTTTTAAAGATTGTTAGTAAGAAGTGATCCCTCTTTTTATTAAAACTGTTATACACAAACCCAGTTAGCAATAACATGTACATATATAATTATGAAACAAATGTAATACACATCTTAGGTCATCTGCTTTAAATATTGCTATAATGATCTAAGAACATCAAGGGGATGGACAAATTCTCGATGGGATATGACAAAACAGATATTCATTAAGTTGTTGAAATAATGAGAAGAAGAAAGGAAGTCGTGTATTCCCTGATGCTCTCAATGTCCAAAATCCAAACCACAATGAATAGAAAAAGAAGAAATGACGATAAACTACCATTGATGTTTTGTAAGTGGAAGAGTATAACACTTTTGTATGACATTTTTATTTATTTCCAAGGCTACCATATTGTATCACCCACAAAGGACAAGATATTTAATGGAGCTTGAACTTCTCTGTGGAGCATTCAGTATTATATAGGTTGATGAAACAAGGAGAGGAAACTAGTATAGGGCTGTCTGACGGTTTTTAACCCTTTCAATGCATATTTTGATTGGATGAAGGGGTTGTTAAGTATCAGGTAGCAATATATATTTTTATAGGTATACTCATCACATGGATCATGCATAAACATATAACAACCTCAGTTTTATTTCTTTCTAGGTGTCAAATTACCGTAATATGATAGACTTCAATAACTCCCATTTGATTAATTACAAGACACAGACTCACTTTATTTGATGAATTCCCCAGGAACTGATTAGGGCCAATGGAAGATATGAAATTCTCTCTCATTGTGTTTTATTTTTAATATGCATCTAATGAAGGATTATTTGAATTCATGAGAATTATTCATTTATTATCAACCTGGATCTGAATATTGATTCAATTTAGATTTGTTTGCTTAAGTAAGTCTAAGTTAATGTTATTGCAGAATATAATCATGTTCTGAAACACGTAGTGTGCCTTTAGTTAGAATGAGCATATGCTTTATTTTTAAGAAACACAACACAAAAATGACGAAAAAATTTACGTTTTGATGTTAGAAGCTACTATTTTAAAGTGTCGAAAATAAAAATTATTTTCTGAAAATCAGCTTGTGAGGAGTTAAAAAAACTATTCTTTTGTTAAGTTGAAAGAATCTTAAGCATAGATCGCTTAAGTAGTGTCATTCGTTTAAAACAATAGTATTAAGAGCTGAATTACAAAATACTTATATTAAAAAAATAACTCGGAACTTAATAATTAAAAGCTGTCATGTTTTGGTGATATTCTGATTGTCTACATTGCCAATGAAAATGATTTGACAGATAGAAAAACGAGATAAACTTCCCTAAGAGATCTCCATTTTTAATAAAAATAAACTATCAATTGATTATTATCAGGTAATATTTGCAAGTCAAATATTTATATTTCAGTTGAATATAAATAAATATGAAAAACAGTTTGTTAAAAGTTCAGAGACTTAACTAAAAAAGTCTTCTCTCTGCCTCCTCCTCTCCAATTATAAATGATTTCTTTCAAGTACTTTTATGATACTCGTGTCATTGCTTCTGTCATGCTTCGTTTAGAGTCCTCAACATTTCAATAATAATAATAATAATATAAATTATGCTTATCATAAGCGCCTCTTGGTGCAAACATGTCTATTCGGAATAGTAAAAAATATATACACAAAAGGCATTTCCTAGCATGAGTTCCAAGAGCGGAAGCCATGATTATGCTAATCCTAGTAGCAAGTCACTCTCAAAGAGGAATTTGATACTCTTGAAGACAAAGAGTAAAATTGGGACATGAAAAAGGTCAGGGAATATTTTAAAAGTAAGAACATATATGATAATTGAAGTACTTTTTAACTGATCGTGGTGTTATCCTTCCTCCCTGAATATTCGTCTTCAAATTGGACGTTTATATATATATATTTACATATATATATATATACTTTTGCATTTTTGTAGCATTATGTTACGTTAAATAGATTAACTTTGAACTACGAGTTTAATTATCATTTATATACCTTGAAAAATCTTATTTTAGTCTTACTTGGACATTTTTATAGTATCAAATACATTTTGATAAACATCATTAAAACATTTCTTAAACAATAAAAAATTCTAGCTGAATATATTAATATATATTCGAGATAGTTCTTAATATTGCCGTTTTTAAATTTGATTCGTAAATATAATTGTAGTCAGTTGTGTCATTGTGTCTCAATGTGCCTTGTTTTGTTTTTTATGATTAATTCAGAATATAATGTTTGAATATATTTTTATATGAATTAAACTACGTTTTTTTTTGTTTTGGTATTTTATTATATGTATACAAAAAAATAGAAATGAAATATCTCTTATCTTTTAAAATATATATCTATTTTTATAGCTACACATGTAAAAAAAATTCAAGATACTTCTACAAGTTCCAAGCTAAGGGAGCTCGATAGCTGTGCGTGTTAAGGCGTGTTCAACTCTCCCCGAGAGGGGATGGCCATTTTTGGTCTACCTCATTGATAAGATCCTAGGTTCGATAAACTAATTTTAATGCTATAATGCTTATTTATATCCTATCGGATGCAATTATTTCGAACCATATAGGCAAAAAAAGATACTTCTCCAATTTGATTTGTATATATAACATTATCGAGTAATATTGTGATTGTTTTTTTTTTGTAAAATAAATTGATTTAAACCATAACAACATAATATATTGATATATAATAATTTTATGATCTTTTTGATGAGTTTTACTATTTTTGTAATCAATTTTTAAACTGTTTTTGTATAAATATGGAGTAATAATAATTTTTTTTATTTTCTTATAAGTTGGGCATTTTTCATGATGGAATTGAAAGTAAGAAAATATAGAAAAGTCCGTTCGTTTTATTTATTAAAGTGTTTACTGATCTATTCATAAAAGGCTTCATAAACGTGTAAGCATCTATAGCTCTGCTTATGTATTCGCATCAACACATGGCTAACACTCTATTAAGCCTTATTAAGTAGGATTGAAGGAAGTTTATTTTGCCTATGTACAATGGAAGAAGATTCTCCTATACACACACTAACGTAATATATACGTATATTTTAAGAACATGTATCTATGTATACAGTGTGAAAAAGACATTATTTTATGGAAAAAGAAGCCTTGGATACCTTATTTGTATGGAGGGACAAAGAAAAAAAGACACTCACTATATATAAGTTAAAATACACGCTCATAATAAGATATTCTAAAATAGAGTTATGTTATTAAGATAAAGTTATCTCCATAAAACTTGTTCCAGTCAACTTTTTTAATAGCAGGAAAACCTTTTCTCCTGTTCCATTATTTAACCATTGGCTCTAATAAAAAGTAGAGTGGAGTGGCAAAGGAAGATCGATACTACCCTTAACGATCCCTTGCTTATAAAACATATTAAGTCCTTTAGTGATATACGAATATTTTCATGAGAGATGTTATAGTTTTATGTTGATGTTTGTATATTTTTGGCAATTTATTATATCATTTTTTGCATTTTCTAATATTTGAGGCTACAATTTTAAATAAAAATGTTTAATTACATTTTATTTTCTCAATAAAACAATTAAAATAATGTTAGTATATTTTTTTGCTAGTAACTATTCTTGTAACTTTGTTCCACATTGTATATAATATTGATACTATTTTATTCCTTTAACTATACGTGTATATTAGTTATCATTACCTATATAAATGAATAAAGAAAGGGCGCCAGTTCAGCGGAAGCGTGCTCGACTTTCAACGTTGAGGAAGTAGGTTCATGTACCGAGAGAGGAAGGACATGAGATCAACCTCATTGAAAATATCAGGGGTTCGATTGACTATTTTAATTGTAATTTTTTTGTTTTTGTTTTGCCTATATGGTTCGATAGAATTGCTTCCGATAGGATATATATAAATAAGCATTAAATTTATTCACTCGAACCGAGGATCTTATCAATGAGATATACCAAAAATGACCACCCCCTCTCGGGATTCTGAACTATGCCCCCAACATTGAATGTTGAACATGTCTTAACGAACAAGGTTATTGCACTCCACGAGTTTAGACGGAAATTGCAATTATATCCAACCAATTGGATTAAAAACCCTACAATTTTGATTTTAATTAGAGAAAAGAGCAAATAACATACATACAGAGAATCAAAATGAATAAATAGACACTTAGTTGTATTTGCACAAAAAATGTGTATGAAATAATGATTTATGGACAATAAATATTTATATATATATATGATCAAAGGCACCTTACTTTTTTATCAAAGTGTGAAGAAAAATAAATATTTATATATACAATATATGGTTTGACATTATCCACGCATACACAAAGAGAGAACGTGATTTATATATATATATTTATATATTATAAATCTTGGGGGGACAATATTTTTTTTTCTTTCTTCTCTCCACACACACGCACATATATATATATATATAAACATATATATATATATATATATATATACATATTTACGCCCCTGATAAGAAGCTTGAATTAACATAATCATAACAGCACCACCAGGAGGCAGTTTATAGTTATCTCCATCCATTTTTTCCTTCTCCGACTAAAAATGGTCATGGCACTGTTTCATTATTATTATTGTTATTGCTTTCAAACCAAAGAGCCATGAGTCAGAGATGCATTTTATGAAGGAGGCAGTTCTGAATATAACTAACTTTGTATGAAGAAGTAGAAGAAGACGAAGAAATGGAGCTCGTAGAGATAAATATGGGAAACACCTGCCCATCTTAATGAGACGCAGAACTTTAAAAGAGAGTTCTTCATCCCACGCGATTGAGTATGCTAAGAACCATACTTCATACATAGTAGTAGTCGGTTATTCATATCATAAGAAGGGAACACGGCATGGCATTAGACAAATGGAACTTGGTATTTATATCCTAAATACCAAATAATATTTTTATTATACCGAGGAAAAAGAAATAACTAGTTCTTATTCATGAGTTGTGTTTAGTTTCTTATGTGTTTGTATTCTTTAAAGGCTGAGTTGGGTAATGTTTCTCTTATATAGAGAGTTAAATATATTGTTTTATTTTAAATTTAGTTTATTTGGCTCCAATTCCATTTGTTTGGGCATGATTAGGCTTTATAACATAAAAGTGAGTCCATCAAAAAAATACAAATAAAATTATTTGCATAATTATTAATGGAATGACATAAAAAACTATACAAAATAAATATTTGAGTAAATCTAACATCTTTTCAGAGAGGTCGATCAATATTGACCCTTCACTCTCGAGAGGTTTCGAATCTGCGTCCTCAACATAGAGAGTAGAGCACACTTCCACAGCATTCCCTTATTTATTCAAATGATTGTAAATTTCGAGTCTCATAACGAAATATAAGCCTCTCGCCATTTTGTAATTATCCTAATTCGGCATGTTGTATTATTTATAAAAATGATTTAAACGGTTGCTTTACTTTGAGTAAAAGAAGAACCTTACCAAGATTTTATATTTGAAATCAGAAGTTCATGGTTCCATACTTGTCGGCATCATTGTAGCTGAATGGTTATATTTTCTATCGCGTGTATATGTACTCGTATTAAACGTCTGTTGATGTCTACGTAAGAATTTTTGCTTAATAGAATGCTTCCTTTAACATGAGAGATATATGTCTCTTGATAAAGTTATCGAGTACCGAGAACTTTAAACGTCTATACTTTGAATAAGTATGAATTGAGAAGTGTTTATTATTTGTTTTTATATATTTATATTCGCCTGGCTTAAAGATTTACCATTAATTCATTCATTTTCATACTATAGAATGTATTCATATATTTTGCAACAAAAATCGCATTATCAACAACCCCGAAAACCTTTAATTTGATGAAGTTCAGCGTATATATTTAACGTCCTCTCAAATTTGATGAAAACATATCATTGTAAACTCTTTTTTTTGTTTCTTTTTTATCCAGCAGTATAAAATTCAATAATGTATGAATACAATTGCACATGAATTAATAAAATTAAATATTTATTGATAAAAGTCAACATCAATTATATGTACGCTTTTATGTATACAAGGGCCTCATTAAATACGAATTTATTAATTGATCATAGCATGGTGCCTTTTAAAATCCTTTTGAAGCTAATTTTTTTTCGAATACTCAAATAAATGATGACTAATATTTGGCTCAACAAAAATCAAAAGTAGCTTACGAATCAGCAAAAATATATTAGCAACTTAATACGTATACAGAAGAAAAATGGCGGATACATGAATATGTACTTGAAATTATACCTTAATTGCCAAATTTATCTTAAAATTAATCGATAAATAATGGTATTAATAAATATACAATAACGTAAAATCCAGATATTGAATAGAACTGATATGACCAAAAAAATAACTACATTTTTTTGTTTACTAACAGGTATACAATTACAAGTGACATACAAACGATTTAGGAGTTAATCCAGCATCTTATATACTAAAATTCAAAAAAGTAAGGACAATAAAAATAACCGTTTCTTTCTAAGATATTGTAAACCCATCCTCCTTGATTAGAAGATGAACAGCGGTCCTTACAAAGTCATTTATGATATAATTTCTTCAATTAAAGGATCATTATAAGGGAGCAAGCAAGCTTAATGAAAGGGTGCGTGTCTATCAACGTTGAGTGTTAGAATCCTGAGAGGGGAAGGCCAATATTAATGGATCTCATTTAAAAAGTCCTAGGTTCCATATAATATTTGTATGCCTTAATATTCATTCATACCCACAGGGATACTGTAAGTAAAAAGGCATAGAAATATAAGGCATTCAAATCAATTTCGTTTATTAAAGAACCATTAAATTATAAAATACATTTCTACCATTTCCTATCAGTACAAATACTATGGATAAGTAAAAATATGATAGTTTAATTTTCCATGAATCTGCTTATAAAATATAATCAAAGTTCTAATTTATGTTATGAACAAAATAGAATAATTCATACAATTATAAATGCTTCATTTCAAAGTGCATAAAGGCGCTTTCAACTCTTAATTTGAGGGCTGCAAGTTCGACTCCCGAAAGTGGAAAGTCGATTTTGATCAATATATATATATATATATTGTGTATATATATATATATATATATATAATTCGAATGAAAAGTTGATTTTGCTTCCATATAATGCACACTAATTTATCAGAAAAATCACTAAGAATTGTGATAAAAGTAAATACTTCCTATTTTTAGATATTAATTTATACGTAAACAAAGACTTACAAACGCTAAGCATTCGACATATATCGAATACCTACAACTCTATATCTAATCAACTCTAAAGTTTAATATCATTAATTGCGTGCCCAAATTTGAATAGACATGTCATATCAAATACAACTATTTTCAACATTTTTCTTACTCACCAACATGGGCATAAATGTGAGCTGGTTGGTTGGGATATTGTGAGGGAAGAATAAGAAAAAAAAGATATAATAATTTATATCCTTTCCACATATAAAAGAAATAATAAATTATTCAGCGAAAAGAGAGGATATTATACTCAAATATATATACACTCATATATAAATGTGTATATAGATATACATGAAATGGCCTTGTGGGAATGAGAGTTATAGAGTTATGCAACGAAATATACAAAGATTATAAACAAAAAAAACTTTTATAAAAAATAGTTATTTGTTTTATCAGAATAATCATACCTCAGTTCCCGCTGCAACAGCTGAAACTGCCAAAAAGGCCGCAAGGAAACCAAACATTCTCATGCTCCTTCCAAAAAGTCCTGGAGGATTCTTCGCACTGAAGGATTTTTTGTTGCAGGGATGAATTAACTTCTTATTTCTTTGATCTTTGGGTGTCTCTGATGAGGGGACTGGCTTGTGTTAAGGATCTTCTATTCTTATAAGAAAGACCTTCCTTATCACAACAATAACAACACTACTTGTAACTTAAGAACGACGACTAACTGAGGCTTCCCTCTTCCTTAGAAAAAAGTATAGTTGAGAAGTAGCCTCCTTCTGTATTCCGCTCTTGTTATTTTTTTTTAGCCCTCTTTCTCTTCCAGTTCGCCATATATGTATGTACATATCAAGACAAGGAAGAGGGGGAAGGGGTAGAAGAAGAGAGCGCTCAAATGGGTGAAGCCAAAGAAAATACACGGATCAAAAGGGATATTTACAAAGAAATAACCCAAAGCATAGTCCACAAATATATAAATAATGTTTGTATTTTATTTAATAAAAACTCTTATTTTCCGACTTTATAATATATAAAAGTATATATGAGATATTCCATTCAAAAACATATAAGAAGGGATTCCTCTTCTTTATTCATGAGCTTACGGTATATATAAAAAGGGAGATGGCCAAGGAGTAGGAATACAAAGAGGAAATGTAGAAAGCCTTACGCCCCGGCCAGAGAGTTTTTTTTTCTTGAAAGTCCTTTCCTTTTTTAGCCTTGGTTGGAAATGCCTGACGACTGGCAGTCTGAACTATATAGGTATGTATATATTCCCTTCTCCCCCACAACTCAGTAGAGAGGAGCAGAGAGAAGGGGGTCGAAAAAATCGATATCCTTTCTCTAATAAAGCACTTTTCATAAGCTCATTATATTTTTTTTCTATCTCCCTCTGCAAGATTTCATGCGCGGGAAAATTCAAATCGGAAAAGGAGTCCTCTTTTTTCTTTTGAAAAAGATTGAAGAGGATTTTTAAAGAGAAAGAGAAAAGAATGTAAAAGATTCATGCTAAAAACGTTTACGAACACCGACATACGTCATAAGGGAGAAATGAATGGATACTTCATTATAGAGATGTCGTATATTTTTGAAAAACAACAATTTTTAGATGCAATTGTACTATATGGTACACTCGGATTTTTTTGTCATCAATTTACTTGACTTTTTTCATTTAAGAGCACGTTATTTTTAAGTGTAAGCATGCTCGCCCTCATTTTTGAGGGTTCGGATTGGACTCCGATATTGGAAGGTCCATTTGATTGCCTTTATTTAAAATATCCTTGAAACTTGTCCATTATTAAGTTGTTCGTGTAACATTCATCCTGATATTTGATAAGAAGACTGACTTAACTATTTTTCAATCATACACAGCGTTGCTTCTCAATTTCAAAGACGCTTACAATATATGCATATAAGTCCATGATTTGTATAACGATGAACTTACAATTTAAATTTCTTCTCCAATTTTTTTAATATCAATCCATTTCATAAAATCACCTATATTATTATTAACTTCCACTGATAGGTTGAATTTTCTTATAAAAAATGTTATTCACAAGTCATGAGTACTGTCTATTATGGGGGTAAAACTTGTAGAGAATTAAAAAGTCGTTAAAGGACATCCAAAACCTCTTCCCTATTATATTAAAGCATGTTCCTATGTTTCCTCTCGCTACCCATCTGCTAATTCAGTAGAACCTTGGGTCGTTCATGGCTTTGCCATGTAAGGTAGGACATTCGATACAGGAGTATTTCAGCGAGCTCTTACTAACTAACAAGTTATGTCGTCTCTGATGTGATGCAACGCATATTTTACCTTAAAAATAAATTAGTAACAATAGAACTCCTAATACTTAAGTTTATATAAAATATGTACATAATTTGTCATTTCCTTACATTTCAAGTATGTAATCTAACGGGTAAAATTACATTTGATTTAACATTGCTTTAGTATTAAGGTTTTAAGTAGTATTTTATTCCTTGATTTTTCTGTCTTCCATTGATTGGTCAACTGCACGCTTTCAGAAACGTAATTTTCTCCAGGGAATAAAAACCAGAACTCTTAATTCTAACCTACACTTTTTTGCATTCATATGACTTATTTATTAATTGTAGTTTACTTAATGCAATTTAGTCGCACCAAATATTTTTATGGCCAAGCATCAATGTTCGAAATTGAGGGATGCCAAGCCTAATTGAGGTGATATATTTTCTAAGTAACAACGAAGATAAGAAGATCTTAATGAGATCCAATGTTTATCACTTCGACAGGATATGTAAGCGGAATTGTAACATACCCAATTAAAACCTTGTATGTTGCACCTTATCGACCCTACACACAGAGTAAATATTTATAGTTGTATGTAGTTTTTATAGTTCTTTATTCATACAATTTTGCGGTAAATAAAAGTAATAAAAAGACTCTTTTGTCAGGACCCATGGCAGGATCTCTGCCGGAGGATGATCAGCTCTGCTAGGTGAGCTCTTGGTCTAGTCCGGCCTGGCGTCGGCCAAAGGTACCCGAGGATAGGAATGTCAAGCAAGAGCAGATGTACCGTTTTTGTGTTCGAAAACTTGCCATGATGAAGTTTGAATGTCCGGCAAGGTTTCAGATGTTTATCAAATCTGGCACCATATGACATTTTGTAGTGTGTTGCAAATCCCATGGCAAAACAACTTATGTGGTTGCTTCTCATGTGTCTAGTAGAGTGTACAACCGATCATACACGTATTTTATAGTTGAGGAGCAGCGAATCAAGTTCTTTTGGACCTAAGAGCAAACGTGAAAATTCTTACCGCATATTTTGTTCCAGAAAAACGTTTAAAAAGAGGCTCTGGATCGTTAGAGATGCTAAGTGGAGACCATATCAAAACCTTGGGCTCTGTGGACCTCAGAATCTCTTTAGATATAAAACATTCAGTGAGTAAATTCTTTGGGGTAACAGAAGTTGTTAAGCCAATTTTGGGCTTACAGGACAGCATTGATTTTGGCATGGTTACGCTACAAAATCATCCCAACACTCATGAGTCGAAAGAGCTCTCCATGGAAGTATCCCTGAAGAATACATTTCAATAGTTTTGAAAGAGGATAAGAATGCTTTGCCTAAGACAACTAAAGTCCACTTCCACTTGGAGAAGGAGGCCAAGCTTCATTACATCAGAACACGACCCATACCACTTGAAAGGTCTATGAAGAGCTCCGGGATATGCTCTCTAGAGGAACACTCTTTCTTGTATCATTTTTGGAATGGGTTTCTTAGTAGGTTTCAATTATAAAACCGATGGAAGAGTTCGAATTTGCATGAACTTCACCCACACCATTTCTCCTGTGATCAACACACAATTGCATCCATTACCTCACCCGGAGGAAGTATTTGGAGACCTCGCAGGAGTGGAATATTTCTCTATCTTAGATTTTACGAACAATATGCGTTCGATGAAAAATACAAAATAACGCATCATGATCAATACTCCCCACGTATATACCATATACCACAGTATTAATCGACAAAGACACGAGCTATTGTTCAAACAGCGCAAGCAAAAAGCCCTGAAGAATGATTCCGCTTGATCATACAAGTAAAATACATTACACTTACATTGTTAGTTTTGAAGTTTTTAATAAAAATTATGTCCCTCCTAAGGAGTAAACAATAACTTTAAAATATATAATTCAAATTAGCAAGATAATTTTATATTTTGAGGGACATTTTATATATTTATGAGCAAAACTATAAAATGATCTGTGCATCAGTAAGAACATTAAATTTTACCACATGTTTCTTCCACTATTTTAAACCGTAAAAAGTTGTAGTCCCTAGAACTATTAACTAATGGTTTTATTATATTTCATGATTTTAAACTATTTTGATTTTTCGTTTTTGGTTCCTTGTGTTCTATTTATATTTTTTTGCTGTTTATGTTTTGTATTATATACAAATTATATTTATTCGTGTAGATATGAATAAGTATTATATCTTAATGTTCATTTATGTATTTTCACAGCTCCCTGAATAGTTTTACTCTGTTTCCTGTATATATTTTATTTTACACTGTTAAAATCTTGCACAGAATACCGTATAAAATGTCTTTAATCGTAAAAATTATATCCTTAAAATCAGTTTATCAAATCAAGAAGTTCATCAATGGGTTTGACCAAATTTGAACTCAGCCTGAAGGGAGTCGAGTCTTCTCTCTCAGCATTGAGAGTTGAACACGCCTTAACGCACTGAGCCATCGCACTTTATTTCAGATATACCTGAAGCTTAATCTTTTTTTGTGCCTATATGGTTCGATAGAATTACATCCGACAGGATATAAATAAATATTATAGAGATAAAATGAGTCTATCAAGCCTAGGATCTTATCAATTAGGTAGACAAAAATGACTTTCCCCTCTCGGGATTCGAACCTGCGCCCCCAACATTGAAAGTTGAACACACCTTAACGCTCACGGCTAACGCACTCCCTTTTAAATATTGATTTGAGTTATACATATAGCAGTTTATTTATTTAGAGTGACCTATGTTCATATAAGTAATTATATTACTCCTCTTGAGTCATCAAAACATTGTAGTGTATTCGAAAGGTAGACAATAAAACCATGTATGTGGATATAATAAAAGTGTACGAAGCCTCCATATAACTTTTGACAACTCTCATGGTATACCTAGTCTATGTCTCCTACGTATAATTGAATATAATCAATACTAAATAGAATGCATTGGGACTTGGCATTTTATGTCTATATAATTATTATATGATAGCATTCATTCGCTGCGTTCGTTAGATATGGAAATGCTTTCGATAAAATTCATAATCCCAAAAAAATAAATGATTAAGTATCTTCAATGATTTATTAATAGTATTTCTTATTAATGACTGTAAAGAAATATTTGTAATGCTCTAGAAATATTATGATTTAAAGTTAATTTGTCCAAAATACATTTTTGAGTTTATATTTTTTTATTATTAAAGTTTACATATAAATTTATACAGTTTAAATATTAAAATATTAAGAATCAACTGATTTTTGATTATTCTTCAGGGCAGCAAAGGTTATTCTTTAGGGCAGAAAATTTTACCCGACAAAAACTGGTTTTTGACAGAATAAAACCTTCAATCCAGAATAATACATCAATTCTTTGTATGCAATAATTCTTTAGTTGAAGCATAAATATATTGTTTAATGTTGTATAGACGAACAATGTCATGAAGCATAATTGTAAAAGCGAGGATGAGTAGACTAACTTTTTTAAAGATATAAGTTTAGAGTGAACACATTGCTTTGGGTTTTTGTGAATGTCTCATTTTTATCTATTTTTATAATAAACGAACTGGTTTAAAAAAAAGCTTAGAGGTATATTACATAGTTTTCTTTCGTTTTTTACAGTTGTTATTCTATGATGTCAGAGACGTTTTTGATTAAGAAAAGCTCAAAATTTTTTTTAAATGTAACCGTAGTATATCCTATTCCATTTCAAACAATTAAAACCAAATCTTTGTTAGCTTTCGCCTGTTTATACCGGTCACTCTCCCTTGTGGCCACTCAATTTTTTCCTGCAGAATAAAAAATAGTACTAAATCCTTTTGTGAATACCAGCTATAGACAAGTTAGGAAATTTGCCTTGTTGCCAAATCAAAAGTTATTTCATACATTTTTTTCCATCAGCAAGGTTTTATTATTATAAATACATAATATATATTTATATTATAGTCATAAAAGGAAAATTGTGTTTAATACCAAACTTAAATAAGCATTATAGTCTAAACTTACTTTCCTTATAGAAACCTTAAAACACAAACATATTTATATATCGACTAAATTCTTAACATAACATTCTTACGATATAGAATCTAACAAACACAAACGTAAATATCAACTAATTTTTAACATGTAATTCTTTGGTTGAGATATCTAAAATACATTAAAAAACAGAGTATAATCTAATTATATGGATAAAATATCATTGTTTGTTCTTGAACTTCTTGAATTGTTTGATGATTATTTCCAGGGATTTGGTGTGCAGGGGAGAAGTTGAAGGGACATATTTGATGAATTCCGAAGCATGATTCCAGGCCGAGCTTTGTATAGTTGGGATCCTCAAGGAAAGAACATTTTTTTCACAAAAAATATAAAGTAAAAATTCAATATTCCGAAAGTTTCATGGATTTTATCAAAAAATATGTTTTTCTTCTTACAAATTGTTGTAGTTTAAAATGATGTCTGTTATTAATAGCTAAATGCGAATACATTGCATTGTATGAAAATTGAAAAAATATTTACTTTTATATATTTTTTTTGTTATTTTTCTTTAATTAATATTTATTATTATTATTGTATAATTATTTGTTTGTATATAAAGATACATGTTTTTTATATTAGTAGCCATGAAGGCTAGGCTCTGTAATAAATCATACAACAACACAACATGTTTAAATACAAAAATGGTAGAATATTTTTATTCAAAAATAGCTAATAATTAATTGTTGACGAATGAATAAACAATTTAATTAATGAATATGTAGGTATTAAAAACTGAATAATGCTGCAATATTAATGCTTGATACAATAGCCCTCAATGTTTATAAAATATAAATACTCAATTATAGCAATTGTAATCATATTATTGCTGATAACAAATACATTAATTTATTTGATGGAATATTACATTATATTTTAGAAATGAGTGATTCATTGTGTTATTATTTTTTCAAGCATAAAATATAAGATAAATCTGATTAAACAAATATCTCATCCCTTTTTTAAAATAAAACATTACATGGTACATCTCTGAATGTAATATTTGACATGACACGTTATAATTCAAGCTTTTAAAAATCTACAAATTATATGTGAAAATTGTTTACATTTGTAGTTCAGAGCGGCCATCAAGTTCAATTATTTAGTTGATATATATAAATATATGGCCAGTCATTTTGCAAATTACCCTGGTAATTTACAAATGTGTATATATATATATATATATATATATATATATATATATATATATATATATATATATATATATATATATATATATATATGTTACAGGCAATATAAAAAATTGGGCATTTTGTAAAATACCCGAGCAATTTGTAAAATGACTGGCTAATTTCCATAACGCCCGCTTGATTGGGCAATATAGAAATAGTATTTATAATAATAGTATTAGAATTAAAAATTCACATACATTTTATGTAAAAATTATATGGAAGCAAATGTGAAATTTATAGTTTCAATTGTTATTATTTTTAGGTTTTTGTGAAGTATAAGTTGTGTTATACATATAAAAAGGAGCAGTTGCAATAAAATACTTGGTTAAAGAAACTTTAAACAAATAACGCATTTTATGTTATAATAAGGGGACAAAGGAAATTGAGAAAATGCATTTTTTTATAAGAAAGTTAAAAAAAATATCTATTTATCTTAAATCAAGGGATCAAAGGAAATTTCGAAAATTCCCAATAAATTCACTTTATCTACTATGTACATACTGAATACATTTATTATTTATGTTTATCTTAATTGAATAAATTAAAATCCTGTTTTTTGTTAAATTAAAGTCACACATTTACATAATAATAAAACTTAAATAAAAACAAATATAAAAATTGAGCTTAAATCGCTTTTTTCTAAATTTTTGCAAAGAATATTTTGTGTGTAGTTGCAATAAAATACTTTGTTTAGGGGAACATAACAAATATCATTTTATCTTATAACAAGAGAACAAAAGTGATATAGAAAAAAGCAATTAATGTTCTTTGGCAACTTAGTTTTTAAAGATATTTGTAAAAATATTTATAATCAACGATGCTACGATAATGTCATTATTAATCTTGGTATCTGAAATAAAAACATATTTTTATTATTAAATTCAAGTAAAAACATAGGATTCAAGTAGAACTGGGGATCAGGAACCTTTACGATTTTTAGAGCCATGAATAAAATATTTTGAAAAGTATATTTCATTGAGAGCCATATAATTTATACTCCCCCCCCCACACCAGAACGACATTACACTAAATAATATGAAATTAATATAAGCCCAATGTTGATAATAATCCTTTTCCATAGGATATTACTTTTAATTTTTCAGTTTTGTAAAAACCATTTTTTTCCATTTTTAATAAAAATCATCTTGTAAACATAGATTGACAAACAAAAAAAACTAGAATTAGTTTTAAAATCTGATACTTGCATCACTGTACATACTGATTTAAACGGAATAATAAGAGAATTAAATTTATTAACTAACCAAAATCAAAAGTAATGATTGAGTTAGTTATTTTTTCTCTTATATTTTTTTTACTTTTAATTGATACAATTGCATTAATTGGCAGAACATTAAATTAGTCTATCAAACCTAGGATCCTCTCAAGATAGGCCAAAAATGATCATCCCCACAAAACCTCCTAAATATTTTCTAGGTAACATTATTACTTAATATTTCAAATAAGTTTTTATATACTTAATATAAAAAAATCAAATACATAACATACATTTTTTTTATTTTTATAAGTTTCTATGTTGTACTATTACATAGCATTTTTCAATTACAAACTTTGGTGTCATAAGTATTCTCCTCTCTGCTCTCTCTCTCTCTCTCTATATATATATATATATAACATGGTGCGGCAACATAACTTCATTTTTTTCTAAGGCAATAAAACAAGATGTATAAATCAGAAAGGTTATAATTTTGTTTCATGATTTCAGTACATATTTAAAGTTTTGTTTCACATAATTTTGAAAATCATATCAGATAGGTGACGTCCCCCATTGTCCACACACTGTATATACCGATTTCAGGTGTTTGCCATGACCCTCACCAGCGTATCAGCGGGTATATTGGCAATTTCTTCTCTGATGTTGGACTTCAGTCTGGTAGGCTTCTCGGGCGGTTGACATAAACACGGGATTTCAAATATCCCCAATCAAAATTTTCTTTATCACTAAAGTAAACAATAGCGTCTTTAGGAACGTTTTCGAGAAGTGCCTCACATGCATTCCTTCGTGAACTGGAATCACGTACTGAGAGTTCCTGCACAATCGCAATCTTGTAAGGATGTTAATGAAGGTCATCGTGAAGTATTCGCCTCACTGAACGATCAGAAAGTCCAAGGGCAGAGGCATGTTTGCGTGCAGAACGCCGTGGAGATTGCAAGACTGAACCTATTACTGCCTCAATGTTCACAAGTGATCTGATGGCCGAAATACTACAGTTCTTCGTCGTGTCGTACTCCCAGTTGGTCTGATGTAGTGACCCACGTAAAATTGATTTCTGGTCCGGAACAGGGCTCTCGGAGCTAAATTGAAATGATTTCGAAAGTGCGCTGGGTTGCAACAACAGACTGACGATTCGAAAAGAAGGCTTCGACGGCAAACGCGCACTCCTCACTGCTCCAACGCATGATGGTGACTGACTGTATTTCCAAGAAAACTTCCTGACCGGCCCTATCAAATAAAAACAAACCCACCCCGCTATTATTTCTACAGACTGATTGTAACCTATTTAAAAAAGGAAGTTATGCTGCTACACCCTGTATATATATAACTATAATTTACATAATTTTATAAAAATAGTTGTGAATGTTTCATTCTACTACACTAAAATACTAAATTGCCCGATCAAGCGGGAATGCCCGATTTTCATATTGCCGTAAAATAAATAAATAATAAATATATAATATATATATATATATATATATATATATATATATATATATATATTATATATATATATATATATATATATATATATATATATATATAATACAAGCATAGCAAAATAAAACCATTGACGCAACGGTAATGAAATAAACATTAACATTTATTTTAAGGAATCAACATAGCCTGACGTCACCGGTATATTGTAGGATTCCCCTTCTTCTATCCCCTAGTATTCAATTGTTAACATTTTTGATGGTTTACCTCACGTGGCAGTCATTTATACTACATTTATTACGTATTCAAGTTGATTGAATGTTTCTTCTCAGTTGAAAATCTAGTTATATATATATATATATATATATATATATATATATATATATATATATATATATATATATATATATATATATATATATATATATATATCGGTGGCTAGAGCACATATTTTGATGCCAAAAAGTACATCATTGATTTATTATTCGAATCATAAGAACAAAGGAAGATGGATCCCAAAATCTCATTTTTTGTTTAATAAGCATTTCAGAAGCCGTTTTTAAATACTTGTGGGCGGGTTTCTTAAAAAGGGGAATATATAGTTTCATTCACCGACCGATTCCAATATAATTGAATATACAATCAGTGACATAATCATAATTAAACATTTAATTTTTTAAATATAAAGAATATTTTTAACAAATATTAGATGCTATTACATATTGATGTCTTAAAGGAGGAGCAAATCAGGAAATCTTGATTAATGACTAACTATCAATACGTAAAAGTTTCTAAATCAATCTGCAAAATATAAACACTCGTAATTAAATTTCCTTCAATATATAAACAGACGTAATGTCAATATTATCGAAAAAATGTCCAGGAAAATCCCAATATTATTTTATATCTCTTTCGAGCGCTTTGAAAAAAAAAGATGAGAGGACAAAAAGACTTTACATTGCAGTATTCATCCTTACATGGTTTGGTATAACGATGACCAAAGATTTACTTAGTTGTCTTGGAACATATGAGAGTCGATTTGATGCCCAAAAATATCGAGCTAGCCATCCAATGTGCCTATAGCTTTACCAATGATTAACCTAATCACCTCTATTCGAAATGAAAACATGTAATTAAATATAACTAGAGGACTCAGAGAGTACAAACCTCCGCCGATCCCCACCAAATGAATCACTTGGTCTTTTTGTCATTTCCAACCCTCTACGCACTGTCGCATATGTCAAAACATATCACTGCTTACACTCTAGAGGTACATGGAAAGAAAAAGAAACTGACGTCATCAAAGAGGAGAGCACAGCACAGCGACATCTATTGGCAGAGTAGGCTAACTTGAAATATTTATTAGTATTTAGCTCATTTTGCATCTTAAAGAGCACTCAGAGATGCCAAAATTTAATCACTTGTTCCTTTTGGCATTTCCAACAGCTCCACAAAGTTTCATCCGAATCCGTTCCGCACTTTTTGAGTTATCCTGCTGACAAACAAACAAACAAACCAACAAAAAAACGCCAGTGACAACAATACCTCCTTAGGCGGAGGTAACTATAAACAGGTTTAAATTGAATGAGTATAAGATTTCTGTTATTGTGTATTTGTCTTGTTGACTTATTCATTACTTTAAGACCCTTTATCCAATATTTGAATAGAAAAGTATTGTATTATGAGAAAAGGCGATAAACTTTGCAATCTTGAACTCCAAAGTTCTAATTGTGAAGCGAATTACTTCTTGTGACCCTTTGCAATCGTCGGGTATTAGACCAGTACTCCTATCCGCATCGGCAAGATATGCTTCCCTAGACCTGAAGATCCCCTCCCTTCCGATTTGACTCATGGACTGCGGCCTCGAAGGAAATTAAATACTTCCCTTCTTTTGCATCCATCCACTGGAAGACATGATCAACAATAAAAAGGGATTTTAAGGATTGCATGTAATGCCAGTTTAAAGCTCAAAATTTATGTTAATATATTTTAGTACACATTGAATTTTATTGATTGAAAATAGTGCTTTTTGTTCAACCCCTATGATAAAATCGTAAATTAAAATAATTACTTATGTGATTATTCGTACATTATCCAAGGTTTTAATGTATTATGTTGTACATATCGTAAAAATGAACTGTTGAATAAAAAAATAAATTGTATCATTTCTAGTTGAATGAGATTATTACCTCATTTTTTATTAAGATAAAAGTTACGATATATATTTAATGACCATTCATTATGGATACAGGAGGAATACAACCACTTTACAGCCATTTTGATATATGACTAATGCAATTAAGAGGAGTGTTAAGGAGTTGAGCATGTACAACAATAAAGTACAGTGTAAAGAAGAATATTTTATGCAAGATAAATCTAGAGATAAAATATACAAAATATGCAAATTACCCTCCTTAGAATCATAGCATTAATACCTACATAAAATTTATATTTTAAAGACTTGCCAAGTCCCTATGATAACAATAAAAAAACACATAAACATGTCATATACCCATAAGAATGATTTAAATATTGATGGCAGCATTATATCAAACCATAGCCAATATATATGTATGAGGATGCTTATAACATAAGAGTCTTAATCTATAAGCACCTTGAAAGTCGTACTGTCTTGATTTTTAGTCATAAAATCATTGCTAAATAACTTTTAATATAACATTAAATATATATAGCCTATCAGTTAACTGCTCAAATCAATTGTTTTGTTAAGAGTGAGGAAATATTATATGTAATTAAATTATAAAATAAAATAACTCCTTTTGTGGCTTCAGTTTGTATACGAAGGGATTAAATGAGTGGCATCTTTATTCATCTGATCTACATAAAGATTTATTTCAATCGAACGGAATCATTTATATACAATCTTTGTGAGAAAGAGAAAGGAAACGTCTGTCGCCCCATCTGGCATTATATTTATATAAGAAAAGGATAGAAAAAAGAAGAAAAGAAAGGAGCAGAGGGACAGATAGAAACAGAAGGACAGATAGAAGCAGAGAGAGGGAGAGTTATTTATTTATAGCTTGCATCTTTTTTTAACAAATTTGCATATCTTTTTTTCAGTTAAAAACATTCTATTCGGTACTCTGTGAAATAATAGAGTGTAAAAAATACACTAAAATCATATAAAGGAAACAGAGTAAAAAAATCAGAGTAGTTGCGAAAATACATTAATGAACATTTTAGTTCACTTTTACTGACCTGATGAATAACCTTATATAAGAGGATGCATCATTTATATTTTTAGAAACTCGCGATGTCTTTTTAAATCCTTTTGTTAGTTTTTGTAGAGCTTCGATTTTTCTTGCACATATATCATTATGTCACGAGCCCATTTCCACGTTGGCGTTTCTAAATCCGGGATTTTGATGGAGAAAGCAGTGTTTTTTTTTGCCGATATGGTTCGACAGAATTGCATACGATTGGATATAAATAAGCCTTACAGCATTAAATTAATAATTATTTTTTGTGCCCATATGGTTCGACAGAATTCCATCTAACTAATATCTTTTTTAACTTAAAAAATATTAATTTAATTTTATTTGACTTACACAGTACAAATCTAAAATCGGTCAAATGTGTCTGTTCAAATTTGCTACGTTCACATAACACACGTATTGTTTTAAAATCTTTTGAACCTAAAAAAAGTGAACTTTTGACCAGACACATTTGTCAGATACGAGATTTGTTCTGTTTCTAAGTCAAATATAATGAAATTAGTTAATCTGGAGTCATTAATGTAGGAGTTTGGAGAGAACTGTTACTATGAAGCGTTGATGCCGATACTAAAGGTCATTTCTTTACATGCATATGTGAGATGAATCTTTATTTGTAACGATATTTAAAACTATAAGACAATTTTTTTTTCGTTTCGAGCTTGTAGCCTCATGTTTATTTAATTCGTATTTATGGCAATACGAAAAATGGTTTTTGTCATTTTTTTAAATTTCATTCCCTTAGATAAATAATTCCAATTAAAATTTTTATTAAAGGAGTGAATAGTAATCATACTCTTATCATATATTCCTTAATGCATTAATTTGGATCATGGAAACTAATTTATCCTACAGTTAATTAGAAAGATAACATTTTCATCATTTATCATATTACTTTCATTTTTAATACCTATTGCAAAGTATATTTTTTTAATATTCATCATATATGTCTTTTAAAAAGAAATATACGTACGTGTCTTTCATGAAAGAATTGTCGTTTCCTCGTCGCGGAACATGAAAATAATAAATATATTGTGAAATAAAATCGAAAGCTTTAGTAAAATTTATGGCTATTATGGTACCATATTTTCCTGTAGTCTTATTGGAATCAATCACTGCAGAAATATTTCGTCATATATCGCCAATGTTACGCCCTCTTAGGAATCCTTTTTGCTCAGGATCTAATACTCCATTCAGCAGTAGTTCCATTCGCTTAGCCAGCACTCCCGCTAAAATTCGATACGATTCATTAAGAATTATCAACGGTCTCCAATGGTTAAGAAAGTTTCTGCCCAGGCATTCTTTAAAACCGATTCGGGCTCTTTTATTTAATGGCACACCCACAATAACAATCGACAGATGTCACAGCGGTTCGATTTCTCTTGGCAGAAGCTGTAAACAGGGATGCCCAGTCTCCCCTTTTTTCTTTTTGTGACTGCGATGAGGAATTGAGTATGGTCTTGAAACGCAAGTATGGAAAATTAGGTGTTATGCTTGGTAGGACAAACATATTATAGATCTCTAATCTGACAATGTGACGCTAACGGTGGATGCTAAATACGAAGAACAAATTATAAAAAGGATGGAAGTCCGCTTGTCTTTTTTTTTAATTCAAGAAGATTTCGGGGATGGAAATCAATCTAGAAAAGACAACTATTCTCCCTATTGGTTTATGGACACATATTTTGCTTTTGGTGGGAGGATGCAATGTTTCAAATCTGTCAATATTTTGGACATAGAGTTTGAATGTGGACAGCCTTCTTTATCAAATTTACTTTGGCTCAATGCGCAAGCTTTTAAGTGGGCTCAAGCATGGAGAGGCTTCAACTTACAAAAAGAGTTGCTTTATATAATTGCAAATTAATATCACTATTGGTGAACGTTTATTGGAAGAGGAAAGCCAATGGCAAAAACCTTTGTTTGATCATAGATATTTGTCCAGTTTACAAAGGAAAAGATCTGAGCTAGGAGGAGGGCTCGTGTTCCTTCGGAACGTGTTACTAAATATTTATACAAAAGCTCTAAGAGATGCATATTAAACGCTACCAAAAGAGTGGTGGGGTTATGTGACATACTCTATTATATTCGCTCGACTAATATATGATAGCGACATATCCAACAAGTATATTGCCAAACATTCAATGGATTGTGCAGCTGTCCAAAGGATAATATGGAAAACAACCAAATTTCGATTCTACTTCGACTATCGATATAATCTGCCGAAATTTTAGGAAAACATATTTCTTCAAAACCTTCTTAATCAGCCTGAAAAGTTGGAGGAGGTTGCTTTCGAAGAAAACTCACATGACATAACTAAAAAGTCAGTTGTTTTATCCGAAAGATGTTATTTTCCACTTCAGAGGGGAGCAAAGTGTAATATTCCGCTGGCTCCTTGGTGTAAAAAATTTCCTCAAAGGGACAAAGTTTCAAGCGATGCTTTGAATGCCACCCAAAAATCAATGAAATTTTTTGATCTTTCTTAAGAGTGGGAAAAAAGGATCTTACATTCCTTGAGGGGAATAAATGATGGCAAAAAGTTTACTTCTCTGATGTAGATATATTCAAATTTAATCAGTTTCAGAAACCATTGCAAGGATTGTGTTGGACGATTATACAACGATATTAAGCTCGCGTTTTACGACTGCCCTACTTTTAAAATCCTAAAAGAATTCGTACTAATAAATGCATCAAACATTGCGGACTTCGAGGTGGAATTTCTGTGAGTGTATATCTTATTCGGGTTTCTATTGAGATCGAACTTGACCAAAGAAAAAAGAGCAATCAGTCCTGCAATAAGTAATTGTAAAGCCTATGTAGGTATCCCTAAACCTAACTGGAAAGGAGATAATCGAAAGCAGCAAGCTCCGAGCAATCCTAATATCAGCGGCAGCTCGATACACAGCTTTTGCTATAAAACTTCCGACTTTTGGTGGATGATCTTGGGATAGTGCGTCCATACTCATCAAATACTTCCCTTCAACTTCTCCGCACTACGCCAAAACCATCAGAATAATTATTTAAAATATAAAAATATATATATTTGCTTTTAATATTAAAATATTTGGTATTGTGCTCTTTTGAAACTACATTAAAGATTTAAATGTCAATAGATTCTTAAAGGATATATTAATTTTAAACTATAATGTTCATTTATGTTTTAACCAAACACAAATCTCCCCCTTTTTATATCTTTTTTATTTTATTTATTGTATTATATTAATAGAATAAGACCTTTGCCATGGAAAAAATGAATTTATTTGTAAACTTGTATTATTTAAATGTATATATACATCAGTTATATGTTAATATTGCTCAATATGAATCACTTCTTAAGAATTGGGTTCTTAAGATTGATCCTACGACGACCTATAGACATTCTAAGACAAGATTTATGACTAAATTCAGACTAAAATTGAACACCCATTGAAGTGGTTCGACCATTTGAGTAAAGACACCAACAATATCTTGACATATATATAAAAGTAAATGATATCCCAACTCCTCCTCCTTCTGTACCTTTCTGGTCTGAAACTCTGGGCTACGAAGTCAACACGTATGGTGCATCCATGACTTTGATCTCGTAGGTTACCCAACGGTCTAAAATCGATGGTCAGGCGAGTGCTGGATAGACTCTGACGAGAGGCGATATTGTTCTTGACCAGAGAACCTTGAGGCTCAAGGCAATAAACACAGTCTAGCAAGCCGAGGTGGAGGCTATAAGAATCTTGCCAGTAATCTCTGAGGTGAAAAAGTTGTGGGGGAAAAGATTATAATATATCTGACAGCCTATCCGCTATCTATAGTCTGGACATGAGGCCAGGTGAACTCGCATCAGCTGAAATTATCGCTTGCAAAAACGCTCTAGGCAGATATACATGCAAAATCACGGTCGGATGGATAAAGGGACACGACAACAATACTGGAAACGAGTATGTCGACACTTCGGCTAGGAGGGGTACGCCTGTTTTCTGTGCTATCCATGCGAAAACAAAAAATGCCCTCAGACAGGCAACCTTGAAAGGATACAGAACCGCATGGCGTGTGATGAGCACTTGCCGCCATTCTAAACTTTTCATACCAAGTCCCTATATCGGAAGTAAGATTATTTAAATACAAACAAACTCAAATCTGCGTCATCGTTGGAATGATCAGTGGACATATTGGCCTCAACAGACATCTCTACAAGATGGGAAAGGTCATAAGCCCAATATGCCGACTCTGCGAGGAAGAAGAAGAAACCCCGTACCATATTATCTTTGATTGTCCGTCGGCAAGGCAAAAAATTATATTCCTTGAGGAGAGATAGGGGAGCGACGTTTAGCCTTCGAAGATTTTATTTTTAAGGCATTAAATGTTTGAATATTGATAAACAAATTTGTAATAATAAAGAAAGCTCCTAGATAGGTTCACTACCGGCTGATACCGGATTAAGTTCCGGTGAGGTGGGTCCAATCTAGGAGCTAAACAAACAAACAAGATTTATGAGAAGACTTATAAGATTAATATTTTTTTTACATTGATCAAATCACTTTTAAAAAAAGTTATTGAACTCATGTGAAAAAAACGTCGTTTAGTTTTTCTTTCTGCTCTTGCAAAGAGGTCAAATTGGATACATCCTTCATCCAAACCAATAATTAATCTGAGGCAAATCCAGAATCAAAATTAAAGGGGAATACCTTTTGGAGGTTTTGGTAGTTAGAATTTATCTTCAAAACTATTGAAAAAAATGAAAACATGAATAAAAATCATGCCAGGAACTCAGTGAAATGTTTTTTTTTCCTTCTAGAAAAATTGTTTGACACAAGTCACTTTAGCCATACAACCTCTACAAGGGATTATTTCGCTTCATCAGAGAGAGAACATTTAACCATTGTATTTAAGTAGATAAAAATATTTAAAAGAGATCAAACAACTCAACCCAAACTAAATGCTCTTTTTTTCTTTCTTTTTATTTAATTAAATATTGTCCAATAAATAACTAAAACTCATCTTCTGCCGTTTATTATATATTGAAGTAGAAAAATATAGGAATAAATTTAATACTTAAAAATGATACAAATAATAGTAAAAAACTAATAATATTTGTGTGTTCGACAGAATGTGCATATCCATTCTAATTCTCCAATATGGGAAAAGGCGATATAATTTATATATATATTGAACGTTGTAGAATGATAATAAATGGCTTATTTTATAGGATTAAGTATGTAATTTTTCCCCATAGGCAATTATGTTTGCTCTAGAATTATCCACTATTATATGTTAAGAAGCAAAATGTTTAATATTATTATTATTATTGGGGGACTTTCTTCTTCTTTTTTTCTTTGCTTCTGATTATACTTTTTAGTTTCATGTAGCCATTAAAATATATATATATATATATGTGTGTGTGTGTGTGTATTTCAGGGAACGGATGTTTAATTTCAGGAATGTATATACCAACTACATATATACACATACATACACATGTAAGCTTTGGTGTTGAAAAGGGAATGTATGTATTAAAGGTCTGAAAGCCCCTTTTTTTGCGTGACTTGCATATTAAAAGGCAATAAATTGTATAAATAATTTGTTAATAGGATCATCGTTTTCATATGAAAAGAAAAGGCAAATATTCAATATAAATAATTAAATATTTTTTTAAAATCAATAAAGATATTCTTTGTGCCGGATTCCACCGAGTCGAGTCTTTGAGCCAAGGTAGGATATAGGATTTTAAGGTTTTACGGAGTATATTAATTTTAAACTATAATGTTATTATGTTTTTGCCAAACAAAAAGCTCTTTCTTTTATATCTATTTTTATGTAATATTATTGTATTATATGAATAGAATAAAGACCCTTGCCATAAAAAGGTAGGATATAATTAACGTTTACTTCCCTTAATACGTAGTCAGTTATCCATGTTTTTTTTCTTCTGATCCTATCTGTGGAAGCCAAGACAATGACCAATGCAATTATCAGCATTTGAAGGCACATATATATTTTTGGAATTAATTAAATCAATTGTTGGTCAATATTACTCACGTTTCCTCCATACTTTATTGTATGTGATATTTATAGTTTTCCTCTGTTTTACTTTAACGATCCACAACAAGTCAGCGGTCTTTTGATCCTCACCAATGTGTGCCCGTAAATTATTTCAAAAGGTTTACATTTTTTGTACGTGGAGTCTAACGTATGGTGTTTATGATTTGCAGTTTAACGAATATGTAGGTTTTAGATAAATATATATATTTATTATTTGATCTCACCAATATTTTTCGGTGCTTTTATTAGTGTCCATCTTTTTTGGGGGGGAGGGTAAAAACTAATAAAAACTTCATGTTTATTCTATCAGTTCAAAAATTAGGAAATGTGTAATAAAATATTTTATTATATTGCCCTCCAAACAAATTAAGGGAACAGGGACATTTTTTCCTCTTAAGTAATATCGGGTTTTAATATTAGCTATAAACAAAAATTTAGAGCTATTCAATTGGTGACTAAAAAACTCTATCCGTCGCTTAATTCACCACCTGTAATCATGATGCGTCATGACAAAGAACAAATGAAATATTAGCTATATATATTTTTATACAAATCCAATATTCGATCATTCCACTTTATTTGGCATATCTTTTCTAAATAATTAAGCAAGCATTTCTCTTTTAATTTTATTCATATCTTTCACGCCTAGATTTTATCTTAAAATCGAAATTGTAATCGTTGGTTTATGCTTTCCATGAAGAAAAATAATTTCTTATAATTACATATACCAAAAAACATGACATTTATCACTGACATTTAATTTCATATTTAGTTGATAAGTAATAACATATAGACTATATAATGGCATTTAAAATATAATCTCTCCAGTTATTGAAAAAAAAATATAAAAAATTCTAGACTTCAAAGACAATATAGATTTGTCTGATATATGTTTTTTTCTGTAGGATTGATTGTAGTTGTTTTTTAATGATTATCTTTTTTTAGATGAATATTTTTGATAAGGATATTTCGTTCGTAGTTCTTGAAACCCCAATAATTAACATTATTATTTATTTGACAATAGAACTCAGATGGCAGGAAATTTGTCCTATCTTTTTGTATACTAAGATGTGCATTTAAATTGTTAATTTGTTATTGCATTATTGATTATTTTGTATGAAGTATATTGCGTTCCAACAGAAATTTAATTTTTAATTTGCGAATTAGAAGTATTAAAATAAGTAAAATTCACTCCTAAATACATCATTTTAAAGGAAAATAATGATTTTTTTTTAAAGAGACTTTATTCGTTTAGGGTAGTTACATATAGCATTATATATAAATAAACCTTATAGTTTAAAATTAAAACCCTAAACTAAAGCCAAATCTACTAACAAATTTATCTAAAATAATACAAAATAATAATACAAATACTTCACAACGATTGTAGGCACCTACTAAAAAGGTTTATCAATATTTAAAATATCTAAGAACAGCAAAAAAAAAAAAGTACAAAAGCATTCGGCTCCTTCCAACCCAGATCCTTGGAAACTTTCATATCTTCCTCATGGTGTCGGTGATGACAAAGGTGAAGATTGCCACCCAGTTTCGGTTTCTCTCGAACCCAAAGATCGAAGAGATCTCCACTAAGTAACTCAGGATATCCACGGCGGCAAGATTGAAGATTGGGAAAACATGAGAAGGCATTATTATCACTACACAGGGAATCTCAAGAAAAATACAACTCGTGTTAACAGTGAAGGAGATATGGCCTACTAATTTTTGTAATATTTAAACCTCTGGTTAACCTTAATTAAATGTTTTAAAAACCGTAAATGGTTCTGACAACAAGAAGGATAAAACCGCACTAAATCTCCCGCAAAATTCCATGACGACGAGCCCACTTTTGGTATCTTTATAGATAAACTCGAGTATCGAGCTGCCGTTGCAATAAAAATGGCCCTCAAGTCCTCGGAGCAAACATGCTCATAGAGTGTTAACCTCTGTGCAATATAGCTTCTGCAACTTGATAGAGAAATCTCCAAAGCACGGGTTTTTGAGGCACTTCTGGGATTTGAGTTTAGCCCAAATAGAAGTAGAGCAGGCACGATTTTATTTGTGACCCCTTTGACGTTTAGAGTGACAAACTCCCTCAAGATGTCAAGAACTGGGCACTTGGCAAAAGCATGGACAGTACTATTATACAATAGTCCACAGTTTTTACAAGGTGTATTATAAAATATACAACCAGAAGAAACCTGGAACTGCGCTGTAAATTTATTTCCGTCCCAAACCTTTGACACAGAGCACATTATGCGTGATTTCCAAGTTCTTGGAAGGTCTAATTCTTCCAAGTACTTGTTGCATATTTGGTCAGCTTCTTCTCCTGTGTCATATCCAAAGGACATCCTTAAATGCCAGGGTACCGGCACTTGATGCCTTATAGCAGCTCTCTTCAAGGGAAAGGAGAATCTACCGTTGTTAAATAGTGGTTCGCGGACTAAATCAGGGAATGTAAATATTCTTTTGGACAGTGCAATGAGTTCTAGATTCTTTGGATCAAGAAGATTTTTAAAATAATATTTTTTATTGCAATTCTGCCGCACAATATCTACTGTAAAACTTGACGTAAAAATAGGGGAGCCTTTCCAAATAATTCTTTGTATGGAGGCTAAAAAGGTGGACATTTCTACTAGTTTTTCATTTATAAAATCAGTACCTAACATTAGCCAAGTGAAAGCGTCGCTTGACGTAAAAATTGAGCGCCACTCAGAGTGGGGATGAGCTGACATATCTATTAAAAGCTTTTGATAAATTTTTGGTAAAATTCTGGAGAGTGAATTTAATCCTCCCCCTAACTGTTGTCTTGGTCTCTTTAAGGCGCTCAGATAACTTCGATGAAATAGTTGGTTTAGCCATGTTTGTTCTTCGGCAATGGCTCTCTCAGCCAACCAAGGCAGAGATGAAGCTTTATATATAACAGATGGGACAATCGAGAAGTTGTAAAAGTCAATCCTCTTTTGGAGATTGAATTTTCTCCACAGTGGAATCGAATGGCTAATATGATTTTTCATATTAAACCAATTTGATTCAGAGGCGCCCATCGCATCCCAAGAAATTCCTAAGATCTCCAAGCTTCCCCTTATTGAGCAACCTGAAACTTTAAGGTCATTACCAGGGTTCCATTTTCCAATAGGAAGAATTGAAGTTTTTTTAATGTTTATCATCAGCCCAGATCTTTTTTCAAATACTCTGAAATGATTCAGAACTACTTCAATCCGTCTCAATAGTTGCTCTTGGGAATTGGCTTCGAGCATTAGCGTGACATCATCAGCATACATATCAATTATATGTTTTGATGAGCCAAAGTCTACTCCAAAGCCTGTGTATTTTTTTGTGATTGCATCACATAATTCTATAAGGCCAGTTATAAATAAAAGCGGGGCCAACGGACAGCCTTGACGGCAACTTTTCTTTAAAATTATAGATTCACTTTCTTTTCCTCCTAAGGAAATAGTTGAAGTGCCATTATATAAAAGAGCTCTTATAGGGTTAAAATATTTTTTGGGGAGTACTTTTTTTATTGATCTAAAAATATGGCGATGCTGTATTGTGTCAAATGCTTTCGTAAAGTATGAATTTTTATTACTCTTAAACATTTATTGTCATATATTTTAAAAAGGTACATCTTCCAATGTTTTACTGAAAATGACTGCCTGAAGACGGAACAACGCAAACTTCATTCTTGCAAACGTTGTTGATCGTCTCCTGGCTCCATCCTTCAACGAAGTCTTGAAGACATTGTATGAGAGACTCAATGTAATCTGGTTTTCCAATATAAACTCGAGTTTGTGCTGTAGCCAAAAGTGGAAGAACAAAGGGTTGAGATCTGGACTGTGAGCTGGCTAGAGATTTTCCGTCCTTCATTTAGAAATGCTAAAGCTGCATTTATGCAATGTAGTGGAGCACCGTCTTGCGTTCTCCAAAGTGAAGAACGAGTTGCAGAATATCGCAGCATGGGTCAAGTTATGTCCTAGAGCAATCTGAGGTATTAAAAACCATTCACCGACTACAAAGTACAATCATCATCGAGGAATGCATGAACGATTAATAATCGTATTCCTATCATTTTTTTCTCATATTTTTCGAGGGTTTTCACTTGTCCACACTACGTCCTTTTTTCCATTGGGGTTTTGATGGAAACAAAATAGCTTTTCGTCAGTCCAAATGATTCTATCGAAAATGTTGGATGGCTGCTGCATAATCCAATGGCAAAACTGCCTTCTTTGCACTTTGTGGGCATCAGTTAACGGATGGACTGAAGTGTAATGATAAAAACGGAATCAAAGATCTTGTCTAACGATCCTCCACAACATTGTTTTGGTGGGCGAAATGTGCTGAGAAGCTTTTGTGAATGAGCAACTGGGGTTTTTCTTCAAGGAAACTCTTCACCTCCTGAATCACTGTTTCTATTTTTTTTGGTTTTGTTTTCGTTTATTTTTTCTTGTGGATAGAACCAGTCTCATTGAAATGATGAAGAACTCATGTGAACTGGATCAGCTGGTAAGTTTTCGGCGCACTTCCACTGATCCTGAAGTGAAGTATAAATTCTCGGCGTACTGTGGAAGTCTTTTGCCAAACTGCAGGATGATCCATTTTTTCTCAAATTCAGAAAATATTTTTCAGATTAAAGATTGTTGACAATCAAGGCAAATTTTATTTATGAATAAGAATCCCCTATTTATCAAGGAAATGGGGTATTCATAAAACGATTTGAATTATTTTTGTACTTTCTAATTCACAATTTTAAACATTTCTGATGGAACACACTGTACATTCACTATAAAATAATGTGTTTAGGTTAGTCTGTTATCAGCGGAGTTGTGTTTTGACGAATAAAGTTTTAATGATCCAAAATTTTAATTAAAATTTCATATATCAATTATTTGAAGCAAAATAAAAAATATAGCCATGCTCTTCGTTGTATTTCAAGCTATTTAAAAATTATGGCATACCCCTAGAAGTATTTTTATTGGAAAAATAGAGATGCTTATCAATCATTTTCATAGCTTAAGTTCAACTTAAGGATTTCCTTCAATATTTTTTGATTGATTCAATTTTGAGTTTATTTATAAATCTAATAGAAAGCAAATACTTTTTTGATCAATTAAATATTTAATATATTAGCCCCCTTAAATATATTTCGAATGATTTTAAGGTGATTAAATACGATTGAAATATCCAATCAGATATCTTTGATTTTTTGTCGAAAATTAAATAATACATTTTATAGTTCCTTCATAGAAATCGAATGGAGACTTTCAAAGGTATATTTTTTTAAATGTATCAATGTAACTGATTTTACAAGAACAAAAAAAACATTTGACATAAATATATTTGTAAAAATGGCATTATTATAACATTTACTATTACTGACTTCTTTAAAAAGTTTTCTTAATTTGGGAGACTTTAAGTATTTTCTTGCTTACAAGCGTTTGCTGATAAACTTATGTTTGTTCCTGATTCAGTTAAAGTACTACATATAATGGATATTAAGATAAGTACTTGCTGAAGTATAATTAAATCATTTAATATTCATCGAAAGTAAAAAAAATCAGTAATGATAAAATAAATAATGAAATCAAGGGAACGACTTAGCTCAGTCGTAGTATGCACAACTTTCAATGTTAAAGGTGCAGGTTGGAATCCCAGCGATGAAAATAAATTTTGATCGTCTTCATTTTGAATATGGTTCGATGAAGTATTGTAATGCTTTTATACTTATTTGAATCCACACCGATATAATTCAATCTCACCAAGTAGAGTAATTTAACCCTTTAACCACCATAGTTTATATATAAATGTTTAATTTCAATTAGTTCGGACTTCCACAATTCAAAAGCGTCACTCGAAACGCTTATATATCAAATTTTGTCTAAGTTTTAGCATACCTAAAGCAACGTATTTTCCACCCACCTTCTGGTTGAGTTATAACATAAAATAGAGAAATAACATAAATCTGTCAAATATGAGCCTTGGCCACTAGGATACAAGCATGATAGGGAAATGGAAATTTTAGGTGCTATCTTCTTTATGATAATTGATTCACGTTATTAGAATGTTCAATCTACGCACCATAGGCGGTATACACTATAATTGAAATATCATTATTGACGTCGGCGATGATACATATTTTTGAGAGGCATGTATACAAGTATGTAATTTAAAAATAAATCAGACATTGTATCTGAAAAGTGGGACCCCCATCCATCTCGACCTTTTAGACATTTATAGGGCACGAACAGAAATACCCCGAAGTAAAACACAAGTTCGTCAAAGATAGTGGCATCCTCCTTGGACTTTTCGGGGACATCTCGAATTTTGAGAGGGCCCTTACACTCCGAATATACATTGAGTTTTGCATGACTGATATATTTCTCCTCGCGTTAGTGCAATGGAACATCCTGTATAGAACTTCTGATCAACCAAAGCGAAAAAAATGCTTCAGTATATCATCTCTTCGTCGTATAAGTTGTACAATCGTGACATGGTGTCACCGACTGTGCAGACTAAAGCATGAGACTATATCGTATCAATATGCACCAGAAGAAGAGGTGGTAGCCGATCTGAACCTTGATGCTAGACGCTACTGTTTTTAATTCATGGTGCTACACTGGTTGGATGGGCATAATGGTATGGCGTGGTAATGTGTAGGGAAATGTTTTCTAACCTACCAACAATAGTATTCGCCTCTTCAGTTTTTTGAAAAAAATGACATGCTTTAATATATTGTCCTAGCGCTCGGATTTTGCTACATATGATAGATAACCACACATGCAAGTAAAATATGTATGTGTTTGTCTGTGTTAATTTGTTCAGAGTTTTCGATGTAAAAGAACGAGCTTAGGTGGCAGAAATAAAGTTACTCGTGTTACTTGGAAAAGGTCGTAATGTTTCCTTTTTTATGCGGTGATCTGTATAGTCTGTATTTATATAGATGTCTCATATCTCAAGAATGGGACGTCTTAGCCCAAAAATAACGATATAGTCCATTTCCTGAAGACCTAATAAAAAATAAACAGTATATCCGTTTTTCAAAACATAACTTGAGCAGACACGGGTTAAATGATATTTTATCTATGTAGATAAATGTATTTCAATAAAATAAAATTTGGAAAATTGATCAAAGATTCTTAAAAGGTCATAAATTTTATTGCATTTTTTATTTGAGATATTTAGTTTCAAAACAGAGTTTAAAAAACTATTAGCTGTGATAGCAACGATAACTCAAATATGTACAATATTTCAAACCCTTAATTGTAAACCTTAAAAAGACTGACTTAGAATGAATGTCAATTAAATCATTTGTATGGTCTGCATGAATAAAATGGGATCCCATAATCTTAGACTCTGTTATATGTATATATATAAGAAGTGGAGCTGGATTTATTAAATCGCGAACAAAAGTGATAAATTAAGATCTTAGCAACTATTAGCTTATTGAATTTTGGTTTTATTAACCACTATAATGAAAATCAAAATGTTCTGGTATGCCTTTAAAATATAAAGTTAAGATAAATATTTTCTGGGAATATCCGTAAATAATCTTTTTATGCTGAGTAGTTACAATTTTTGTAATCAGAGTGTATTTTAAATGATATGGAAAGTTATTATTTGTTACATATCTTTTTTTCATGAAATGGGGTTACATTTTCACCAAAATACAAAAAAATGTAAGGGAGCTCGATAGCCGTGCATGTTAAGGCGTGTTCAGCTCTCAATTTGGGGGCGCAGGTCGAATCCCGAGAGGGGATGGTCATTTTTGGTAACCTCATTGATAAGATCCTTGGTCCGATAGACTAAATTTTAATGCTATAATGCTTGTTTATATCCAGTCGGATGCAATTCTATCGAACCATAAAGCAAAAAAAAAAAAAGATGTGAAAGATTTATGTCCTTTCTCAAGTATTAGATTTGCTTTTTAACTTAAAAGAGAAAATCAATGATATCAAATATTTCAAACACTTGAAACTGTTATGTCAATTCGATCTAGCTGCCAAAATTCAAAACTATCGTATTGGTTTACGCTCCGCAAACATAAGTACTTTCTTTGATGTAGAAGAAAATCAACCTTGCCTTTGATTATCGTTAATTTGACTTAAGAAAATATACAACATTAATGTTCTAGAAAACAATATAATAATTTAAATAAGTACAAAATTTTTTTGGGCTTTGAAATTTGTGGGTTGTTATAAAAAAAAATAATTAAAAGCGGCAAAGATTAAGTCAGCTTAAAGACGCACAAGGACTTGAATTAATAAAATATGTGATTAAAACGCAATTTTTTTTTTAACCTCGAATCAAATTTATTAATTGATTCAATACATATGTATCTCACCCTAATAACGGCTTAAAGTTAGTCCCGACTTTATGTCAAAGGTTCATAAGTTGGCATTTTTTCCTTATTGGTTCTATTAATTGCACCCGTCTTTAAGATCCATGCCGGACTTACCAGGTATTCCTCACCACTGACTCAATTGACAGAGTCTTTCACCTGTGTTTTTTACTGCCATCTAGCGGCAACTACGAGAAACAAAGTAACTTGTCCAATTTATTATAAGTAATGTGATCAACTATCAGTTTTTAGAGAGCTAAGCACATTTTATTAAAAATATTACTGGCATTATTATTAATAAGTCGGGATTTATTTAGAAATAAACCATAAATTCATCATCAAATGCAATCCTTTGAAAATAACTTTAACTGATTGTTTTAACTAAGCAGAATAAAATTTCATCAATTAGTAACAAATACTATATATAATAAAATATACATACATAACTTAATTACAATTTTTCTAACAATAATTATAACCAAGCAAAGATACTAGCAAATGTATTTAACAATGTAAAATATTGAGTGAGGTAGGTAATAAAATTTTTAAAATAAAAAATATTTTTATTCAATTATCCATGCTGTGGGAAAGAAATAGTTCAAGAATACGGAGCAACATTAAAACTGTCTGAATGGCGATTTTCTACTTCATATTATTATGAGCAGTCTTTCAAATGGAACACTTATCTCCTCGGTACTCGTACAGGGTCAACGGGGTATTATTCAAGTAGAGATTAGAAAATACGTGGTCCAAGACATATGTTTGGCTTAAATCTGCAACGTTCTCGTCAACAAATCATAGCTTATATTTATAAATAAAACACGACGTCACATGAATGAGTGTTTTAAGGTATACAAGATTCTTGCTTTTCTTATTGAATTCATAATAGATTATAATCATAGAGAATGAAGAGTGTCGGTGCTAGGTATGGTTGCAGTGACTATCGGGTTATTTTTGTGTCGACAGAAAAACCTATATAAAAATATATCTATTTTTCTTTGTAATGGGGAGTGTGATGACGTCACATATTCTCTGTATTTCAAGATATTGAAATATGAGGTGTCATTTATTACCTTTAGTTCTTTCTATCATTTCCTTTCCCGAACAATGGAACGCACACAAATATTCAGATACTCAGCACTACCATACTAGGCTATTCTATGGTTCTAATACTATACAATATGCACGCATTTACCGATTTTTCTTTTCATCTCATAAGAAACTCCATCCACATTTATCTTCTTACTCTCTTTTCAAATTCTATTGGAAGTAAATATACATAGCAGACTTGTTGATTTATCGTTAATTTGTTGTCGTTGGCGAACGATGAACGACAAGGAAAATTCCTTATCGTTCGTCGTTCTTTTTTGGAGCCAAAAAAAAAAAAAGATTTTTGATTTTCATGGGAAAAATTTCTTCTCTAAAAAATGTCATCACTTTTTCAGAATGGCGAGAAAAAATTCCTTTCTAAAAAAAACGTCTTCATTTTTATCAAAATGACCAATGAAAAAGAACGATGAACGACGAACAATTCAATTTAAAATAACGACAAACGATAACTTTTGGCGAACAATGAACGATAACTTTTGGGCGAACGACAAATGAATTACATTTTTTGCAAACGTTACAAGTCGGGTAAATAATTTATTTTTAATTGAAAATATGTTTAATGTTTTATTTATTTATATATTTACACCATTTTTTGATATTAAATAATGTTTCCATCTTCTATATATATTTCCATTAGCTTACTAGCAGGAACAAGATACATTGTATATAGACGGAAAGTATCTAAAGGAGTGTTTTTTTATCTGCATGGTTGGCAGTCTCTTCCATCATGCTGATATGTATCTAACAAAAAAAAGAATTAGAGCCTCATAAATCAAGTTTTTTATATGTATGTATATTTTACTTTTTTTAAAGATGAAGTTGTGTTCCTATTATACTTTACTTATAACTTTTTAACAACTTTCATAAAGTTTATATTTTTCTTCTGCTTGACAAAATACTTTTTACGACAAAGTGGAACATGCTCAAAACATTCAATTTGAAATGTGCCCTCCCCCTCCCTTCTTTCTTTTGAGTTAATGCAAATCTTAACTCGATGTAGCTCATGCATATTTACAAAAGAACTAAAATAATCTAACAATTCAATAAAGAAGAAATAGAAGTTCACTTGAAGAATAAAATAAAAACATCGAAAAAAGATTTCAACTAAAATTAGCTAACTCTCAAATAGATCTCACCTATAAACTTCAATTAGAAAAAAAATAATCAATTTTTTCCTAATTAATGTCATTGTGGTAGAAAGTGAATTTTCCTGTTTTGTTTAATACTGTATTTTAAGAGTTTTTGATTATCTTATAGGTTAGTTTAGTTTAATTTTAAATGCGTTAGCTCAGTGCGTATAGGCATGTTCAACCCTCAATGTTGGGGGGAGCAGGTTCGAATCCCGAAGAGGGGAAGGTCAATTTTGGTGAACCATATTGATAAGATCCTAGGTTCGATAGACAAATTTTAATGCTATAATGCTTATTTATATGCTGTCGGATGCACTTCTATGGAACTATATGGACAAAAAAAAGCGAGTGCGATAGCCGTGTGTGTTAAGGCGTGTTCAACTCTCAATATTGGGGGCGCAGGTTCGAATCCCGAGAGGGGAAGGTAATTTATGGCCAACCCCATTGATATGATCCTAGGTTAGAGTGATTAATTTCAATGCAATATGATTATCCAATAGGATACTGCAATTCTATCGAACCAAATAAGCAAAAAAACATACCTGTTCTCAAAATTATATCCAAATATTGATTGATTTGTGTTTGAATATAAAAAATATTTTATTGTGATCATCATCATAAAAGAAAAGATATGTTATTGAATAATATACAGTAATTGAGTTAGTGGATTATAAAAAACCCAGAAACTTTTTTGGAAAGTTGTCGAAATCAATAATCCATAGGGTCAACTTTCCAAAATAAAAACTTATTTTGTTCATCTATTCATGCTACGATGATTTGAAACATTATACAACATTCATACAAAAATTATTATCTCACTAAGGGATTCTTGGAAATTGATCATTAGGTTTGTGCTTATTTATAAGTAGATTAACTTGATCTTGTATTGCAAAATTACTACTTTTGATTAATTGGTATGATTCACGTGCTGTTTATTCACGTAACTCAAGGCATATAGTACACGTTATTGCATCGTAATAATTTACGACATATTATTATTATTAATATTACATTCTAAGGTAATTTTCCTCTATTAAAATAATGAATGAAAAATTGTGTAATTGAAAATTTTAATTTGGAACTGTTGTATGGAGTTCAGCTTTTTTTCTTATAAAATTTGTATCTCATTATCAAGAAGAGTTGTTATCTTTTATCATTTATTATTGTTAAAAACTAACTTAAAAGATATAAATAAAATACTTTTCACAACAACTAAAATGACGAATGTTTATATATAGGCAAAAAAGGATAAAGTTATTTTAACTCGCAAATAAAATCCTAGTGAAGCAACTCTTAAAGCCAGAATAGAAGAGCCATTTTCATTAACTCTCGTTTTGTATGGTAAATATTCATTCAGATTTTCGATACTTCAAATACTTTCAGTCGTACATGAAACTTCGGATGTTTGTAGTTCATAACCAATCTTTTTTATTTTTCTTCCTCATCTTAGCCATGTATTTCAAAAACCTCTAAAATAACTGTATAAATACTTAAAATATGGATATTATATAGTAAAGATATTTATAACTATTTTATTCTAAGCAATTAAAGTATTTTCCTTTTTTAAAGCAATCTACTGTATTTTGTTTCTTATTTTTTGAAATTTTTACTACGATAAACATTTTTACACCATTGATGAAGAGATATCTTAGATGAAATATTTCCTTATTGTTAAGCTTTTTGAAGTCATGTTCAAAATATATCAATATTCATTAGTAAAACAACAACTTACAGCACATATTAAAAAATATTTTAAAAAATACAAAAAGGTAATAATAATCGAGAGTTTTCAGCACAAACTAACGATTCAAAAGGGAATTAAAAAGTTGTTGATATCAAAAAGGATATGTATATAAACATAAACGTATGCTTGTTAGATTTGTTCAAATTTATCACTTTTCTTTTAAAAACATTCAAATAGATGATTTTCTGGTTCTCCAAGACTTAAATAATCGACAGGAAAATATTTTTAAATATGGGCCGCCGGAATGCCTGCCACATGGTCCATTCAGGGCGGCGCCAATGAAAATTATGTTTTTATGATGCGTTAGTAGTCCAAATGAGATTTAACACTAGAAAGACGGCAAAGTATTTCTACCTAGAATGACGGAACAGTCATTTTTACTTTTCTGTTAACTTTTCAATTTGTTCTCAAACTATACTTGATATTTGAATGAATAATAAAAATATATTGAGACTATAATATTTGGCCAACACAAACGGTCAAATAAAAAATATAAACTTGATTTTTTATATTATTTACAGTAATTGGTTTACATTTTAAAAATTACAAATTATACATAATTTTCGATTTTCATATTTTGCAATACATTTCCACATACGATTATCTTACATCTAAAGCATTATATGCTAAATTTATTATTTTTGCACTTTTGCGCTTGGCAAGCTTTTCTATTCATTGGGGTCTCTTCTTGATTATCATTTTCTACACCACTAACATCTTCATCGTTTCCACCATACTTGGCTTAGTTCATGGATTGTAGATCTAGTATAGTTGCAAGATGAACATCCTTCTACTTATTTTTGTTCCATTGATCTTATTTTACATTATTTTAGTATTGATGGCCGCAATATCAAAAAAAAAAAAACCTATAGGGCCATCGCCTTGATGCCACCTTGGTGGTATATAAACAAACCATCTGATCTATATTATCAACTCCAAATTTGGTCTGGATGTAATAAGAAACACTTTCTGGAAGTTTAGTTTGGAGTATCAGGAATACAAACCGATTTGTGTACAGAAATAAGGACTATAACGTTTTTTTAAAGGCTTGACTTGATAGAACGTAAAAGTGAAATATTCATGCTTCAATATTATTGCAGAATGTAGAGGCTGTTTCATGTTCTTGATTGCTTTGGGTACCTTCCTCCTCATTCTTTTCATTGTTCCCACAGTGCTCGTATTCTTTTTTTTCAGTGATTTAGCCAGTTTCAGTGAAGTGAAGAAATTATCACTGGTGATGTTTCGTCCTTCGTTGAGATATCGCTCTGCAAGTTTCATTACAACGTACTCAATACTTTTCGTAGCAACAAAGAATCATGAATATAAATAAAATTGAACTACTAACTATGTAAATAGTTCAGAAATAAAATTTAGTGTTATAAATAAGATATTCAGATTTTTAAACATAAAATATCCACTTACCTAAACTGCAGTTGATCCATGAAAGGGATCGTCTTCATCAAAACTCGATGAAATATCATTTTCATCCAGAATAAACTCATCACCATTATCGTCGCTCTCCCAATCAGATTCATTGCCAGATTCATGACACAATAATGCTCTTATTTTTTCATAAGACAGTGCAAATTTACGAGTTCCTTTAGACATCTTTACTGTTTTACTTTAGGTATAAATTGTCAAAACTCTTCACTGAGTTAATATATTTATTAGATATTAGATAAAAATCTTAGTTTTGTTAAATAATTAAAAGTCATAAAATTCGAAACATATCGGACCACTGACATTTAAGATATTAGCTTCTAAAGTCCAAAAAACACTAAAATTGACTTCCACGTCCTTCTAGTGTTAAAGAAAAATATATTATGAAAAACGGGTATGACAAACAAATCATATTTTATTAAAAAAAGCAATTTATTTTTCAAAATTTCAAGTTTATTTAGTAACCGACTACATATGTAGATACGTATGTTTTAAGAGAGCTATGCATACGTCGTATTAAATATATTTCAACATTGGAAAAGAAGGAAAAATTATTTCTATAATCAAAATTGTTCCTTTTTTCTTAAATAATTATTAATTATATAAAAATATGCTATTATATATATGGTACCAACCGATATGTGCAGTCTAAATTACTTACTTTTTAGACATATAAACAATGGAAAACAAGGAAGGATTCGGCAAAATTATTTAAGCCTTGGAGAACCAGAAAATCATCTATTTGAATGTTTTAAAGAAAAGTGATCAATTTGAACAAGTCTAACGTATGCTGTTAGTTCTAAAAAAATAAATTAAGATTTAAAATGATAAAATAGGATAATAAATTAAACGAAAAAGCACATCAACTTATAAAATACTTCAAAAATACAGATGCGGGATATTTGATAGGGTTTTTATTCATTCATTTTTCCCTTATAGTTCCATTGAGTTACTCTTTGAGGATATGAATAAGCATTATAGTATTATAAATACTCTATGGAATCTAGCATCTTTTATTTATGTTTATCAATAATGACCTTTGCCGGACAAAAGTGTAGGCTAATCATTAAGATAATGGTTTCAAATAAAAATTTCAAATTTTTGATTACAATTCAACAAATCGTTCGTTTAATTAGAAGACGAATAACAATAGAATGTATTAAAATTGTGTCCATAGTGATTTTTAAGAGGTAAGCCAATGTAATAAATCTAACCAGACAAAAAACCTGTTTATTTTCCAATAACTACAATTGCTTGATTATGATGTGTGGGTTGAAGTCTTGTGGATATTGTTGCATGTTAATTGTGATTTTGTACTGTTCCTATCTACAAAATTATTCACTAATTATTATAAACATCAGTTTTTTTTGTTTTTGTAAATCATCAATTCATTCTCAACGTACTAGTTTATGAGTCATGATATATATTTCTTTCTCTACAAGACCTTGTAAGTGAAACACATTTTAATAAACTGTAGTATTTATGTATGATGGCAACTTATAATTTTGAAAAACTCTAATAAACACATCCTTTCGAATATGAATAAAAACAAGTCCATGGAATCTAGTACATATGCACTGATATTGATCCATATTGACCTTCCTCTTTTAGTATTTTTTAATGGGTGGCCGGGTGAATAATCCCTTCTTGTATTTTAATAAAACGCCGAATGACCGTTATAACACCATTATTTATACCATAAGAACGCCAGGGAAAATATGACGCACATTTGCATCATTGTTTTAAAATAATCGAATGTTTTATTGTTTTATGAAAAGTGCTGCTATTGATGCAGGGAGGTCGAGGAGACTTCGTTCCACTTCCTCTACATCTGTCCCAGAGTCGCCCCAGCCATCAAAGTGGTGAAAAGAGTAATATTGGGAGCATAGTGGGTGATGTTAACCTCCTCGGACTGGCTTGTGTCGATATCGCCTACCTATCAGGAAGCATATGCGATAGAGCATCTGGTATCCACGATTCAAAGGGTCCTCTATGCCTCAAGCTCGGACGGAACTGGACTCCCTGTGAGTCTTCATCGCCTCGTCAGAAGACATACGGAAACTCTCCGTTCGATCTCCAATGTGTTAAACGAAAACAAGAAAAATATGAACATAAACAAACTATTTCCCCTTCATGTGGACCGAGAAGATCAAGCTGCCACTATATTTACCAGATCTTTTAAGTTCCTTTTGGTTTTCAATATCATTACTCTTATTTGCTCGCAATATTGACGTGTTCTTTTATTGTTTTATTATCTGTAAAACAATAACACTTAATCGTTAATAATATTATGTATATTTCCATGTTTAAAAAAATGAAAAGTTTTTTTAATTTAGAGTCCAATAAGAACACATAACCACTTTCGACCTTCTTGTTTCACTGCTATCTTTTAGATATATTTTTTGCTCTATGTAAAATCCATTTTATGAAAAAAATAACCAAGATCACCATTTGTTAGTAAAGAACTAAATAAACAAATCAGTATTGCATTATAATACAATATATTGTGATACAGAAAATGCACTTATCTGATGCAATGACAGATTAATTGTGAGAAAGTACACAAAAACAAGGCCCAATAAATATCAGACCTATCTTTTAATCTTTTTGTTTAATTACTTTAAGTTGTTTATTTAATATATATTTACCCTTACTCCTTGAGACTCCAGCACACTTAAGTAATTTCAAATATCTGGAACCTTTTTTTTGTATATCTGTTCAAATATTTTTTTTTCTTCTTTCAAACAAACATTGCATTTATATGTGTTATATATTAAAATATAGCATTTTTAACTTTTTAAAGACTTTATTGAGTTTAAAATATTACATATAACAATATATAAATCAACATTATAGTTTAAAATTAAATCTATAATCTAAAGTAATGCATAAATTCACTATTATATAACATAACATACATGAAAACCCTAATTTCCACAAATATGGTTAAAACAAGTAGGCATATTAAATAAAAAAGATTGGTTTGCAATACATGATGATATTTTTTTATATTATGAGGGTTGATGTTTTGTTAAATTTATTGTAAGTTCGTAAATTCGCTGAAGAAATTGTCGATGCCCATTAGAACTGGAGGGGTAAAAACGTACCAGATCTCCATATTAACTACATCTAATGTATTCGATCATTCTATTCAATATGTATAAAACAAAAAAGTTAAGTCGAAGATATTTATGAACTAAAGTAGGTATACATTAATTTTCAGGTACAGCATGCTGTCAATTTATTTCAATAAACTTATTCTTCTAAATACGAGCTAAAGGCTTTCCTATCAATAAGAATTAAGAATTAGACAATGTGTTTCTTCATGATAAAAATACTTTCAAAAGCACCTAACAAGGCAATATCTGAGGCCCATTTTAGACTTTAAGCATATTTTTACATAATCCATCGATAGAAAGTCAAAATCAAGGATAATCACAAGGAATCATAAACATAAGAATAATAAAACAACATTTGAGACCACGACCGGTTTTATGAACGCAAATAAAAAAATATTTTTAAGAAGTAAAAAACGATCAAATTGAGAGAATTAAACAGGAATGTTGTCGGGACCAGGAATCCTAATTGAAAAAGTGTTGTATCGTGCTGTCGTAGAAATTATAATAGCCTAGATGTCTTCGTTTTTGATAATATCACTCATCATTTGCAAGATAACTACGAACGCTTGACAAAGTTATGTCCTGAGTTCATTTATTTACAATTTTAGTATAAAAATATTTATTGAATGTAAAAAACCCAATTTCACTGCGAATTTTAAAGTTTCAAATATATTTTAGAATGTAGAGAAGTTTGGTTATTTGTTGGGATCCTAGATTAGTCAAGCCACACTGGGACTTAGTCCCGGTTACTTTCTTGCAATAAACCGTTTAGCAGCTAACATTTAGTATGACACAAATTAAAATTACCAAAAAGTAAAAAGGCTCTTTCAACTTATTTTTTTCATTGCCATTTTTCTTGTTTTTTCGGCCAGCGTTTTCATCCTCGTGGCATGCACAGATAAGGTGGGGTCTTGTCATCTTCTTCACCGGAATAGAAGATCTTCCCATCTCTTAGAGGTGTGCGCTTAGCCCAATATGTCCTGTGACCACACTAACGGTCCTTGAGACAAAAAAAAATGAAAAATCCAATATATTCAAGATAAGTCTTTTGACTCATGACAGCGGGATTTTCTTCAAGTTTTAATCTTTTCTATCAATTTTGTCTTATTTAATTAATGTATTGATCGAATGATAAGTACTATTTCATATATCATATAATAAGCGAAAATATTATTTTTTCTTAATAAAAATACTGTTTAACATGTATATGAATTATTTGAAAGCGAGTAGTAATCATATTCTATTCAAAACTGATTCTACAGTAAAAGTATCAAAAGATCTAATTATACTTGGTTTTTAACAAAATCCACCAATTTGAACGTTTTTTTATAAGTGAATAAGAGAAACAATAAAATTTAATGTAACATTGTTCTATATTAATGTAAATTTCCTTAACACTTGATCTCATCGTAAGAATCAAATTAAAAATGTGAATATTACAAAACAAAAATAAATACATAAATGTGTATTACTTAATTGTATATAAAAAGTCTTTGAATTGATTGGACAGTACTTTCAAATATCTTATGATATCGTAAAAATGCACTTTGTAAAATACATTTTTTTAAAGTCTATGTTTTTCAGCAAAACATAAAATTAAATTTAAAACATTTAAATTTTGATTAAGTTATAAATAAATTCATTTATTTACCATAACAATTAAAAAAATAAAAAACATACTTCAAAGGAACACTAATTGTTTTTTTTAACATTTTAAAACTCTTTCATGGAAAAACAAGATAACTCAAATCGTTTGATGTTAAAATGAATAAAACATACTTATTTGCTCTTAATTTTAATCTCAAGAAAGAAGAAGCATACATGAAAAGCTTAACTCAAAAGAACGTAAAAGTTCAAATATAACACTGCTCTTTTCTTAATATTTTCTTTGCTGGGCACTTGTCTGCACTTTATATTTGGTCCGCTTGGACGCAAACAAATATCCTTTTTTCTTTTTCCTTCTGGTTCCTTTATTTGCTGGTAAGTATTTATAGCTGGGAATGACGTGGTAATACTTAAAAGGCCTGCACAGTATAGAAAGATTATACATATAGTAAGCTTATCGTTGAAATAAAGAAAGCAAGAAGCTTTTTAAAGTAAGGCATATAAAGAGTTGCAGTGAAAGATTGAAAGTACAGTGATTCATTTTACTGAATATCACGCGCAGATATATATATATATATATATATATATATATATATCTATATATATATATATATATATATATTATATATATATATATATAATATACAATATATTTATTATTAATTTAGGATATTGTCGAAATCACCAAAATCACTTGTTTTCTTCCATATCACCTTGCTCATATAAGAACCAAGTCTTCGATCATAATATTATTATTTTGAGTTTTAAAGAATATTCACTTCTTGCAAAATATTATTTTATCCGCTTTCTAGCTTGTATCAAAAATAAACATAAATAATTATGTGTTGTTATGTGGACCTTTACATATTTATATTAAGTATAAGCTGCAAAAAGTACTGTTCTTTCTAAATTTCAAACTACGTTCATATACGTTTATTCTGAGAATTACTCATAGTCCTTCAGCAATAATATAAAGAAATATTGTCATATAGGTTTCCTTTTTATTGTGAGTATGTTAGTTTTGCTCTGAGTTTTTCACAATTACGGAATATCAATAAACTTTACTAGAAATTTAGTTAAACCGGAAATTCGTTATTGTAGAGAAGCATGGTATTCATTAACTTATCAGATAACAATTTCTAACCAAACGGGACATACAAACAATGAGAATATCAGCTACAGCCAGTTGTTCGAGTTTTTATTCGATAGATTCATGCTATGTTCAACCCTTTAAGTTAACATCAAGTTTCATATTTCATTTGAAAAAATACGTCTAATTCTGAAAAGTTCTTTATGATATTGTTAAGGATAAGTGAGCAACGTTTTAATACGAAATTTCTCTTTATATCATTTTTATTGTTGTTATTATTTTAGTGCTTGTTAGTGCCGTTCCTCTTCAAAGAAATAATTTTAGAATTGAATATGTCTATTTATGTTTTGTTTTTTAATGCAAAACTTTTTGAAAATAGAGAATTGATATAACTAATCGAAAAACTTTGTTATGTCTTAACTCTATTTTAAAACTGGCTTTGGAACAATTTTACTGGTAGATTTAAATATAACAATGCTAACGGCGAATTTTTCTACATTCCTTCTTTCAATAAATGCAATTATGAATATTATTATTATTTAATTTGTTCTGCATTCAACAAAAGCACTAAGTTATTTAATAAATCATAAATGAACAACAGGCTATGAAAGCAAAAAGTATATACGGCTTTTCATATCTTTGTTATAAAGAATGGATCATAAATGGGGCATAGTTTATCTTACTTGTCCTCTTTGATTAATGGAAACCCTTTTTACCTCCACGTCTTTTCATTCATTTAATCTGCTCCAAAAATGATAACACATAGGATCATTTAAGGGATAAATTTATCCCTCTAAATAAAAGAGCAAACGAATATTTTCGTCCATTGAACATTAAATATTAAAAAGAAAAAGGAAAGATGGAGGGCAAAAAAAGCTGCAGCAAATACCCAGCTCTTAGTTCCAAGGTTTCTCTAACAGATAGCCATATAGTATAACATACAGTTGATGTATCAGAGTATTTAACATCTAGACACCGATGGTCTAAGTAATAACTAGATAACTGGATACACAAAAGAAGAAATCAGTCCACTTAACAAATATTTTTTGACTGCAAAGATGGCTTCCTCACTTGGTAAAGTAATTTAGGTAACTTGAGAATAGATGAGGGAAATCCCCCGATAATGTCCAGTGATGCCATAACTCTATGGTTCAATATCAAGTAGTCCAATCAAATGACGTCTCTGGGTTATACTTTTATATTTATCCCTTTTTTATCACTTAAGACTAAGACTTTGATTGTTAAAGCGATAACAATTATTCCTGCCTTACTTTACTTATTGCATCAGATGCTTACTCGGACATTGTTCTTCTTTTTATTTAGTCTATTGTGCATCTAGTTGGTATATAATGTCCACTGCATTTAGTAATAGTAACATCAGTGCTTCTAGCTAACTAATGACGTATATAAATGTTTATTAATGAGGCCATACTAAGATGATTAGATTGATAAAGCTGATTCAACTTTCTCATATATATTAGGGTATGAATGTTAAAATATACAATACAATGATGAATTATAAAACAAAAAATATATTCAACGGTGACGTCATTGGCGAGGTATTGCATTGTCCCCATAAATATTTGTAAGGCTGGTCACTTTGTTAGTGAGATCTGAACTCAGATTTTAATTTATCCCTCTCTGATGTTATATGATGAACATTTTGTTGGAAAATATTTTTGAGGGAATCTGTGTGTCTCTTTTTATCTCTATTTTATCGATCCCAGTATATGAAGTGAAGAGACCACAGAATGATTGCTATTATTTTTATATGTTTATGATTTTTTTAATTCAATCGTTCATGATAAAAATATTAATAAAAAGATAAATAAAACAGATGCTAATAAGTAAAAAAAACAACGTATACACATTATAGTTCATAATGAATTTAATACTTTTTCATTCATAAATGGAATTTACCATGAGTTCCGGGGATCAAATTTATGTTTATCGGCTCCAAATGTATATAGTTGGATTATATGATCCTGTTAAAATACGTTCCAACTTTTGTCAAATATTTTTCTACTTACCAAGGTATCATCTATCTTTACTAAATCCTCAGCCCGTCATGTCACAGCTTAAGGATAGCTGTCGCTTCTTAACTTTTCAAAAAGCAGTGGATCAAATAAATAATCAATACTATAGGAAAATTATAACATAATTTTTTTTTTATATTTTCCTATGCTTTAATTTTTTCGGGGAAGAAAAAAAAATAATTACCTTTTTGAGGTACCCTATAAGTGAAATATTGTGTCCAACTGGACACATCACCTTTTTCCTATATTAATAAACATTGTCTCCCCTTATTCATTAAGTTTTAGCTGTTTATTACGTTAATGTTTTTAAATTTTTGAATTATTAACGTTTATTAGGATTATAGAATAGTTAAAATCATATTCTTGATATTTATTGTAGCCTTCTATGACCAGACAAAGGCCTTTTAAGAGTGAAAGTCATGTGTTTATTGTGCATTATTTGAATTACGTTATGCTTGTAGAGCTTCTTACCTTTTTGCGTTGCTAATTATGCTATAAGTCTTCAAGATTATAAGATCTTTACACTTCTCGTAATAATTGGATGATTTCATGATTATATTTTTTTTGCATTATTTATTTATCAAGGAATTTTATAAAGAAAGAGAACAACTACTAGGAATATGTATTGTATTTTTCATTGATTGTATTTCTAATGTGATTATATTACTTTTTTATATCCCAAACAAATAGTTTGATACTAGAAGTATATTTTTCAGTAGCTTAAAAAACATATAGACTAGCTCATTATGTTTTTATTCAGGATATGACAACTTCTATTAAAGTTTAGGTTTTAACTATCATAAAGTAAAATTAGGTATCTTTATTGAAAGTAGGTTAAGATTGTCCAGGGTTATATTATTTTAAAGATATTTCAAATCAAACAGTCTACTTTAAAATGCCCAACAAAAAATATAAATAAAACAAAGTTGTCAACATCTGTATTATTACAAAAGTAATCTGTTTTCATTCCATTGGCGGCCACTAAGCAGGATAAAATTGCTGTCCTGTAACTCAGTTTTTATACTCTTTTAGTTTACAAAATATATGGACCACTTTATGTATGGCATGCCTCTCTTTTAATCTATGTTTTATTCTTGAAACTAGATGAAAATAATTCATAAATTAAAAGCAAAAAACCTTAAGATTTAGCAGATAAATGTTAACGCCTTCCCTTATTATGTTATACATACTCCTCCTTTAACTTCCTTATAGTGACACCATGGCGGGAAGATCAGAGACGATGCAAGTTTAAAATTGTTCAAAAAGAAATCCAGTTTATTCGAATATTGAAAAAATTAACTTTAAAAAATAAGGAAACTTCAATACAATTAATTGCATGCCTATATAGTTCATCGAATGATTATGATTCTGAAGAAGAAGGAAAAAGTCCGAGAGCCCTTCAAGAAACATCCATGAGAGGAAGGAAGCATAAGGAAAAACTATATTATATTGATAATTTACCTCAATAACTGAAAAACTGTGTTATATCATAGGTAGGAATGGAAATCTGGAGCTTAGCTGAAAAAGAGAGAGGGGTAAAGAGAGGGATAGAAGGAAAGAGAGGGAGAGAGAGACAGTTTTTCTCTCCCCTCACTTTCTTCTTTACTCCTCTTTCTTTCTCTCTCCCTCTCTCTTTCTTTCAATCCCTCTTTTTTCACGGCCAAAAAGCAGTCATAGAATCTGTAAGCACAAGGCTAAGCTCCGATTTCCATTCCTAATCATTGGATTGTGTTTTATATCATAATGTGAGACTGCTTATGTAGATAGTTTATTGATCATTTGTTGATGTATACATATAGATCATAGAGGTAGGCTGTGTTTTTCCAGAAACAAAAGAGCTTGGCATTAAAAATGGATTATTGATGACCGCTTATGCTGCTTTGTTGGAGATAGTTCACGGCTAACTGGAGAGAGAAGGGGATAATGGTATCCCGCTTGTTAATAATTAACGTATGTATTTATTTATCAAGGACTGTTATATTTCGTTATTTTTTTTAAAGAATGCGATGGCTTAGTGGAAGCCTGTTTGACTCTGATAATAGAGGGTCATGTTCGACTCCTCTTGAGAGAAGTAGATAAATTTTGATCAATTTAATGAAAATTATATCAGATTCGATGTACTAATTTGAATGCTATATTCCTACTGATGGAATTCCATCAAACCAAAGGGGCAAAACCCACAGTTAGTCAAATGTAAAGATACATTGTAAGTCATATTTTTAACAATAGATAAACTTTGTTTAGATTATTTCCAGAATATTTTTTTTTTGTAAAAGCTAACATTTTTTTATCGGTGAAAAAAGTTTTATACATTTTGTATGTACAAATACATGGTATTTTTATGATAAAATGATTACTTTTTATCTTAAAAATGTATAATAATGCAACAACACAATAGTGCAATTTCATTTATAGCGGTTAAAATTTATATTGATTAGCTTGTGATGTTTTGAAAATAAAATGATGCGATCAATAATGATTGTATGAAAATTTAATGAACATAAACCAAATATAAATAAATAATTTATGTGTTATCGATGTAATTAAATGTTACATAAAATATAGTTGTACTCGGTACAAAAAAAATAATGATTGTAAGAAAATTTAATGAACATAAACCAAAGATAAAAAAGTTCAATGGTTTCGAGGGGTGGTTACATCAGTACATGAGTTTGCAACGGGAGAGCTTTATGATCTTAGCGGATGAAAGCAAGTAAATAGAAAATTGTTGATCAAGTTTACAATCTTAATTGATGTTTGAATGAATGTATAATCAGTCTTGCATAAAGAAAGCTTAAGGAATTTTCTCCTCTGTAACGAGGTCATTATATTGAAACTACATAAAGATATATAACAAAATTTAAAATAGTATACAAATCTGCAAACAAAATGCCTCTACAAATCTCTCGAGGTAAATTATATTGAACATTAAAATAGTACAACAATAGAAATATTTCAATTGTAAAAGAAGGGAAAAAATGTTTTTTGTTGCCTATTTGTTTCGATGGAATTAGCGTCGTGTTGATATATATATATATATAAACATTATAACATTACTCCATCGAACCAAGGATAATATTTTTAATGAGAAGGATGAATATTTACCTTCCTCAACTCGGGACTCTAACCTGTACCCTCAAAGTTGAGAGTCAGTCATGTTTTAAACGATTTATTTTGTTTATAAAGCGATATATAGATCTACTTTTATATTGGATTTGGATAATGTTTATATTTTACCCTTTTTGTCACTTTTATTATTGGTGTATTAAGATGAAGTTCTCTCCATCTTAAATCAAAAATATCTCAGTCATGTTGACTATAAGACTTCAATATTTGGAAACAGCCCACTAATAACGATTCAATCGATCAAGAGAGCAATAAAAATAATTGTAAATTAGTATAGGTCTATAGTTAATGACGTGAAAACCGAGATTTTGAGCAACCACAAAGGAATAATTGAGAAGAGTGGCCCACATTAAAAAGCAAAACATGTATCTACTTAATAGGCTCCTGGATAGGAGCTAGGTGTACGTAGAATGATTTTCAGGATATTAAACAAAGAATAAGAAATAAGAAAGGCCGTGACTTTTTTCGTCTTTGAACCTAAACAAGTGCAAAAATACAAGCATGAAAAGTGGCATAATTCCGAAGATATATTGTTCATATTTTTAAACGTGATGTAAGTTCTTAATGTGACATTGGTTGTTTAAAAATAATTACATTGAATAGAGGAAAAAATGGGTCGAATGAAAATAAACCACGATGCAAGTTGTCTTTATGATCTCAACATCGCAAAACATTTTCTTTATTGATACAAAACTAAAAAATATGTTTTATTTATATTTTGGCACAAGAAACTTGTAAACTTTGATACTAGAACTGAGTATATAAGTTTTTTTTGCACACCGTATATTACAAAAAACTTTTTAAATACATATAAACTATCTCATGTTATCCCCAGGCCTCTTGAATGCATATAAATGATGTAAAAAAGGTTTTTAAAGAGACGTGTGTGTATTCATGTATTACTAGGGTAATCATGAAACTTTGAAATCACTTGTACAGGACTGTTTTTTTATGCATTGCTGCCGAAAAATTATGTATCCTACGTATTATAAGTCGTTTTTGCATACATATAAAGTAATATCAATATTAATATTAAAAGGCATGTATTGAGTAAAATGTTTAAAATAAAAATTTATTTGTGAATAAAAAATTATACTTTGAATAAAGTAACTTTGAACCTGTTGGTTTCAATGAAAGGCTTGATTGATGGAAATGTGGTACGATATGACAATTAAAAAATTGTATGCTCTTGTACTTTAAGTATTCCTCCGAAATTGCAAAAAAAAATCAAACAATTTTTTAGTTAGTTGATGAAAATGCGAAGCTTATAAATTGTTCACATATATTATTTATAAATTCTAAAAGATATTTCTATCAACGCAACATTGATTTCATATGCCAGGAACCTAAAATGGTGATTGATTTAATATTGGTATATTTTCATGGTGCAATATCGTATTGTCATCCAAAAATTTTTTATGGGCTAGCTACTATTCTTTAAACGTTCTAAAAGTACATCAGAGAGTTTCAGTTTTATTTTGTAACACACTACTGACGTATTTTTTAAGCCCTTTATTAACTTTAATAATGCCTCATTTAATACACAAAATATAAGATATTTTGTTTGAGTCGTAGCAAAAAACAGTTGTGTCGTTTTTTAATATATCAGTTCTATTATGTCACAACAACTTTTTTGCATCATCATTTAATCAGGCATCACATATTTCATTATTTGTAGAGAGAAAATCAATGCGTAAAAATGAAATATTTGCTCAGAAGAAGTGTGCTCAACTCAAAATATGACACGCAAAAAAAGTGACCTTCGTTGTTAAACATGAATCAATTTATATGCCAAATTACCTTGGCACGGAACAAAAACTTGACAAATTGTATTGATGTAGTACATACTTTTATCAATAATATAAAAGTGTATTCAACGCTACCTTTAAGATTGGAGACTCCCTTGTCTAAATTTAAAACTACTACTTCTATCTAAAAAACTAATAGATGCAAATTCATTCAATATTTATAGTTGAGAAAGACACAAATTTCATTCGGAGTAAAAAAGAGAAAGCCAAGTACTTGTCAAAAAGGTCACAGTGATGCAAGAATCAAACTATTTTCTTGCCAACAGCCTTCTTTCAATCGATAAACCAATGACAACAAATTCGATATTTCAATAAAGCATATGCCTCCATTATATGTAACATTATTGTATACTACACATATAAATATATAGTATATCTATTTTGCAGATGCTTTCTAAGAGGGTAATAAATTTATTCATTCGGGATAAATCTGCTTAATACATTATTGTAGATAAGTATAAGATTAATGTTTTTAATTTAAAATGGGGGTGAATGAACAATAGCAGGGTTTTTTTGTTTATAGGCATATTATATACCATTATTTTATCATCTTCATGTATTTCATTCATATATACAAAAGGATTAAAATGTATATGTTCACCTTATGTACAGTTATGTACAGTAATTTGCTGCAATTCATTTCCATTTGAGGTTGGATAAAGGCAATATTTGTTTTCTTCCGGTCAAAACTCGTCGGAATACTCCTGATTAAAACTTTTTGTTAGCTATAAAGCTTCTCCGAAAATGGGGTCAAATTTTGAGGAGAAAAAGTGTATTGTTATTGGAGCATAAAATACTTTTTCTCTATATGTTGTTCCGTTCTTTCTCCTTCATAATCAACCATAGGAACAATTTTAAAAGGAATACCTATTAATAATTTGAGTGCAATTTTAATGCATTTGATAATACGCTCTAAGTATTTTTTTATACAGTCAACTACTGTAGGGCGAAAAAAATTGTTTTTAATCAAACAAAAAATCGATTAACCAAATTCATATAACGAGAGAGCGATAAAAAGGATGTATTCCAGATTAAAGATTTTGCCACGAATGGATCTGGCCCTGTTGCTTTTGTCGCTTGAGCTTCTTTAAAAAATTAAAACGTGAATCTATTTTATATAAAATAAATTGATGTACAATGATATTTCAAGTTAAAACTGAAAAAATAAGCTGAATAAAGTAAAAAAATATTTGTAATCAAAAAATATTATTTAATAAGAAAACACTATTTTAAGAAGTACTTCTCATTGTGCTTTTCATTATATTTTTATCAAATATATAATGATCTTTTTATAAGAAAACACGAGTCAGCGTGAAAAATATCGGGATTCAATATATTTAAACTCAACGTTCCTAAACTAAAAAAGGTACTTTTAACTCATGTTTGGGACGGATATTAAGAACGAAAAGATAATGGAATTTTCCTTTATAATAGCAACCATAAAAGGAATAATTTAGAAAGGCACGCCGCTTTTTTTCATCTTCATTTACGATTGACATAGTTCAGCAAAATATTAACAAGCCATTTTATTTCAAAAACTTCCCAGGGCCAAAAGAACTAGTATGGAAAGCTTTATCAGAGGAAATTTTGTCCATTCACAATTTAGACAGGAAGCCTCTGTTTAAGTGAGGAATTTTTTTCTTCCCATTAAATAGAGCAGCAGGGAATCCTCTTCCACCCATAGCTTGTCACTTGAGGATGTCCTTTTCACAAAATACTTTAGTAGAAGCCGAGAAAGTGTGTGATATACAAATAAGAGAGCTAGATCTACAAGCGTCTTGGAAGAAACGAATCATGAGTTATATCTCCAAAACTATAAATGAAAAAATATTTACCCCCCAGCTTCAGATTTTCGCTAAAAGTTTGTTTTTTATAGGCCATGTAAAGACTGTGGACAATTGTTTAATTCAGTTGTCCCTGCGTTTGAGAACTGTCCTGCTCTCCTCTTCATAGGGAAATTTGTCAGGGTCAATGTTAAAGGAGCGGAAAAAAGAATTATGACGGCCATAATTATATCCTGACTAAGTTCAAATCCCCTAAAGGCACCAGTGAAAATATGAACTATGGAGCTAGTTTTATCGAGTATTCGTAGCTATCTGACGGAGGAAATAAACTCATGACAAAATAATTATTATGGAAGACATTCGGGCCATCATGATTTCGACGACAGCGCGATACCTTGCCATTATAGTGAATATCCCTACCATCAATACCATTTCGAGGAAATATATGGGGAATCTAGTACAATATTACTTTATCCGTCTTTCTCCGCTGGAAATCTCCAATTTCTACAACACATTATGGGGCAATAAAGGTAATTTGCAAAAAAGGCAAACTGAATAATTATATTCAATCTTTGTTTTATTTATTATTTGCAACATTTTTTATTATTTGGATATTTTTCATTACAATTTTGTGTCCTTAAAGTCTTATAATAATTTTTTGTAGATAGTGCTGCTAGATTTTAGATTAGAGATATAATTTTAAACTATAATATGTATTTATTTATTTTTTATGTATTATCTCTATATCATTAAGGTCTCTTTAAAAAATTATATGATTTTTTAAATTATTATTATTACCTTTTTACTTAGAATGTAACGATACATACATCTGATACCTCCTTTTGGTAGTCGTTTTCCTTGTTTTTTAATTCGTAAAAAATACTATTACTTTAAAATAGGGAAGAAATTACGCAAATAATTATAATCTTGGTTAAGTATATGTGTCATATACTTTTACACATTATATAGTTAGTTAGAAATGTATAACTGTTAACAATAGACAAACATATACATATTATATCATTCAAAACAAACTATTTCATGTAAGCAATTAATAAATCTTTAATTTTCCTGTGTGCGTTAGACCTTTCTCTCTCTTAGTCAAAAGGCCTCTCAATCAACACATGAAACTGTTAATTAGAAAGCTCTTTGACTGAGAAGAAATAAAAAACTTATATGTATATATACTATTTATTTAAATAACGTCTTCTTTTGCAGAAAAGGTCAACATATATAAATTTTTGATGACATCGCACATCCCCTTTTTATTTATGAACATACATTTAAATGATATAGAGAAATTGATGAGGGAAAAAGCCTGTTTTTCACAGCCAAATAGTGGAATAAAAAGTGCATAATCAAGAATGTGAGAAATAGGAAAAATGTCAGAAGGAGATTTAATACATATTTAAATATTTAAGACTGTTAATCTATTTGTCACCTATCAATATACTCTGCATATATTTAAAGTTGCATTATATAACTAGAGATGTCGATAAACTGATCCATACGTCCATAAAATAAAGTACTTATAATGATATTTAATGATATAGAGGCGTGTGTAGGCGAATCTAGACTAACTTTGAGTACTTGTATCTCAGAAACCAGTTAGGGTAGAAGCTTAAAAATGTATGAACTGGTTAGTATATCCTATGAGCTTTGTTTAATAACAAAAAGATTGAAAATGTCCTCGGAACTTGGACGCAAGACGGCCATTATTGTGGCGCTCTGTTGCGGCCGTGCGCCTAAGGAGATCATCGACTTCTTCAAATTCCCAAAGCTACTGTTTACAGCATTGCCAAGTCCTTCAAGGAGTCGGAGGACATTGAGGAAGGATTCCTAACACCGGAAAGAAAGTTCCGGACCGGAGCTCATGTCTTGGAGTTCATGTCCAGCGAGGGAGACATCATGCCTCCTCACTTCTTTGCCAAGGTCCAAAATGTCAACAAGGAGGTTTACCTGGACGTCATGCCGACTGTGGTGAATCCCTGGATGACCCAGATTGCTACTGGTAGACCTTATCTCTACCAGCAAGATGGAGCTCCCGCCCGCACATCCAATTTGGTGCAAAACTGGTGCTTAGAGAATCTCGACATGTTCTGGTCAAAGGAGTTCTGGCCCCCCACCAGCCCTGACCTCACCCCCTGCGACTACTACTTGTGGGGCGTCCTTGAGAGGGACACTAACAAGTGTGCTGATAACACTGTGGACTCCTTGAAAGCTGCCATCATCCAGGCAGTGGCCAACTTGTCCAGGGAACAGGTGGCTCATGCCGTTGGGAGGTTCAGGCACCGTGTGGAGACTGTTATTGTGAAAGGAGAAAGTTGGATTGAATGAACATTAAGAGAAAAGTCATTTAAATTTGTGTGATATGAAAAAAGTCAATTAAAAGGTCTTGTTCTTGGATATAAGTATCTTGTTTCCGTGCTAAAAAAAGTCTAGATTCGCCTGCACACCCCTGTATATGTATATATATATATATATATATATATGTATAGTTTCAAGTTCATATGCCGAATTATTTTGAATAAGCGATTCTTAAACTATGGTTAGTAGACTAACATATAATTTTTATGCCGTTTCATTTCATGGGGTTTGAGCTGCTATTTTTGTTGTGTTTTCTTTTTCCGATTCAGTTGTAATAAAATGAATAATGATAATAACCTCAAAACTGGATGTTCAAAATGGAATATTTGCAATGATCATTATTGACCTTCTTCTCTCGAGCGAAGAGCCTACATTCTTAAAATTGAGAATTGAACTAACGCCTTTCTCTATAAACGATGTTGGGTTGAGTTAATCAAGCATTCTATTCTATTTTGCGTTCCTCAGATGGTACAAGTATACAGATCAGTAAAAATATAAGAGATTTTCTCTCAAAATGTCGCATCCATCAGATGAATGGCTGAAACACTAATTTATTTGGTTAGCTAATAATGAACTTGAACCAAAGCCATTGTTTGAATATGCTTTATCCCCAGAAAGTTAAGAGTATCTAAGAAACTTCAAATTTTAACAGTGTACTTCAAATAATAACTGCTGATTTAGTCAAATTATGGATTCGATAAAAAGTAGTTTATAAGTCTGATAAAATTGTAGCGATTCAATGCCTACTTTTGGCCCCTTCTCAACAGGATATGGGGTCATGCCATGACTCTCTTCTTTTACATTGTGGGGAAAGGTGATTTTTATAATGAAAAGTGTTATAGGTACGAAGCAAGCAATTATCTTTTAAACGCTTATTCACATTTGTACCCCATACAACTATCTCTCATTAAGTCTTACGTACCTGACAAAAAAAAACCTGAAACCATTTATTGAAATAATTTATCTTTATATTTCTTTTTCAAAATGCTTACAAAAAGTTGCAGTTTCGGACAATCCGATTTTTTTTAGAGAAGCACTCAACGATAATAGCATTAAAATAAATGGTATTTGCAGCTTTAAAAGAAGGCCTCTTTCTTCTTCCAAAGAAACTTTTATTGATTGTATGGTCACGTATGTACCTTTTCTATCTCTTGGAAAGGCAAAAAGTCCAATTAATCTTCTTGGAAACCTTGGCTCAAATAAATAAAATGATGCTTTTAGTCTTCTATATATTTTAATATATTAAGGCAAAAGACATAAAGTAGAAAAGTAGGTTATATGTTTTTTGCTTTGAAATTATAAAGAAAATTCAATGTATATATATATAATATATATATATATATGTTCTTTGTTTTATTTACATTTATGTTATTGAGATAGACACAAGTTGTCAAGTTCAGATAGATAGGAAATTGTGATGCGAAATATCCCTTTTATGGAGTTGCTAACTTAATATCTCTGTGAGAAGGAATATTCCTAGGAGGCAATTGGTAATAAAATCAAAGTAAATTTGTTATTAATTGTATCTCTAAATTTTATTGCTCTACAATGAGCAAAAATATTAGTCATATTTGTGGTTTTTTTTAAATCCTTTGAAATGAAATAATTTGTTAAATTGTGATTAATGGCTAATTTTGTACGTATAAAAATATGTCTTTCATTCGTTCTGTGCATGAACAATACGTTTCATACATTTCCTTTTTGTTAAGTTTTAACCCAAGATATTATGATCGTTAACTTCTGTTAAGATCTTTTTTAAAAATATGTTAAGAATGTACAAGTCATAAAAACAATTAATAATTAATGGTATAATCGAGTACTTTTATTCCAGTATAACATTTTGAGCGGTGGCAGATATTAGAATAGTACTACAGTCTGCCTTCCTGGAGAATTTACATCCAATAATAATACAAATTGAATAGTCTACAACATAGAATTAGATCTTAGTATTTAGGAAATGACAAATAAAAAATCTGACACTTTATAAAGAAAAACATTAAATGGATTTTTTTTAAATAGTACCATGATATTCTGCTTCTTTTCCTTGTGTGAAAACTTGATCATACTTCAAGCTAAAATAACACTCCAAGCCAAGCTTTGTGTTTACTTACCAAATATTCACTTTGAGGCAAACCAACTTCTTTTTTACTTGAATATGCAAATATTTGTTCATAGAAAAGAGTGTTATATTTCACAGCTTAAAAATATTTAAAGGACTTTTATAAGTGTTAATACTAAAACTTATGGTTTTACTTATGTTATAGTTTTTTACTCGAAAATAGTTTAAGATAAAAAGTAGTTTAAATACATTCCACTTATTTCATGTTTAATACATTTTTGTCTACTTGAACTTATGGTCAATCTTTGTAAAAGTTTAAAAATAGTTTTTCTTCAATAGAGTTGTTGCTTATACCGTAAAAAAATTCACAATACTCTTCTTTTTAATTTGCAAAATTTTGATTTTTGTTTATATCCAATATTTTACGTACATAAGAAACGACAGATAAAGTTTACAAATTTTTGAAATTAATATTTTTATAATTTACAACTTAAAAGTCTATTTTTCAGTTTGTAATCTAAAAAACATACCACACGTTCTACACCATCTTGCCTTTCGTAAAGATGTTAAATCAAATGCCTCCATCATTTTATAGGTTCTTCTAAAAAATATTCCAGAGTATTATAGGATATTAAGGAGACACAATGAATTCCTTACAAATTAATTTTTTTCCATTAAAAAAAAATTATTGTCTTAAAAAGCAAATAAATGGTATTCCTATATTTTCAATAAAAAAACATTTAAGTTACATTTGCTTACAACTTTAAATACTTGAAAACTATAGCTCAACATCAACTTATATGAAACAAACCAGTCGCTTCATATAAATGGCTTTTCGTTCTGTTCAACCTTTTTTATAATATCTCTTCAACAAAGCTTACAGACTTATCTATTTACACAAACAGATTATGTATTCACATCCTAATACAAAATATCCATAAATAATTATTTATCTACCAAAAGAGAAAATATGTTTTTTCAGCATAAAATTATTATTTATTTAGCCTCATGAATTCAATTAAATTGTCTTGTAGCTGCACAATTAAAAATTTAGCGTTGGATCTCCTGTACGATAGTCCTTTTAAAATAGAAAGCAATATTTCATACAAACATTTTGATATCTATTTCAATATTTTTTAATATATCTAACAAATATCTTTATGATTTAATATATTCCGTTTATAAAACCATTCTTCAAAAACTACATTTATATATTAATATGGGCTCACTGTTGTACCAATTAATATAAGAATGCAGCAAAAATATTTATTTTGTGATTTTTTAAGACAATTGATCAGTCAATTTGCTATAAAATATATAATACTGTGTATTTGCACCATTAAAGTACACTCTGAGTCCAACAAATTGATTGACAGAAGAGTGACAGGATAATTAGTTTGTCATGTTATTAGTCAAGTGATGGGTTCTGAGATGGGGACTTAAATATGGTTATATTATTTTTCTCTATTGTCACCGTCGCATTACGTTGACATAAAAGTTGATATTGCCTTTGGGGTGAAGGTGTCAGAGCCTTTGCTGACCAAAAAGGCAATGCAAACTAAAAATATGGTTTGTATAAAAACCTATATGTTTTTATTAAGCAATATTGATATAATATTTTGCCTAATGGGCCACAAATAAAATAGAAGGCATATACACTCAGAGAGTGCAACCTCCGCCGTCACGGGGTCTTATGAGCCTTCCGAGGCGGATTTCACGACTGGGGCGGCGTAGAGGGACGGGGGAGGGTTCCCCTCGACGGAAATTCGAGAGGAAGACGCTTCCGGCACCCGATTTCACAGCACAGCGACATCTATGGGCAGAGTAGGCTAACTTGAAGTATTTATTAGTATTTAGCTCATTTTGCATCTTAATTATGTACTCAGAGATACCAAAATTTAATCACTTGTTCTTTTAGGCATTTCAAACAACTCACAAAGTTTCATCCGAATCCGTTCGTACTTTTGAGTTATCCTGCTGACAAACAAACAACCAACCAACAACCAACGCCAGTGAAAACAATACCTCCTTCGGCAGAGGTAATAAGCCAAAAATTTATTTTTATTAACAACTATTTTAATACATAAATGGATTTAAAAAAGCTGTGTATTCGAGGATGCATCAACCGCCAATGCAATGAAACGATCCATATCTAAATTTTGAATTCAAATGATAAAGTATAGCAATCATAGACTGTCAGATTAGAAGGAAACTCTTAATTAGGAGGGGAATTTTTCCAGTAAATATCTACCAACAGATGATCTGTTTCATTTTCTCGATTTTAACATTAACTAATAAACTTCACAAGTGCTTTTAGGACATTTTTTTGAGCATTTCCAATGTTTTTCATGCTTATTATTTCAAAAGGTTGCATAGGTATATATATGGCATGAACCAGCATAATAGCATTAACATTAAGCCATACAACCTATAACCTTTCCACGAGGCAGAACAATAAAACATTTCCCTCTCGGGAGACGAATCTGGAATATCCACATGAAAGATGACCACGCTTAAATGAACTTTCTTAACGTAATGTGTTTTATAATAATATATTATTAAATAAATATACTAGTCCGTTTAATCTAAGTAAAATATTTTTATTTTAAATAAACATTTGTGAAACCTGGTTTTTTTACTTTCGATCTTTATTACTTTAAATTTGAAACCTAATTACTAGTGCTGAGTTTTTTAAACGTACTTTAAACCATGACTTAGATAGAAGCTTCTTTTAAGTGAATGTAAAGAACATGTATACGTTGTGTGGTGTGTTTTTTACTTTAGTGTATTGTATCTTGTATATGTATATAATGTTGATAGTAATATTAACTGACTATCGGTAACTTTGCTGAGGAAAATAATT
>CP045894.1:26891598-26915304 GCA_013387185.1 Caligus rogercresseyi
AGAGAGAGAAATAAAATGAGATTGAGGTTAGGCTATTACAAATCAAAAGCTTTAACCATGTGGTTTTTTACTGTACCATTTAAAGTATATTAGGTACTGTTGACACTATGTATATATTATGGTACACTTATTTAATTTTCTTTTATCTACATCCTATTCTGAAAAAGTCGTTTATATCAGTTAGAATATTTATTTTTATAATTTGTTAGAATCGCAAGCACTTTTGAAACTGGATACATGATCAGACATTATAGTTGAAAATCAATTTTACAGAACTAATATAGCTGCAAAAAAATCAAAATATGCTTTTTTTTACTAAGTAGTTGTAGATCGAAAAAAATGTTATTTTTCAAGTTTTTAAGTTAAATTCAGATCTATAAACCATGATTTTAAAAGAAACAATAAAAAATACTGTCATGTTATCATAATACTTTTATTTTGTCAAAAATGATACACTGCATTTGAATATAAAATACAAAAAATACTTCATATAATGAGTAAATAATTTAGTATTCATAGTTAAAATTATATTTTCGTTTTTACATTGAAATAAACAAAAGTAATGTCACACAGACATGAAAGGGCATCTAAAATATGATTTAGGGCTATATAATTATTACTATTTTGTTTTTATAATCCATTTCAGGATGACCTTATTTCCATCTTTGTATCGGCTTGAATCTTCTATCGACTCGAACGGTTTTCCCAGAGTCCCTGCTTGAGATTGCTGAAAGGCCAGAAGTCGCATGGAGCCAAACCAGGGATGGGCCTAAATTTCAGCGCGCCATGTATTGGTTTAACGCAGTATTGTATGGAAAAGACTTAATGAACGATTTGTGAAGCATTATTATATATGTACTGGACAAACTCGGCGGGCCGGATTAAATTGTCTAACGGCCGTATACGGCCCGCAGGTCTTAGTTTACCCATGTCTGAGCCAAATTATGTGAATACGGTGGCTGTGGAACGATATACGTCGAGTTATTTTTCCAAGCAATCGTTAATAGTGCAATTTGCTATTATTTGAGTAAAGTTATATACACTCTTGGGAGGACAATAGCCTTTTAAGGACCTTTAAGTAGTAGTAAAAAAAGAAAATATAAAAGTAATCAATACTTTCGCAACTTAAAAAGTTCTCCAATCAGTAAATACCCTTTTTGATTTTATTAAAAGGGTGTATAAAGACTTCCAAAACAGTAAAAAGGAAAATTTGTTTTAAGGAAAGCTTCACTCCATATACACTTTTTTTCTTTAGTTGAAAATTGGCAGGGAATAGATAATGCCGGATTTTTTTTGGCATCCACGAAAGAGAGGTATTTATTTAAGAGCAACTTCTTCATTTATTGCTTTATAAGTTAAAGTAGACTTATATGTTTGTACAAGTATACCTTCATGCTAGACTAGAAAGTAAATATATGAGTATAGATAAAGTTTAAGCATGCCTTTTATTTGGTTGTAAAGGCTTTATTGGCTTTCAGAGTACATAGTATAACAAACATATAGATAAGTATATAAAATAGTTTATTGTTCTTGAGTACATACTTGAAATAATTAACATTGTTGAGTGGTTGAGTGGAAATGAAGTAAAATTTCTTAAAATTTCGAATGTGAAAATCACAAATTTCTGATTTTTAGAGCATACAATAAAAAAAGAATACAAATCAAAATTTTAGAAAATAAAAAATGTCGAAATATTACATGTAAATCAATAGATAATGTTTCATATCCTATTTGAATTGAACAAATTTTGGTATGCTAAATTGGGATAGTAATGAACAGTTATCAAAGTAAATATACTAGACATAAAAACACTTGCGAAATGGCTTAACGGGGTTAAATGTTCATTTTTTTTTAAATATATAGCTTATTGGTTAATTGCATTGGTGTAAAAGAGTAGGGTTCATACCTATAAACATAGTTTACAAAATTTCAATATACGAATCAGCTGTTATAATTAATACTTCATATTTTGATTTCAGAAATCTAAGACTGGAGATTTTTATCAAAAATCTTAATTATATCTTATAATTTAACCAAAAGGAAGTTTTTTTACAATATAATATGGAATTATAAGTTATTTTTTGTGCCAAACATTCATGAATAGTGTGACAAATTTTGTTTCGATACAATTCCAACCTCTTCTATCGGATAGCGTTACGCAAACGACGCATAACGTTAAAATAATACTCCTTATAGACTGTTTAGCCCGGCGGAAGGAACTCATAATGCACAACACCACAATAATCGAAAAGAACAGTAAGTATAACCTTGATTTTTGAGCGAACTGGCATGGTTTTTTGGGGATTGTAAGCGTAGATCCGAGTCCCATCTCCAGCAAAAACTCATTTTTGTCTTTTCAATGCAGTTAGGAAGCATTGCTTCACCCACTTCAACGCGCAGCCTTTTTTTCAAAAGAATTCAATGGTTTTGTAAGAGTCGAGATTTGACACGTTTGAGAGTCCTTCAAAATGGAATTGACCGAGACTTTTGATATGCCAATACCATAAAAAGGTATCTAATGGCTGGTGAAACTACGGTTTTCCAACACTATATCTTTAACTTTTTTGAGCGTGAGCTACTTCAGTCACGGTTGATGGCCGCCCAGAACGTTCCTAGTTTTTTTAACCAATTATAAGCATTTTTTGGCATAACCTTATCGCCAAAGGCATTCTACATCACCCACAACGACTCTGAGGCATAAATTTGATTCAGTAAACAAAATTTAATGTAACTATTTTTCTTAACATATATAAAACATGGCAAAAAAAATCACAAATTTACTCTTATCAGCTCAAAAAATAATGCAAAAATTTAACAGATACTATGACGTGTTACTTCTTTGGATTTTAAAGACAGTCCTACCAACCTAAAAGAAATATTCCTCCTAATCAGTGGAAGATCCAAAATGCTATTTCACCTTACTTTTTGGAAAGAGTATATATATATATATATATATATATATATATATATATATATATATATATATATATATATATATATATATATATATATATATATATATATATATATATATATATATATATATATATATATATATCAGGAAACGACCGGGACACTTTTATTCTCCGGGACCCGGGCGGTACTTAAACTTTTCAAGCCGGGCCGGAACTTCAGTATATTTTTGTTCCTTCGTTATTCTGAAAGTGACGACGTTTTTTAGAAATTAAATTTTCCTAAAATTTAAAAAGCATTTTCCAAAAAAAAATAACATTTTTTAACATTTTCTAAAAAAGTAACATTTTTAGAAATATTTTTAAATATTTTTTTAATTTTAGAATTTTTTTTCTGAAAAAAACCGTCCTCACTTAAGAGGGACTAATGTATGAAAATATTAAAGTCCCGGCCCGGTGATTTTTGGACACAACCAGGTACCCCGTCGTTTCCTGATATATATATATATATATATATATGACAAACTAAACCATTCTATTATATATATATATATATATATATAGAATGGTTTAGTTCGTTCATCCACAATAAATGTAACAATATTTCATACGTTGACAATAACCTTTTCCTTTAAACATTCAATTAAATGATACAAAATACAGCTTCCTTCTGTTACAACCTTTGGTTTTTCTCAGCCGCAATCATTTTATAAAATCAAAATTATTACGTTAAATGTGCATGAATAATTCATACCTTGTTATATGCATTCTTACAAAATCTCTAATGTTCGTAAATATATTGATTATATTTACTTTTAATTTGATGATTTTTTTTTATGTATGTATTTTAGTAACGTGAAATAACAAAATCACCACGGCAGACAATATGTTTTTAACATGTTTCTTTGTGAAAGGCAAAATAGGAAGGTGGATCCAAAAGATTGACGATCCAACTCGCTAAAGATTTAGATAGAGGTATTGCCATCCTTTTTTAATTTTACATTCCCCACTTTGGTATTACAAATTTGATAATACAATAGGAAAGGTGGAGGACATACGAACGTTTTTCACATTTCCACCTCTCATTTTTTCAGAGCAAAATTATCATTAAATTTACATACTTCAATATGATATGTATTTGAGGTTCAGAACCAAAGACATCGCATATGAAAATAATCAGAATATTATCATTTCAGTTACAGGAGTCAGATTGCCCAAACTTGCCTCGTGTAACTTTTGACAACCATGGGACAAGTTTGGCCCCTTGGTGTTTATGAACAATATTATTTAATATAAATATAATATTATTTTAAAACATTATTATTTATCTCCTCCGACACCGAGGATTCATGGGTTCTTGCGGGGAACGTCATCGAATTTTATCCTTCAAAATCAAAAGAAAATATTAAAATTATGAAAAAATAGTGGAATATTTAAATAGTTAGCCTTATGATATTTTATTGGTATACCTCTTGTATAGACTTTTATTATAAACTATAATGCATATTTTAAAAAGAATTTTAACGACTAGAATGTTTGTCTATTGAAATTGACTTTTATATTTTGCGATTTAATTTAAACTAGAATGTTTATTTATATATATGTATATATATGTAACTATAAGTATTAAATATTCAAACAAAGTCAAAAATAGAATACACAAATGCAGATAATCTTATTCGAACAAAAAAATTATGACGCAGTTTGGTTCTCTAATTTTTTTGACAACTTTGAACACACATTTGTGTCTTTTGCATCATAGAATTACTCAATATGTAGTTGAAATAAAACAAAAAGCTGAGAAGAAGTATGAAAAAATGTCATTCGATATTTGTCAAAATATTATACTTTTTAAGTAAATGACTATTGTTTATATTCCTTCTTTGATTTCTTATCCTTTAGACGCAAGTTCCTTCACACCCTCATTTTAAGAATTATATTTGAAATACTTCATGTAAATATATACTTACATAATGTATTATGAAGCGAGATCATTCATGTTCTAGAAGGCATTCCGATTCAATTGCCTGGAAATGGTGCAGTGACAATTCCCAGTGAAGCAAAAGTCACTTTGAGTGGAGTGGCACTTGAAAAACGTTTTGTTTTGAGTCTAAACGAAAAATGAAACCAGCTTATATAGAAAAAATATATGATATATAAGATAAATTGTACACATTGAGATTCAATCAGAAAGTTTTCATAGTTGTATATTTTGTAAATGATTTAATATTAATCAGATTTAACATTTGTAAATAATTGACCAATAAAATTTATAATTGCATATTCATATGATTATAGTATATAAAGTATGTACAAATAGTAATTCTGGTTCATTGTGAATGATTTATGCCAAAAATGGAGACAGAACTAGGAAGATATAAAGATCGAGGACATCCTAGACGACCCAGCAGTACATCTCCCAGAAGAAAAATATAAAGACTTTGAAGCCCCTATATCTGAAAAAGAAATCATATCATACATACACGGCTATAGAAATAACTATAAAACACCGGGCACCTCCCTTTGAGTTCTACAAAAAATTGATACAAAATTAGCACCACTTCTGGAGGAGGCATTTCATGAAATTTGGAAATTGGGCTACGTACCCCATTTTATGAACGAGGGAATACTTTCATTAATTTTTAAAAACGGTAAAGACAAGCTTGATATTTCAAATTATAGAACAATCACAGTTCTGAACACGCCTACAAAATCCTGACTGGAATCTTGAACGATCGAATGATGAAAGTTATTCCCTTAATTATATCAGACTCCCAAAGGGTTTCATGAAGCAGAGTAGGGCAGAGGACATTTCGCGCTCTATTCAAGATGCTATGACTTAGCAAGAAGTAAAAAGGTAGAGTATGCTACCCTTCTTATTGATTTTCACAAAGCATTTGACTCTATTATATATATATATATATATATGTTTTTGCAATTAAGGAGAAAAGGTTTTTCCATGAACTTCATAAATATGATTGGTACCATTCTACGAGTATCATCATCGAAAGTAAGTTCAACGAATGATGAAAACCGTTTTGCAATATATCATGGATGTAAACAAGGAGACTCGTATCTCCGACTCTTTTCCTTATTGCAATTGACAGTTTGAGCGATCTACTAAGAGTAGAAATGTCTACAAGTCTATCTCGCCTCATTCTTCTCTATGTTGATGACCTGACTATGTTTTATCCCGGAACTGAAAGCGGAATGTTATCTTCTATAAATTCTGCAATATTAACCCTGAAAATTTTCTCGAAAGATTCTGGTTTAGAGGTTAACAGAAGTAAAAGTGTGGTACTTACTTCGATTGAGAGCCTCTAAAAAATAAATTCCCTTATTTCATATACGAGTAAGAGACGTCTCTTCTTGGACTTATTATTCCAAATTATAGTTCAATAAAAGGTTGCTCTAGTAACCGTGAAACGGTAATCAAAACTATTACGAAAACAGTATCACAATATGATAATCTTTCATTCAATACCTAGGACAGAATTATGATTTGGAATTCTTTCGTAATACCCAAAGTGGTGCATCTGCTTTGATTCATCCCATACTCAAAAGATACTTCGGAAAAGCTTCAGGCCATTCAACTGCGATAAATTTGGAACAATAAACGAGGGTACATATCAAGTGACCGTTTGTTTACTCCACACTCCGAATGGGGCTTAGGATTAAAAAACATTGAATCTCTATGAAAAACTTTAAATTTAGGGTGGTTCCATAGATTCAAAAGTAATAATGACTTTTGGGCTCAAAAACTAAAGAATTTTTTGAAAAACAAACTGGCTATAAACTTCAACAAAGAGTTTTATGGGACCCCAAGAACTGTTTACTACTTCCATCAAATATAACCAATACTGGATGGAGATGACCACTTTGTGGAAGTCATCAATTGGCTTTTTTCTACCTTTGTTGGGTGCAAACGAAACCTTAAACTACAATCCAAGGTTCTACACGGTAGAGGACCTCTTTAAATGCACTATTTAACTTCGTTGGGCCAAATTAGTAAGGATCTGGATCAAACCTGTCCTAAGACGTTCCTACTACTGAAATGCATCAATAGAGTCAAGGGTGTTTTTAATACTCTGTTCATCTGCCCCTCAACTCCCTTTATATTGCATTGAGAAATGTCTCCATTAAAAGCATTTACTATTCAATTAACAAAAGTGTCATTAAAAAAACATCGGTATATCTGGTGAAAAAAATACTTCAACGTTTTGGATGTAGTGACAGCGGGGAGATTATCAGGGGATCGAAAAAAACTCTTTGGTAACACCCTCACAAGTAGAAAAGAAAAATGGTTCCGATACAGAATGTCGACATCTTCTCTGTTCACCAATAAATCAATGGAGAATAAAGATGAAAGGAACTGCAATTTCTGTTTCAAAGAAACGGAAACATTATGCCATTTATTTATAACTGTACAAAATTAAGCATGTTATAAATATGGCTTCAGAGCGAATAAGAAACGAATTCCAAACTCCAATCTCCATGTATGAATGGTTGGTGATGCTATCCACCTCAAACAAAAACTTTTATAAGATTGACATGATCATTACAAACATCCTACTCTTCATCTACGCGGCGCGATCTGCAAATAGAGCGATCCTTACTGGTCTCGATACTTGGATCGACAAGGAGCTACTGCTTTTAAGAAACTTTAATGAAAGAGGATTTATAGTAAATTCTAGTGCCCAACCTTCTCCCTAAACATCCTATTTTTGTCCGCTTTCCGTTTTTTATATTTTTTTATTACGAAGTATGTGATTGATATACTTTTATATTTTATTAAGCATTTTTTATGATATGTTTCATGTCCTTTAACAGTTACTTTCTCCCATCCTTAAAGATGTATTTTACTATTAAAAAACCTGTAAATTTTATTTCCTCGAAGATGTGAGTAAATAATTATAAAGAAAAAAAAATATGAAGGAGTTATAGAAGATATATATATATATATATATATATATATATATATATATATATATATGACAAGTAATTGCATGGTTTTTAGGGTCAAAAGTAAAGTAGCTAATAAAGTATTTGATATAAATTTACTCTGTGGTGAGGGCTCAAGCCATATTACACAAATACTTATATAATAATGATAAAAATATTTTCCTCACAGAAACGCTTATAAAAGTATGGATTATTACATAAGAGGATTATTACATGAGACCCTCTTTTCAAAATAAATGTGGTCTCGATGTGATTTTATATAATTATACAATGCAACATATTATATGTGTTTTAATCAGCAGATGACAATATAATACTTTTTTAAGTTAAATGCAGGCATTAGTTTGTTTTAATATATGTACTCTATAGATTCTAACAGATAATTTTTAATATTTTAATTCCTGACAAATATTATTACGCAAATGTTTGGCCAATTTAATATGTACAACAAATATAAAGTTTGTATTAAGCATGTAGTTTTTGCTATTTTGGGTGCAAAACAAAATGCAGTCTAAGCTTTTGATTATTTTTTTGTCTCCTTAACCAAAGAAGAATATTAAGAACCTGCACAAAAGTGGCTTGTAGCGATTGAATCGGATTAACATGACACATGTAAAAAGGTAGTAGCTCTTTACGGTATTGAAAGACTTCTGAACAGTTTTGTAAAAGCAGGAGCAATATTTTATTTGTTTAAATTAAGGATCACAATAACTATATATCAAAAAATTGATTAAATATAAAGATAATGTCAATGACAAAATTGCTCATTATGCCTCAAGAGTGGTTTAAATCGATTCAAACGGATCAACAGGACAAAATACAACTTATGTAGCCCTGTACAGGTAGTTGAAAGACCACTGAATATGTTTTTTGAAGGTAAGAGCAATATTTTATATGTTTATATTAAGTTTCACCAAAAAACTAGAATGAGCAATTATATAACTAGCAAAATTTATGCATTAATTCATTTTTTGGTTGTACCATAATAAAATGATATAACCAAAAAATTCATGAATATATTTAATTATGCTAGTTTTTTATTAATATCAAGACTTTATTTGTTAGAGTAGTCAAATATAAAACATACTTCAATAAACATTATAGTTTAAAATTAAAACTCTAAATATAAGTCAAACAACAGTTAAATAAACATTCATATGAATAAAAAATACTTACATTATAGTCGATTAAAAGAAAACAACCACAAAAGATATTAAAAAAGAATATAGAAATAATATTGGCTTATACTTTTTTTTAAATGGTAGCTTTTATGTGGCGGATTAGTCGTTGAAAAAAGTTCAGGCTCCAGGGTAAAACTTTATTAATTCAATGGCGTAAGTTCATTGGGTCTCCAAAGCACATGGAATCTTCATTGCTATCACGGAATAGCGTGCAGAGGTAGAAATTAAGATTGATCTAATGGAGTGTTGATCCAGAAGATGAGAAGTTGTCAGTTGTCAGCTAAAAGACTTCGGAGCTTGACAAAGCAAACTCAATGGCTTGTGACTTGGGTTGTTTGAGCGTTTACAAGTTATTCCGAATAAAAGAATGGGATTAATATATTTTTCCGTTACACCTCTAAGATTGAGTTTTTTAATAAATTGTCTTCAAATGTTCAGGGCAGGACAGAGAGCAAAAGCATGATACACTGAGTTATAAAGCTTTCCACAATCCTTGCAAGGCGAATTAAAACTTCTATTTTTTATTTTTCTTATTTGAAGGACCTTAAAAACAATTGAGCAAAATGGGCAATAGTAGCAAAGATAGTAAGCGATAAAAGAGCCGGAGAAAGAAAATGAACAGAGGAATCATACTCTAAATAACGAAGAAAATAAATGCAGGACAGCGCTAAGTGAAGAAATAGTAAATTGCACGGAGAGCAATAATGAAATGGGCCTGTTTACGATCTTACTCTTTCCACAAATGTAAATGAAAACGGGAAATGTGTTGTTTTGTACATAAGAAGCTTAGACACCAACGTCAACACTCCTCTAATTGCAAACGGAAAAGAACTACCTTCTAATTACAACGAAGTACAAAGTGACAATGAATCAAATATTCAAACTATCCGGGTGATACGCGAGGAGATAATAGTTCACTTCAAGACAAAGTACTGACCTTGGTGAAGGGCAAAATGAGAATATTATAGAATCACCCAAAAGTGCCAGACTTCCCAAATCCCACATTGAAATACAAAAGATCATACCCCACCGGACCCCGCTCCCAATCTGCAGGGAAAAAGGAGCAAACCAGACACAGACAACTCACCGGATAAAGATAAAGCTCCAGTGAAACAGTCGAAAACCGGATCTTAGTGTCATCTCCAGGCCAATGTCATAATGAAATCTTACTGTAAAATAATAGGCTTGAGAAGAATTATCTCCTTAAATACGAGGGGAGGAAAGGATAAAAGAACAAGACATGTATAATGATGAAGAGAATTCTTGACTTACAACTGATGTAATATGTCTTCAGGATTAAGGTCTTTGTTTTCTTCTTCATGTTCAGGCTCTTGCACCTTTTGTATTCCAACTAATTTTGTTGTCTTTTTTACTAGAAACGGCGTACAGCGTGGGGTTGCTACGATGGTATCTAAGTCGTAGCAAGTTCCAATGTTTCCACCAAAGTGATATTGACAGTAAACTGGCACAAAATCAAAATTCGATTCTATTCAAGTAACTGTTTCAATATTATCAATGCATATGGACCAAATGAGAAATCACTGGTATTCTTCTAATCAATTTTAAATCTCCTCATAAATGATCCACTACCACGATTGTGGCTGGATATCTCAATGTGGACTTTGAAAGAGACTACATCCAAATAAGTCTATAGCTCTAAAACTAATAAAGACACTCACTTGTTTGATGTAATGAAGAAATTCAGTAGAGGTCAAAGTTTTTACTCTTGGAGGAACGGAAACAGAACTTCAAAAATCGATCATATCCTTATATCATGGTCTATATTATCTATTACAAAAAAGCAAGTCTTAGATTCGAACCATCTTCAGATCACAAAATGATAGAGATCGAACTATTTAATCATCCATCTAAGCCCTTTAGGATCCCTAATGGTTTATCCAGAGTGAAGAATTTCCACTATAATTAAAAAATAAACTACAAGAAAAGTTTAACCCAGTGGCTACACGCAAAAAAATAATTCAAATATTAATAAAGCAATAAGAGTTACGACATTAACTTTATATATGTCAAAAGCCAAAAACAATTGAACACTTCGGGAGGACATAAAGGAGATAATGGATAGTGGCTCATTGTTCGTAAAAATGATAACTTTGAAACCCTTAATACCATTGGAGTGGATAAAACAGTGGAGGGTAGGATGAAGAAAAAATTGAATTGAAACGAAACCTTTTAGAAGATTACAAGATTGAATTTGAAAAAATACATTTCTTGCAAAGGATAGATAAAATAATAAACAATGGAATAGTTATAGGGACACAAAATCAATTCTTAAGCTTTTCACAACACCTACCAATTGTTATAGTTTGTTCGAAAAACAACTTCCTCGTCCTAAAAAAATTACAGCGGCATCCGTTTTTACATATTAAAAAGTTTTATGGAGACAAACAAAATCCCCGGGACCAGACGGCATCAGAGGCCAATTTTTACATATTGTGCGAATGAAGTAACTCCTTATTTACAGAAACTTGGACAGGAAATGGGAACCAAGGGGTCTCTCCCTGTTAATGTAACTCGTGGTAGAATCTCGCTCATTCCCAAAAAGGAAGTGAAAATTTAATAGTGATAAATTCGATAAGGAACGAGTCATACAAATCTTAGAGGGTATTTAGCACGGCAAATAGAACCGATTCTTAAAAAGAAACTTGGGCATGAACAGAAGGGATTTGTGAAAAAAAGAAATATGGCAGATATTTTGAGAAACATCCAAACAGCCAATTCCACCTGCAAGGACAGAAATATGGAGCAATAATTGCCATCGACTTTAGCAAGGCCTTCGACTCCATTAGTCATAATTTCATTTTTAAAGCTGTAAAAAAGTTTATCCCTAGAAAATATTTAATCTCAAACGTTCTCTTTTTTTTTAGGCTTAAAATATATTACGAGATAAGACACAACAATATATAAAAAACATTTAGGGGAAGGAATTATGCGTATAACATCATAAACATTCTAGTTTAAATTGTTCCTCGCCTGAGTAGCCTTTCAAAACATAAAATATTCACAAACAATCAAAACAATACAAATTTAAAACTCAAACACACACAAACCTTAAAAACATAATAAATTAAATTCTTTTAAAAGTTTCAAACATTTAATTATATTTTTTAACATTGTAAAATACTTGCCGAAACTTTGGGGTAAAACTTAAAAAATCCACCGCATATGCCATCCAGCACCAGAAGTGTTGGGAATCTTCAAACGAGAAGGATGAATAACGAGCAGCAGAAGATATTAGAACGGCTCTTATTTCCTCCGGGTCCACAGGATCATTTTTGCAGAGTTTGCTCGCAATGAGTGATTTAGCACCCAAAAAGCAGACTCCGCGCCTTCAAATTCTCGGACGGGGCTTGGCCTTCCATTACTCCAGAAGTACACATGCTTTTTAACATGCACCTCAATGTTATTATGTCCGTTAACATTTAGAGCTAACCAATTCTTCAAAATGTGAACATAAAGGCAGTCTACGAAGGTGTGCTAGTTGAATTATATATCCTTCCGCAGTTTTTGCACGGAGAACTGAAGAATAGCAGGTTGCCCGAGATCTGAATTGTGAGTGAATTTTTATCATCGTGGATGCTAACAAGGATGCGTGTATTTTTCATGCCATCATCAGGAAGGTCTAAAGAGTAGAATAAAACTTGCCAGTTTTGTTTTCGTCGTCATGTTGGCAGTTTAAAACACATTTCAGGTGCCAAGGAGAGGATGGCATTATGAGTTCTTGCAGTTCTACCTTTTAAGGCAGAGAGGTATCTTCGATGAAAGAGGGTTTCAAAAGGAGTCTTCTTCGTTTATGGCTTCTCAGCTAGTAGGAGTAATGAGTGGGCTTTGTATAACACTAGTGGAACGATATGTATATGTACAGGTCGATCTGCATAAGTATGATTAAGTTTCTTCATTGTTAATCTTTGTGCGAATTGTAGAATCTAATGAAATCAAGTTTGCTTCCGTTCACGTTTCTTTCCCATTCAATGCCCAGAACCTTAATTCTGCTCATTATGGGACATCCAATTATCTTACTTGAAACATTCGGAAAACCATTTACCGATTGGGAGAACAGCAGTTTTGTTTTTATTCATATTCAACCCAGACCTATAGAATATTTCATAAAAGCATTCAAGCAGAACTTCAATCCTCCTGACAAGTTGAACGCTTGAATAGCTTCGACATATAACGTTATATAGTCAGCGTAAGCATCCAACAAATGGTTTTGTGGGGCTAAAAGAATTCCAAACCCCCCGTATGTTCTTTTAAGGGACTCACAAAAATTCCTCAATAGATGCTATAAAAAGTAAGGTGATGCAGGACATCCTTGCCTGCAGCTTCTCTTAAGTTCAATCCTTTCACTTGAGGGACATCGATGCTGATTTGGAAGAAACAATTATACAGTAAGGCACGAATCGGATTAAAGAAACGCTGTGGGAGTAATTTGTTACCCCCCTCAGAATATGAGCATGAGCAATTATGTCGAATGCTTGTGGAAGTCCACAGTATTATTACTCCGTATTTGCCTCTCTCTGTTACAGAATCAATCGACGCTCATATGTTGCGGGAGATGACGTGAATTTTCGTTTTCGTAAAAAAACCTTTTTGATGAGGTCCTACTTTCTCACTTAAAACTTCTTCGATTTGTTTTGCAACAACACCAGCCTGTATTTTATATGTTTCAGTCAGACCGTTATAGGCTCCAATGTTCAAATGTTGTGCCATTGCTTTTTTGGCATGAGTGAATTCGCCCCATAGTTAATGCAGAAGGAAGCTCGCCATGGTTTTCCATACTAATCCAAGTTTAAGAAGAAAAGGTACGATGCATCTGGAAGATACCTGAAGATTGTCCACCAACTCCATCGGTCTAAAGCTTTATTACTTTTGATCTTGTTTTGCTATGTGTTCGTGAATATTTGTGCAGTAAAAACAGGGGTGTGAGGGTTAGGTTTTCGTCGTCTTGGAAAACTATTCCGTGTCCTCCAAGTATATTGGCAAATTTATTATGAAAGTATCTAAGAATTTCGTCTCTTTGATATAATGGTTCGTCCAAAATTGTGATAGATGGTCAACATAGCGATCCTATAATCATGGGAAGGGTGTAAGCAGGGAGCCAGGATCACCTCTATTGTTCGTGGCTTATATGAAACTTTAAAAACATTAATAAAGCGTAATATGGAGGCTTCGGCGTTTTAATGAAAAGAACAAAATATCTTATCGATTCTCTACGCCGACTATATACGGTAATGGTAAAAGGAAATTCAGAGGAACAAACTCACAAAGAGAGTTGAAATTTTGGTTGCTTTTTTGAAAAATATCACGGATACTGGACTGAAAGTGAATACTAACAAGACGGCATTACTTCCAATAGGCATTTGGCGTCCTTACCATCCTTAACGATGGAGGGTGCATAGTTGTGAAACATTCAATATTTTGGGAGTTAAGAGGGAATCGAATCGACCTTCGCCCTGCGATTTGGAAAGCCTGAATGGTCAGGCATACAAGTGGTGTAAAGCGTGGAGGGTTTTAATCTACAAAAATGCATTGACCTCTAAATACAAAATGATCTCTCAAGTAATTTACACCTCCACTGCATTACAAACAGTCGAGAAAAGCTCCATAGAGGAGGAAAACTAATGCTTTTGTCGACAGGAAGTACATAACTTCGTTAAAAAGAAAAAACTAAGCTTGGAGAGGTCTAGTACTAATTCAAAAAGTTTTACCAAGACTTTAAAAGTTTTTTAATTACCTCGTTAAAGACTGAAATGGAGTGGCCAAATATTTTACAGACTCTTTTATTATTTTTTAACTTATGTTTGGCAGAGATTTGTCAAAAGTGAATTATCTAAGCATTGGAGGAATGGGGATCTATTCAGATAATAATATGGAGCATTCAGCCTCTTTTTGACTCAAATAGCACCACGGACATTATTAGGCAAAATGTAAGAAGAAGCCCATTCTTTAAATCGTTAAAATATCAACCAGAAGAATTAGAAATATTGCCCTGAAAAAACATCTTAACATACAGAGACCTGGACCAAACAACTATTTTTCGAACAGGAAGGTTTTATTTTCCTCTTATGAGGGGAGCCAAGAAACATTTTCTTTTGACTCCCTGGCATTTGAAATTCTCCACCAATGAATCGAATCGGGAAACGCGATGGAGATAGTCAAAAAACTATTACACAATTTTAAATTACCTAAGGAAGGGCCAAAAGAGTAATGCGGTCATTGATGGGCATAAATGATGGGAAAAGTTCACTGCACAGCTACAAATTTCCACCAACTTAATTAGTTTCTCATAACATAAGGACTGTGGAGATTTGTATATGAACATCAGACACGCTTTCTGTGATTGGCAATTATCAAAAGGTTATTCATTTGAATTATGGCTTTATTTCCGATTATGAAGATGGATATGTAGAAGCGACTATTCTTTTTGGCTTCCCGACCAAAGGACTTGGCTATTAAGAGAGGAACAAGCAATTGTTCATCTTTGAGCAATTGCAAGGCGTACATAGTTAAGCAGTTTACAGAAGGAAAACTGATCGAGGACAATGAACTAAGAGGATATAATATCCGCCGCCGCTAAAATACACGTCTTTTTCTTTGAGAATCCCAAAACTGCAAAGTTTGCTCTGGAACCACGCAGCCGAAGTCGTGAAGTATTTTCAATCCTTGTCACCACAATATGCGAAATCGCTCAGAATAATTATTACATAGTTTAAAAAGTTCAAGAAGATATGCATGAAATTTATTATGGTTTTATTATTTCATCATTTATACTGTATGGATTGTATTTTTAATCTTTGAAATCTTAATATGTATGTCTTTTACTTGTTATAAGAATTGGTAGTCTTTAAATGGAAATTAATTTTATTCTATAATGTTTATTTATTTTTTATGAAACACAATTTTTCTTTTTTATTATCTGTTATTTATATAATTATGCGTTGTCTTATATTTAAAATAGAATAAGACCTTGCTGATAAATAAATAAACATCTAGAAGAAATTTGAAACTTAGCCATAAAACGTTTTCCCATGCTTCACTTTTGTGATAAAAATAAGCATTTTCCTTTTCCATGAAATCGGTAATTGCAAATCTTTAAAAACTGGTTTACAATTATATCTGCATCTTCTTTGAAATTTTCACCTTAGGATATTCTTGAAGCCAATGAATCGGCATAAATGTGGAGATCCTACATTTTGTAATTTAAAAGAGAACTCTCCACAGTTAAAGATTGAGTTTTGTGTTATGTCATGAATAGATAAAATGCCAGAACAGAATGCTTCTCATTCTATTTTTTGGAGTCCTTAAGAGTTTTGAAAAAAAACTTTGTTTAAATATTTTTCCCTCATAATATCTATCGTTGAAGACGAATAAAAGGATGCCTGTCCCTTCCATAGTATTCTCCATGCTGCAGAGAAGGAATAAGAAAAATAACTTATCCTACCATTCACGAAGTCGGTACTTACCAATGAAGTTGTTGAAGAGAATATTCCACGTTCGTTATCTAGATACTTAAATAAATCAATATAATTTTTTTGATAAATCTTGGATATGACCACTGGAAGACTAGTCAGTCCACCACCCATTAATTATTAGGTCTTTTAAGTGAAGAACGTAACTTGGATGACAAGATTGTGCAGCCTATTTCTTCTTCCTCAATCGATCTCTCTGCAAGCCAAGGAATGGCGATAGTCTTATACAACGTTGTCGGTACAACCTTGAAGTTATAAAGGGCAATCCCTTATTAAATATTAGTGTCCTCCATCTTCTATATATTATTATGAATGAAGGATTGAAGAGACGACCAATTACATAGAGAGGCCCCTGTCCCATGTGACTCCCAAGATTTCAACATTGTCAGCACCTGATAAAGATGCTACCCAAACATCGTGAGATTGATTCCATTATCCAATGGAAGAATGGTGCTTTTGTATATTATTTGCAACCCTGACCTTTTTCATATTTCTTAAAATGGTTAACTAAAACTTCTATACGGTTTGTTAACTACACTTCTGTGTTGGCTGAAGGAACAGAGTTATATCAACGGCATACATATCGATGCATGCGTAGAAGGTCCAAACTACACACCTAAACCACTAAATTTCCTCTTCACGGAATCACTAAGATCCTTTAGTCTAACGTCAAAAAAGAGGTTAACGGCAACTCCTGCCCAAGATACTATTACAGAAAATTATATATCATATATACACACTTACGACATCAGTTTGTAAAAACCATTACATATAGAATTTATGCGTCAATTTTTCGTAATCAAAAATAAGTTATAGAATATCTTATATTTTATTTTGTTATTTATTAGATGTGGTTGATATTATTTAGTTCTTATTATCAGTATACTTAAAAAAGAATTACGCATCACGAGGCTAATTTAGTATAATTATGACTCGTTAAAATTAATTTAGATAAAAAGCCTCTCTTTATTCGGAATGAGGTGTGTAATTTAAAAGAAAAGGAAGTAAGTTATAATGTGCTTATATATTTATATACATATATATATATATAAAGCTCTCCTATTTCCTGACATGTTTTTATCAACCCTGTCCAAAGTTCTAACATACATACAAAAAATGTATGCATTAAAACTGAGGCAAATATTTAAAAAAAAATGGTTAAAGATATATCAAATTTACAACATTTAATCTATTACTTATAACTAACAAAAGGAAACCCATGATTAAATATTAAAATATTTGGTAAATCACGAACTGAATTAAGATATTCCTATTAGTTAAAATATTGTTTTTAAAGTACACTTTAAGGGAAGTTTTTGGATTAAGTTAGGTGTTCACTTCGGGCTTCCATCGTTATTTAGTTCCTCCAGGAGGGAAAGCTTCCGGTCTAAAAAATATTTAAAAAGTATGATAGTTTTCGAAATATGCATTGAACATAATTGAAAACTTATATATTTTAAAATCAATGTTCATATATTGAAGCCAAAAAGGTAAATATTGAAATGAACAAGATTTGTAATGAGAAAAACTAATTTTAATTGAATAATAAATCCATGATGTACCTTGAAATAAACGACTATATAAATAATAAGAAAAAATGAGTAAAAAAGATTTATCGTTTATTCATATACGCATCGCAAGAATAGAATTTCAGAACAGAAAAAAATATCCAAAAAAATTGCAGCTGACTAATTTATGTAAAAAGAAAAACCTGACCATTTCTTTTATATCGATATCCTTTTGTAATAAATATGTATTTCATGATAATGGAATTCAAATTGAGTCAAATCTGTCTATATATGTAATTCAATTTCTTTTTTCCTTTGTTTTGATGGCATATAAGCAGTATGGATCTTTAGAATTACTTTGTCCTTGGCTGAAAGTGAAAAAAAACCTATCACTTCTGAATTGAAACCATGAACTAAATTATATCATCTCACTAAAGTATTTTTTAGTGATTCTTGTCCTCGAAATATCTTATCTAACTCCGACATCGCATATTGAAGGCATAAAATGTTTTTTAATAGATCTTGCAAAATATATATCAATAAATGTATATATTTTTTAGAAAATAACTTTAACTATAAGGAACCTCACATAAAAGTAAATATGCAATTTTACAAAAAGAAGAAACATTATTAATAGTAATTACTATTGGGAAATAGTTCATTCAATAAATGATATTTTTCTCCAGAAAATGCAAATATTATACAATACTATAGTAAATATTATGAAATAAGGATAGAGCAAAAGGAAGTAAATCTTTATCATGTTGATATGTAGGTATTTAGTAAAATATTAAGAGTAGCGATAAATCTTTCAATGCTCTCTTATATATCTGGTTCCATGGACTGCAAGTAATGAAATTTATTGCTTTTTTATTATTTAGCAAAATATGGGCCATATAACATGAAATAAATCAATAACATATATATTCCATTAAACACAATAACTTTGCAAATGTAATAGAGGAAATATACTTTGGCAGAATGACTACATTATTTGAAAAAATATTATCCATGAATTATTTCTGAGAATACTAGTAATTAAACAACCTTTAATTAATTTTACAAAATATTAAAATAATTCTGTACTTTTACATAACTTAGACTGAAATAAGAGCAAGGCCAGGGGAGATTCCTCTTTACTCATGAACATATATATATATTTCAATAATTTCGTAAAATTTATGTGGCATTGGAAAAATATGCAATAACAGATTGACGTCAATGTTTGTCTGTCATTGCATATATATATATATATATATATTATATATCTATATATATATATAGATATATATATATATATTATATATATATATATATATATATATATATAGATATATATATACATATATATATCGTCTATACTAATAAAAAAAGAATTATGTTCGTTTGTTTGTTCGTTTGTTTCCCTGTATCTCCCGAACGGGTCATTAGATCTTGACGAAATTTTCAGTGAACAGTTTGAGAGCTCAGGGAGTGTTTTAGTGGGTGCCAAACCCCGAAAATTCGTCATCGACATGCTTATTTTATTCGCCAAAACGTTGTTTGGTCATTTTTTAAAATTGCTAGTTAGATTTTGACTAAATTTTCTGTGGATGATTGTAAGTAGTAAGACATGTTTATGGTTTTTATTCCAGTGTTTACTGGAAAACTCTACATGATTTCTTAAAATAAGTTATTTTCTATCCCTGTTCCCCCCCCCCCCCCCAATTTAAGTTTGGTTCAAATAAACAACTTTTATAACGAACATTGCTCTAATCAAATTTAATAATGCCTAGAGAGTTTTGTCCAACCACTCTCAACTTTCTTGATAAATATATGAAGTCTCTTAAGTTTTTGCTGTTTTCCCCCTATCAACGGAGATCAAACAATACTCTGATATTCAGCGCTACCATACATTATTAGGTATATTGTTCTCTATGAGATGATTCAAAAATGACTTTTTATGATATTTAAATACCCAGCCTTAAGGAATACAAAACGAAAAAATGGCAAAGAAACCATACTCTGATATTCAGCGCTACCATACATATATTAGGCCATCTATGTCCCTAATGAAAAATCACAAATGACTTCTTTTTATGATATTTTATATACCCAGCCCTTAAGGAATACAAAACGGGAAAAATGGCAAAGAATACCCAATAATAACTTTTTAAGAAACTGATTATAAAATGTAAAGTGCGATGATATCACTGAAATTATTCGTACGATTTCTTTCTTTTTACAATGTTTGAATACTCGCTGTAAGGAATAAAAAACGGAAAAATGGTAATCAATACCCAATGACCGACTTTTTAAGGAGCTGATTTTAACATGAAAATCACATGCGATATTCACTGAAATTATTTATGTGATTTCTCTTTGTGCGATGTTTAAATACCCAGCATAAGGAATACAAAACGAAAAATGGCTATGAAGACCCAATGACAACTGTTAAAGTAACTGATTTTAATAGAAATGCCACATGCGATGACATCAAAATATGTATATTCTTGTGATTTCTTCTGTGTTTACGATTTTTAAATACCCCCAATAAATTATACAAAACGGAAAAATGGCAGTGAATACCTAATGACGACTTTTTAAGGAACTGATTTTAATATGAAAATCACATGCGATCACATCACTAAAATTATTCGTTTGATTTTTTTTTATCCAGACTATTGTCATGTTGCAAATCCCGAGCAGCGCCGGTCACTTCTTATTATATATATATATAATATTATAACTTATTAGCTGTCTTTGTCATTGACTTGCTATAATATTACGTTTTTGCTCGTTTATTGTGATTTATGTTTGTTTGGTTTTATAATGCTTTTTATACTTCCTATGTAATTTTAATGTTTTTAAGGTCTTAAAGAGGAAAATAAGTTTTAAACTACATGTTTATTTATGTTTGTTTCAAAACTGCACAATTTTCCCTTTTTTAATTTTATTAATATACTAGCGAATTGTTACCCCGGCGCTGCCCGGCAAGATTTTGTAGGCGGTTTTCCAAAGCAGCTCATGTCCCTTCCCCAGATGATAGCGCCGGTGCAGCAAATGTTTGAGCTGATGGCCCAGGCATGTGGCCGCCTACTGTGTACTTAAAGACAAACAGACAAACAGACAGAACACTTTCTACTTTATTATAGATATATGGGTATTATGTGTACGTCAATTATATTAAATATGAAATAAAGACCTTGCTGAAGAGAAAAATTCATTAGTATATTTATATAATATTATACTTATAACTTTTGAGAGTGTATTTCCTTTTTTCTTTTGTATTTTTGTTTTGTATATTTCGTCTCTAATTGCAATTAGAATTAAAGGTAAATAATACATTGATTTTGGATAACATTCCAACTCGGATAACAGCAAAATCAAGTATTATGAATGTACGCAATTAGGTTGATAACTGCATCAAGTATGTAGCACTACAGGACTACAACAAATAAAATTTAAGATTACTATTCGACACTGATGAGTATTTTCTATCCCTGTATAATAATGAGAAACGTTAATTATCATTAATTATCCTCTATTTTTTATAATTACAATGAAATTATCATAAATTTATAAGTACTAATAAAATACAAGACATCTATTTATTGTAAGTATTTGTGATTATTGTAAAGTATTTTAGTGATTAATTGTAAATTATTTTAGTAAATTTAGTAAATATGTTATTGTAATGATGTAAATTTTTTATAATGTAATCAATTCATGGAAAATAATTGTTGTACTGAGGTACCAAAAAAAAAAAGACATCTATTTCAGATAAATGTACACCATAATCAATTTTAAAATAGGTTAAATATATTTTGTAGAAAAAAAATTATGACTTTTAACTATAAAGATTTTATATTTTTTTATTAAAAATTAAAAATAGTATAATTTTTTATCCAAAGTTTATGGAATTACTATTTTTAAATCATTTGGGATTTATTTGATATAATTCTAAAAATAATGGTCTTACGTACTGTTGATGTAATGGGATGTATATACAAAAGATTATGTGCTGTGATAAATGTGAGAATGGTATTTCACAGATATACAGAAATATTTCTTATTTAATTTTAATTTTAATGCAAGAAAAATATGGTGGTGACTATAATGAAATAAAAAATGTACATATTAAATTAATAAAACCATCAAATGTAGGTAAAAAATATATATCATTTAAAGAAACCCAATATATTTCCAATTTATAAATAGTTTTAAGTGTTATACTTTTCAATTATTTAATTGGCTCTCACTTATACAGGCATAGAAAGTATTATTCCTGATACAATATTTAATTTTTAAATAATTGATATTGTTCTCCTGATTATTTTTGACCCATGATCTTATTTGTTTTTAACAATAAAACTATATTTTTAAACTACTTAAAGTCAAACCAAAATTCATTTGTTAAAATATAGGTTAAAAAAGGTAGAAAACAGCCTAAATAAAATATTCTATGATTTGATACTATAACTATTAAAACCTGTTAATCAAATCAGGGTCTAACCTAAGAATAAACCATAAGCAAATCAGACTATTCACAAATACAACATGCTATACATATGATCCTTATATGAGGGTTGAAAAGTTGTTTCACTAAATTGCGTAAGAGTCATTCAGAATCAGAAGAGCAATTCCCGGTGCTAAATTACTCTGAGACCTTCATTATTGTCTGAAAGTTTGCTTTTGATAACGCTCTATGTTGACATCTATGTTAACTAGTGATATTCTTCCTATGTGCTGTTTTGTTATCTCTTTTATTTATAGTTATTTTTTTTTCCCTTATTAAAAAGATTTAGTCTAACAAGTCACGCAACAGCCCTCTTCTGTTTTTCACAGGTTGCAGATTATCTCTTTCATTACCGTAGAAGCACTCATTGCAATAGGATGATATGATATACTTTAGAACCATTGGGACCGATCTTCGTATTGGATCGAATATCTTCTCATTTTATCCTCTAAATGTTCTCCAGTCGTCTACGGCTAACTTAAATTATCCTAAAAAATTGTATCCCTGATGGTATCCTAATGATGTTTTACAGAGTGATATGTTTCTCGTAAGAACTGATTTCATTGTCTCACTCCCTCTTAGGATTAAATCGTTTTCAAAGGGAAACCTGAATCATCTAAACTGAAAGGTTGTTTATATTTTTAGCTTTAAGTCCATTGATGCCAATTTACTCTTTCTTCATAAGGGGTATGAGTGGTGACCAACGGAATACCCTCTATAAAGTCAATACACCCAATGCAGTTTATGTAACATCTGCGACTTTTCTTTTCGGGAAAAACAATTTCATTAAGACTCCAAATGTTATTTGGTTTCGCTCTAAGTCATAACATATTTTATATGGGAGATCCGTTAGGCCACATGACGATCCTATGTTGTCTTAGGTATGCATTACCACTCTCCTTTTTGCCTTGTTGTGTATAATCTTTGGATCTAATTTTTTTAGCCACCATTTATTCATTTTAAATACCTCTCATCATATTTCTCGATTTATTTTTGTACTTAACTGGAATACATTTGCAAAATATGATTTATTTTTTCCCAGAGCTGATAAAAGTTGCATTTAATTGAACTTCTTGATTCAATAGTTTGTATGTTTAGACGCTCCGCTCCCATCTAGTCCGATATTACCACCCAGACAGATGCCGATTTACAACCTCG
>CP045894.1:26915404-26938494 GCA_013387185.1 Caligus rogercresseyi
GAGAAAAAGCTTGCTTTTTAGAAGGGTAAATAATAATATATGATATGCATGTACACATATTAAGATACAACTTAATATGTAGAGGAAAGATAAAACTTAATTTCCGGCTGACTTAATTATACCAAGTCGAGCATTATAAGATGTAAAAAAAGTTAGAACCATATCAAGCTAGATATAGGGAAACTAGACATAGTCAAAAGTTTAGTAATAGGTAAGCATAAGATTTAAAGATTTTTAAGTACGCTTATATGACGTCATTGTTGAGGTTTTGATGATCGTTGGGAGTCTTTGTAAGATTTGGAGTTGTGATCTCTAAGGTTATCCTCCGATGGATAAAAAATACTAGGAATTCAAAAAATGTTATGTACATTCAATGCCTAATAATGAAACTTGAAGTCCCCCTAACAGAATAAGAACAATTCATATATAAGAGAAACAAACATACATTCGAATTAAATGAGACAGAAATATAAAACCAAATATACCGTTACTCAGGGCGGAGTGGCCACCAGGAGTACTGGGACTATTCCCGTGAGCCGCTGGCCGCAAGAAACATAACGGTCATTGACAGCCTCTAAATGGCATATTGGGGCCTGTATAAAGCCGGCGAAGGCATAATTGTCCCGGTGGATAAATTTCTTCTTCCCACTCAGTTCCTCCGCACATATATGTGTCTACATGTTAATGTTGAAACATATTTAAAATGTATGTGGTGTCATCATGTTGGCGGTTTGAGTTCATATATCTCAATACTTAATGGTTTCAATACCATATCCGCATGTGGATAGATACTTCTTTAACCTTTGATCTATATAGGTAGTTTTTAAGTATTTTTCGTCATCAGGACTTGAATCGATATAAATAGATAAATTCTTACATTATACCGTCGTTTTATAAAGTTATAACTTACAACTGTCTTTAAAACAGTTTACTATGTCATGCTAAGCAAATGATGTATTCTTTATGGGAAGCCAATATTGACTGTTGAATGTATTGAAACAACCACACTAGGTTTATAAATAAAAGATTATCGTGGTAAGCTTTTGGGAATCCTTATAAGGAAAGTATATTTGGAGAAAAATTCATGTACAGTTGACCCTTTATACTTCCCTGAAGTTAATCCTTTATTTCATAATACTGCAACAATCTAAGAAATATATATCTAATTACACTAGTCCCTCGAATTAGAGATGTTTCAAGCATGAAAACATTCATGACTTTTTAAATCATTGTACGATCTTCTAGATTATCAAGTCCTACTACATATTGGCTTAAAAATATAAAATATGCCACATACATTTTATTATCCGCAATGGTGAGGAAGAACAAATTATTGAGTCGAAGTGGGTTCCCTGATTCATTAAGTCACAAATAAAGATACTCTTTTTTTAGTGACAAAATCATTTATTTTTATAATTTCTCTTAGATGAATTTGGGGAAGGCATACACAAAAGGACTTCTACGATAGCAAACATTTACTAAGTCTCATTCAAGACTTTAAAAATTAACACTCAAGTTATGGATATGGAATAAATTATATTGGTTTCATCAGAGATAAAGCTGTATCTGTGATTGCAACTGAATGAGCCAAATTATTTTTGTATATATTTTGTTATTATATACCCACCTATTTATATATATTTCCTTCTGTTTTAAGACAAAATGTTTATTAAGCTTCCACTCTTTCCCTAAGTTCTTTAGTACGACTTAAACATGCTTTACATGTTATATATACTTATATATGTGAAACTTCCGCTTAAATATCATATATTGACTTAGTATTTCTTCAAACCACAGATAGCAGGCAAGAAAAAAATATTACAAGAAATAAAAAAGAAAGACACAAACAATCCATGACAATGTTCATTTCCCTCCTTCGAGCGCTTATGTAGTGGCTTGAGGCTATTTTTTTTGTTCGTAAAAGGAAATGGAACAATAACAACAAGAAAAATAAAAAATATATGTACATTTAGTCATATATATATACGGTTTAGTTGTGCATGGAAGGGAACACATTAATGCTTTATTTAATGCTGAGAAAACCCTTCATATATTGTATCTCCCAAAGAGTTTCTTTCTTGTTTATTGTGTGAAGCGAAAGATGAAAGCCATCCCATACCAACACATTAACTTCGTTTATTTCCATCGTTATTACTTTTTTCTATCAATATTTATCTTTCCTTAAGCTTTACACACTCCTAAATACGTACATGTAAAAGTGTAGCTTTATTAATGCTCCAAGAAACACAATAATTCAGAGCTTTTGTAGTTTTGGAGTTGTTTCTCTATTTTCTCTACTACTTTTTTTATCCACCAACGTTCTTTTTTTTGTCTTTAAAAAGTATATCAAGGAATAGTTATATGCAGACGGTGAAGTAAATGAGATACTTTATAAGAAAGTTTAATAGCTTAAGGATGTTTTTAATGAAATGTCCGTCCCAATGCTATAAATGAATATCCTAAATTAATCTCATACCAGAACACTATTACCTAAAACGTAATGAATATTAATGAAACTTTTTTATTTACAATAAACAAATTAAATATAATAACAAAAAAGTATTTAAGCTGTTTTATTATTAAAATAGCTTTTATTTATCTTACTCGCATATTCATGCATTTTGACATAATCTTATAAACTATCAATATCTTTGAAGTCTGTTATTGACAACAAATCATAAATTTTATTTATCAATATCCAATAAACTATACATAAAACAAATAATTGTGTTGTCTGTGGACTCTAAACTCCTATTTTGAGTTTATTTCCAAATAGGTTTTTAAAGCATTCAAATCCATCCCTTACGTCAAACAATGATTATATCTATATACGAAATAAAGCTATTGGAAATGTTATTTTTCTACGTAACCTAGATACAACAAAGGCAAACTCAAAAGTCTCCATTATTCTTTTTTACATATTAAGAATATGAAAACAATAAAGAGTAAAAATGACGAAATCTCTAGGCCTTAATGTTTGGATTTATTTTGTGTGCTTTCTTTTCCACGCCACTGAATTTACTTTTATTGTTCTTTCGTTTCTGCCTGCCTCAATTTAGCCACCTCCAACCAGTACTTTTGATTTGATATCAAGGTCGAAATACATGGCTTTTTCTTACAACTGTGCTGACTTGTATAGATATATGTATATATATATATATATATATATATATATATATATATATATATATATATATTATATATATATATATATAATCTATATATATATATGTGTGTGTGTGTGTGTCGTGTGTATGTCTTGCATACACTACTTTTTCAAAAAGCTTACATTATAGATAGGACCTTGTTTTAGATAGAAGTCAAAATCGTTTTATGAAGTTAAGCCTGTATAGTTTTTTCGTAAGATTTATGGAAAGAATCAATTCATGCTGAGGCTTTTCTTTATCTCCTTCATGTCTGCATTAAAGTTTATCCTAATGATTGGAATGAAAAAAAAGAAGTCTCTTTCTTTAATTTTATATCTATATCAATAAAACTGAACGCCTTTGAAAGCACCTTTATTATATTCATAGTGTTTTTTCTACGATTCAATGAACATTTAAAAACAAAGAGAAACGCAACTATAGACGCATTTAAAGAAAAGAGACAAAAATATATTTGTGACTTTTATATCAATTTACATAGTTTTAAAAGGTGTTTAAGTTTTATTATTATGCATATATGTTATTAACGAACGTGTGTAAACAAGCCACGATCGAAGCCAAATAAAAGTTTTATGTTAAACTAACATTTACATATTCCGATACTAGTATAAAGCCAAACGATTATCAACAATAGCTTAAATAATAAAAATTTGTGCTTAATATTCTTTTAAATAAATTATTATTTTTACAATAGTTGATAATATATAATAGAAATGAGCTTAGTTCTTCTAAAGCTCTCAAGCATATATTATTTTTGAATGGGAATGCAGCTCTTCAGTTGGCTGACTGTTCTATATACTCATATATGTAAAGGAAGGGCGATTTACTTAATATTTCATATCATTTTTTTAATATTTTATGTTAAAAATCACGTAGGGATATGTCTTCAATTTATCATATGAAATTGAAAATTTATTGCTTTTTACGAAAATTGAAAAATACATCATTTTATGCTAAGCCTGTGCTCAATCGTGCGCCAAATAAGAAATAGTGAAAAAGGGAGAAGGAAAAAAATGCTGAGAAAGGTATTTTTGAATGAATAATATGTATATTTTTTAAGTCAAAACCAATTTAGCAGTACATAAAAGGAATTTCTTTCATTTTATAAATAATACCTCATTTTAAATTGTCAAACATTGTATGTGTATTTTGTAATATAAATATACCTGTATCGACACTACGGTGTATATGGTTACATTTTTTTTATGTATCTTTGAGTCCGAAAAAAAATAGATCCAAACATTTTACATCGACTTACTTCTTGAATTAGTTCATCAATTACCAAGTATTTAACATAAACTCTTACATAAAAGATAAAAAATACATCAACAGTTATTTCAACAGATAACAAAGCGACACCAGCGGCATCTAAAGTTCAAGCAGTACAACGTGTCTCTGTAACCCAGCAATGGATATTTATTTGAAAATAAGGGTTCCAAGACCTTAGAAGATCCAAATTGATACGAAAAATTTGTAGTTTCTTAATTGTTTAATGTTATTAAAGCTTAAATAAGATGGAATGTTACCCAGGGAGATATGAGTACAGTTTGTAATGGCTGTAAAAATGTATTGAAAGTAATATATTTTCTCACAAAGTACAACTCAGCATTAATAATGACTCTTTAAACATGTATGTTTATGTTAATTTTTCTACTCTCGTAACTTTCAATCTTGTATTTTCACATCTCATCAGCAAAATCCGTATTTGATTAGAAGGTAATATTTCCATAGCATTGATAGACCTGAATTGAATACGCTCTAAGTATGTTTAATTAATATAAATACAATCATATATTTGGGTACACGTGAGCTCATTAGAGTAAAAAGTGAGGGAAGTATGTCTTCCTACTCAATCATGCCATTTCAATCAATTGAATGAACGTGAGTCCTCCTAGTCCATGAATTCTCACTTGACTGTCACGTTTTCACGTTTATTTTTACTTTCATTTTTTTATGTGAGGATTCCCTTAGGACCTACAAATGATAAAAATAGACTTTATTGAGCTTATTGACCAAATAAAGACGTATTGCGTTGTAGGCACTCATTTATATATGTATATAATTTTAAATCTATAAATAGTTGAGGCACCTCAGATAAATCCATGATTTCAACATAAAGATACCCACACTGTTCTTCATCTTATTTATTTGAATATTTTTGAGGGGGATGAATATTTAAAAAGTGCTCTAGGTATTGATAAAAAGTTTTGATTTTAAACAGAAATAAGTTAAATTTATATCCCTAAAAGTTTGTAAGATATTAATATATATCAATAGCCTATTGACTTTAAATCCTCGCACTTTTGGTAGCATATAGGAAACTGAACGAAATTATAATATTGTTCATTGACTACTAGGCCACTGCTTTATAGCCCTATAGTTTATTCATTGTGGCCATCATATATTAATATATTATTATTTAATTTGTAGGGTAAATTTAATCATATCAATTCCATAACTAAAAATGTATAGCTAAATAGAATAAAAATTCGAAAAAAATCACCATCATTAATGCTTTTCCTATGTATTTTCTACATAGCTATGTGTCGATTGGTAACGTTTTGACTTTTACTTTGTCACGTTGGATATTTTTACGTGCATGATATATCTTTTTATTTGGTTGATAAAGTATGTTTGTGCAAAGTTACGTAATATACCTATAATTATATATATATATATATATTAGTACATATGACTCATATTTAATATTTTGTTATAATTTCTGTTAGAGTAAAATATATGTCTTCTTAACTTTTTCGTTAAAAGTTATAATGCTCTATAAAAATTATAACTAAAGTACACATATAATATATATATATATAAGAAAAATGAGAAAGTCTTAAGATATTTTCTTTCTTAATGGCTCCGCCATTAAGGACCCTATATTTCTATTTTATACCACTTCCAATCTCATAAATGTGCCATAATGCTTATTGAAACGATTCTCTTTCATTTCTTTTTCCTCTGCGTGTGTGTGTGTTGTACTGTCCGTCTTCTAAAAGAACTTTTCAAAGTATAGGCAACAATACTCCACAGCAACGACGGAGAAATATATATAAACTTTATTTTCCCTAAGAGTATACCTGTCATAAAATATAAGGGAATATGCTGTTTAACTAAAAGGAACTATGAGTTCTGACTATGATATGTTTTTCAAAGTTTTAGTTTCTTTTGGAGAAAAAACAAGAGATTGATAGTTGTACCAATCTACTATTTTGAAAGGGAGGGCGGAATTTTCTTATCTAAACACTTAAACATAACATATCCATCATTCATTCATATGATAAAAATGTTGATTGAGAATAAGAGGAGGAGGAGGTAGAGGAAATGGAAAAGTACATTGTTGTAGCGAATAGTTTTATAGATTAATAAAAATGTTAGTGAGAATATTCAAAGAAGCTAAAAAACAAATTGTGGCGTAAATTTTACTCTTAGTTTTTCATTTCAGTTTTGCCAAATTTTCAAGACAATCGATCGTGAAATATACCCGCGCTCTATATGACAAACAATCAAATTGGCGCTGAATTTGTTTAGAAATGTGTCCTTTCTGGTCATATGACGTACATTTGAGGTACTCTAGACTTTGGAGGCCTCCTTCATGGCAAACTGTGCTCTGTGTCATTCCATATGAATCGTGTAATGTATTTTCTTTCTTTTTTATTGGATTGAGTTAAATTTTAGTTCATTAATGAACTACTATTCCCCTTAAAATAAAGTTTAAAAAAAGGAAAATAAATAGGAAAATCTCAGGATTACTTGAGGATTTATTGATAACTATAGGCCTTTATGGTCCTAATTTCGATATTACTTTTAACCATGTTTACAAAAAATAGAAAGTATATAAAATGATGTTATGCGTAGAAAAACATAATCAAATATTTTAGATTAAACTTTAACATCACATATAAACAAAAACTAAAATACATTTAGAAAAAAATCAGATTAAATAAACCATACATTTTTCTATTTTAAATCCTTTAATTTACGTATAAGTATTTGTTAACCTAAGCTGTTTTTTTAAATCGGCTATAACTTTGTGTATTTAGTAGTATACATATAATCAATCATATACACTCATTACAATTACAGAAGAAGTATACAAATTTTAAATATATCAAAATTTACAATGGAACAACCAGTCAAAAGTAATCTATTATTAATGGCTTTGAGGCTTGTATAATGACTGTTCTACAAATCGGTTGGAACTGCATCATATAAATAAACATTTATGTATTTCATTTTTGTAAAATTAATGGTTTTTTAAAAACTATTTTATTAAAAAAATAAATATATTACTATTTCATCATTATTACTTTTTGATATCAAATAGAAATATCTCACTGGCATTCATTTTAAAAAATAACTTATTCTTTTGAATGATCATATTTAGAATAGAACCAGACATTATATATAATTTTATTACAATATAATTTTGACTCAGACAAAAACCTTTTTATAAGTAACAAAAATTGAATAAAGATAGTTTTTCGATACAATTAAGGGGGAGGAAAAGGCTTTATGTAAAATAGTGTCAAATGTACTACTTATTAATCATACATTCATAAAACTACGACAGACATTGATCAATCAATTGGGTGTCCCGCTAAAAGAGTATGATTACACGATAAGCTCATTAATAGGCGATTCTTCAAGCTTGTGGGTATCAATAACACAGTTCAAATATTTTAGCAAATGAATTTCTATGTAATTAAAAAAAGGGAGCTCGATAGCCGTGCGTGTAAAGGCGTGTTCAACTCTCAATCTTGGGGCGCAGGTTCGAATCCCGAGAGGGTATGGTCATTTTGGTCTACCTCATTAATAGATCCTAGGTTCGAAATACTAATTTAATGCTATAATGCTTATTTATATCCTGTTGGATGCAATTCTATTGAACCATAAGGCAAAAAAAACTATAGCCTCATGGATACCAAGTGAACTATCGTTGCAATTGTTTACTTTATAACATTTAAAAATATATAATCGTCTCTGATTCCAACGACAAATTACTTATTTATTCCTGTCTTCTATTGTATTATTACTTTTTTCAATATTTGTAATACTTTATAAAGTTATCATTCAGACAAACTTCCCTTAGAATATTTTATCCAATTATCGTATTTTTTAATGCAAATTAATCATTCGGTTTTTTATTAATATTGCAGTAAACCAAAAAAACCTTCTGCTAATGAAAATTGATTTTATACACTAAACCTTACAGCTTTTTATATATAACAAAAGAGGTTCTCAACCTTTCTATTCAATAATTCACGTTAATCTATGCTTCCAGCACAGTTCTTTGTCATTAAGTATCCCAGTCTTATAGAATAAGTGTCTATTGTGAGCATTGCCAAGGAAAAAATATATTTTTATTCATTTTTCCTTATTTTCGTACAGACATTGACTACCAAACATGGGTTCTATTCTTTAATTATTGTCATTATAGAAGGGATTTCCCTCTCAAAAGGATGCGGATTATTTATTAAAAACTCTTTTAAGCAGGAATTGGGTTATTTTTATCCGTTTGATCATATATGTCAAAGGTTTTTTGTTGCTAATAATTGACTCTGTTTTTTTTTTTGCATTCAAAGAAATATGGTGTTTGAATAATCCAGCTAAGGCGTTGGCAAACCTCTTTTGGATATGGAACCCTTATCGTCTGATTTTATACCAAAAAAAAATATGAATGTTAATTTTTTTAACAACAAGCATCTATTAAAAAGTATATGGCGTTGTTTGAAAAATTCGGCTACATCGTAACAACTTTTTTATTTAAAAATCATTCAAAAAATCTGATTATATGTCTTTATTATCAGTTTCTAACAAAAATTTGAGTTTATTCAATTTGTTTAGCTGTTAAGACATGTTAATTTTAACTTTCTGTAGCTTCGTATTATTAAATTAAGATTCAACAAGTCTTAACAGCTATACAACTGTACATAACCTCTCATTTCTATTATAAACTGATAATGAATATATATATATATATATATATATATATACAGTGGTTGCCGCGTGCAATGAAATGAGCGATAACGATAATTATCGCTGAAGTCAAACCTTTTATCGTTATCATTTATCGCAAAGTTTTCTAAAATTACCGCTCATTCACTTATCGTTAGTCCCAAAAATGAGGAATGATAACGATAAATTCAAAGACGACTTTTGTAAAAATACCAAAAAAACGTCGTCACTAATTTTGGAGATTCCTTTCTAAAAAAAAGTCCTCACTTCATCGCTCTTTTTGGAAATTTTTATCGCTATCGTTTTAACCGTTTATCGCTTACCGCAGGTTGGGTTTTGAAATTTTTTTCTGTTTATCGTTTATAGCAAGCTGAGAAAAAAGTTATGTTCTATCGTTATCGCAAGTTGAAAAAAAAGTTATCGCAGAAACCACTGATTATATATATATAACATGATTTTCCCAATTAAAAAGTTAAACACGTTTAAAATTGTTTTCTTTTCAAGAATAAACTTGATATATATTGAGAAATTGCATTTTAAGTACTTGTTTTTTATTTTATTTGTTTCAATTTGTTGGTATTTTTTAATGTATTTATTATTAACACTCCATTTTACTTGATGGTAACGAATAATATTACCATAACGAGAAAATATTATAATCATAACATTCCGAGTAAATATTATACCTTCTTGCAGAAGTTTATGATAGTAATTTTTATGTTTCTCTTAATACATGTTCAGAAGCCGAGCGTGGAGAGGCAAGTATATCTTATTTTTAAGTTTCCTTAGGGATTCATAATGGTAAAAGAAATACTACATTGAGAACATATTTATATAACTTAATTATATTTGGATATATATTATAATTATATGTTTGAGATAAGCTTTTCACTAATGCCTCATAACTACTTTTCATACATATCTAAAAAGCATATCAAGTATAATACACATTTATTAAATTAGTTATGCTACGTAAATAATATTTTTCCCATTTTTATGTCTTTCAGCAGACATAAAACAAATATCAGCAAATTATTTTGACGTTTACACCGCTCAAAGGTTAAACACCGTCAATTTTTGGGAAAAACAAGAAGCCATATTAAAAAGTAACATTTTTATAGATTACAATGGTATAAATTAAACCTGAACTATTTTAATAAAGTTTCTAGATATAATTTAAACTCTTTAAAGAATAAGATTTTCACAGTTTGTAATCAAAATATTTTTTGTTTACATTAATTAAGTTACGATAATAGATGCAGTTAAAATATTTACAAACACTTAATAAGAGTATATTTCAAATAATAAAATATATTTTCATTTAAGTTTAGTTCAGAAAATTTAACGAAATAAATTGTGTTAAAGTCGTGTTTTGTAATAAATTTCTACATAAATATAATTATATATTTTTTAAATAAGAAACAGATTATTATTTGTTTTCAAATTGATAGAAAAATAGTTTATAATATTTTAATAATAATGTGTTGTATACCAACGATTAATATATCGTGTCGTCACCAGGACACTGTATGTGCTCACATTATTAAACAAAGACAAAAGGTGTTGGTTTTGTCATGTGGAAGCAGTGACAACTACTCATCTCTTTTGCAAGTTTAAGGATCTGCACCACATTTACTACATGCCTTAATTGAACATACAATGGAATTTCGGAATTTTGCTAGGATAGAGGACTTTTTATTTTCACGTCGAAGTATAATGCTGCAGCATGAAGTTATTACAATACTGTAATACTGCATTTATAACATTTTAAGACGAAGAAAAAAGATATCATGGACTTAATTTTATATATTACAACACAAATTTTAGAAAGTTTTCAATATTTTTATCGTCTTTTTATTCTTGCAATTTTTAATTGTATAATATTAAGAAAAAATACGTTTTTCTCAAAACGTCATTATGTTTTTTGATATATATATATATCGATTTCTGTATATTTCCTTTTGTATACCTCCAATTAATATAGGAACGTCTTTTGGTTAAGAAATAATATTTCAAATACTATACAAAACAAACAAATAAGAAAAAATACTTTTTATTTTTTTAAATATACATTTTATACATTTGGAAACTATTAGATAGTGTTATCGTATGTTATTCCTTCTAATTCTTTCTCATTTTTACGTTTATTGCATACAATGGTATAAATGATATATTCTTTTCATATGCACTTTTTCACAAATATATGAAACACAGCATTAAAAATCAGGGTTGTGTGGAGTCCACACAGCATGCTCAAAATCCCTGAGTGTGTATTAAAGTGCTTCCTGGGTCATTTCTGGGAGGAAACACTCGGACCTGCTGTGATATGTGTTTATACTTGGGTCATTTTCTTACCAGGGAGCTCCTAAACAAACAAAAAGGTTATTTGTTTTGGGTCAATCACATTATGGAAAGCTTCATTCTAAAATATATATATATATATTATAAACATTTACCACAATCATTTATCAAAGATTTTTTGGTCAAACGGCTTCCTGGTCCAAAAAAACTTATATCATTGTTAGACAAATATTGTATTTGGTTTACATACGAAATAATGCTTTCAAAGTTTGTAAAGAAGATGATAAAAAAATCCAGAAAAGAAAAGACTAACTGAATTTAAATATCAAAAAAGTTAGTTGATCTAATTAAGTCAATATTGTTTTATTCATAAGTTGAAGGACCATTTAATTCAACTGCCTAATCACATTTGATAGCCTTTTTATATTATTTTTTTTATTTCACTTTATAACCACTCTAATATATTTATATAAACCACTGGTAAATACAAGATCCTGCTCTGTGTCAATTCTTGGAGCCTACCAAAAACTAATAATGCAATGCCAGACTTAAATTGTTAAATCAAAAATAAATATACTATTATATATATATATATATATATATATATATATAAGGAATTCAAAAATAGGACTGCATTCCAATGAGATTTCAATCAGATGCGTTAATTATCTGAGATAATTAAACAAACATAGAAATCCTTTATTAGCATATACATAATATAAATACATGAATACCTTTTCTGGTTTTTTTTGTTAATTGATTTCATTTGAATATTATTTAAAAAAGTATATTAATGAGGCAATTAATAATCAATACATTAATACATGTTGATGATGTGATAATTATTTTAAAAAAATGAGTTGCAAAACGTTCTGCGATTGTATAATCACATTTGATAGCCAATGAATATACTTTCTGTGACAACACATACAAATTTCATTTATCTTTGCATTATATGATCATGTAGGGAAGTAACTCCAGTGCTGAGAGAGAATATAGTATGCAATTGAAGGCAATAAAATAATTCGATTCCTCAGCAATCAAAGTGCTGAAGAGGGAGGCGGGGGCACATACAGTAAATTGCATTGAGGCCTTGCTTAAATGGGCCCCATCAAAATGCATCATCCAGGCGTCATTTCTCAAACGACAGTGCTTCTTGTATTTTATTAGCTCTTCAATTGATGTTATATATTTCATCCTTGCATATGCATATTGAAGATGTTAATAAACAATGAATTTGTTTATGAAGTGGAGGACTCATGTTTATGCATGTATGGTTTCTTGTAAGAATATATACCATACATTGAAGAGAGAGAGAGAGAGGACTTCACTTTATAATACAATCGTTGTATTATATGCACACTCTGTGATACAATGCTGTACCATCTTTAGGTGTACGAGAAGCGAATTATCATGGTCTATGTGAATAAATTACACATTATTTACAATAAACATTTGTCAAATTCTATATGCATATATATAAAGGGCGATTCTACTCCCTAGAGTGAAAGGCCCATATAGATATGAAAAGATCCTAGGCTCGATTGAATTATTTAATGTTATAATATTATTTAATATCCTCACAGATGCAACTCAATTGATCCAACATCAACAGCATATATACCAAATAAAAGTTGAGGCCTTATAACAACAAATAAAAGGACGCAGGCTAAAAGAGTAGATTTTGAATTAGTCCTCGCATTTGATCTCTATTCTCGTTTTTATCCCAGGAAATAGAATATGAAAAAAATCAAATATAATATCAATATATATATATATTATATATTATATATATATATATATATATATAATATAGATATATATATATATATATATATATATATATATATATATATATATATATATATATATATATCATAAAGTATAAATAAACGTAGCTAATACGACAGTCTTCCACGATTCCGAACTTACAAATAAATTCCAAAGTCTAAATCAATAAAATAACTGCATAATTTAGTCATTTTAAGATTTGCTATTAATAAAATAGAGCAAATTATTATAACCGTCTTACACTTCTATTTTATTTTCATAGCATATCACTTTATTATTAATTTGTCACTCTGTTCTCTTAGAATTAATGTTGTTTTATTTATGTTTTCCTCTGACTGTATGTTAAAGGCCAGGAGGATCATCTTGCTGCAATCATGGGAAGAACTCACTCTTATGACTACCCCCAGGGATCAATAACCCACTAGCTCCATCCCCCCTCCCATCTAGTACTTCTTTCTCCCTTTAAGATGAATCGAGTAGGATGATGTCGCAGCATGGAATTTCCCCCTCTTTCTAAAGGCGTAGTTGGGTGTGAGTCACAGGGAGCCTTCCTCCGTAGTGGTGTGTAGTATCAAAGGATGATCATCATTTCTGTGAGAAAGCAGGAGGGGGGCAACTCCTCTTCTTTGGGTGTGGAAGATGCAAGATGGTTTATTTTGTCCTCATTCCTTCTTCTTCTTAACTAATACTATATCTTAGGGAGTCCCGGCAAAAGCAAAGGGTCTTCTTCCTATGTTTCTTATGCAAAAACAATACGAAAAAAGGGTGTGGGCGAAAAATCGGGCTGCTTGTAAGTAAAATGCAGTAAATAAGAAACGAGAAATGCCCTGATTTGAGCTATCTTTTCATAAGTATTCTACTTAACCCTTTTACATCCATTGAGGGTACAATATACTTGAATACTCTCTTTTGTCTGCAAATATATATATATATATTTATATGATAGACATAGACCTACTTGACTCTTGCATTTAAATAAATATTTCTTTACATTTTTATATATACTTTAGATAATTTCAATTACCATTGTGCATTTATATTTTATGAATATCCGAGAAATTGATAAAAATTGCTGAAAACCCCTATATAAATTATGAACGAAATATCAAAATTAGACTTAATGTATTCTTAACATACATAATTTTACTAGGATTCATCCTATTCATATTGTTTCATATAATATAAGATCAACGAAACGCATATTTTTTTATTATGCCAAATATTTATTTTGATGGGGGGGGGGAATTATGAAAGATAGTAAATGTAGATCCAAAGCACAATTAAATTCTTGTAGATCCCTTGCAAGTAATATGATGCTTTGAAATCCATAAAATCCCTATACATCTATTAAATAGTGTGTCATAAAAATGATAGTTTGCACCTAATTTGATCTCTATGATGTTACCCTTTTATTGTTTTTTTGGTGTTTTTACAAAATTGTATATAAATTTTAATATATTCATTTGTTTATAACCTTTTCGAAAAATAAATATGTATGAGATACATATAAAGAAAATATTTTCTATTAATAAGATGTTTTAATGAATATGTACTCAAGTCTGGCTGCTGTAAGATATTTATATATATCTTAAAACATTAAAAGAAATTTAATCATAAACAGCATAGGTTCACACTTTAGAATCGATTTTTTGGTTCAAGAGTGAAATAACTTAATGCAAAAAATTAAATTTATCATTTAATTTAATTTATTAATATCTTAGACAATAAATACATAAAACCTATTAAGAATAAATGATATCATTATCATTAATTTTTTTGTTAAAAACGTTACATAAAAACGAATTAAATACTTTCTCATTCCAAACAATATATGTAGCATGGAATTTACTATCTTTTTAGATAAAGACAAATAATCAAGCACAACAACAAAAACATTCCATCAGTTCCTTTGACACAACAAATAAATATGAAACAAAAATGGACAACAGTTCTCACGTTCGTTTATTTCGTATTCTATACGTATTCCCATAGTTTCTGTTTTACTTTTTTTTGCGCATACTCCATGTACAATATTCCACCAACACAAACACACTATAAATATAAAAAGTTGTACTCAAGATATGTGTATATTTAAAGACTATCGACATGTCCCTTGATAGTCCTCATAAATATTGTACCCTTTTAGTTATATATTATATGAAACTATATTCTTCTAACATCTAATTTTAAGACCACATGGAGTTTTTAAAGAAACTTCTGCTCATATTTAGAGTTCTTAAATTTGTTGAGCATGAATCGAAGACCTTAGAGCAATTATGATTGGGCAGCGGCTCGTTATTCAACCCTCTCAATAAAAATTCCTAATTCATCTGTGACGTCATGGACATGGGCCGGAGATTTGATCAAGTTTATTGCTTCAAATTCTCTCGAATACCTCAAACTCATCAAATCGACAATAAGACGACATCAACGTTTTATTGTGAATAAGATTTTTTTTAATAAGTCATTTTATATTATGGTTTTATCTTTAGACAGTAATTTTTAATTATATTGTTCATTTATGTTTTGTTTTTAACGTAACTGTCTTAAGATTGGTTTTTGTATCTCCTACTTTCTAGTACATTGTTATTTTTTACACTGTATGGATTTTAGCTAATAAATAAACATCTTAACCAAAAAAAATTGATGAGCATGACGTAGGCCATCTTCAGGGATGAGGGATTAAAGCTTAAGCTTCTGGCAACTCTCATATGTTGACCTCCATGCCTAACATGAGGTCTTAGTTTGTTTGAGGGTAAAATGTTTTGGATTAACTTTTTTTAACCTTATAAAGAACTAAGCTTTCTCACTTTTATTCTATGAGGAAATAAACTGATTTGATCTAAATTGTTGTTCTGGGTGATTATACACGAGACATAAATGTGATTTCATTGGTTATCTTTAAGTTAATGAGACTAAATTTAATATAAAAAGGGATCGTTTGATGTCTTTTTAGTACTTACAGGTTTATAGACAATTTACAAAATATATATATCAGGCAATTGACAAGAAGGCAAAAAAAGATTTGATAGTGGATTAAATTGATATCGAAAAGAAACATTGAAACTATGAATGGCTAAAATTTTCAGAAAATACACAATACAATTGTTTGTATTAAAGCCTTGCAGTATTATTGTTCTTTCTAAACATCCTATTGTGCTTTCTAAACATTAAACCTCATAGTCATCATAAATTATAAAACAGCAAATATACTTTTGTTATAAAATGCTATATTTTGCTAAGAAAATATTAATATTATAGGTGTTCAGGCCTTTTAGCCTCTAATAGACTTTTTATAAATACATTTCAATTTCAAAACAAATTCCCATAATCATATGCGTGCTATTTTTAGACTTATTTTGAAAAAAGGCACTCATATTCCTGAGCTAAAATGTTTATTTGTGTATTTTTACTCATTTGCCTAAATTTTGAATGTGTAGGGCATTACGTGTTTCTGAACAGTGGTAAAAATAGTACTTTTAATTTAAAAATAAGGATTCCTCATAGCAAATAGCAGTTCTTGTATTCACAGAAATAAGACAAAATATAAAAATGAAAGATGGAGGAGGAAAGATATTGTTTCTTTTGCAAGAACTGTTTGCAGACATCAAAACATTTCCTTTTAGAGTGTACACAGATAGGGGAGGATTTAAACTATCTTCAATATATTTTTAACGAGTTTTTAGGATTACAATTGCGGCGTACGAGCTTAGTTTTTTTATACAGGTCTGCATCAGGAAGAAGTTAATTTTATCATGGCAAAGACCCAGTTCTTTATATACAAATTGCAAACAGAAAGAATCCCCATACCCCCAAATTTGAAAGAAATAGTCGATAGAACAATAAAAAACTATTGACATAATTGCTGTCCTTTGTATATTGTATCTTTACTCAATGGTTTTTTATTAATACAAATTTATTTTTTCACAATATCTTAAGAGCCCCTACAGCTTATAATGTTAATGTTTTAAATAAAATTGAATTATAAAGTTTGATTTTTGAAAGGTTTTTTGGTAATGTCTTGTCGTAGATATAAATGAGAATAAAATTGTTTTACTGGTGTACAAAAAAATATATATATATATATATATATCAAATTAATATAAAGTACCAAATTAACGACATATATTACAAGTCTTTGTGCAAGACTTAATTTCCAATTAATTTAATGGATAGGAAAAGCTTAGTTGATGGCTGCCTCTGTTTCAAATTTGTTAGAGCTTAGCTATTGCATTAAAGGGATTAGCCTTTTTTCATACATGTATATTTTAAAAGGAGGGTATTACAGGGCTTTCAACCTAAGTAATGATAAGTTTTTAATCCTGGACAGATAATCATACGGAAATGAGTTGTATCGTGTTTTTTATTCATCCTTTAATATATCATACCTTACATATAATCAACTATGCAAATAAAACAAGATTCGATAAATAATGCTATTTACATATCGCCCATGAATATATTTATGGAATAAGTTTAGCCATATAAAATAAACCTGTATTGCGTAAAAATATTGCCGGCTTTAAAGAATATAAACGTTATGCCCCGCCCAGGTGTCGAATATCTTAAGTCTATCGTGAACGAGAAGTTGTCAGCAATGTCTGGAAATAAAATAAACAAACACAATTTGACTTCAGAATGCGTTTTGAGGTCAAAATTGAAGCTGAATGAATTCTTTTTCGACAATAGGGGATTGGAAAAATATCTTTATTCATTATATCAAAAAATCGTACAGACTCAAATATATATTCTTAATGTTATAATTACTTTCATGCAAAAAAAGAAAAATATAAATCAATATTGTATTGTAATATTCTCGTTCAAAACGTTTTTCTTCAAATTGTTATAATAAAACATCTCTCATTCCACGATATTTTTTTGAATATCACAATAAGTAAAAACTATTTTCTTTATCTAAAACTACACATAAAAATCCTTCAAAATGTAAGATCCTTGAGGTCACCTAATATTTTTCAAATATTATCTTCATGGAGATATTAAACGTTTACGCCAAAACTACTTTTTCTGCAATAAGTAACAAGAGACTACGAAGTATTTATGACGGATGTGCCCATCTTAAATGGTAAAAAGGCCAACTTTCAATGTATTTTTGAAGATCGGTTTCGATCAAAGATTTTTTTCGAGGACTTTCTCCTATTTTCTCAAAATCCCAAATGCGAAGCCGTGAGCATCAAAATCGAATTTGTTATGTACAAAATGCAACCTATTCATGACGCCGACTTGTTTGTTATATTAACAATCGCAATTAGATATATACTATACTTCTGCACAGTTTCTTAATTACCGATATCCTCTTTTCAAATATGTTTTTCATTATCTTCTGATGAATTATGTTTCATGATTGAGATAAAATAAATTAATTTTAATTGTTTATTGTTATGAAATTATTCATTTCGTAAATATATACATTTGATAAATAAATAAGATATGTTCCTCCAATTTCAACCTTTTCTTTATATATACATATATAAGATAAATAAGTTAAACGCTCCTCATGTAACTGCATTTTTCTTCACGAAATACTGAGTAATTTTATAAACTTCAAAAGGAAATTCTCTTTGATCAATAAAGGCATGTATACTCTAATATATATGTATAGAAATGTTCACATTTTAAGGATAAATAGAATAAATAGGCTTCTGATATGCTACTCTTCTTATGAGAAATATATATATGGGTCATTCCAAAAAAATTTACTTCAATGAAATTTGGGTTCATGGATTCCAATGAAATTTACACCATAGAATGATTAAGTCTTTTTCATTATATAGTTTTAAATTTCAGTTCGAAATTTGTTTTGAGCAAAGTTACATGCCTCTTAAATTTGGGCTTTTTCGGCCAAAATCCCAGCCTTATTTTTTATTGAAATTTTCGAGTTCCTTATGGAGTTTTTGATAAACTTAATTAATTGAGCATATTTTTTGTTTAATCTTATATAGAATTGCCCATTTTGAGCATTTGAAAGCTCTATGGTAATGAAATTAACCTTTTTTTTTTGCCTTGATGCCACTTTTTTATAGCCAATCGGCTCTCCTGATTTCCTCTTTGTTTTGGACAAAAAAACTGAGGCCTTGAGTTGATAGAAGAGACTTTTTTCTACAAAATATCAAAAATTCAGAGATGTGTTTTTTGTTTAAGCCGAGAAATTAAGGATTCATTTTGGAAATTGAGTAGGTCCTTTAGATTGCCTTGTCATCATCATTATTTTTGTGTATTAGGATGACGTCAATGGAATATTAATTCCTCCTTATATCGATATAGACACACAGATAGAGAAAGACACAGAGAGAGAGAACTATATAATTAACTTCCTCCCATCCTGAAGAGTCTCGGGATCCAGAAATAGTGAATAGTGACTTTACACATCGAATTGGAATCTTTGGGCACCTGGATCGTGATAAGAGGAGGTTCTTCATGACCTATTCCTACTCATTCTTCTTCAAATATCTACCCTCCCTCCCTCCATCCCCCCTCTTCCGGATCTGTCTCGGATGACTGACTCCGGAGACTCCACTCATGAAGCCTCCTCTTACACTTCTCTTGGACTCGTCAATCCCGAAAAAGAAGTCTCTCAGGCATGGGGAAGAAGTGCTGTGTCCCCGGATGTCTCCCCTCTACCGTGTCTCCGAGCGTGGGTACTTGGGTACTCCGGTTCTTCTCATGTGGAGGTGCTTTGTGAGAGCGGTGCTTACTACAGCGGCCATGTGGGGGAAGGAAGTCTATCAAGTCTATCCCTCTTCCTCCGAGGGACTCGTGAGCTAGCTTCGACTCCCGGGAGCTCCCCTTCTCTTCCGTCCGGAGGTCCCCTCCCTCCCGCCACGAGCCACCCGGGGACGCACAGCTTCAGCATCGGGGTGGAAGTGGAAGTCTTCAACACTCTGAGGCCTTTGGCTGGTGGCCCGCTTGCGTCAAGGAGATACGGAGCAACGTGGCCGTCCTCTGCAGCTCCGCCTCCGCCGGGGAGCTCCTGGGCTTGAACTAAGTGGTCCACCAGGACCAGACCGCCTTTGCCCCCGATCCAACATGCCACACATCCAGGACAAGGACTTTTATTCCTTTTGGAGCCCGCTGCCCTCGGAGATGCAGGACATTTCCGCAGAGGACGAGGACTCCCACGCCGTCTTTGTCAAGTCCATCAACGCCTGCTCCGTCAGGTCCATGCCTTCCAAGTGGTCTGTCTCTGCGGGTCGTGAGCACGGATGAAGACACACAGTGGAAAGAGCCATAATTTTGACCAATTCGATCATCTTAGAATTTGGTGACTTATTACCATTCTTTACGTCGCGTTTTGACCCTAGAATCTTCAATTACACCAAGTTTTTCAATTGAATCCATGAGAGTGAAATAAACTCCTTATTTTATTTCAAAGATTCTACAAATAATTTCAACGGAGTCCCTTTCCACTTGGGATATTTGTTTCATCCTTATTTTATATTTACCACATATATTCGTACAAATACTCTGATTGATACACCCGAAATATACACTTGATCACTCAATCGACATCTATTTTTTCATGTTCGTTTATTATGTGAATAAAATAAATCGACATCTATTTTTATACTCATATCTATACTTATAATATTTATTATTAGTGCAAAACTCAGTGCCTTGCTTTTTCATGTATTTTATTTGTTAAATATCGAGTCACTGTGGGCTGCGTTGAAGAGGTTCATTCAGGAAAATGAGAGTAATAAACACAAAAAGGAACTTAAGACCTTAAGTGATAAATTAACATCAAGTATACTCATGATAAGGTCAATGACAACTATTTTCATTTCAGATTTTTATTAATGGGCTATATTTTATTTGTAAATTTTAACAATAGTAGTAATAAGCATTTCTTTCTTTAGGTGGCAGAAGTACAGATTATATCATAAAATATATTAACGAACACCTTACCTTCACTTAAGAATTGTGAAGATCGATACTCTGTTGTGTATTATTTTAGAATAATTCTTTATATTTATATTACAAAATACTTTTACCATCGTTACAAGAAATACGAGCTGATATCGTTAGAAAAATCAACAAAAGTTGTGAAGGTGTTTTTGTTTCAATACAGGAATATAACATTTACATATATGTAAATGTTTCTTTATATTTAATTATTTATATGATTATTGAAATTATTTTATGTGATTTTGAAATCATGGGGGCGTGTGCTCTCCCCATTGAGCTGAAGCTGTGCGTCCCGGGTGGCTCGTGGCGGGAGGGAGGGGACCTCCGGACGGAAGAGAAAGGGAAGCGTGAGAGGGGGAGCTCCCGGGAGTCGAAGCTAGCTCACGAGTCCCTCGGAATAAGAGGGATAGACTTCCTTCCTCCACATGGCCGCTGTAGTGAGCACCGCTCTCACAAAGCACCTCTACATGAGAAGAACCGGAGTAACCAAGAACCCACGCTCGGAGACACGGTAGAGGGTGAGACATCCGGGGACACAGCACTTCTTCCCCATGACGGACGAACAATCTTCTGGGAACGTTTTCACAGTAGCAGTAGCAGCTGTTGTGCCTCCTCTTTACCCGCCCTCGCCGCCTTGCCATGCTAGAGGAACTGCTCTGCAAGAGGTCTCATGATTCGTTTGAGAGCCTTGACGTCCTTAGCTTACTTTCTTGTCCTCGAAGACTATTGACTATTAATGCCGCTTTAATAAAGTAGCGAATCTACAAAAAAAAAAGAGGTTGTCAAAAGGGGAACTACTGCCTACTCTATTTGTATATTAGAAAACGTACATTAACTATGAACAACGTAATATGATTGAGCACTCTTCCTGCAGCTAAGATGTGCTTGACTGATGGTCTTTCCTTGAACCGTAGAATCTAGTCACGGAGGGTCCCTCCGCTGCTCCAGCTCACTCACTATTCTCAGGCCAAGGAAGATCGAAAACACTATTGATCGTGAACTTGGTAAACTTCCATTTACATCATGCCATGCCTGAGAGACTTATTTTTCGTGATTGACGAGTCCAAGAGAAGTGTAGAGGAGGCTTCATGAGTGGAGTCTCCGGAGTCAGTCATCCGAGACAGATCCGGAAGAGGAGGGAGGGAGGGTAGACATTTGAAGACGAATGAGTAGGAATAGGTCATGAAGAACCTCCTCTTATCACGATCCAGGTGCCCAAAGATTCCAATTCGATGTGTAAAGTCACTATTCACTATTTCTGGATCCCGAGACTCTTCAGGATGGGAGGAAGTTAATTATATAGTTCTCTCTCTCTGTGTCTTTCTCTATCTGTGTGTCTATATCGATATAAGGAGGAATTAAATATTCCATTGACGTCATCCTAATACACAAAAATAATGATGATGACAAGGCAATCTAAAGGACCTACTCAATTTCCAAAATGAATCCTTAATTTCTCGGCTTAAACAAAAAACACATCTCTGAATTTTTGATATTTGTAGAAAAAAGTCTCTTCTATCAACTCAAGGCCTCAGTTTTTTTGTCCAAAACAAAGAGGAAATCAGGAGAGCCGATTGGCTATAAAAAAGTGGCATCAAGGCAAAAAACAAAAGTTTAATTTCATTACCATAGAGCTTTCAAATGCTCAAAATGGGCAATTCTAGTATAAGATATAAACAAAAATATATGCTCAATTTATTAAGTTTATCAAAAACTCCATAAGGAACTCGAAAATTTCCAATAAAAAATAAGACCGGGATTTTGGCCGGGAAAAAGCCCAAATTTAAGAGGCATGTAACTTTGCTCAAACATCAAATTTCGAACTGAAATTAAAAACATATAATGAAAAAGACTTAATCATTCTATGGTGTAAATTTCATTGGAATCCATGAACCCAACATTTCATTGAAGTAATTTTTTTGGAATGACCCATATATATATATTAAATAT
>CP045894.1:26938594-26969890 GCA_013387185.1 Caligus rogercresseyi
ACAGCCTGAACTCAATTGTGCCATTCAAACATTCTCCTTTCACACGCCCAAAATATCCCTCACTTTTTTTCCATGTCTAATAATAATATGCATATTTAACAATGACGTCATACCACAGCTGAGTCAGCTAACGCCAACCTGCCTCCCTTAGAGAGTTCGTTGTTGACACACCTTTATATATTCCCTTGGGTTTTTGGCCAGGATGAAACGAGGTTTCGTGAGTATCTATACGTGTACCTGACGTCCACTATCTGTCATCAATAAAAACATTTCACATCATTTTTCTTTCTCCAGAGCTTTGTCACATGGAGGATCACTTCGTGAGCATTCCTTGTTAATATGTCGGGCACGGCACTTCGCGCTTGATAGCAGAGTTTAAGCAGCTCTGGGAGAACCCTCCGGGGTATCCTAGCGGGTCCTCTGAGCGAGGACAACTACCTGGAGTGGGAGCCTGTGTGACGGGCCCGAGGCACACCCTTCGCAGACGGAGTCTTCATTGCACGCCTCTCCTTCCCCAAGGACTACCCTCAAACCACCCAAAATGAAGTTCATCACGCCCATCTTCCCCCTAATATCTACTCCGACGCCGAGTCTGCATCTCCATCCTTCACTCTCCCGGGGATGATCCACTGGGATATGAGACCTCCGCGGAGCGATGGAGCCCCGTACAAAGCGTGGAGAAAGTCCTCCTCTCCGTCATGTCCATGCTGGCGGAGTCGACCGAATGATGAGAGCCCTGCAGATGTGAATGCCCCCTTATTGGATGGAGAGATGATAGGGAGGCCTTTCAAGAAATGCGAGGAAACATGTCAGAAGCTCCGTCGATTTACCCGTTGACTAAGCTTTTCAAGCAGTTGTTATATTACAAAACAATATATTATTTAATTGCGAAAAATAGTTTTTAAAATATCTCCTTATTTAGTTGTCATTTATTTTATTTTCATCACTTTTTGAATGCTCCGGATACTTAATCCTGGGTTTCCTCCATTTTTTTTAAATCCATGCATAGATATTGAACATATGAGTTGTTTTATGGATACATAATTTAACTTTAAAGTTAATTTTAAGCATCTACATGTCTAGAATATAAGACATTTGATATCACTCGTTTTTTATCATCTATTCCACTTTTTACGAGTTAATCATTCTTAAAATTCTAGGCCGTTGTCTTTTGGCATCATTTAAATATTTACTAAAAAATACAATTGCGTTCATTTTTGCAATGGCTTTTACTATGGGTGAGACTAATTACATAGTTTAGGTATAACTTGTGTGTTGCTTGTTTAAACACCTCGGTAAGCCCCACCGGAAATCAATCCGGTATCAGCCGGTAAAAAGTTTACTAAGGAGCTAAGATCTTTATAGAGTTAAATTACAGAAAATATCATATATTTTCAAGTATAGAGCCTCCATTGGCGTTTGTCTTAGCTTTGACCTTCTCGGCGGGCTGGTACATCTCTTTTATGGTGCGAACACAGTCAAAAATTTGATGAATCGTCGTTTTCCTCTTCCTCCTTGCAAAGACGACATGTAAAACTTAGTGATTTTTCTATCTTGAGTAATTGATTGTTAAGACTAATGTGGCCACCAAGTAGGTATACTTGATAATTATCTAATTTATTACATCAATATGCTTATAAGCCTGTAGTAGTTTATTATTTATCGAGCGTAAAAGAATTTCAATGGAAAAAATATTGTTTCAAGGTTTTTTTAGATGTCCTGATTTTTTTAATATAAACTTGATAAATGTTTTTATTCCTCCTTGATGTTTTATTTAACCTCAACTCACTGACAAAAAAACAAATTATGAAAATCTTTTGATAATAACGTTGCTTCGTCACAATGCGCTTTACAGACTATTTTATATTCAACATAATTCGGTTTGGCTGATATAATTACTATAACAATAGTTTTTGGAAAATATCTTTTGAGTTAAATAAATTAGTTCAGTTCCTTCTAAAAATCGTGTGAATTGAATACAAAATCACTAACCCTGTGATAACAATTATGAAAATCTATGACTCAATTACTCGTATATACACAAAAGCTTACAGTAATTACCCTTTTCAAGTGAAATAGAAATGTTGTACACAGATAACTGTTAAGAAATGGTATTTTAGGTCAGTTAAAACATTTGAAGGGATTGAGAGAAATTTTCAATGTAAGACATAATCGTGACATCAATCTTAGTCCACTGAAACAACTGTTGCAACTATGTAGTCGTACATGCTACATGTACATTCAAAGTCATTTATTGCTGATGGTAATAAAATGTTGGTTTTATAAAAAATGAACTATAAGATGTTCTTTTTTGTGGCAATATATAACATAAATTAGGTAAAACTGAAAGTTAAATAGTGTATATTAGAAAAGGGATATTTTTAACAATAAAAAAGAAATAGCATTCATCAAAATGTTGCACGATTTTCTTCGTAAATGCTGTACGAATTACACATTTTTAAAATACAATAAATAATGAGAAACAAAGAAGGGCACAATTGACTAGAGACTCCCACCTCTGGAAATTTTTGAAGGCGAGAGGGAATGGGATCCTTGTAAAGGAGAGGGTCAACCCTAAACTCTACCGACTTCAAGGGCATATAGCCGAAAAAACTCTGTGAACTTATTCAGACAAGCACTTCTCTCCGCCATATGACTGAGTCCGTCCGAAATCATGTTAAAGTTATTGCACTCAGGAGTCGCACAGCGGAACTTTTTCCGTGGAGTTACTTTAATAGGAGCCTGATCCGTCATGTTAGCGATAAGAAAGTTCATGGCAATGTCCTCACAGTTCATATGTTCGTCCACCCAGGCCTTCAGCCTTGAGGCAACAGGATGAGGCGAGCTAAAGACATGATTCCAGTGCTTATGATAAAAAGCCGCCCCCGTAAGAACCATAGATATTTCACTCAACCACTCAGACTCATATTTCCAAGAGTCGTTCCCCCTGGGAAGATGGGAGCGAGATGGAAAGCCCACGAGACGATCCGGGAACTCCCTCCATATCTGATAACCGAACTCCAGCTCATCTGAGTTGAGCATGGGGATATCATCATCCATAGACAAAATACAGTCCGTCTGGATTTCATCATAAGGGAGGAAGCGATTGCTCAGACGATTTACGGCGGACTGGATTACTTTAAGGGCTTGTTGATCTTTGGCCAGGAGGAAGATGGAGAGGGGGCTTGGAAGGGTTGTTCCAAATCACGAGGATTCGGCTCAGACTCGGAGTCTCGGATATGCGATGAATGACGTTAAGGAGAGACTCTAGTCGATCGTAGGTTAGAATGACGGCAGTGATCCATCACTCTCAGGAGGGGATGAATGGAGGGAGAGAGGATTGGAGCGAAGTTCCGGATAATTCCAGTCCTTATAATTCTTGGAGTAATGAGGAAAATGCGATCGTTTAGTATTTGGAGGGACGTCTTTGTCATGAGCTCGACGGAGGAAAAGTAGGACTCATAGACGTAGGCACATTGACTTCTCATCTTATGTACTTTATCCTTGGAGATCATTTGAAGGATATTAATAATGGAGGGTATTTCCCGTTCATAGATTTGCACAGAGAACAGCTTCCAGTCCAGGACTTCAGCAAAGGGTAGAACCAGGGAGTCAATGGCAATCACGGGATGCATCTCGAGGCGATAGCCTCCATGAGTCCTGGCTGTGCGAGTCGAGTCCCTGGGAGTATGAGACAAAAGACAGCCTCTCTCCCTAGAAGCTCTCCGTATCTTGACGTCTCTTCCTCTTTACAGCGAATGCTAAGTCAACGGCACCTGAACTTATACATGCTTTCCATTGAACAAATTCCTCGGGATGACTGAAGAATAGGTCTCGTATGATGGGTTTAAATCGGTGGCGAATGTCGATTTGTGCAAGGAGGAGGAGGGATTTCCTTTTGTGGGCTTCCTTAACAATATGAGAGATGTTGAAGTAGAATCGAGGAAGAGTCGGAAACGATACGTCAAATCCAGGCCTAAAGTATTAAATAATAAAAAGAGAAAGTATATTTAATCGGTTAGAGTGATTAGGTTTGTTGATTGTAAAAAAAATATATAAATTCATTTCGACCAAATAAGGTTCATGAAATTAATTTTTGATTCATTCATCATAGAAAGGGTTTAGTTTAAATAATGAATGTCAAATTTCGGATAGGATATTCCAAGCCTTCCACAACTATAGGGAATTGAGAAAACGTTAGTTAAACCAAACACAATATTAGGATGCTTATTTAACTTTCCATTGGTACCTTTATTTGTTTTACCTTTTGATTTTGTTTTTGCATTTTATCATGACATAAGATATAAACTGAAGTGATATAAACACAAACTAGATTTTAAAAAATCCATTCAAATATGATTATTATAATGGTTGGCTCTGAGTTATCTTCTTGGCGTTATGTGAAATAAAAATAATTTTATTTATAGTTTTTAGATGGTAAAAATATAAATAAATAAAAAGAGGCAGAAAAATGATCACCTAAAATCCATGGAAGATAGCTCAGTCAATCAAAATGTTGTTGAGATTATTACAAAAAAATAACTTGTACAAGTTCATAATTTTAACATAAAACTAGGCTATATATATAACATGTATGGTCCTTAAGTATGAGTGTTATCATTCATTTATGGAAGTTATTAAAAATAACTTATCATCTAGGATTAGCTGGTTTAAAAAATAATATAAAATGTTGATAAAAGTAATGTAATAAAATCTATAATAATTATAAAACACAGATAGAAACTACAAAATTAAAAAAACAAACTAAAAGATACCCAGAGTGTACAAAGTTTTACAATGCTCACCTATAGTGCAAAGAAGATAGCCCCGAGCCAATTAGAAGTGCCTTTCCGATGGGAGTCTCCAGAGTAGGACGAAAGTCTGGATATGCTCCGGGAAGAACATTAAACACGAGGACATTAGTACCCAGATCCCATTGTGGATACTCCGCAAGTTGCTTTCCAAAGGAAGGGTCATCAATGAGCGTATCCACGGGAAGAAGAGTGAAGCAGGCCTTCTCCGGGAAGGAAAGTATAGTACTTGGACTCTTTGACAGTCTTAAAATCTGAATGAATTCATTGGAGAGCCCATGATGTCCTTGGGAGGGAAGGACGGTTGGGATGTGTAGGAGCATGCTTCGCTCCCGTGAGCCACAGCGATACACGTCAAGACAGTCATAGTAGCCGCAGTCAACACGTGTTGGAACCTTTATAGAATAAAATAAAAGTTGGGCAGTATTAATTATTAATGGAATTATGATGTAAAGATTATATTATAATCATTTGTTGCTATCAAAATAAAATATTTGTTCAAAAGAAAAATTCATTTGTAATGAATTGTATCAAAACTTGTTTTCATTTCCTTTTTATGATATACCTACCTAGTTCCTGAGCATCGTTTTTTTACGGCCAAAAAGTAAAACATTTTTTAAGCAGTTAAAATGCAAATTATAAAATAAAGTTTAAATCATATTGAAGTAATAATGTTTGATAAATAGTTCAATAAAATATTTTACACTTTTAAAGTACTAGACGATAAAAGGACATTTAACTTACAATAATTGTAATAATAATATTTAAAAAATATATATATAACGATATTTTCCAAACTTGTGATATACGATAAAGATTTCAAAACTCAAATTATAATAAACGGTGAACAAAGAAAACGATATTGATAAATATATTAAATTCCATTAATACAAGATGATATACAAAAGGACTCTTAAAACCGTTACAAATCTCTGACTCTTTGAGGAGAATGAGATCCATTTTCGGGAATTAAAAAGGTTCATCTCCCGAGAGGCGTATGTCTTTTTGACTACCTCATTGACAAATTGATTGGATTGACTAATTTTAGTGCAATAATGCGTATTTATAAAATAGATAAAACTGATCGTCGTTCCATGTTCCGGAATGGGGAGAAATAGACAAAAGGTTAAAAATTATGTCTCATTTTTCTGCTCTTATAATATTATGCTAGTTTTTCAGACCAAGTGACGAATTTGTTATTTAATATTTTTATGGAAGGCATGTTGTATGACTTCCGGGCATTTCTTTGCAGTTACCAACATGAAGTCTAACCAATATTACTGGTTTCAAAATCATCGACTCCAAGATAAATCTGATATGATAAAAAAATGTTTCAATCATATTCTCGAGCTAAAACTCAAATCAAGAGACCTTTAAAGAACGAAATGTCAACCAGTTGGACGCTTGAACTCCCGTCTATTTATATCAACACAATATTATCCAACCATGCATTAAAAATGACAGCAACACAGCAAACTATCATATATTTGATAGTTCACCCATTTTTATATTCCAATAATTTCAAAGTGCCACTCACAATGACAGACTGTTTCTCAGAAGAGGGTCCAAAAAACCTCGAATTCTTCAAACTTCGAAGAGCCAAGAGGAAGCTGCATAATAGAATGAGGATTCCCAGGAAGGCAGTTCGTCCTTTGAAATGCATATTTGTAAGGGATTATGCCTTTTTCAATGGCGAGCGGATCGGGAAGGGTGTTCCAACGAACCCATCATTTGTGAAATGAATGAAACTCATAGCAATTCATCCTAAGAACACTAGAAATGATTGAAAACAAGGAGTGTTTTGTTTACTTCTTGAAGTAGTCTAAAGGTTCAAATATCGGCACCTCATAATAAATAAATGAAAATATGTAGGCAGCAAAGAATAATACCTTTTTAGTATGACGTAGTTGGCTTAAGGTAACTTGGTTCTTAAAGAATGAGTTCGTTACAAATCGTTTTGCTTCATGCAAACTGAGACAGAAATATGAATTATTGTTTATTCTGCAGATTTTAACCATAATTGCTATTTATTCTAATAAAAATAATAATAAATGACCTTAAGTTGAGCAGAAATCCTATTGTTATACCTCCTAAAAGATGACCAAAACATTCCCATGACGTAGTCTATTTTTTTTTTTCGTTACGTCAATATTAGGATCATACTTTTATTCTTATAGACACTCATTGTTATAATATGACCTTGGTATTTTCTATAATACATTACTCATTTTGAGATTACCTTAGCGAACATCGAGTTGCACACTTGGTAGCGTATTGTTCGCCACTCTGTGGAGATTACATTTACCTTTTCTTCCTTGATACAATGCAACTTCAATTCTCAAGAATGGTAACAAATAACGTTTCCTAATCGTGAGAATCAAAGTTTCCAACATTAATCCTAAAACTATATGCATTTTTAAGATTTTTCCCGTAAAAAAAAATCTATTTTGTTGGAATACTTTAAGTATCACAAGTTATATAAATAGATATATACACACGTGGTGGAAAACATTGCCAAAACTTTACGTTCGAAATGTACAATCGACTTCCTCAATAAATGTCATGAAGAGTTTTTCCAAAAGGATGTCTTTTAAATTCCCTTTAATTCATCCCAATTATGAGTCCCTCTTCCTGAAATCCAGTCTCTTCATTCCTGTCTTTTGGGCAGGCTCAACAGATGTGCAAATTGTTTCAGTTAACCCCTTCATGAATCATTCACACCTTATGACGATAATAGAACCTATTGCGTAATGGTATTTTAGTTTTTAAATGAATGCATATATATTAACTTAACGGACACTTAAAAGCACTCACGCAACTTTGAGCATATGCACTTGACGCATTATATTAAAAACTGAGTCAAATATAGAATATAATTTCCATTTTACGATCTTAAACTGTCATAAACTATTCTATCCAACAATCTATTTGGTAAAAGATCCGATATAAAGGCATTATTGGTCTTAATTTGTATTACAGGTACATTCTTTAATTAAATGTTGGTTTATAGCCTTTCTTGTAAAAACTTTATATGATACAAACTCAAACTTCATTCTTTCTTTCATATATCTCTGAAGGATATCTTAAGCAAATAATAATCATATTATTGGGCTATATTATTAGTTTGCTAATATTTTGCAAAATAAGTTGCGTGAATTGTTAATATAGCTCCAATCAGCTTTAGTAGGCCCTCCCAATGTTTGCTTGTTTTGGTTAAGGAATTTCAAGTACGTGAGAATCAAAAAACGTCTTTCCTTAAATAATATGTCCCATTTCTACATCCAACCCTCGGATTCGTCCTCGACCACTATTCCTATCCCAGTACCTGATAGCAGCAGCAGCTTTCCCACGTTTCAAAAGCCCACCATCATTGGATCCTTTGGACAAGAGCCCGATCAAAAGTGGATTGAGGATGCAAGCCAGTATCTCAAAACCTACAATCCAAACCAATGGCGTTCTCGCTCCTCAAGAAGAAGCCACTGGACCTTAATCGCGGGCGTGTCATCCTCAAAGACTTTAATTCCATCAATATCAAGGGCATTACTCCCATGCTGGGTTCGTTATACACATAGCAAAAGTCCGACCGATATACAAATATAGGCAAAAATGATATCTAATATTCATTTATATTCTGTAAATCAATATTTAAAGAACCCAATGAGTAATTAGTATTAAAAAATGCTTGCACTCATTGATAATGATTTTCTAGAACACATATTTGTATAAACAAAATTATTTAAATAATATTTATTATGAATGCAAGATAACTTATAATCTTTAATGATAACTTGATGAAAAATCGTTAAATTGTAACAATAATAGATAGATAGCTCACTTATAGCATCACAACTACCACACAAACGACCTCCCCTTCAACTACCAAAGAGATCAGGCGTGACCAAGACGATAAATATAAATTTTTCTATACTTTTTTAATCATAAATGCATTCAATCATTATGACATAATAAATATTATTATTCATAACATTTTTTTACTTAGATATATGCTATTTTTTATCAATTTCGATAGGAAAGATTGTTATTACTAACTGATTTAAAGTTATGTTAATACAATTGAGAATTAGACAAAAAAATTGTCAATTTTCAATCCTGGTTATTCTAAATTGTTTAATTAGAACAATACATAAATTTAGCATAGGTTGACGACGACATAATCTCTGATGTTTAGGGAGGATATACTTTAATCTAAATGAATAATTTAGTGGAAAATTTAGTGAAGTAAAGAGTTATACAAAATATCAATTTTTTAGAGCTGAAAATCTGCATTTTAATTGATAAATAAGTCAAAACTGACCCTGAACACAAAATCCATGGTTAATTAGACGAGAGGGTAATTTATTAAAATAAAATAATAAAACAACAAAAATAAATATTCACAAATGAAATAGGCTTCATTTACCCATTTTACTACAAAGTAGCAAATATTAGCTATTTGAATATTTTCAGGTTATAAAAATAGAAGGTATTGCATTTTTTTAATTATCTCTGCATGAAAAATGTCCCTTTCTGCCATGCTGTAATTGTTATTATATATATATATATTTTTTTTTCTTTTAGAATGGCTTCATCGTCATCCTTTGGACACCCCGCCGGACTTCGTGCTCTTTCGTGGGGCCATGACCAGGATAATGAAGACCCCCTACGAGAGCCGCGAACCCTGGTCGTATTCCGTGATCAAATACAAGGAAACCATTTATTTAAAGGCCGAAGAAACAGAATACGCCAGGCGTCAAAAGTTCATGATCAGTCCCTTTGTGGAGAAGACCATGCGATGGGGCTTTAAGTTTGAGGACTATATGACGGCGGGAGCGGAGTCGGATCTGGACGAGGTCCTGAATACCTTCGAGGAGTTTGATGTGATGTATAAGAGCGTCCTGGGGGACATGAGCATTGTCTACGGGGCGGAAATGGACGCAGTTCTTGAGGGGAGCCGGAAGCCCTTTCGGCCCGAGGACTTTGTGGAGTTCAAGACCACGAAGGAGATGCAGCATGAGAGGCAGCGGATCAACTTTGCGAGGTTCAAGCTGATCAAATGGTGGTGTCAGTCCTTCCTCGTGGGGATTCCATCTATCATCTGTGGCTATAGAGACAATAATGGATTCGTGGGAAGCGTCAAGGAGCTGGAGCTGAAAGGGATCCCTAAAATGACGGGTGTTGACTGGAGGCCGAATGTATGCATGGGATTCCTTAAAAACTTTTTTTACGCTCTTAAGCAAGGACTCATTGATACACCGAATGTTGTTTATAACGTCTCTTGCGAAGCTCCGGGCTGTGACATACGGGTCATTCAAACGGATCTGGACATGTCGCACGTTCTGCCAACTTGGTACACCGCTTAAAAATGTCTCATTTAAAAATAATGGTGAAGTAATATCTATTATCCCAACACGAATGTTTGAAAAGGAAAAGTAATCACTTTCATAGTTGTAGGTATAAGTATTACCCGAATTAACAAATTATTATTATATTTTAAGAAAAAAGTGTAAATTACTGTTAACCTTTTTTATACCTACTTCCGTAAAGTGATATGCTCTATTTTTATATATCCTAACGCGCATTTAATTTACTGCTCCCTGGATATACATGCACTTTTATATCCTCTCTCTTATAGCTCTACTTAAAATACTTTGAAAGTTAGTCCTTTCAGAAATACGTGCCACACAGATATTTAATATGATACACTCCCTATTTTATATATGTATATTTCATGTGTTAAAAACAAAAAGCAATTTATTATCTGTGAATTGTGAATTATCCACAACTGCCAATTAAAATTCATCGAACAAATATATGTAAATATCTCTATTAGGGCTGTCAACGAATATTCGAATTCGAATAGTATCCCAAAAAGCGAATTCGAACGTGAACATTAATATTCAAATGTTAAAAAACACTACCGCGTTACAAGCGACAAATTAATATTTGAATGTGAAAAAACACTCCCGCGGTACAAGCGCCTCCATCTGTTATGTGAATGAGCCTCTGACTGTTTGCGATGTCTCTCGCTTTAAGCTCATACCGTCTCTGTTGTAATCTGATACTGTAGGACTACAGCGTAATCTAATTGGCTACTGGCACTTTTGCTGGCACAGTGGAAAACGTAGGCATGCATTTTTTTTTCTCTCACGAAGGGTAGTCAAAGCAAGGAAGTACCAGTAGCAGCATAGGCTACTTTGAAACATCTTCTTCTTCGGATTACAAGGGTTTGCGCGCTTGGTGGTGTGGTGGTGAAATGCAAGCAAAACTAAGTTGTGGCTCCGGGCTACAGTGATCGGAAATAAGCTTTTTTCATGATTATATGTGTGCGTTATTGAATTGTAATATTATATAGGCTATATATGATGATTTAATGATCTGATTTTAACTCTGTTTTTGATGCATTATTGTCGTAAATGGGCTACACTGCAAATGCGTAAAAGGGCAACCAGATATTCGAATAATTCGAATTCGTGATTTTTTTCAAACGAATATTCAAATGTCATTTTTGAGCAATTTTGACAGCCCTAATCTCTGTACAGAATAGTAATTGCTGTATACGATCGTTCTCTATATCAAAGTTACTAAATCAAAGGATTCTTCTTCTTTTCTTCTTATTCATGTGGTTCATGATTCGCAAGTAATTGTAATAATGATAAATATCATTGGTTTTTACCATGTAGCAAGTTTTATCGATTGAATAGCAGATTTTTTATTCTGTTATTGTTTTGAGGCTATTTGGTCCATGATAAACATTGCCCTTTTTCTTGTTATTATTGTATGGAATCGCACAATAACCGATGACCAATAAAAAATATATATATTCCTAACATTAGTCAGAATTCTCAAAATATATCATTTAAGGTAGATGTTATCTGTATTACATTTTTCCTGCTCGCCTAAGTCAATGATCGTCTAACGATATTTTTATTGTTGGAAAAGCGAGATTTTGCCTCTCAAATAGATTGACATTTATACCCAATTTTTATGTGGTTTGTAAAGCGTCTATCCTGCAATATTATTGTTACTATGTGGACACCAACCTATTCACCTGTGGACTAAATACCATCAAAAATCATTTTGAGGATCAATTAAAATAGTACTAGTTTATGTTCTATTAAAATTATATTTTTTACAATTGTTTTAATTGTAACATATATATTTTGTATCTTATAAAGAAGTGTCTTGGCTTTTTATATAAATAATTATTATTAAAACTGTTGTATATTTATTCTAATGAATCTCAATATTTTATTTTTTAATGCTTTAGGATCCTTTTTGTGTTTAAACTTCATGAAAGGTTTATGAATCAAAAGGGGATAACTTTGGCGATTGTTAAAGGTGTAATGTTGAGTGGTTTGTTAGTCTAGGGATCCTAAGCGAATTATATATCTCATAATAGAGGGAAATCTTTATGGCCTCATCAATATATATTTTGGCTCTTGAAGCTAGGAGTGTTGGACTTGCTATAAATATAACCTACTTATATTGTAAGTATTTGTATATTGTGTAACTCTTCGAACTTTGATGAGCGCTCATTATAAACAAGCGTGGCATAAATAAAATACTAAAAATGAAATACATAACTTCTTTTGGATATTGTTTTGTGTTAAGTTATTAAACTTTTCTCAAATATTGTTCTAGGATTCTTTCAGATTGATCCTTGATGAGGAATAAATAAGAGCTTTGGGTTAAAAGAGGCCATCACAGTCGAACCGGAGTCATGATGAGCGAAAGGTAAATATTTCAAGTTATGTAATTCCTGTGTCGACTCGAGTAATAATATTCAACAACCTAAAATAGTTAAATATTTTATTAATATTTTTTTACGCCTTTTTCACATAGTAGAAAACTTTATTGTTAGAATAAAAATCACCTAATTTTCTGAGATATGTCTCTATTGTCAACTTCAAGATCCCATTTACAATACATATATAGAGGGAAAAAATATGTGAAGATATTGTACATGAAACCATACCTAGCACTATATTCCTTCACTATAATTATAGGTACGAATGAACAATTGTGATGTAATTCATATCAAATGTAATGATAAATATAATAGAGAGAAACATTTATTTCCAGGTCTCTCGCATTCGAAAAAGTAAACTCAAGTAACAAGTCCGCTTTCCAAAAACTCTGTACCATTATATTCCCTGTTCAATATGCTCCAGGATTCTTCAAGAGCCTTATATCCGGAAAAATGGACTCAGGTATGCTTAAAAAGTTCTTAATAACAAGCCTCACATTATAAATAATGGACATTAAAAAACCAGAATAGTTATTGCTCATTTTTCGATCACATTGTCACCATAGACAAGTTTCTGTAGCTCTTCCTTGAAGCAATAATTATATATTTATTTTCACACTATCACTAAAGATATTCTGTTTATATGTAACTAAAAAATATATATATAAAGTTTTTTTAAATCATTCCATTGCGATTCCAAGTACATGTGTGTACAGAAACGCAAAAGCAAACGCTAGTTCGTACGTTCATTATTTTGATGAATAATTAACTGAAAAACGCAATACTCGCTGTTATCCCAATTTGTACAATTCTTTCGAATCATAAAGTAACAATGCTAAAGAAAACTCTTTGACATTATATTAATATATTTAATACGACCTCAAACAATGTTGTTAACATCGCTCCTAGTGAGTGAATAAAAAATCAATCAGTGCCTTCATTTGACATTAAAATATGTTTTGGCTTTTATCAAAATATAAATTATTTTAAGAACAAAACTAACTTAAATATGCGCATCAATCTGAGGTCACCTTATATTGAATCATACAATTCAAAAGCCTAAAATGAAACATGAAATATTTTTTTCAGGGGATGACTGCATTGGTTATTTAGCCATTTTGGAGGGAAGGCCCATTGGCTCGTGAGCTGGAGCACTTCAGACTCACGGACACACCTTCTCATTTGGGCGTTCTAATTCATCACCGAAGATCCGGGATTGGATCTCAGCTTTTTGAGCTTGTACCCAAGGACCCTCCCCTTATATCTCTCTACGTCCAATCATCCAATGATGACGCCCTGAGCTTCTATGTAGGAAAGGGATTTAAGAAGGTTCGACTCGAGAAAGGTTACTACTCCCAAAGACTGGACTGTTCGGATGCATACTTCCTTGAGAAATATCTTTCATAGGCTTAACTCAGCTTGTGAACAATTGACTTTTTTTGTTGTATTTAAATAAATATTTTTTTGGGAAAAATAGAGCAAAGGATATATTTTAAATTTATAGAATAATTATTTGAGTGTACGCATAGACAGATCATTGATGAAGAGAATATATTGGTGTGCTCGGCTCTCAATATCAAGTATGTAGGTTCGAATTATTATGTTAGTGATAAGATCAATATGAATTTTTTATTATAAAATGAGTCATTGAAAAGAGTTATTCTTTCAAGGGGAGAGTCTGTAAAATGGAGTAATATATTTTTATTGAACGAAAGGATTCCTTAATAAATTAATCTTGATTTTCCCAAAATTGTTTTTGATCCAACTCCCTTGTTTATGCGTATATAAGCTATATCATTTATTAAACTATTTATTCAAAATATCATAGTTGAACACTAGTTGTTATATTATCCAAGTGATTTTATCAATGTATCAATAACAAAAAACAATTGAAGGCCTTATTTACATTATTATGAGAGAGCTTAACTGTCACATGTTGACGGGTTTGTGTTACTTTTTAAGTGTTTCTTCCGCATCAAGGATATCAGGACAATATTTTTTCTTACTTTGTTAAAAGAAAAATGCAAACAAATAATTGATTGCCGAATAATTGAAATAAATAAAATGCTATTAAACTATGATTGATGCTCCCAAAACATATAAGTGGCGCTCTAATTATTTCATTTCATTAGCTTATCTGTATAAATTATGAAGCACTAGTAGTATACCCGTATTACACAAAAAATGTAAGCCTAAACGTCCAATTGTTTGTACATTATAAGATCCCCCCCCTAACTCTAGGCGTGTAGTGAATTTATTATTCATGAGAATGCTATTCATGGAATCATTTGAGGAGAAAAACTCTCTAATTTAGCCATATACTACAGAAAAGGACATAAGAATATAAGATCATGAGTTCTGTTATGCAATAATTGCTCCGAGTATTAGGCTTCAATAAAAAACATGCGTTCTTAATTAATTAATGAGACTTATTAAGTGGAACCCAATGTAAATTCTCTTAAATATATCAAAAGCATGACCGCAATTAGTGTGGAGAGAATACAAGACAATATATTAGCATTCATGCCAAAGTTATTCAATACAAAATTTACCAATCTGGGATTCAAGTCATATTCATAGTTTAGGAGGCTGTGATTTTGGTTATGACTACAAAATGTTTTTGTCCCTTTTTTTGCAGCCATTAAAGACTAACATTCGTCCGTTAATTTTATCAAACTTAATATCATAATAAAACGGTCATTTTTACAATTTTCCAAGCTTTTTTTTTCGTGTTCGTTTATTATTTGTGTAAAATAAAAACATAAATCAATTATGAACTACTTCAAAAAGGTAAATTATTTTATTAAACATTAAATTTTCAAACTTAAAGAAATTATAATTAATTTCTTTGAGGTACCAGAGAGTAAATTCCTAGTCATTTACCTTCAGCTTTTAGCGCCCACAATATAGAAAAAGTCTGAACTGAAGGATCTATTTCTAATAAGAAACACGAAGATGGAAGAATATTTTATTAAGATTAGTATAATTTATGTAACATTAATATATATATATATATATTATTGTTCTTATTGTTCTTAACTTTTGTGTTATATATATATAATATTAATCTGAGTAGTATATTTAGCTAAAATAAAACTCAAGGTAGACATTTACCGGTTGAAGTCGATTAAGTTCCCTATTCTTCCTCACTTCTATGTATGTATTTTGTATGTTTATTTATTGTAAACGCTAATAAATATATTGACTTAATAAACTTCATAACAATAATGAAAAAGATTACGACTTATAAGTAGACTTCTAACGGCTGATATTGGATTAAGTTCTGGTGAGGTGTAAACTATCTAGTTACTTTACAAACTTTAGTATTATAAATCATACTTATTTTGCTATTATATAACCACCATTAATAAGACTTGTTTGTCCGGTATTCTTATCAGTATCATGAAATGATCTAACTTAGTGACCAACTGATAGCATCAAGTTTAAGGAAACTTGATTTTTATTGTGTTCCATACTTTATTTCCATTCTGTAAAAATAGAGAAAAAACTACGAATTTCACTTGAAAAATGCTATTTTCAAACAATTTGTCGCAAAATGGAGGTATGTTCGCAAGGATTCCAGATAAGTTTTTATTTTTTATGTACATCCAAAATTCAACGAGAAATCTAAGTTTTGAAATAGTATTTTTTATGGAAAGTATTCCAAAATGAACATTTTGAAACTATATTATCTCGTTTGATTTTGTATGTACATAAAAAATAAAAACTTATCTACAATCCTTGCGAGCATACCTATATTATGCAGCAAATTGTTTGAAAATAGCATTGAAATTAAGGATATTAGAGGCGATCGAATGGCGAAAAATAAAGTTTACTACATAACTTTTGGGCCCGTTGAGCGGACACTTCCCATTATTCGATTTCGTTCAAACTTTCACAAGATTGATCTCTATGCACTAAAGTACAATCCTAGGGGGAGCCCGACTCTCAAATCCGAAAAACGTGAAATAAGTATCACCCTAATATATATATATATACATATATTTTTTAATATTTTGGCAAACCAATTGGAGGTTTTTTACTTCGTCTTTTCGTCAAAGTACGATTCCATCTATCATCCTGTATAAAAATAATTCGTTCTTATAGAGTGTGAATAGGTTTTTTTTTCATAAATGTTGAAATATTCTTTTCAAAGGATTAATAAACAATAAAATTTAATGCAAGACACTTATTATTTTAAATGTGGAGTCTCAGACTGAGGGACAGCGCCCGAGTTTAGAACCATGCTCTCCTATACGAGCCAAAACCTTTAGAAATAAAGTAAATAATGCCTTTATGGCATCGGTTTAGAAGATAAAATGCGTATGAGTAAAGCCACCCCTAATTTGAGCCTTTCAAATCTTTGCAGTCCAGGCGCTAGGCTTTGCAATTCAGACATTATGATGTTTCGCACTTTACTTTTATTGGGGGTTTATGGGTAATTGAGTCTCTTTAAAAAACCAGCTCTTAAAGATGAAATTGCTTCTCCTGGATTGATGTTTAGCAGCTACATCTATAATAATGATATATTTCATGTTGCAGAATAATTCATCAATATTATCGCTTCTTTTCTTTCAACTTATTACGTTCGAGAGAAGAAAAAAAAGTCCCAGATTGGTATCTTTAGTCCTGCAACATAATTTTACCTACGATAAACATGAGAATAGAACATTACGGAAAGGGAATGTATGATGGAGTATTCTAGTTTATATAAAGTTTCCATATAAATGAACAAATATCTTTGGTCAATGGAATATACGGTTTTGAACAATTTTTATATTCAATACAATCAGCGCAATTAGCTTAAAGTTAACAACTAAGGATGTCATTTATATGATAACCGGCCAAAGAAAACTGAGGAACGTTTTGTTTTTGTAATAGCTATAAATAAAGTTACTTTGAATCTAGTCCCGGTTATAAAAAAGCCCTGTTAAATTAACACAATTCAAAGGAGTCTCCTTAAATAGAGCCATTCCTCAATAAATTAACTATAACACAATATCATTATTATTAAATACACCTCAACGTTGTTAGTTTTCCTTTTAATCGTAAGTATAAAAATACACACTTATCACTAAACAAACAACTTAAAGCCTTTTCTCTATATTTCTCTCAATGTGTAAATAGTACAGAAATACCTCCGTCTGAAGACAAAACAGGTGCTCATTTAAGGTATGAGTCATTATAGACAAAATACATTTACTCAGTATTGCGTTTATTTATTTATTATTATTGTTCTTGATCAAAGAAAGTACATAGAATAGATATATTTAAAAAGAAAAACTGTATAAAATACTAGAAGAAAGAAAAAAAAACACAATTTGTCCCAATGCTTCATTAAAAAAATATAAACTAGCCCGTGGGACTCTCCTGGCACCCCTTCAGTATAAATAAGTGAAGAAGTTATTGTTGTTTTTTATAATAAAAAGAATAAAAATAAATATTATTTTTTCTTGTGTTTAAATATATATATGGATATACGGTATAAAAAAGGATATTCCTTCAATGGGAGGGATATATCTATGTGGATTACACACACACACACAAATTCATAGAGGACAACGTTTTGATTGGATAATACTAATAATGAATATAAAAATATACTTAAAATATGTGAAATAGTGGCATTCATTTATGTATGGATGATTGTTGGACGTGGTAAGAGTGAATTCACACAATTGATGGGTGGGCATAAGGCATAAGAATGATGGGAGCATGTTCTTCTAATGATTGACCATAAAATAAAGTTGTGAAGATGAATAGGGCAATCAGAAACGAATAAGCAATCCAGAGTGTCATTGTTAAGTATTTATTTCTTTACTAATAAATTATTCATTAAGTACTTAGAATGACGTCACACGTGTTTTGCTGACGTTTCCAATTCTCTACCCTTGCTCATTCGATTTGACATATTAAATCATTTGGGGAGATATGTGGGAGGGATGGTCGCGTCGAATGATGGTTGATGGATTGCTACTAACAAGTGGTTACTCTAGAGGAAGTCAAGACATAAAAAGGCAAGGATGTAAATGTTCAGAGAGGTCATCAAAGATTAATAAATTCGAAATAAAAAGCAAAATTAAATCTATATAAGTCCTATTTTGTAATATTTAAAACCCTATAGATATTTAAATGTGTCTCTATTTTACTCATTTTATGTTTTTTGATCTATGCATGTAAAAAGCGTGCATCTATGAATCATCATGAAAAGTACCTCACATTCTTTTGACACGAATCTAAGTATATCTACCGTCTATTTTTGGGCAAATAGGGTACTTGTGTGGCCTCTTTACGGGGTATTTGTCTTTTTGAGTACCTTGTTATGAAAACATTACGTTCGGATCAATAGTAAGTATATAGGATGCTATGTGCCATGTCCCATTTCCAGGTGTTGAAATGACAGTCCTTTTATTTTATAAGTGGAGCACTTGTTTCTTGTGTTGTTGCGCGTGGTTTCCGGCGTAGTCCATGGAGGTCAAATCTCGTATTTCGTCTTCATCATCGTGGTCCGAGGCCCCCCCGCACTGTGCCCCGATGACGTCTTGGAGAGGAGCGACCCATGCGAGTGTCGGGAAAAGCTTCCTCCGCGACCTGAGGGAATGAGCGTTGTCCTCTGATTCGCGGGCTTGACGGTGACGATGAGGTTGGAGCTATTGGCGACCATCATGTCCGTCACCTGATCCAGGGACTTCCCCGCAATCTCAATCCCATTGACCTCCAGGACCTCATCGTTGACGGCCAAGAGGCCCGTGCTCTCGGCCAGTCCGCCCGGAAGGAGTCGTGAAATGAATATCCCAGGCACCTTTTCGAGTCCCTCGGGTGTGACCCGGACGGAGGTCCCGTCCCGTATGTAGAATCCGAGAGGCTTGTCGGATCCGTGTTTGAGTAGGCGTACGCGCCTGCATGTGTCTGGACGAGGTCCACGTCAATGATGGCGGAGACTTGTCTGAACTCTGAAGGCCGTGAAATAGAGATGAGAGTTCGAGGGGAGGGATGTGGAGCCAGGATGGAGAGGAGTGGACGGTGGAGAAGGAGGTGGCTCTCGGAGCGGGGGGCCCCTCCTCCCTGGCTCTTGTCAAACTCGCCCAGCCTCTGAATCACGAGTCGGAGGAGGGGCTTGGCATTAACGAGCGCTCGTGTGTAGTTGTCCGTGTTGTTGATGGGGAGGAGGTCGTTGTCCGAGGGGTCGATGAAGGCGATCGTGAAGGACACGGAGGAAAGGAAGTGGAGGGACTCCACGCGGGACTGGAAGGACTCGTAGCTGGGTACTTGGAACGGTCCAGACTGAAACGACGGAACTCCGCGTCAAACTTGGACTTGACCTCCACAAAGCCACCCTCCATCACGGATGATACCAAGGACTCACACGAACAAACCAAACACGCTCGCTCAAGACATCAACATGGCAAGGAAGCAAGGAAGACAGGCAGTCGATGAGGCGTTGAGTCACTCCAAATATCTCCTTGAGAGGACGAGTCGTCGTTCAAACACAGGCTCAAGAAAAATAACACGATAAGAAATACGGGAAAAAAGCAAAAAAAGAAGAAGAAAGAAAAAGAAGAAAAAAGATCGAAAAGGAGAGAAGAAGAGGGCTCACACAGGAGGAGGAGGAGAAGAAGAAGGAGAAGAAGGAGGAACCTGCTGCCCATGTCGTCACGGCCCTCTCTTTCTCTCTCTCTCTCTGTCTCTCTCCACCCATTGTCTTACCTCCATAGGTACAAAAACACAAATACCACTTAAGATGAAGGTAAATAATGTACAACCGACAAGGGAGACACACACACGAATAATATCAAGGAGTGACGTCAGTCGATTAAGATGGGCTAAAGCCCTTAGCGTATTGAAGTAAGAAGCGATGATTCCCAAAATAATAGTAAGAAAATGACTGAATCCATTATTTAAAATCTATAATTTTATTTTTTCAAACGCCCACTTTGGAACCTATCGTTATTATAGGAAAAAAATATATAATACCAGTGACGTCATGCGTTATAATAATCTACTCCGTGGTGACAGCTATTTAGACATGGCTGTTTTTCAACTTCTATCGTCCCATCTTTGCCCCTACAGCGGTATAATAATAATAATTATTATTATTGTGAAATTATAATAATAATGCATGCGTCTGCTATCGTCATTAGAGGATCATTTTTCTGGAGAAACCACTGCTTTATGATCGTCTAAAGATGATGGGTACTTAATTTGAGCTCTCTTTCCCCCTTTTTCACCTCATTAGAAAATAATAATATTCACACCTCTTTCCACATTTTCCCTACCTATGTCCTCTTTAAAAACCCTTAATTGCAGCTCATAAGGAGAACTCCCTCTCATTTTCCTCTCTCTTGGAGACACCTAAATAAATAGTGCCCTCTCTGTCAAGGATGTTCATGGCCCAGCGATCCCTTTAATGAATCTTTGTTTAACTATGACCACATAAATATAAAGTCATTCAATGTACTTAAAATCAAGGATATTACAATTACATTGTACGGAATTAATGAGCTGTCGGTCGGAATTCCAATGCGTTATATTGCTAGTTAAAGGCCGCTACTCTAAGTATTTAGAGTTAACCATATAATTGCTAATTCATTACAACAGCTGCAACATTGAATCGATTCGCGCCACAATTAAAAGACAAATTTACACGTAAACATAGGATTCACGAGTTGAAAAGTGAGCTCAGAATGATATATTTTATGAGCTGCATCGGGAATTTCGAGGACTGGAGATTGTGAAGGATTGGCAAGGTTGAGTTTGCACAGTAGCTGTGTTAGAATTATGATCACTGCTATATATATATATATATATATATATATATATAATATATATATATATATATATATATATATATATATATATACAGGGTTGTGAACAGAGGTAAATTGAACGGCGTTCCGCGGAACGGAAAAATTGAACGGAACGGAAAAAATTGAACGCAACGATGAACGGAATGCTAAATTTGTCTTTTTGCGTTCGTTCAAATAATATTCAAGAGGAAGTCACCCAACCTCGAATTTAGTATGTATTATACATTTTTATCAGGTTTGTTGTCGCTCAGTAAATTTAATTATTTAGTTACTGGAATGGCCCATGTTTTATGTCGCTTATGTTACATAAACCAATTTATAATTCAACCTGAAATTCGTTTTTTGGTGCTAAAGGAGGTTAATACAAGCATGAATGTTCCAATAGCCAATGGAACCTTTGCACTCTGGCTCCTCCATTGACATGGAGATTGTGATATTGGTGCTCTAAGCATAAATATAAGCGCTCATTTTTACTATGTACATATAATTAACTTTTTAAAGACTAGAGCTCCATTGAACGAGCGTGATGGGATATAACTAACAGAACTTTATTTATTCCGTTAGTTATCCTTTTCGATCATTATCGTTCTGACCTCCAAACTAATATCATTCTGATTGATCATGAGTGTTTCACAAGAGTTTTTTAAAGTGAAGACGATGTTAATTCCATCCCTGGGTCGAGTGATCTACCCCCCGAAGAAATCATCACCGAATCATGTCCTGGTTCCAACGCTTCAGACAAAGCTGTATCCAATATTCCAAACCCGTGGTCCTATATTAAGGATTACTTTCTGTTTAAGTCTGCCAGTAATACCGGAAACGTTGGGAATTGGTACATTAACGTCCTCTTTCAATGCTTCTTTGCAAGGGAAAAGAGGTTCTAGTTAAAGTGCACACATCTTCAAAAGGTAATCTTATCCGACACATCAATAGACACCACTCCTGGAGCAATGCAGCTTTCGAGAGACATTGGATTAATAAGAAGCGAAAAAAATGACTGTCGTTGATGATGCTACCCAGCCTTCAATTTCGTCTATATTGTCAAGTCCAAACAAGTCTCCTTGTGTGAATCAAACGAGCGTTGATAAGGCAGTCTTCAGGTTTTTGATCGAGACTGGACAAGCTTTCAAAGTTGTGGATGACCCTAGTTTTATCAACCTCGTAACGACTCTTCAACCTGGTAAGAGAGTCCCGTCTCGCTCCAAAATAATGGAAAAATTGACGAAGGAGCTTAAACCAATGAGGGCTCAGATCTGTACCGAATTGGAGACGGCAGATTATGTATCTGCCACAGCATATATATGGTCCAATGGTCGCAGATCTTTCATGGGTGTTACAGCCCATACTATTTCACCGAAGCTAGGACGTCGCAATTTTGACATTGTTTGTCGGAGGATGGAGGGGAGTCAAACGTATGACAAGGTGACGGAAGTCCTCAAGTTTATTCTTCAAGACTGGGAAATCCAATGGAAGACATAGGGAATGGAGACAAACAACGCCCAGAATTTTGTCAAAGCCTTCAATGTCTACGGCAAACAGACACAGATATTTATTTGATACATGTATATCTGTTATAAAAAATAATCATTTATGATTCTACTGTCTCCTTTAATTATAAAAAAATTAAGGCCATCAATGATATTTCGGTTGACGAAGACGACCCTCTCAGCTTAAAATCTGATCATGAGGGCGAGGAAGACAATGTGTTCGTCAACATGGGAGATATCCTCGACACGGGAGATGAGGCCCAAACCCTCCCCATGCATTTTAGGTGAGATGAATGTTCTAAGTCAGTTATCACTAATCTTTATATAAATCTGAACAAAGACCATAAAATTAATCGGACTTCCTTTTGCAGATGCGCCTCCCATACATTAAACTTGGTCGCTGCTGTGGACAGTAAAAAAGCACTTCAGCCGAGGAGTGGGGAATACGAATGATCGTATTATAAAGTATTTACCATAATGAACAAGTTATGGAATAAATATTATCAATCAGGCTTGTTCGTGGAAACAATAAAAGCAAAATTTAGTAAAACCCTTGTTACTCCCTCCATTATGCGCTGGAATTCGACCTACGATGCGATCAAGAGAGTACAAGAGCTCAGGGATGAAGATAAATCAGCACTTGGAACTATCCTCACTGCCGCTAACCTACCCAAATTTACCGAACAGGATAACAACTTCATCGATCAATGGGTGCGTGTCATGCGGCATATATCCAGAGTGCTGGACTTTCTGCAGGGTCATAAAGTTATCTTTCTTGGTCATTTCCTGCCCACCATCACTTACCTTGAAAATTATCTTCAAGAAGACAGGGAAGCTGCGTCCAGGTGTAGGGTGTTAATTGATGTACTCTCTTTTGGGATCCAACGAAGATTTGGAGCCTACTTTGAACGCTTCAGCATATCTCCCTGAGTTCAAAGTAGGCTTTTTAGACATCGCAAAGCAAGAGTTAGCAAGAATTTATTTACTAGAAGAGGCCGAAGAACTGGGAGATTTTCCTTCTAGTCAACTTTCGCAAGAACCAGCAGCGGAAGAAAATGCAATTTCTTTGCCAAGAGGCCAAAGAAGACTGACTCAGCTAAGCAGGAGGTTGACCGCTTCTTAACCGGCGAGTCTGAGGCAATGGAATCAATTATTGCTTATAAAAGGATTAAAAAGATTTTCATTCGATATAATGTTATACTTCCCACCAGTGTCAGTTCGGAGAGACTCTTCTCCAAATCTAAACTTTTATTGCAAAGGACAATGCAAAAGATAGGAGATGAAAATTTCGAAAAACAGCTCCATCTAGCAGCATATAAATAGTGTAATTTATAAACTAATGTTATTCTTAAGATTGTAAATAAATAAACTTTTCGTAAATATTCTCAGATAAAGCAATAAGAAATTCGATGGACCATATGTGGGTGGGATTTTTACATGTTTGGCTTTTCATATTGTAACATTTTTGGGTCGGGGTAAAAAATATGTTAATTTTTCGGGCCGAGCCTCTGGTTCAATTATTTTATATCTTAAATATATTATCGAAGTTTGTAAAGTTTTTGGAACTTTATTTGCGGTAACTAACTTCAATCTGAAACTATTAGAGCCTGGTTTAAAATTTTATACCCGATACATACGAGGATGCAGTGAAAAGTAAAGAGCCTTCTTATGAGAAATTTTGTGAAATCCATTTTTTAATGGAACGCAAATTTGAACGACGTTCCACGGAACGGAATGAATTGAACAGAACAATGAACGGAACGGAAAAAAGTGGTACGCGTGCAAACCTGTATATATATATAGAAATAAAGCAATAAATTGAAAATTTCATATAAAAATGAACCGATACCAACTACATTCAAAATTATATTTAACCACTACAAATACGACATATTAAACCAATCACATTTACAGGTCATACTGCTATTAGAAGGCCCGCACCACATTTACTTAAAATTTGTGGACATTTTTGAACGACGGACATACCGAAAGCTAGTCCTCATCTTATTACCTATTATATTTGTTTATATAAACATATATTTTAAATATTAGGCAATTTTTTTATTGAGCTTCATTTATCAATAGTTGACAGTTGTAATGAACATAAACGAACGAACGATATGAATATATTAGGAAGAATGGTACAGGAAAATATGACTTAGGAAGAAATGACACAAGAAAAAATGGACCTGGAAGGAATGCCCTAAGATAGAAAAAAAGATGATGATACATGGAAAAAATGCCCCAAATAAATCTTTGCCCCGCCTAATAACGACAACAAATAAATCATTTATTTATAAATGCTAAAATACTTTTTTGTCATTATTACTTAATTTATTTGAGAAATAGTGTACACACATTACTTAATTGTAACCCTTCTCAAATACTTGCCTATCCATATTTTTGAGCCATTTTCCCCATATGTCATCATTTTCCCTTGTATCTTGGGTCATATCTTACTGGTCCATTTTTATTGGGCCATTTCTTCCTAGGCCGCATTTTCTTGGTCCATTTCTTCTCAACACCAAACATGAAGAGAGTTTTATAGGAATGAGTTTTAAAACAATAATATATATATATATATATTAACTAAGTTTATGTATTAATACCATATTTTATTAATAGCACACATTTTAAATAATCCTTACAAGCAAAATGAAAGGATTATATCCAACTCATATTTGATGGTCTCAACCTATTTATGGTCCAATAGATCATGAAGCATACACATTTAAATTATTCATCAACCGATACGTAACTTTGTTACACCCTTAGCTTCAATTATTACTTCGTTGTAATGACGGCGGCGTTCTCTTGTCCTTATATCCTTGACATGCTTCATAACTCCACAAACCATTATACCTACTACACCCATAACTTAATTATTTATGGTGAGGTATATTTATAGAGGAAGATATAATTATAAACGCAAAAAAGAGTTAAAAGTATGGTTCAAATAAAGAATACAAACCAACCATCTATTAACCGATTTATTCAACAGCAAGGAATACTAAATCACTCTAGTGCTATTTAATCCTTGTTTAACCACCATAAGGAAAATACGGGAAATGTTTAACGTTTCACTAACCCAAGATAGAAAGATACAAATCAGTTGTCGATTGAATTTCTCCGACCACGAAATGGTTAAAGAAACAATGTTACTTGAGGTGACGCCTTCAGAATTATCGGTGAAAAAGGCGCCATTGAGCTATTTATTAAAATAATATACAACAATTGAGGGCTGTTTTTTCTCTTTACATCTCAGGTCAGTAAGCGGGAAACCATAGAGATATAAAGACATTGAGAGCTTATTGGATTCTTCAGTGAAATACGCCATTGTCCCAATATAAACAAATCTTTCTATGATCAACTTACGATGACATAGTACAAATTATTTTGTTTACATTGGGCACAGGCGACAGCTGAACGATGTTTCTCTGATATTGAAGGGAATACGCTCTCTATATATTTATACCTGTATGGGGGAACCATAAAGTACATTTACTATTCCTTCTACTGCAATGTTTTTTTTGTTTAAGGCAAGATACATGTACCATGGTAGCTGAAAAATATTAAAAACTTATAAATAAAAACAGAATAAAGTTATTTCTCCAAAGACAATCACCAATAGAAGAGTAGGACGACGACTAAATGAATGCTCTGCCGGTTGCTAGACCGCAAAGGCAAAATTATAGTTTTCCGGCTAAAGATAACAACCCAAAACCTTTTATCAAGCGTGATTGTTGAAGAAAAAGGAGAGAGAATAACAATAAAAAAACAGGTGGCATTAAGCAATAAAACATCACTTCACTCACGACTGTTGAAGATAAGAACATTATCCTGAAAAATGTTCTCTTTTATGGGAGATCCATGTCATTTGCGAATCCTTTGAATTGACTCTTTTAATATCACATTTTCATATTAATTAAAGCAATACTTTACACTCAGTGAAACAACAATAGTAGATACAAACTAAGTCTACTATATTCTAAAATTTATTTTATGAGTAGCGTTGTTGATGATTTGTAATTCTGCTCTACTTTAGAAACAGAAAAGAAAAAAGTGACGCACCCTATATTTTCTCTTCAGTGTTCCTTCCATAGAACATAGGATACTTGACTAGTCCAGTAGTCTATGCATAGAAATATTAAGACATGGAGAGCTTATTGAATTCTTCAAAGGAATACGTCATTGTGGGCAATATAAACAAATCTTTCTATCTCTATGATCAACTTAAGATGACGTAGTACAACTTAGTTTGCTTATATTGGCTCAGGCGACAGCTGAATGATGTTTCTCTGCTATTGAAGAGAATAATCTCTCTCTCTCTCTCTTCTCTCTCTCTCTCTCTCTCTATTATATATATATATATATATATAGATATATATAGGTCGTTCCCGCGTCAATACAATATTCCTCTTTATGTTAAAATCATATCAATCTAGGGATACTTCAGACGTCTGCTTGGGTGACTAGAAGTGCAAAATTCTCGTCCGCTGACCCCCCAACAATGGCAAAGGCTAGATCAGATGCGCAACTTGCCATCAACGATCTCGCACGCATCTTGCTTGGAGTTCGAAGAGCCGATCGGTTGCGTGTTGCGGACCATCTCGACAGGTCACATCTTCCATCTGTAAATGAGGTCTTAGTGAAGCAGGCTGCCATATCTGCTTGGAAGGTTATGAACGTGGACAGGTGTCCCTTGAAGATGATTTTCGAGGGCTTCGCTGAGGCACCCGTAGTGCTTCAATATGTCTCAAGAAATCCGGTTTCTGTCAACTGTGTCGCTGCTGTTAACCTTTCAAGGTCTGGAGCCTGTCACAACCATTAAGAGAGGTATGCACCTTATCAAGTGCTCGGAGGGCGGCAAAAACAATTGCAGGGCTGTCTAGATCCTTATAACTCCTTAAGCTTAATCTAATTATAAAAATCAAAGATATATATATTTTTTAATATTTTATTATTGTTTAATTATTTGTTTGAATATAAAGATATATGTTTTTTAGTAGCCATGAAGGCTAGAGTTATATTAGCTCCGTAATAAAATCTTATAACAACAACATTATTGTTTGTTTAGTTCCTATATAGTCCCCACCAGATACATAGAGATACCTCTATGTATCTTGGTCCCCATCTTCCCGGAACTAAATCGGTATTAACCAGTTGAAGTCTACTTATAAGTTGTTATCTTTATTATTCTACCTTTTAATTGATTCAAATAGGACTTAGACGTGAAACATCATAGAGATATAAAGATATAGAGAGCTTATTCCTTTCAGATATATCTGTGTGTCCAATATAACAAAGTAATGTGTACTACGTCATCGTAAGCTGATCATAGAGATAGAATCTCTCTATGATCAGCTTACGATGTCGTAGTTCAAATTACTTTGTTTATAGTGGACACACAGAATCATCTGAATGATGTTTCTCTGCTATTGAAAGGAATCAGCTCTCTATATCTTATATCTCTATGGAAAACATCGTAGTAGGCTTTACGGGATTGCATAGTTCTGCGGATAGTATTTTTAGAGGAACATTGCGATGCGAGGCAAGGAAAATTTGGTGTTCATGAGTGGAATATTTTATGAGGTTGATGATTGTTTCATGCAGCGCAAACGAAGCGTTTTCCGAGTGACATCCAAATCCGACGTCTTATGACAAAGAGTCTGCAAGTTATTAGATTAATTTTTCCAAAGACTTTTCAAATTCAATTCGATTATTTTCCCTTGAATGGGATTACGATGGTTTGTATTACTTAAGACATGTGGATAACTTCATCAATTGTGGTCACACATTAGTATATAAGAAACTATATTTACAATTTTACCATTAAATATCTTAATCATATACTTATGTGGGTGGCCGAATGATTATTTTATAACCGTTCCTTACCTTCTTCATTATATATGTACACTCGCAACCTAAGTGAACACTATTAAAGCCCACCTGCTTTATCCTGCAATGATTTATTCTTATTTGTTCTTTTACAGATGTATATTTCATCATACTTTATTGATTCACAAATATTTACAATATTATTGTTCCAGGATAAAAAAAGATTGCAAATTAACTTAATCTAAAACCAGGAAACGACCAGGACACTTTTTTCGCGGGGACCCGGGTGGGGACATAATATATATTTTCGTTCCTTCGACATTCTGAAGTGACGACTTTTTTTAGCATAGCATTTCCAAAAAAAAAGTGACGACTTTTTTTAGAAAATAATTTCTAAAAAAAGTGACAACGTTTTTTTAGAAAATAATTTCCAAAAAAAAAGTGATAACGTTTTTTTCGAATATTTCGATAATTCCTTTGTAAAAAAACGTCCTCACTTTTTTTGGGAATTATTTTCTAAATAAAATTTATGAATGACAAACGAAACAAAATATTGAGTCTCGGCCTGTGTTCTAAAAAAACCGGGACACCGGGTCGGGTACCCGGTCGTTTCCTGTCTTAAACTAAGCATTAATTACACACAGCTTTCAGTGATTTCAAGTTCATATGTAATTTGTGATCTGTGACTTTATTTTGTTCAATAATTTAAAATTCTTCCCTTCATATATATTTTTCTTCAGGAATAGAACAATTGAGAATTAATCAATATCATCACAAAACCAAGAGTGCTCAAGGCAAATAAGTTAATATGTAGATAACAAATAAATAGTTGGAACTTTTATTTTCAAAGCAATTCGAATTGATGTGAATTTATAATTAGTGACTTTTATTAATCATAGAAAAAATGAATAATGAATTCATGGAAATTGTATTTATGATGTTCTATGAACAGTAGAAAAATGCTGAATGATATTTTTTAATATTTATGTATTATTAATAAAGTTTTTCTTCCTATAGCTTATGGTGTATATAACAATAACGTAAAGTGGTTTGTTTTGATTTTTGATTGTTTAGTATTATTTTTTCATCCGTTTTCATTTTGGCTGATATTATTAATTATTAATACTAAAAATTGGTTTACTAATTTGCCTACCGGCATTTTGTAGATAATGAAGTAAGGCGTCGGTTACAGTAGCTTCAAGTTCACTATCAGGATATTAGGCCTTTCGATCGATAATTGAATATTCAAGATTGATTTTACCTTTTAGTGCTTTTAATGATAATTTGTTCCGACTGATACAATTTGCACAATTGTTCTTATGTCAATGTACATTAGTTGATCGTAATTATAAATGGTTAGGTTGACATATCCTGTACAGATACAGGTATTGGACATTAAGTAAAGCAACTTATTAAAATTACAATGTCAACTACGCCATGACATGAATTAGTAGACATTAACTAAATTTACTGCATTAATGTCGTATTGCCTGAGTAGACGTAGTTATAAATTTAAAGATAGACCATCGCTAATACTAGTATGAGAAGAGAAAGGGAGGGAGTATTTTGCCTCACTTCTCTCCCCTTCCCTTTTTTCTTCCTATCCAGGTAACACTAACAGCATTACCAGATGGTAATCGTATATTCTCATATCAAAAGACAATTTTGGGGGAGAGTACGTATTTGCTTATATCTCTTAAAGTATAGCGATTTTTAGAACACCAAACATATCAAATGAAAGCTTGGTTAACCAGCTTTAATATTTTGGTATACTAAATCATGTCAATTTAATAAGTAGAGAGTTATATGTACATTAAAAAAGCCTATCTCGCGTACAAAATGACGCATATAATGGATTATAAATGCGTCAGAGACAAAGTAAAATTTTGAGAGGATACCTTGACGCAAATCTAAGAAACACATTATTTTTATTTTTTTCATAATCGATTTCTTATAGGTCAATACAGGCTCTGAATCATATGATGTAAACTCAGATTGTACTGAATTCTGAATTGATAGAATGCAACCAAGGTCATTTTTGGATTTATCATCTAAAGTTTTACTAAACTTAAAAGTACTATTTTACTCTGAAGCGAACAAGTCATCTTCTACAGGCGAGTGAAGTTAATTGATACAAAAAAGCTATGAAATAAGCTAACAATACACACTCCATTTTTTCTTTGTTTTTACTGAAAACTTTGTTTTATTAAAAAACATCAAACATACGTCTGGTAGTAAATTAGATTTCCTTTAAATTAATAATATTATTGAAGTCTGTAACGTCCACCATTTTGAAGAAATTTGAGGAAAACTATATTTTTACTAAATTTTTAAAACTTTGACCTCGTTGCGCGACCTCGTAATGTTGACCGATTTTGTTCAAACTTTGTATGTCGTCTTCTTTTATCACCAAGAAACAGAAAATCCACAATGTTGCTAACATTTCAAACATTTGAAAAATAAGAACAACCCTAATATATATATATATATATATATATATATATCTATATATATGCGTATTTTGTATATATATATATTTTTTAATATATATATAACTATATATATAGTATAATATGATATATATATATTATATAAATATTATATAT
>CP045894.1:26969990-26995241 GCA_013387185.1 Caligus rogercresseyi
TGGATAGTTACTGCAGAATCTACTGGCTAAACTGCTTTTTTCAGGTTTGAGGCATCAGTATGGTTGAACTGAAGTGTAATGATAAGATCATGGTCTAACGAGCCTCCATTACGTTGTTATGGTGGTTGAAATTTGATGAGAAGCTTTTCTTAGTTGGCAACTGGGGTTTCTTCGAAGAAACTCTTCACCTTCTGAATCACTGTTATCTGTTTTTTATGATTTTTGTTTTATTTATTTTTTCTTGTGGATGGAAACAATTTTATTTAAATGATCATGAACTCTTGTGAACTGGATCGGCTGAGAATATTTATTTGCCCTTCCACTGATATTGAAGTAAAGTGGATGTAGAAGGTGTTTTGCCAAACTGCAAAAATAGACTAATCGACAGGTGGACACGAGGACTTGGGCGAATTTGAATCAAAAATAGGGTCCCTATTAGGTTTGGCGGTAGGTTTCAACACTAAATAATAGCCTATATCGTCAAAAAAAATATGTATTTATGTACATTCTGTAAAATTGAACTGTGGAAAAATCGCCTATATCGTCAGGCAGAACCCGAGGGCTTGGGCTGTATAATATTGTAAATTAGGGTTCCTCTCCTTTGTAATTAGGGTTGGCGTGGGTTTCAATCCTAAAAGCCTCAATCGACATGTGGGCCCGAGGGCTTTGAGGAACTTATTTCTTTACGATAAAATCCTCCATAAATAACGAAAAAGGTGTTCTGTGTGTTTGGGTCTAATGGAATACCCTGTCTTAAATATCAATATAACGTGGCATTTTTAATTTTATCGATAAGCAGGATTATGTCCATTGGTGACGTCACATACATTCACATTTCAATTTATATTATATATATTTTATATATATATCAGCCTAACGTTTGATATGATTAACTTTGATTTTTTGATTTGTTATGTATCGTGGTGTGCATGATAAATTATCGGAACATTTTGATGATAGGAGGTTTTGTGGTAAAAAAAATTAAACAATTTATTTATATAGATTCATAGATTGTTAACGCTTTATCCCTCTTATTTATAATGTAGCTCAACATTATACAAAAATCATTTATTAATTACACCTCTTAAATGGATTATAAACCTTATTACGAACTGATAAGGGTTTTCCGTATATTGGCTATCATATAGCTAATATTTCTAGGAGTGAGTATCTTTGTTCACAGTAAAAAGTTCGATTATTATTGTTGATAAAAACATTTTACCTGATCATAAGTTATGTCAATTATCTATTCATAGACTAGGGTCTTACAACATTCATAAATTGAATTGTCAACTCATATTTATATTTGACAGTTGCTCCTCCTCAAATGTTATGCTCCTTACATTAAAGTCAGTTATTTTTAAGCTTTTACATGTTTGATGATGTTTTTTTTAAAATAATGTCGTCAAGCTCGATGTTTTGTAAAACTACAACTTTTATTATTGTATTTTATTTATTAAACAGTGGTAAGGGATTTTATTTATTTTTGATGTTTTATATTTATAACAATCTGTAACAGGATTTTGCCCCCAGGCTGAAATTCCTAATTTGGTCCCATTTTCACGTAAATTTCAAAAATATCACCCAAAGAAAGGTTTTAGGAATTTCAGTCGGGGGCAATAAAGACATTAATTTTGTTATATAATGTAATAAACCAAACTTACAAATAAATAATCGAATAGACAAATATATAAAAATAATGATGCAATATTTATGTATTTTCTTATATATTTGACCATATACGATTTTTACTTATACTTTTCATAGAGACGGTTGCTTTTCCAGGTAGATAGTTTATATAGAGGCAGGTATAGTAACTGCATTCATTGATGCTTGTGTCTGTCCTCTTGTGTATCTTTTTTCGCGCCCTCTTCCCAACATCCATTGCCCTTCATAAGCCATGGCTTTGGAGGATGATATTCTTCAAGACTCCAATGTGGATCGTGAGAGAACGACAGCAGGAAAATGGGCCATGTTTGTCCTTTTCGGAGCATCAGTTTGCATCGCATTGGCCTTTGCAACCCCTTACTGGATGGAGAGTGATCCAAGGTTTTATCAGAGCAGGTGGCTCATCTTGGCTCTGGTTCATTGCTTCAGGTCCCTACCAGACTTTTATGATATCAAAATGAACGGTACTTTGCGGGGTGTCGTTGGCTCTATAATCCATTCACGGAGGGATATATAATATAAGAAATATCTTAGCACCACGTAAGTAAAATTACCTGTGATCAATTGAAACGTAAGTAAGATTGTAATGACAAACAAAGGCCGTTTTACTTAGCAATAATTCTAAGAGGTGAATCAATTTCTCTAGTTTCGAACTTTTGTGACGACGAACTTTTTTATTTAATATTTAGTATTTTTCTAAATCATCACACTATGCTTAATCCATTTATAATATAAAAACTTATTTTAATATGTTAAATTAAGGTTTTCTAAGAGATTTATTTTTTATAAAGGATCAATTTTTGTAAAGACTTTAAAACGGATCTAAAATACCTTTATATGACGGTTCGGTTCCTCTATGTATAATCTTCTTTTCTTAATAAACTAATGGTTAGACTATTGTCTTTTAAGTATAAATCTCCATAACTGTTCACAAGTGTAAACGAACCTTCATTTTGACTCTAAACTTACTCCGTATGTCTTGAATATCTATTTGTGATATTCAACGTGATATCTTTAATAATATATATACTTAGTTATGCTATATGAAAAAGTTAATACTTACTATAAAGTAATGTTTAAATTTCTAAAGTCAAACTAAATAAAATTGAATTCATCTATGAAGGGACAAATATGATTCAAATATCTGAGAAATGTATTCGCCGGTTTTAACGTTATTGGTCCGAAATAATATCTATTTTTTTAAACGTTATTTCGAAGGAGATTTAATTTTTTTTTTCAAACTACTATCCAAAAAATATTCATATAATTTCAAACCAGTTCACAGTTATGCTTTAGCTTCTGAACTCAGTTTTATTTTAGTATTTGGTTCCGACCATAGAGGTATAAAGATATAGAGAACTTATTCCCTTCAATAGCAGAGAAACATCGTTCAGCTGTCGCCTGTGCCCAATGTAAACAAAGTAATTTGTAAGTTGATCATAGAAAGATTGTTTATATTGGGCACAATGACGTATTTCACTGAATAATCCAATTAGCTCTCTATATCTTTATAGTTCCGACCTGCCAAAGTTTTTTTATTTGTTATGAAATCGAATGTATTTGTTGAAATATTTTTTAAATCTTATTGTCAAAGGGCCTTATTTATTAAATATGATTTTAAATGAGATAATTTCATTTTATACTTTAGGATATGTTCTATCCAGTACCAAAAACTTAAATTTTTATTTATATATTCAAGACTCATTTTGCTCCGGATTTTATTTATTTATAATAAGCTAATCAATTGCAAATCACTATCAAACAAAAATAATCTCAATCGGAAATGTCAACAATTGAACTGATTACCATTATCCTTCTTTGTACTAATTTAATGATCAAAAAGTGTATTTCAGGACTTGCCAAAACATATTGCTGAAAAATTAATAATAACGCTTTTTATAATTAATTCTTCTTTATTAACTGAATATCAATGAAAACCTTAATAATGCAATATAAACCAATATATAAACTTTTTGCTCGGTGATTAATTAAAGCCCCAATGATTCTAATTTTTCTTATTAACTTCATTTTTTAATCAAGGTTAATCAGTTCATTAATTGAACTATTTAATAAATCCAATATATTTGATGATGTTATATCAATGCATATTTTAAAAAATTTCTTCAATATTGGAGTTCAAATTATATATTTTATTTTATCTATACACCTATGTGTCGTTGCAGCATTCTTCGTGGCGACGCAGTTCTTTTTTACTCTTTGCTTCACGACCATGCTACTGGCCATAGTGCTACTCCTTGTCTATCTCCTCTGTATAGATGAATACTATCGGGTTCGAATGCTCAAGTGGACGGGGATCGACTTGATACTCTCAGGTAATTGTACAATTAATTATGTATCTAATCTTGAACGTATACGTAAGGATGCTATATATGGTCTATCTGGTCAACTATAGATACATATTATTTATTACAGTTGGCAACCCTTACTTTTTTTGTCTTATCGTCAAAAGGAGGATCTATTTATCGTCATGGATAACAAATATAATCATACATTGATTGTATGGGCTGCTTTAATTAATATCAATAGATGATATTTAATGGGTTTATTTAAAGAATATATATATATATATAATATATAAAAATAATTTATAAATGACATGCATTAAAGCCAATGAGAAAATTCATTTAGCGCTATCAATGATGAAATTCTTATCTTGTGATTCTCACTACTCAACAATCTCAAATGTAGGGATTCCTCACTTCATAATTATAACTTTCACTATTATTCACGCTCCTTTTCCTTGATCCAATCACATTTGAGAAAAAAGTACATTACATCATAATATTAATGGTTTGCAAATAATATTTTGGTATAAAATGCATAAAAATAGATAACCTTTCTTTAGATTATCGTCATTTTGATTTCAAATTTCAGAGATATTTTTCTTCACCTGACTGCAAGACTTAAACCTATTGATAAAATGAATTGAAAATATATTTTATTTTGCAAAATCATCATTGCCATATTTTTTATCTATTATTCATTTAATAAAAGTGAAACGTTTGACAAATATTCCGGTGTGGAAGTGAGTCGGAACGCTGTAGCGACAAACGATTCAAGGCCGGAACGGTGCCTTAACCATGATTAGAAATGTCTTAAATTCCCGTCAGTGCATGGAGATAGTTAAATATATTCTTATGTGACATAGAGACTAGTTGTAATTAATATTAGTTTTTTGTCTGCTATAACAATTTTTGGATCATTCATGAAAATGCTTTATTATGTTTTTAAAGCAAGTTGTAGGATTTTTTTTCATATTTTTTTAAAATACATTTATTAATTTTTGTGGAAATAATAAAATCCTTCAATTCAAAATCCCCAAATGACAACAGATTAACTCAACCCTTAACCTCATTTTTTCAGGGCTCCTCGGAACCATTGCTTTAATTGTATTCGGCATATACGGCAATGGAAGGGACTACATGCCAGATTGGGAAAATAATTATCTCTCTTGGTCCTTTGGTCTCGGATTCGTTGGCGTAGCCTTTGAGTTCGTGGGCGGAGTTCTCTTCATAGTGGAGGCTAGAATCATGGCTCGAAAGGAAATTGCTCGAGAGCAGCAATATCCCATGGAAAGAGGGTTTAAAACCTTTAGATTCCTTATTTTAAACTCACACTGTCTATCTCCCCCCTCCCTTCCCCAATGACGGTGACGAAATTTTGCTATAATAGGATCCTTTTAAGTAATGAATGAAAAGGTATAAATATTTTAGGCTTAATTGTCAAAAATACTAATATTAAAATGTTAATGAGGAAATTGTTTATATTTTCACAGTTATTTGTTTCATAAAATGCTTCCATTAGAGATTACCAACTACTATTTAGATATATCTACTAAAAACTTTGCTACAGATGCCATTTAGGCTCCTCAATTCGATAATCCATGGTCCAAGCTAATAACTTGTTTATAAAAGACCAAATTATTAATTTTTCATACCTTTTTAAACACCATATTGGTGTGTCAATATACTTTAAAAAACCAAATATTAAAAAAAGCATTCAAAAAGTTTTTAATAATATTTTTAGAGCCATGACTAATATTTTATTAAATCATTACTTTTAAAATATAAACCACCATTAATATCCTAATGGTTAAAAAGCCAGCATTCCATCTTGCAGTTCGTTCTATAAAAATTCATTTGCGTATTCTTTTCCTGAGAATTGTAAAAATGTAAGGGTAAATCAAATGATTCCTTAAGATTGTCATCAAAACAATTATCTAAAAAGTAACTTTGACCAGTGAATACTTTTTTACGATGGTAGTTAAACTTTGACATAAAAAGGAGGGAGTTACTATTCCAGGTTATGGTATTCCTTGCTTTGAGTTGGATATAAAAAACCCATTCCATTACTAGAAAAACAGACAATATTAATACTATCCAACACCTCCCAGGGCAATCAACATGCCAAAACCAATCAAAAGTATACTTCGTGTTCAAATACTTAACTTGATCCGAATGAATGCAAAATGCCGTGTGCCTGGGGCCTGAAGTTCTAGTCAAATCATGTATCACCAGCATTTACTAACATTCATAGTTTTTTCTTTTCATAATAAGTATAAAAGTACTTTGGAGAAAATGAAAAAATAAGTACCATCTCTAGCAATCCAGCTTTATAGTTTGAAAATTAAACTTATTTAAAATCAATCTTTATCCTCTTTTGAAGTAGTGGATTTCTAAATATATATTCTGCAAAACCCTACTCTTTTGTTATTTAAATATTCAATCATTTATAAAATGCAGAATCTCTTAATAATAAAGCTTTTAAATAATGCATATGGCAACCATTTATACATTTATGAAGACTATATTACCTCATTCAAAAATCTCGACTGAATGCTACTTTAATTGTGTTTTAAAATATCTTTTATCCATTTTTGTACATATTTAGCTTTCCATTTAATATTCTAAAAATGTGATATTATAATTAACTCGGCTCCCTCAACAATATGACACAAGCATTTGGTTAGCGAATATGCAATATAATTAAACATCTTGTAGCTTCATCACACAAATGTAAATGTATGTATATATATAAGAAATATTCCTATAAAGTCGATGGATGTATGTTTAAGATTCTTTTGTTTATCTTTGTCGACATTTTTTAATTAATATATCATAAATTCCCAACTTAGCTACAAGCAATTCTTAGAATACAACATGTATCGAAACTTTAATATCATGAAGAGCCCTCCAACATCTTTATAATAATGTATCCTTTGAATCGTTCATTGCCAACGTGTCCCTGCGCAAATTGTACTTAATGCCCACAAATCTTCTTTAAGCATGTAAGATATTTATTTTACTATCATCAATCATAATGCCCCATCAAAACGGACGTTTTGAGCGCCATCTATGGTGTATATTTAAAAACAACTCATTTTGACGAGTTTGTAATTCAATATTTGAATCATTGTTAATGTAAATGCGATCCAGGCAACAATAATGTAAATATTAATAAGTATATACACTATAATTGATATAATATCTTTTCCTAGCTATTTTGGTTTTTAATTTTTCTCTTATCAGTAGATAAATGCCCATATATCTGTATTTGTAAAAATAGGGCTCTTATTATTTCCTTTCATGTTAATATAAATCTTTAAAAATCTATGCCTCAAAATGACTGCTCCATAATAGTTTTATATACTTTATATTTATATGCCATTGTCCAAAAATGTCCCTCAAAGAAAACCGAATTAACACATATCATCATTATTATCATATTTAATATTTTTTTTGAATTATGTGTGAATAATATTCCACTGTCTTAATTGTCTATATTTTCTTCTTGTATGTTCATAATTTCATTATTTGTAATAAAAATTGTCACTTTTACATATGTCAAAAATATGCCCCTTTTTACCATTAAATGAGCTTTGGCAATAATCTTTATAGAATCGTTTGTAGATGTTAACTGAGTCAACTCTACATTAATGGCTATAAATAGCGTAGCTATTTGTAACCATGTTCTATTGGTGCATCATCACAATAATAAACAAGGTATCGGTTATAGTGTTGGGACGATATAAAAGTATAAAGAGTGTTTTATGGGTAGACATTTTTAAGTTTCGACTCCTAAACAGCGGACCGCAAAAACTTTTCCTTTTCATATCGCTATGAAAAAAGACAGATGGGATTTTTGAATGTCTTAATTTGAAAGCCTCAACATTCCTGTTAATGATGGAACATTTCATTTAAATTTTAATCCCAAAAACTGGAAAAGACCCACGTTTTATTGATAATAATTTACGTCCTCTCACAATGCTAAATGTAGCTTATAAATATATAGCGGTATTTTAGCACAGAGAATCAAGAAAATTTTACCAATACTTCTACATCCCGCTCAGAAGGGATTCGTGCAGGGCCGTTACATGGAAGATGTAGTGCGGGGGATCAAGGATGCAATATCACAAAACAAGGAACATAATTTAGATGTTGCTGTCATGGCAATAGATTTAAAAAAAGCGTTCGACAGCATCTCACATCAATGGTTTTTAGATTGTCTTCGTATACAAGGTTTTAGCAATACTTTTTAAAATATGATATCATTTAAAAAAAAATATAAGTACATTTTACCAAAGAACAGATAATATTTTTAGTTTGAAAAAAGGATGTCGTCAAGGAGACCCCGTCTCCCCGGCGTTATTTATTTTAGCATTAAATCCGTTACTCGATCAGATAAGTAATTGCATGGCTATCAAAGGTTTGGAAATTGGTAGTAAAGAAATCAAAATTGAAGCTTTTGCTGACGACATTACCATGGCATATGGTGGCACCCAAAGTATTATAAATAAGTCGATTGAAGAAACCTTAAAGCTTATTGAAGCGTATGGAATATATTCTGGATTGGATATAAAAAAAAACATCTATTATTACTTCTGCCACCGTTGAATTAAGAAATAAAGATATTCAAATTGTTCCTCGTTTAAGAGTACTCGGCACTTTTTTAACAATTGATGATTCCGATCTTTTAGAAAATGAAAGAATAATAGAAGACATTTTAAAGACATCAGCTTCCAAATTTACAACATTTTTAGGAAAAAACCTACCGTCAAGAATAGGGGTTTGGAACTCTCTTATAATGCCAAGAGTCGTACACATTTTAAAACTGACTCCATTTTCTGAGATTTTATCCCTAAAGGTAGAATCAATTTGCGACAACTTTTTATTTCCAGAAGGGCACAGTAAGTTGATTTCATGGAACCGTATAACATCGGCCAAAAAATGGGGCGGACTCGGCTTAATAAATTTCAAGAACTTTTGGAAGGCCTTACTATTTTCTTGGTGTAAGAGAATACTTACTAAAGGATCAGTATGGAGGGAAATAATAAATAGTCAGTTAGTGGATTTAAAAAATAAAGAAATTGACAGTGTAAAAGGCAATGGACCGGACATCATTTTTGAATTGGCAAAGAGTATTAACTCTTTTGGAAAAAAACGATTGAAAGCAGTGTAGACATAATTTATAAAGTCCTTGAAAAAATGAAATGGCAAGAACCTGTAACTGACAATGGGCGATTATCTTTTATATCCACCACTTCCATTAAAGGAAACTAAGTTTTTTAGGTGATATTTTTAATGACAATATGAGTTTTGTTCGAGTGAAATTTTAGAAAAACAAGGAATTTTATATAAACTAACTTTTAAGAAACGAGACATAGGCCCACGTGACTGTTTTTATAATTTTTTATGTTATTTTTCAAATAACAATTTTAGGAAACTTTTAACCAACAAGCAATCAAACAAATGTTTTATCCAACAAATTTCAAGAAGAAAATAATTTTTTTAAATTGATGTACCTACCTCTAAAATATTAGAAATTCTGAATTCCAAAGTTTTTGACCACTCCATGTACTGGTTAAAATATAGGATCATCACAAATACTCTAATATTAGGAAATGCATTCGGGAAGACTAAATCTGAAAGAATCTGCTATTTTTGTGAAAATGATTTTGAAACCTTAAAGCATTTCTTAGTTGAGTGTACGCCTATAGTGAGAATTTGGGAAGAAGTGGGAGAACTATTCTTTTTAAATCACTATTTAATTCTATCACCAAAAGAATTTGTGTATTTTTATATTAGCCCCAATTATGAACAAATCAATTATATAGTTACAAAGATTCAAGTAATTCTTTATAAATTTAGATGTTCGAGAACCCCCTTACCAGTAAACTTTGAACCTTTTATTGAGGACGTTGTTAATAATATGTAGTTTTTTGGGTTTTTTAAATGTTTAATATAATGTTGATAAAATATAAGTGAAATAAATTTGTTGTACCCTGGGTACAAAAAAAAACGGCCAGCCAGGGTGGCTGGCCTTGCAGTAGTTAAAAATAGGTCAACAGAATGGGCTGCTGTAAGGCCGGACAACACCGGTGACCATTTGAATGAAGTTGCTCGAAAATGGAAGAACTCAAGTAATTATGACGCAATACTAATCTCAACCATAGCCTTCGTTTCCTTTACCTAATTTTATTTTTCATTGCGCTTATAAAATATATTAATAGTGAAAGGAGAGAGGGTTGTGACTGACAATTTTTTTAATACAATATTTTTCTTTGTCGTTTGTCATATCGACAGGTGTTTTTTCTTTTCTATCATAGGTCGGTAATGCGCAGTACATTGTAATGATAAAATAGCATAAGTAGCTTTCTAAAATATGATGGGCAGCGCGTGTTCCTATACGACAAAATATTTTTGTATTTATTCTCACAACAATGTATTTTTTTCATAACTAAGGATTTGTGTTCAACTATATATTGTATATACAAGGTTAATTCATAAACATGTCCACAATGAACTGAGAGCATTAGCAGCTCTCTTGGTAGATGTCGTAGTGAGCCGTTTTGATGAGGAAGGGTCCGTAGGTTCCATGGAGCTGCCGGATGGAGAACTTTTTCCCGGGTGGAACGTTGAAGAGTCCCATTTGCACGGAGGACTCTTTGTTGTATATGGAGTCGTCAGACATGGTCCACTGCTGAGAGAAAGTGAGGCTTCGGAGCTCTGCGGCCTTTTCAAAGGCCTTCTTGAACTCAAAGGCCATGTCCTCCACGCTGCAAGACCCAAATAATATAGATAAAAATCGATAGGGAAGCCGTTGAAAATGACCTTACTGGCGTGTGTTAAATTAATTATGGTTAGTTGGTGGACTGGGCCTCAAGGAACTGCAGGTTTGAGATGTATATGGAAATAAAAGGATTCAAGTTTTGTAAGAAGCCAAAATATGTTTCAATATAGCCATTTAGAGTATGATTGGAGTGGCATGTTTGTTTGAGTAAAACAAAAATATTTAATGACATTTAAAAGCTTTCAAAAGAGTTGTTTGATTTTTATATTTATGCAATTTCATTTCAAATATGGAAATTTATGTCAATCTGTTAATTTTTTTAAAATATGGTATATTTATTTACAATCAGTTGAATTTTTTTTGAAATATATCTATATATGTAGTAAATTTAAATAATTGTGGTTATCTTTGAAACTGTATCTCGGCTCTATCAATGCTATATGTCTTCCTCAATTTAACATGATTCTCTTCGATCCACATTAGCAACTTAGTATGAATGACTTTAGTTGAATAAAAAGTACAGACAAACCTCTTTACAATATCATGAAACATATATAAAAAGGATTTTATGATACCGATTAAAAAAATATACATCTTCAAACGCAGTTCCCAGATCTTTGATGTCCTATGTTCATGTTTTATCTAAGAGACTTCATGCTAAACAGAATATTTACATATGTACAACAGCACATCGCTGACCACTTTCTAGTATAAATATTATAAACAAGTCTTAACATAGACTTATTTGACGATTCATAAATCTCAACAACTGCAGGTTTTTTTTGAAGAGATGTATGGATCTTAGAAGTCAAAGTAAGCAAGAACCTGAATTGTATTATCCCCTTGGTTAAGTGAAGTAACTGAATCATGCTGTTTTTTCATGGGCTTAGTAAGCGAAGTAACAAAATGTACAAATCCTCATGGGAATTTTTTTTCCCAACTAAACCCTCAAGTAAATATTTATATACAATTCTTGTCACACTATATCAACACACCCGTGCAATAATGACAACAAATTTAAGTATACCTGTCAAAACTATGCGGTTAAAATGTTGTAGGGAAGGAACTAAGAGACTGAGAAATCCTTAATCCTACATTTATATTTTAGTTAAAATATTATTACAGTACGTGTAAGCTAATATTAAAGTGTAACTTATCTGATTCCTTGTTTAAAAAATAATTCAATATTCCATTTAAAAATATTGAAATTGCAAATACTGGATCTAAATATAGCTCTGATCAGTATTCTTTTACTCGCATAAAAATCATATATATAATATAATGATGATTTTAATTGCACGTTAAGAACTGTGGCTACCGTTAGTAATGGAATTGATATTTTGACAGTAAAGAAAATGGCTGAGAATATAACAAATCAAACTTATTTTAATATCATTTAGCCAAACAAATGCATTAGCCTCAGGAATCACCTTTTTAGCGAGTGTAGTATCATGGTAGCTTAATCGCTAATGGTATTTATATATCTTTGGCTTTCTGGAGATATTCCAGCTGTCCTGGTTGCTATCAAAATTTGATATAATCGTATGGATTTCAAATTTTGTGTAATGTAAATCGTTTAAATGATTTTTAAACATTTTGTGACCAATGACAATTCATTGAAACACCTTAAAGCCCGCGCAAAAAAGTCACAAAAGTATAGTTAATGGACTGCATCAGAGGTTTTGCCTTCATTTTTTCTTTTTTTTATCCAGCGGGATGAAGCATGAATCAGGGAACTTCATTGTCTTACCCTTCTATGAGGCAAGAATCGTCAATTCCCTGGGTACACATAAGTTTGAAGACCCACCTAGAGTAGTAGGGCTTGAATGTGTTTTGTACGCTGGAACCTTTGTACATGGTGACCGCGAAGCTAGCGTTCCTTTTACAGTCGGAAACTGCGGATATCCGATACTGATCTGAGGGAATGGGGGCCACGAGGCGCCAGTAGAACCAACTCTCTTCTCCGCAATTGGCACAAGCCTTTATGTATCCTTGACGAGTCGAATAGTATTTCTAGGATATATGTCGCATATGAATAAATGATTAACGTATATCTTACATAAATATATAAATAAATTGAGTGCTTATAAAAAAGGAAAAATACTGAAGCCTCGACAGTTGACATGTTCATTAATACAACGGGAGAATTAAAACAATCAGCTCAAAACATAATCATAAGTTAAAGTTCTAAAGAACAGACATTATTTCTACTTTTATCTATAAAGGAGTCAAATGGGATATACACACACACACACACACATATATATATATATATATATATATATATATATATATATATATATATATATATATATATATATATATATATATATATATATATATATATATATATATCGTATCTCATGTTTTGATTCTCTCGAAAAACATCATTTTAAACTTCCCGCTCCTCTTTTATGTATTTGATAATAGCTCTCTCTATATATTTATGTTTATAATGTATAGCCCGTACTTTGAGTCCTGTTTGATGAATGAGTTGGCACTTCATTAAGTTATTACAGTCGGTACATTTGATTTTGTGCATATGTGTCCCGGAAACCTAATGAACACAAGAAAAGCATTATTAAGATACTTAACCATAATATAATTGCTTTCTTAAAAATCCTTCCTGACTGAAGTAAGAACTACTTTAACGCTTCAAAAATCAAAATACTTTATTAGATTCAATAATCTGTGAGATAGCCAAAGTAAAGTATAATTTTATATATGGTGGGAGAGAAACTAATTGTCAGGGCTGTAGGAATTTATAATAAAAATAATTAAAAATATTAACTATTTAGCCAGGCTAAATATGCGAAACTAATATAAAAATATATTAGTTTTTTTGGAAAAGAAGTAAATAAATGTTGGTTTATATCTGTCTGTAAAAAAGTGACAACGTTTTTTAGTCCACCATCAGTTGCTCGTGGGGAGACTTTTTTTCAAAAAAGAAGTCGAAACCTCCACAAAGTTGTAAAAATATCCAATAAATATGCAAAAAAAAACATATATAAGTTGCCAAGTAGTTGAGTTGCCAACTGAAATAATGTACTTGTGAGTTTGGGAAACTATCATGGTGATATTTTTATGTATAATTGACTTTTTTCCTCCTTATTTTTTGTTATATGTGATTGTAAAATTAACTCTCTGCCACACACACTTTCATTCATTTTTCACCTGTGGATTAAGGGACCATTGCATTTCAACATCGGGCTCAGTGGAGCGCGTCGTAATGGCCAGATAATAGAACCTCCAGTCCTTGTGTCGAGATTCCAGACAGGCCCAGCCGCCCCCACATTCCTTAATGTAAAAGGGGAGAGCATTGGAGGCCTCATAGATCGTCCTTTCATGGACCTTGTGAATGGCAGCCCGATAGGCATTGGTGTTCATGTCATTAGCGTTATCTAGAAGGGGGGAGAGAGACACAAAATTCATGAATGTATGATGATGGAAGAGAGCCTTTTCATTGGATGCATCAGCCTTGTCCTTAATTGAGCGTCACCCTCCCTCCCTCCCTCCCCTCATCTCTCAAAAAGGCAAAGAAGGGGAATCAATATTGGGCTTTGATTGAGTCAATTAGTCTGTCCCTCATATCTACAAATAGTCTCTAGATAGATACTTGCCCCACTTTGAACCCTTGCCCACTTAAAGACGCTTACTCAAGAGTGAAATAAAGGATGTTAGGAACTTTCATCCATTATTTTTGATCAAAATGTTCCAGATTATAAAGAGCCATTTCTTTGTTGTTGGTGTTTTTTAGATACACTTTGTGCAACATTAATAGTCTATCAACTCAGCAACAGTTTTTTCCTTACAACTTATATTTCTTAATGTCCAACTGCGTGTTCAAATTAAACTTATTATCCACATAGATAAGCATATTTATATACATAAAAATCAACAAAAATCAAAATCATTATATATGTAGAGCTTTAAAACATGATTTCCTTGACCTATGTACCCGTGAGGAGCGTCATGCTATTAAATTAATATGGGCTACGGTAAACAGAATTATCCAAATATATCATATGTACTTTGTTATAAATAGTCAAAGTTTGATACGTTTTCATAGTTTTGCTCAATAAATAATCATTAATATGAAATATAATATTGATAAAGATAAAACGAAACATTATTAAATTTCAAAACGAAACAAAAAGTGAACTGCATATTGTTCCAACTTTGAGTAAGAAGGGACGCAATAATAAAGTTTACTCGCTATTTGGGCGCCTACGGCGCCCATATGTTCGCCCTTCGGGTATGGGTAGGTTTTGGAGCTAGTTTGTGAGTGAAACAGACCTTAAAGAATATAAGAGAGGAGAGAAAATAATTTTCTGTTTTGTACAACATTCCTTATAAAAGTTTGACTTTGTACAAAGAATATGTTTTAAGTTACATGAGATGCTTTTTTCTTTTTCTATTTCTCTAACTCCTCCTCCTCCTTTTTCTTTTTTCCTCTCTTTACCTTAAAAAGTAGGGGGTTCAAATCAGACAAGGTCTGAATTTTCCCCCTTCATTTCTGGTCCCATTACTTTGCAAATAGTTTTATTAGGTCCGTCTTGACCCAAGGATTCCATAGGTACCTTCAAAGTTCAAATCTGACCATAAATGTGGGAGGAGATAGCGTGCGGACATACAGACAGACAGAGATTGGTGAATTAATATATAGATATGAAATTGGATGAAACTATAAGGTAAAAATATAGCATTTAATAACAATCCCATTTAATAAGTACTCATTTTCACAAAACTCTTTTGTTCAAATTGAAATTGATTCCATGGGCATAGTAGAAACTATACTTGTAATTTGTATGCGCTTTATATTATCCAGTTCTCATAAGAGCCTGATTGAACATTTATGCTGACAGATTACGGCTCTGAGACTTAGGCTCATATTGTCGAACCTATATAATATTTTACTTTCAAGCATGCAGAATTGTTATTCTTGTTATATACATTCATTTCTTAATAATAATTTTATTATTGAGTTACATTGATTTTAGTTTGTGAATATTATATTACGAACTCAGTGTTATGAATAAGATCATTAATTTAAGGATGTATGATTTTATTTACGTTCCAAATTCCGACCATATCATTCAATATTTTAATTAAGATACAAAATAAATTATAAATTCATTAAATATAAAATAAAAAGAGGTAACTGTATATTTAGACAAGGTAAAAAAGTAATGTATTTCATGTAGTAATAATATATAAATATTTAAAATCTTTATACTGTCCATACTCAAAATGGATTTTTTGAATGATTAAAATAGTTTTTATAAATATGGGTTTTATTTACTATTTCTATAAAATTACCTATGTTTAACTGATTGGGAAACAATGAAATATTTACAAAAAGTATGCCTATATCTTTTTTACTATAATAATCTAGTACATATAACTCCTGGGGGTTCATCCTCCATTGAAGGCAAGGCGGGGTTGCAACAGAACAGCTGTATATTTATTTTGACTCTATGAATTACTGTGAATTAATCCGTGAAGGCAAAAACCGATGAATATTGTTGTCTATCGTCGGAATATCGGAAATCAAATAGCGCTTCGGGTTCATTTGTCAAGAGCGTCTCATTTTTTAAATGTTCCTCTGCTAGTTCAGAACTTGTGAAAAACAAAAACAAATTACAGGTTACATGTTTTCCTCTAAGAGCTAAAGTCATTTTAATTCCTTAATTTTTCTCAAGAACTCCATAAACTGTGAACAGATCACAAATGTACAAAAACTTTTTCCCTATTTTTCACATTTATTATACATGACCGCTTTCCTTGGTAAGGGTTTTCCATTACGGGATCTTTAAAAATTGTCTGTTATGTATTTTTTTAATATTATGGGTAAAAAGGACCTAAAAAACATCTTGAGTGTTATAATTGTTATAGCTCATGGTAAGAAATAAAATTAATAGGGAGCTCGATAGCCGTGCGTGGTAAGGCGTGTTCAACTCTTAATGTTGGGGGTGCAGGTTCGAATCCCGAGAGGGGATGGTCATTTTTGGTCTACCTCATTGATAAGATCCTAGGTTCGATAGACTAATTTTAACGCTATAATGCTTATTTATATCCACACGGGTGCAATTCCATCGAACCGTATAGGTAAAAAAAATTAATATAGTTTTTTACAAAATTTTCGAACATTTTCTAAATCACCGAATTTCACTTTAAAATATAAAAATATGATTAAAAAACTAAAAATGGGTCCCTGAGAATCCTAACACCAAAGGAAGGTTAAAATAACACAAATGCTTCATTTTATACACTTTAACAACTGGTGTTCTATAAAATACATATTATATAAAATACTTCAAAGGCTTACAAAAAAAAGAAAAATAATGTGATTTTAGATATAAATTATCTCTGTAGAGTTAATTTTGTAATATATATTAGTATCCCGATAGATCTTTACGTCAAAAGAATAAATTATTGAATAAATTAGTTCATTAATTATCTCAATAATTGAAGGCTTTATGTAATTTAATTTTTTTAAATTTAACTCCTTGGTAAACAGCAGAACCTTATCTGCAAAGTATGTTGATGATTTGTATTTTGATTTAAGGAACGACCGTCCCTCTCAATCATCCTCACCTAAGCGGCAAAATTAGAGTTTTAGTTCTATTTTTAAGGAAAATATATCTGACTAAATAATAATTTAGATTATAGGTAGGTATAACTACTATATTGAACAAATACATAAATGTGCCTTGTTGACAAACAGCTTTCTAGAAATAATTTTGGATATATATCTTTGCAATACAAAACATGACAAAACTAAATTTAGATTACTAAAGAATGCAAAAACATGTTTATATAATGTACTTCATTTTTGTTATACATATAAAGTGGGGCATTTGTAACAGCACACTACTAATATTAGAGGTAATGATTTATTGACAAAAAAGTAATTATGTGTTCTAAGCAAAATCTCCGTTTATATATACCTATATATATATAAATTTATGTTTTTCAAAATGCAAATGTGATAAATATTTTTTTTCGTGTCAATATCCCATTTATCTTATCATTGTTGTAAAATCATAGAACAATGAATGCCACCCAGACTTCTCCCGATATACTATTCAAACCAATAGCAATCTTACAAAACTCCTTTTCATTGTACATGTAGCTCGGCCCATGATTTCGAAGTTTGTTGTAGGGATACATCCAGTAGCCTTCATAGTAGAGATACTCAAACCGCACAACTCTATCATAGAGATGCCGCGTACAGTCCCGAAAGACCTCATTCGCAAGTCCGTAATTGACACAAAGTAAACACAATACTGAGAGATAATAAGTCTTGTCAAAGTGGGCCATGACGTAAATTCACTACTTCAACACACTTCCTTGGCCTGATTCTTATTCTAGTACTAATGATTTCGTCGTCACTCGTGTCCAAACTAACGTCATCCAAGCAACAAGTGAGAAGATCCCTTCTATTCCAAGTGAGTCCTTTGGACGGAATGAATGCTCAGTATTAATCTTTTGATTGACGATGTCTATGTGTGTGTATGTATGTATGTTTGAGAGAGTGAACTTTTTCTAGTTTATTGTCATCGTTCTCATAATCATAATAATGATCTCTAGGGAGGGGGAGCTACGCAAAAAAAATATAGAAATTAATATTTTTAGTGACTTCCTCCCATCCGAACTTGAACTTCCGCCCACTTAAAATCAATCACTCTTCAAATAAATCAAAAAATAGTTCACCATCTTTCTTTTCCGCTCGCTTACAAATGATTTATTCCGATTTCTTTTTTCCTCCTCCTTTCAACCTCTCAGATTGAAGAAAGTCGACAAATCATTTATCGCAATCTTAAATACTCTAATATTTAGGTCCCTAACAGGTGGACAATGGTCCAAGTCCGGACCCAGTCGGCGTCCTGGTCAGACACAGAGCTATAAACTATTATATGATTTGATGTGCTTAACATTTTGGCAGAATTTTTTAATTAGATTTTATAAATTGACAATCAGATGTTGATGCTATGCAGATACTAATTTAAGTATATTTGACCCTTAAATGTTTAATATACGCAGACATCAGATATGTTGGTGTCATCAAGCCTTAGGGACCTTTGCTCTATGGCCACGTCACCCTTCGTTATGACTAGAGAGCGGAAAATAATGTGAATCACATAAAAATATTTTTTCAAATATTTTTAATTTTTAACGAATAATTTTTTTTTGGTAATTTATGAAAAAACACATTTTTCTTAATAATATCTCTGATATAAAACTGTTTTTCTCTTTTTAGAAAATTGTACAACTTATTTTCATCACCTCTTGCATCATTTTTATAATTTTTTTCCTTCATTTCTTTCTTTTGTTGATTTTTGGAAACAATGCACGCTTCAATTTATGGCGCTTTTTGAATAAATATACTTCTAGTGAGGCTTTTGGCCAATCCACGTTTTCCCTATAAAAAGAAAAAGTTATGCTTACTTCATATTAATTATTTGATTTATAGCAATCGTTGTTGTTGTTATGCTGGACTCCATCACTAACTTTGACCCCTATTAGACACAAGGTAAGGATAACTTTATAAATAGAGTTTTGGTGTTACTGAAATCCCGGGCTGATAAGTACTTCAATTCAATATAAAAAAAACTTACACCCCTTCCGTTTAACAACAAATTTGCATGTATATTTCATCATTTTTTATCCTTTTTTTGACTAGGATTATCACAACATCCTTCTTTTCTCTCGCAACAGATAGTTATATGCATTTTTGTTTCATGGAAGGCCTCGACAAATCCCCATTCCAATGATCCTTTTATTGATCCACAATTTTTGACTCATTTTTAAGCTAAAACATATTAAGCATCTTGTTCATTGACATTAGGAAATATTCGATGAACTCACTCATTCCATTATATAGAGAAATATGGCAGCTTCATTGTCTACCCGTCTAAACTGGTTCAAAGATATGAATAAGGAGACTGATTATCCCTTCAAAATTATGGACTTCCAAGCTGTTTTCTGTAAGGTTTGTGAGAAGGCCAAAAGTCTCAGTTTTTCCAGCATTCTACCAGAGCGAGACACGTGAAAAACTGCGAGCTCAAGAGGATAAGGATCCATGCCCAGCTAGAGGACATGAATCGGCAACCTAAGAAGTCAAAATCACAAATTCTATCTAAGGAATTGTGCAAGGCCTTTTTGTCCAGTAACATTCCTTGGAAAAAGCTTAGCAATCCGATCCTCAAGAGTTTTTTTTGGAAAATAACATGGCTATATCAATACCTGACGATCGTCCTAGGAAGACATATTTGCCTGAATAATTCTCAGAAATCATGGAAAAGATCCGTCTGAGCTGTACGACCAGCTTTGATGGTAGCATTGTGCTGCTAGGTAAACCTTAAGCTGTTCTTCTAGATGGGATGAGCCCAATGGATGGAGCTATTCTAAAATACTGTCCCATTACCGCGGTAGATGTGGAAGATTGATGTAGTTGGGTGGAAAGTCGTCAACGTCCTAATTGGGCGTTTAGATGAGAACTCCTTTCATGTTCCATTTGTGGTTAAATACTTATTCGTCCCCACTTCTGACTCAAAAACCATGGCTAGGATCGTCAATGATACTCTCAGAATGATTGAGGCAAGCTTGGAAAAAATTCTCGTGACTGATGCAGATGGGATGAGCCCAATGGATGGAGATATTTTAAATTACTGTCCCTTTATCGCATTAGATGTGGTGACAGCATTTTCGCGGTTGAAAATGTTTTATCCAACCGTCGCCAAAGCCTCACCGAGAAAAATTTGGTAGAGATTATGGTATGTCCTGTTTTTATGAAAGAATAAATTCACATTAAATCACATTTGGAGTCTATATAATTAACATTTTTGCTCATTGGGTAGCATTAAAAAACATTTTTAGGCAGAAATCATCACATTTTTTTTCCGCTCTCTAGTTATGATCCATCTGGGCCGGTGGGACTGTTATTTTTTAGCCATCTGTATAGCCTATTAGATCGAAGTCCTTCACTCTCCACTCCCTTGCCACTTTGTATCCCCATTTATTGGTCCACAACGTTAAACTTTTGCTAAAATGGAATATTGTAGAATATATGCCAGATGATGATTACACAAAAAAAACTATTTCTCATTTATTTACCGCAACAGTTCCCTCTGAAATATATGGTTATATGGATTTTTTTAGAGAATAATATTATCTTGATATATGGTATAGAATATTGGATTCAATATTGCAAAGTTTAGCACCTTCAAATGACCATGTTGATTTATTACATGGTAATTAAAGGTGATAAAGGACTTATCAATTTGGTTCGATTGAATTGAATCACAATGGATATAAATAAGCCTTATAGCGTGTAAATTAGTCTATGGGAACCTAGGATCTTATTCATAAAGTTGACCAACATTGTCCTTCTCCTCTCGGGAGTCGAACCTGCGTCCTCAACATTGGGGGTTTAATACGCCTTAATGCGCTGTAATATATATAATTCTCTTAAACCCTTTTAAATCTTAATTAAGTACACAATTACATAATTCCAATGTCTTCACAATATAAGCTATTAAAAAGATAATAACGCTTGCTTGCCAAAACCCATTTAAAACTACATTAGAAATACAAATTGTCGTTCAAACTACCAAGGATAATGATACTACCCTATAAATATTAAATAAAAATATGTTTTTTATAGCCCAAAATGTAACATTTGCATGAATAGAATTGGAAATTATATTTCAGTATCTATTTTATTATGTGTAAAGTTAGTATCTTCATTTTAAAAATTAGGTTACTTGCAATCCTATTTTGTATATCCAACATACTTATTACCCCCATATCGACTGTTACTATTCTTCGTCTGTTTCGCAACATTAACCCCATGATGGATCATTATAGATCATTTGATATACAGATTCTAACCAATAGTTTAAACTGCTATAATTCCTATAAAAATAGACAGTTATACACAGCCGAAATAAAAAACTATGAGCCTCATTGAATTTGTAATATATTTTCTTTTGCATAACTTTTCCATACAAATCTTAGTTTTGGTCCTTAGGGATCAATGGGAAGACTAACGACGGTATAGCTTAACTAAGTCTTTTTTTAAATAAGAGATTTTTTTCCTCAAACTCCGGGAATTCAGAGGATTGGGAAGAAAAAACCATTGAGAATATAATTTTGACTCTCCATGATTGGGATCCAAAGGGATCTTTCGGTGACGGAAGGCATAGGTACCCACTGTTAAGATTTCCTTTAGAACCGACATCTGAACCCCATGGCAACTCTGGTTGTCCACGGTGTACCCCGGCGAAGATGTGAATTTGATCGTGAATAAATCTTTAAAAATTGCCGGATCTTCATTTAACTGTCAATTCTATCATGAGATCCCCTTTTCAATGTTAACGATGACTAAAAAAATCACCGCTCAGTTCAGGTATCAACCCTTAATTAAATGTTATTGCGGTCTGTTTTTCTCACGTCAAAGGACTGACGTCACGGGATTATTAAGTTAATACATTATTGTGAGTATTATCTTTGGATTAGGCAAAAGTACGAACACTCCACGGGAGAAGCAATAAATTTCGCGATTCGTAACATGGGCCCTAGGAAAATATCCACTGGGGAACCTATAAATGTTTTAGACATAAACCAGTTCTATGGTCAGCAGCCGCTAGATACGCATTCTGGACCTCAAAATTACCATCTCCTTTGATGGACACTGGACCTTGGCTTCGAAATAAAAAATACTTCCCTGTCCTTGTCTCCATCCACCACAAGAGGATATCAACTTTATAAGCATTTTAAGAATAGTAAATAATATAATTTTATTTCAAATTAAGTTTTATATCCATGGTTTGGTATTTATCCTTCATGTTAAATGAATGTATCGTTCAGCTCGTAAGAGAAAAAAGCAACAAGTCTCTGGAACTAAGGCGTTGACATTAAGTACTAATCACTCTAAGACGCTGATTTGTCAACCTCCTACGAACCCCTCCATCCTCACGAGCTAAGAAGCATACTTTTATCTGCGACGGCAAGAAATGTGGCATTATGATTAAAAACCCCTCACTAGACGAAGAGGAACCTGGATGTCCACCGGAAGGATAATTAAGTACTATCCAAACCTCATCTATCCAACATCAAAAGACTTATAAAATTAATTTCAAAAAGATTTAGTAATTTTTAACACATAACATAATTCTATTGTGTTTTTTAGTTCCATGAGTTTTTTTTGTGCCTATATGGTTCGATAGAATTGCATCTGACTAGATATAATAAGATATAGCGATTAAATTAGTCTATTGAACCTAAGATTTTATCAATAGGTAAACCAGAAATGACCTTCCCCTCTTGGGAGGATTCGAACTTTTGCGCCCCAAACATTGAGAGTTGTACACGCCTTAATGCACACGGCTATCGCACTCCTTTACATGAGTTATATTTAGTTATTAAAATTCTTAACAATGTTTCGCAGAAATATTGTATTAAATTGATAGCTGTAACCTGATATTATGTGTCATTTTATTGAGGCATTCTACACCGAGCAAAGAGGTTTTAAACAAAAATGTTTATATATTTGTTTATAAGCATTTGCTCTATTTTTATGTATTATTTTATTTACTAATAAACAACATAAGGGAAAAAATATGCATATATTCATTCACGTTTATTCATTATCTATTTTCTTTCTTTAATACAATTAAAAATTATACTGTTGAATAAGAAATAATAATTTTTAATTGTCAAGAGGATGGCTGGAAAACTAACATACACATATCTTCCTTTATAATGTCTAAATATGGATCTAAGTACAAATGACATCATTTTCGTTTCGCTAATTGAAACATACAGTTCAAGTCCTTATTCAAGACTATGATACATCACATATCATTGTCGACTAAAAGTATCAATCAACATTAATAACCTTGAAGTCATCACTTTACTGATTGCTACGGACAGAATGATTGCATCATCATCATCTCACAGGCCTACGAAATATTTGAGATTCTGTTGTTGAATTTATAATCTGTAAAATCATTGATACACTCATTTACTTTCGCATTTTTCCATAATTGCTCTTTACTGGTTAAAAGAGGCTCTGAATCTGATGAAGTAAACCTCAGGTTGGACTGAATTCTGATCAAAAGGTATACTAGACTATATCCACTATTTTCTGATTTTTTTCTGTAATGAGAAAATTGATATATATATATATATTACAGGCTTGCACGCGTTCCACTTTTTCCCGTTCCGTTCATTCTTTCCGTTCCACGGAACGCCGTTCAATTTTGCGTTCCGTTCAAAATTGGATTTCAAAAAAATCTCATAAGAAGGCTCTTTACTTTTCACTGCATCCTCGTATGTATTGGGTATAAATTTTAAACTAGGCTTTAATAGTTTCGGCTTGAAGTTAGTTACCTCAATTAATGTTCCAAAAACTTTACAAACTTCGATAATATATTTAAGATATAAATTTTTGAACCAGAGGCTCGGCCCGAAAAATTACATATTTTTTTACCCCGACCGAAAAATGTTACAATATGAAAAGTCAAACATGTAAAATCCCACCCACATATGGTCCACCGAATTTCTCGGTCTATACTACTCATAATTATTGCGTTATCTGAGAATAATTACGAAAAGTTTATTTATTTACAATCTAAAGAATAACATTAGTTTATAAATTACACTATTTATTTACTGCTAGAAGGAGCTGTTTTTCTTGTCCTTCGCAATAAAAGTTTAGATTTGGAGAAGAGTCTCTCCGAACTGGCACTGGGAAGTATAACATTATATGGAATGAAAATATTTTTAATCCTTTCACAAGCAATAATTGATTCCATTGCCTCAGACTCAAGCGGTCAACCTCCTGCTTAGCTGAGTCAGTCTTCTTCGGCCTCTTGGCAAATAAATTGCCTTTTTCTTCCGCTGCTGGTTCTTGCAAAAGTTGACTAAAAGAAAATCTCCCAGTTCTTCGGCCTCTTCAAGTAAACAATTCTTTGCTAACTGTTGCTTTGCGATGTCTAAAAAGCCTACTTTGAACTCAGGGAGATATGCTGAAGCAATTAGCATCTCCCTACGTTCAAAGTAGGCTCCAAATCTTCGTTTGATCCCAAAAGAGAGTGCATCAATTAACACCTACACCTGGACGCAGCTTCCCTCTCCTTAGTTTGGAGTCAGAACGATAATGATCGAAAGGGATAAAGAGTGAAATAAATAAAGTTATGTTAGTAACTAAATAATTAAATATAGTGACCGACAACAAACCTGATAAAATTGTATAACATACTAAAATCGAGGTTGGGGTGATTTCCTCTTGAATATTATTTGAACGGAACGCAAAAGACAAATTTTAGCGTTCCGTTCATCGTTCCGTTAATTTTTTTCCGTTCCGTTCTCGTTCCGTTCAATTCTTCCGTTCCGCGGAACGCCGTTCAATTTTACTTTCCGTTCCAACCCTGTATATATATATCTATATATATACATATATATATATATATATATATATATACA
>CP045894.1:26995341-27074252 GCA_013387185.1 Caligus rogercresseyi
ATCCTCGAGACGGAGGGATCTTGAGAGTGAGGGCGGCGTATCGGGCGGCAGCAGAGATCATCACGGATCGAAGAATAACGGTTTTGATAGTTCTTTTTTGTCAAACAACCGCTATGTAAGCTTTGGAGTTTGATAGAGGGCAAACTCCTTGCCTTACTTTAGGGGAATTGTGTCCTTTTTTCTTTAGGAGACAAATAGGATCGTTGCTTTGGTATACTTATCGTCGTTGGTCTTAAGTCCCTTCACGTTGAATGACAGAAACGTGTTAAAATTGTGACAAAGGGGCCATCCACAAATGCCTGTTCAACGTCGTTGTACAGTTGCCACAATTAAGGCAATGGAAGTCGAAAGGATATACAACCAGCAGAAATCTGCACTGAACCGTGAATTTTTACCGTCATAAATTCCAGAGAGAGATTTGAGTATCCTAGATCTCCAGTCTTCGGAAAGAGAAAGCCGTTTCAAATGGACGTTGGCAATAGACCGGCTTCCTCATAGAAGCTAACGACGACATTTGAGGTGCCATGGACAGGGAAGTATATGCAAATGAGCTGCTCTTTCCAAGGGAAATCGAAAGCGTCCGTCCCGAAAAGACTATCGGGTGATTCCATGAATCCATATTTACTACCAGAGGATGGATACACTAGAGAGTGCAAACCTCCGCCGTCACGGGTTCCGAGCGGATTTTCACGATGGGGCGGCGTAGAGGGAAGGGGAGGAGTTCCCCTCGACGGCAATTCGAGAGGAAGACTCTCCCGGCATCCCAATTTCACAGCCCAGAGACATCTATTGGCAGATAGGCTAAAAAATTAAAATATTTATAGTATTTAGCCTCATTTTGCATCTTAAAGAAGCATTCAGAGATGCCAAAATTTAATCAATTGTTCTTTTTGGCATTTCCAACAACTCACAAAGTTCATCCGAATCCGTTCCGTACTTTTTGAGTTATCCGGCTGACAAACAAACCAACCAACCAACAAACCAACGCCAGTGAAAACTAGAGGCATGTATACACTCAGAGAGTGTGTACCTCCGCCGATCCCACAACATTCCCATTCAAACATTCTCCCTTTCACACGCCCGATTTTCTATCTCTAATCATTGTTTCCTCTCTGTTAGCTCATTTTGCATATTAAAAAAGCACTCAGAGACGGGAAGAGGAAGAAGTTTAAGCTACGTCACGGGTTAACATAGTCCTGAGCTGATATATGAACAATAATACGTCAATGAATATTTTTTTAGCGTGTGTTCTTTCCTACTCCCTGAATAGAGACCCCATTTCATTAGTATTTTGCTCATTTTGCATATTAAAAAAGCACTTAGAGATGCCAAAATTTAATCACTTGTTCCTTTTGGCATTTCCAACAACTCCACAAAGTTTCATTCGAATCCGTTCCGTACTTTTTGAGTTATCCGGCTGACAAACAAACCAACCAAACGCCAGTGAAACAATACCTCCTTCGGCGGAGGTAATAAAACAACATACTACTATTTACAAATCATTTAGAAATATCATATTATTAGTTTCTCTATTTTTTAAATCTCTCACAGTTCATAAAAATATAAAAGCACAAAAAGAGAATGTAAACAAAATGTTGTTTATGCGGAAAAAAAAAACTTTTTTCATGAGTTTCAAAATAGGTTTGAACCAACTGTGTGCAACGTAGTTACACTCACATTTACCAAAATAAACTTAATTTTTGTGATTAGATGGTCAAACTGAGTTGCTCTTGTGTGGATATGAGTCATTAAATAGTCGTCACTCTCAATCAGTTGATGTATAGTAAGGGATGAAGGATCATTTACATGATTTTGTGATACAGTTTCTTAAAATGAATTATTATGAGTTAGAGTTAGCTCCACGTCGTCGTTCGAAGGACTGGACAACGTTGACGAATCTTCTGTTGTACTGGATACTAAAAGATCTGCCGAAATAGTCCTTTATGATTCCAAATATGTAAAATTGTTGATTTTTATCCACAAAACACAACACAAAAAGTATATACAAAGTAATATTACACGATAGGGTTAAGGTGAAGGATATGAATAAATGCAAAACCAAACGCATGCCTATTTTGCTACTTGAGCTTTCAAAATGTGTCCATTATGTTTTTATACTCATTCCTGCAGAACTTTTTGAATATATTTCATAACTTTAAAATGTTTAATTATGTTTTTTTACACAGTAACAGCATTTTATATAATTCTCTTTTTTCTGCATGTATATTTTTTTGGACTATGGAAAAAGTTTGTCTCATAAGGATATTTTTTTATCACTTCATGTAGTTAAGCAAGTAAGATGAACAATTGTTTCCGTGTTGCTATTTATGTTTTCAATCCTTCTAAATACAAAATTGAACTAAATAGATTTAAATTTCTGTATTTGAAATGTATTTCATATCAAAATATATTTTCCTTTTTCTTCAAAAAGTAGCGGATATATTTGATACTCCCTGCTCAAGAAAGCCTTGCATATGTTTCTTTCTTTTATGAAACTTCTAAATACAACGACCATAGCTTATCTGAATTATTCTAGGACATAGTATCTTTGTCTATTTGCGGATATGAATATATACATATTATGTTATTGAAATTAGTTAATTGAAATAGGTTCTTGTTGAAAAAGACCATTCCTTTAGGAATAGCGAACTAACATTAAGAGTTGAACAATATTTCATTGAGCTAACACGATCCTTTGTTTCGAAGATAAATGCAATTCAGTGATCAGTTTGAAGATATTTATTTATTTTCTTTAAAAAGTTGTAAATTAAAAATATTTTATTAAACATTTGATTGTTTACTTTCCATTAAAACTTTATTTATCTCAGTCAATTAAAAATGAAATTTTCAAGGAGCTTAAAAAATAATGTTCTCTATAATTTTCGTTTAATTAGTTTATTCAGATGAAATTGCATTTTCCTCTTTCTCATAAATTGTTACATCCTTAATGAGTATGTCTATCTAAAAAAAATTTACGAATTACAGCAATCATTTATAGAAAATTACATACATACATATTGGAATATAAACAAAAGCCAAGAACTTCCAAGTCATCATTTTAATCATCAAAATGAAGCCAAAATATTGTCATTAAGTATTGAATGTTGTCGAGTCAGGCTTCCTTATATCGTATTTTATTTAATTAAGCCAAGTTTCAGGGTTTTAGATTACCCCATAAACTCTTGATTAATTTTCAGACTTAATGTGACTCATCATGGTTAAAGTATATTTATAATACAAATTAAAATTCATTTATAAGGGAATTACTTCCTAAGCGCAAAAAATATTTGAATAAATTTAAAACATAGAAAATCTGCCTTATGGTTGATTTCGATTATAGTTTTATCTCTAGAATGGTGGGAATATGCAGCTCCTTATGATGATGTTTCATTTTTTCACACAAGCAATTGCGTACGTTTATGCATAAATTAATATTGAAGTTTAAAATTATTGCTTGTTCAAAATCAACGATAGGACTATAGTCCATAAAACTGAATACAAATCAACAAAGATGATACAAGAATAGGTTATCCTTAAGACGGTAATTCATATACCTTAATAACGTATAAATTATAATATCAAAAAGAACAAAATGTGTATAAAAAATAATTCCCAGAAAACTTTGACAGTTTCTTTTATTTTTTTGACGATTTGTAGCAGAAATCTCTTATGCTGGAGCGCTGTAGATGGAAGATACTTTATTCCGTTGATGGCAGGGAACCAATGACAGCCTCCTTCTGTAGAATCTTTAAATCAAAGGCTGTGTATCTAAAATTGTTCTTATTTCATATTGTTTTATTTGTGTATATAATGAAAGTCTTTTGGTGATAAGAGCTTTTGAATTTAGAATGTTTAAGTCTAAATTCAGCCTTCCAACGATGATTTCCTTTTTCTTCAGGATAGACCAAATAAAATGATGGCTTTAATTGTCTTATGAGGACTGTTGTCTAAGCCACGAACGTTGATATTTATAAATGTCCTTAGAATAGAGATTGCCTGACAACCAGTAAAATCATGCACTGTGCCAATGTACACTTTACCACAGTCTTTGCAAGGCCGAAATAATTTGATGCACCCCCCCGAAATCTGAAGCTGATTTGTAAATTCCTACCATCGATATTTTTTTTAAGGAGTTTCAAATTTGGAAATGCCACTTGTGGGTTAGATAAAGTTTTCTAATATACTCTTTAAATATTCTTTATGCTTCGTTATATAAAAGTGTAAATTTCATTTTGATATACAACGGCAATAAAAAAATTAGTAGTTGATATAATTAAAGGAACATTAAAACGACCATCCAAAAAATACGAATCTTTTCTTAAGTCCTGAGTACTAAAAATATCATCACCAAGAGCCCTCTCTTCCAGATTAGGTGGAGGGAAGAGGTTACGGAAAAAGAAAGGTTTTTTTGAATTTTGCATAAGGATATCTACTAATGAGTCACTTTTGAAATTGGAGAGATCTTCCAGATTATTTTCTGTACTGCTGCCCACTGAGAAGATACACAAGAAGTATTATCCTTAGTTAAAATTGTCCCCATCACAAGACAATGAAAAAGTGACTTAGAGGTGTGAGAAGTCTCTTCCACTCCTGTTGCGGCTTAGCCGACATATCGGCGAAGATCTTTGCATAAATTTTTGGTATTATGCAAGACAATAAAGCAATCCCCAAGAAAACGGCGGGGTCGTTTAATAGCTTTTATGTAAGACCTATGAAAAAGTTTACCAAGCCATTTTTCTTCTTCAGTAAAAGATTTTTCAGCAAATGATGGAGAAGCAACTGCCTTATAGAACACCAAAGGAATACTTATGAATTGTACATGTCGATCCTCTTCTTTAAATTCCAGTTCCTCCACATGTTGATATTCTTGTAAAGAAAAGCATTTAGAGCCCACCAATTTTTCTATGTATACCTCTACCAAACAATTGCAAGAATTTCAATATTACTTCACTCTCGACAGTTTCCAAACTTTTTGTCTACTTTTGGGACCCAGCACCCAATCAGTAAATGGACGTTTTAGACTAATTTATTTGAAGGCAAGACCTTTTACCAAACCTTCAAAAAAGTTCAAATGATTTTTAATCTTGCGCACACTTGTGATTCCGAGTTAGCTTCAATATTGTACATACATTGTTACGTCATTTGCGTAAGCATCCACAAGATGAGACTGATGATTAAATATTACACCAAATCCATTGTATTTTTGTTTGAGTTGTGTTAAAAGATCTTCTTTAGCTATGAAAAAAAAGTGGATCTGACTGCAACTGCAACTCCTTTGTAAAATAATGCGCTCGCTCTCCATTTCCATTTAAGGTAATTGTGGAGGAACCATTCCAACGAAGAGCTCCAATAGGATACAAAATTTATTGGTAAGAATTTTTTTAACCGCCCTCATTATGTGACTGTGTTGATTCGATTCGAAAGCCTTAGAGAAATTGATTCCAACCATAGCCCGTACTTATTCCTTTTATTAGCAGAGTCAATCGCTATCTGAATATGTCTAGAAATGTCAGAAATTTATTTTTTATTTTTTTACAAAATCTTTATTTCAATGAACTGATTATGTACTAAAATACATAAATAGACATTGTAATCTAAAATTAAAACTTCAAAAATATTTATTTACGATCGGAAGATGTATCTGGATGATAAAAGTCATTCATTATTTCTCTTTGAATGGAACGACAGCTAAATCAATCCTAGATGACTGTCCTTCTGTTTTTCATGAAATAGTAGTATCCTCGTAAACTCTGGGAAAGCTTTCTTAGACAGAGGTCTCCAATAATTTTTAAGTTAGGATTGTTAGATGCTGGCTTATCAAAATCTACTTTCAAATCACCTATGAGTATAATCGGATCATTTTTTTTGTATATTTATGATTGCCTGAAAAAATGTCAAAGCTACTTCATGAGGATCTTATTCCAATTGCTCTTGTCTGTGTAACTCTCCACGAACTTCAACACCTCAACTTTTTTTAAATGAGTGTTAGATCAGCTCTTTTATAATTATTATAAAGCATTTTATATATACTACATGCATAGTTTACACAAATATTTTTCGTTGCTTTTCTTTATAATATTCATAAAATTTACCATTCAGCTCATTGATTGATCACAGCTAACATTTTAAGTACCCCATTTGTTATGAAAAAAGCTATCACATGATTTTTTGTTTTGTTGATATTTTACATAAAAATATTATTTGAAATTAAATTTGTAGGGTTTTGACGAGGACTGTTTTATTGATCATCAAATATACATATACCAAGGACTGAGGAGAGGGATCTGTATGACCTGGCTGTCTCTTAGATCCTTAGGAGTGCGTCTTTCTATAGTCTCTAAGAGTCATGACCACACACTATTGTACAATGAAAATTGTTAGTTTTTCAAGAGCAATGCTTAGGATTGACATTTTTTTTATTGTTAATATAACACTGTAAAATATTTCAAGCAATCAAAATATAAATCAATTCCCAAAAATATGTTTATAAAAAATATAGCTTGAAAATTATCTTTGAAACATAAGATTAAAAATACTTAGTGCATTCGGTACTGGGTATATAAAGATATATTTTTTATTCAACAGTTCATTTTTATGATATGTACAACAGAATATAAAACCTAAGATAATGTATGACAATCATATGAGTAAATATTTTAATTTACAATTTTATCATATCAGGGTTGAACTAAAAGCACTATTTTCAATCAATAAAATACCAAAAAAAAATAATTGACAATTGTACTAAAATATATTAAATAAGTTTTTTGCTTTAAATTGGCATTACTTGCAATTCTTAAAATTCTTTATTACTGTAGATAATGTCTTCCGGGGATGGATGCAAGGGAAGGAAGTATTTTTTAATACTAAAATGTGGATTATTTACTATAATTATATCTTCACATATTTTTTAAATCCTCTCAAAAAATATGTGACTGTAAGAAAGTGATTTTTTACTCAAATCCACAATCACCAGCGCTTCAATATGACGAGTCACATATTTAGTTCCGTATATACAATAGTTTTCAGGACCTTTATTATTATTATTATGGACTTTCTACGCCGTTTGTAAAGTGTTTGTGATTTGGTAGGCTTAACCTGGGTTCGCAATAAGGGGATGTAAAGCTCCTTATTTAATTACGCATGCCTCGGAAAATCCAAATCCTTTTCCTCTAAATTACTTTCCGTCCTTCATAATTAGAAAAAATAACTTAAGGGTCCAAATATTATTTTTTCTTATAAGCCCATATGTATATTTCATATAATGGGACTCTTCTAGAGTTTTTTTAAAGAAAAATATATTCTTATGGGGACAATGATGATAAAACAATTTGTGTACTTAGATTGTTTTTAGTAGAGGTCCTTACTTAAGGTTCCAAATATTATTTTTTCTTATAAGTCCATTTGTATATTTTCATATAGTGGGACTCTTCAAGGGTTTTTTTAAAAGAAAAATATATTCTTATGATCATAATGATGAAAATAACAATCTTTTTGTGCTAAGATTGGTTTTTTAAATAGATCTCCTTATTGGACCCTCGCCGGTGACTTGTTATAATTGTACCCCGATGGCTCACAATGGACTTTGAATGGTCTTCAAACTCCTTGTCGGTGGGATTTGCAGCATCTCTGTAGATATGAATGGGATAGCTATGATGAGCCATAGAGATATAAAGACATAGAGAGAGTTTATTGGATTATTCAGAGAATACGTCATTGTGTCCAGAATACAGCTGAACGATGTGTCCCTGCCTTTGGAGGGAATGAACTCTCTATATCTTTATGTGATTAACATTACGGCATTAAAATTAGTCACCCAATCTTTCATTGATGAATATTGACCTTTCTCGAGAGGAAATCGAACCTGCAGCCTCCACATTAAGAGTTGAGCACGATTCCAATGGAGCTATGTCGCTCCTTTACTTCAAGTTTAATTCGAAGCTACATAAGCTTCCGAGTATTTTGAAAACAATAATGAAACTAGAGGCATATATACACTCAGAGAGTGCAAACCTCCGCCGTCACGGGTCCTTATGAGCCTTCCGAGGCGGATTTTTCACGACTGGGGCGGCGTAGAGGGACAGGGGAGGGTTCCCCTAGACGGAAATTCCGAGAGGAAGACGCTCCCGGCACCCGATTTATCAGCACAGCGACATCTATTGGCAGAGTAGGCTAACTTGAAATATTTATTAATATTTAGCTCATTTGCATCTTAATTCTGCACTCAGAGATGCCAAAATTTAATCACTTGTTCCTTTTGGCATTTTCAACAACTCAACAAAGTTTCATCCGATTCCGTTCCTTACTTTTTGAGTTATTCTGCTGACAAACAAACCAACAAACCAACAAACAAAACAAACCAACGCCAGTGAAAACAATACCTCCTTCGGCGGAGTAATAATTTTAATAACATTTCTGTCCCTTTTCCACCCTTCCATTTGGTTCGATAGAATTGCATCTTTGTGGATATAAATAGGGATCTAGCGTGCAAATTAGTCATTCCAACCTAGGATCTTATCAATGAGGATGACCAAAATACATCTTCCCCTCACAGGACTTGAACTTGCTTCCTTAACATTGAGAGTTGAATCGCCTCAACGGATTTTACTGGCTTTGAACTATTTCTCAGATTTGATTGTTTTTATCAAATCGGAGGTTTTTAATTATATAAATATAATTGTTTTAGTATTTTTATCATTAAGGGCTTCACTTTAATCTACAATGCCCTTATTATATGTACGACTATTTAATATATGTACTCATAGAAAATGATAAAGTATATAAAATATATGATATTTAGAGTATTGTGAAATCTATTGGGAAGCTTTTCATAGAAAGATGGATTCAAAAATAGCTAATGTATATCAATTATGTCTTTTACTTAACCAGGTTTTTAATATATTTTCTTTTTAGTTTTGTATGTCTAATGTGAAGCGTAAAATCTGTCACATTTTGTTGAAAGAAATGAATATTTTCGTGTACTTCTGATAAATGATAAATGTAATATAATTACATGAACTGTCTCAAAAATCCACTTCAACCATAGTTTATTCTGATATGTTTTGATGTAAATTCGTATAATTAAACGTCTTTCTTCCTTTTGAACTTGAAACTTTATATATTTGTTGAGGGAAAATATAAGAATTAATAGGAAAAGACACCGAATTTAAGTACTTATTTACGATTAAATTTAATAGAACTCAAATTAGATGTCCTACTTGACAATAAAATTAATTTTGTAGTAATGTAAACTTGAAACTTGAAGGCTCAAAATGAAAAGTGAAAAAGGGTGAATAATGAAAAGATTGAAGCTGTTATTTGACCCTTTTGTTGTCTTTGTGTCAAAAGAATAAGTCCCTGAGCTTAATTCAGAAAAGATTTAAATGACGTCCTTTCTGTCTGATTTAATTTGACTTTTCCTAAATTGTTTCCATATTTTAATTTCTAGAAGTGCAAAAAGGGGCTCCCGAAGGAAAAATAACATTTTTTGGTATTAAAACTCAATCCACCCCTGGCTGTAATGATAATTGACTGTGATCTTTCCTTCGCTAAAGTTCTCTGGATATTTAAGCTTCATTTGCAACTCACCCATAGCTTAGGATTCTAAGAAAACCTTCTTGAAAGGATCTCCTATAAAAAACAAAGTCGTGAACAAACAAGCTTGGGAGATATTTAAAATGATATAAGTATTGATTTCCATTTCTTGCATTTTTCTCCTTCATAATGTATAATTGCTTAAACTCTTTGCATATCCTTAACACACTTCGCCAATAAATTATCATTTCCTAGCAAAACGTAATGACCTACAATGTGCGCAATTTGATTTATTGGAGGATTAATAATAATTATTACCATTCAACGCAACAAAGAGTTTCTTTCATTTACTTGTTCTTGTGGGCCATTTGATTAGAAAAGGGTTCGTTATGCTCTTCTAGGAGGTTACAAAAATAGATTTCTTTTCCTTCTGGTGAACCCATTCAATACATTGTAGAATAAAATATTTTTAAACTCAATTTAGCTAATTAAATAAAGGCTTATTACTTTCATATATCATATGATATGATAATTGCAGTACAAAGATTTTTTTAAATCAATTTAAATCATGATGAATTTTTTATTAGGGGGTATCGAATTAGAAAATTGATGCTTAATGAATATAAATTAATAATTATAAATCGTGGTTAATTACTTTCCATCAATTAATCAATAATTTTTATAATTATTATTTTTTAATTGTATTTCACAATATTTTTCTAAAAATATTCAATTACAATGATGTAATATACGAGTGAGAAAGGAGTTAACAATAAAATAATGGTGGGGGTATTAATGGATTCATAAAAAACAGGTAAGTGCAGTAATATTATAAAAGATATTAGACAGTTAGTATTTAAAAAACGACAACAAGGGAACTCTTAAAACTGGAATCAGTTCGATTCTAACAATGTTAATATCAATAATAAATATTTATAAAAAACGACCGGAATAGAAGATCGGATAAGGCTTTAAAAGAGATGATCAGGTTGATTTGATCAAGAAGGGGAGGAGGGGAATAATGTAAACAAATAAAAAGTAGTAAGATAAAGAGCTCACTTTGGAACGCGGACTGGGAGAAGGGCTCCCACCTCTCTGTAAACGATTGAAGCCATATGCGTGGGCATGGGGCGGTTACTGCTTCGTGCGGCGTAAATCATACAGATGACTTTGGTGAGGACGGCGTCTGCTTGGAAAGCGCATTTACTCTCCGGTGAACTGCAAGCAGCCAATCTTTCTTCTTCAGGAAAAGACCAAACTCCCCCAGCATCAAAGGTTCCACTATTTTTCTTATGGACTTCACGGCGCTGCACTCGTAGAAAAGTGTTCCGAGGTTTCCATGTTATCGTTGCAAAAAGAGCAGAGCTTTTCCTCAACTTTTTCCTTCGATTTGTTGGTGAAAAGGCTTGACGTAGCAAGCCGATATCTCACCCATTTCTGATTTGAATTGGTAAATTGATTTTCATTACTGTCTTCCATCCAAAGTCAAGAAGACCTTGGTCCTCTATAGCGAGTCTTACCATTCTTTTTTTCACAAGGGTCCTGGCGTCATGTGCCTTCAGGTAAACGTTCATGCTATTTTTTTGTTCTATTTTGGGGAGTGCCTCCAGTGCAATATAAAAGGGTGTGAATGGGCCATATAGGGAACAGAATGTGATTCTTTTTGCAAAATTTTCGACGCCAGTAAAAAAGTTTGTGGGCTATATTTTCCCCGTAGCTGCGAGACTTGACCCCTTGATGTGAGATTATCATAGTTGAAAAATTCATCAGTACTACCTATGATTTTATTAAAGTTCAGTGGTTCATGCTCCTTTAATAAATCGAAGACTCCACTCATGGCAGACTCCCATGATAATACCATATTGGCCCATGACACATCAATGTGCTTCACAATTCTAAATAGTTCATCGGGGCCCATAAAGATTCGTTGTTCGAACAGACACTTTGTTTTAACTGCAAATTTTCTTTTAATATTAACAGCCCAGAACTCTTCACTCGTCCTCAGTCTCCTCAGCCAAGAAAAGTTCAAGGACTTCCAAAATGATTCGAGATCAACGAGGCCCAATCGTGAACTCGAGTGTGAAGTCTGATGTCCGATATGTATTGTCGCTTTGAGTTCCATAGGAAACTTCTTCTTATGAAGTCAACTGAGTATTTTACAGGAGCCGAGTAAGGGACATATCTGATTAAGTGAACTACTCGCGGAATAATCTTTTTATTCCATACGTTGATTTTGTCCAGAAGATTAAGATTTAGTTTTTTTATAAAAGGAAACCGCATTTTTCTATTAATGATGTTTTTTTCATTTTCTAAGACGGTTTTGTTTTCCTTATGGCCGATGTGGACACCCAGAAGACGAGTCGACTTCAGAAATTTCAATTCCGGGAACATTGGTTTCAGCAAGGATGCCATAGATGAGACGACTACAGTTTTACTTACATTTATGGAGAGCCTGGAAAGGCTTCGAAAGACTTCAAGAACCCTAAAGAGCTCATTGGTTTATTTTTGTTGAGCTGTTGTGCTCCCTGTTAAGAATAAAGTCAGATCATCTGAATAAAGTTGACATTTAAGGTCACTCTTATCTGTGTGTAGTCCTATGATGTTTTTATTTGAAATAATTTCTTCACATAGTACATTGATGGCTAGAATGAATAAAGTTGGCGCGAGAATGTCCCCTTGCCGGACTCCTTTTTCAATATTGAAGCTTGGGGTTTGACCAGGTATGTCGATTTTACAAGAGGCTTGCCTCAGAGTGGAAGCAATTTTATGCGTCAAATCCTTTGGAATATTGCTATTATCAAGCTGACTTACAATAAATTTATGAGATATTGAGTCAAATGCGTTTGAAAATCAACCAGCACTACTGAGAAATCCAAACCTTTTTTTTTGAGACAGTAATTGCGTCCTGTATGTTATGTTAGATATCGTCAGCCATTTTACTCTTCATGAAGCCTTTCTGAGATTTGTTTATAATCGCTGGGACATAGTGCATGAGCCTCTTGTTCAATATACCTGTAAGTATCTTGAAAGAGGTGTTGAGTAATGCGATTGGCCTGTAGCTTGTGATTATATGTTGGTCTTTTCCCTTTTTATGAATTAATTTTATGAAACCTTCATTCATGAAGGAAGGAACTGAGCCACATTGGAAAATCTCTTTGAATACCAGACGCAAGACAGGTGCAAGTTGTAGAGCAAAGGATTCATAAAACTCGAATGGAAGGCCCGAAGGACCAGGAGATTTATATTTCTTTTTATAATTGTTTATACAGTCCAGAATTTCTTGTAACGTGATCGGATTTATGGGTTCCTTTTCGTCCGGATTAAGAGGTGATAATTGGGACAATCCATCCTGGTACTCCGAGGAGTAATTAAGCCTCATGTCTCTCCACAATTTGTAGAAAGAACATCTTCTGAATTTTTGGCAGTCCTGACAGGAATACAGGCTTTCAAAAAAAGTCGAAGCTTCGTTTCTGATACACTCTAGGTCACTCGATAATATACCCTCATTGCCTATGTATCCCTCTAAATGCTTGAAAGAAGACTTCCCTTTTTAAAATCCTTTTAAGACTTTATCGAAATTTAGTGTAAATGCATATATGTATACAATATATAAATAAACATTATAGTTTAAAATCTATACACTAAATAAAGTCAATACAAAACATTAAACGCTCACATAAAAGTACAATCACTTAATAAAACAAAGTTCAAATTAATTGGATATTAAAATAACGATAACATGATTAGGAAAAAATAGGTTTCATTTAATTCAAAACTAGACTGTTTTTGTAAAATCGTATTAAAAACTTTAGATGGTGAGAGGACCTCTCAGAACAGGAGGGGAAGAACCGAACGATGTCACTCGCAAATCTCCAGCTTGAATCAATTTATATTATCCTCCGCTAAGGCTGACTTCAGTCGCATAAGAGTGCCCTTATTTTCATAGTCAATCATTTTATTGATTTGGTCATTTATATCTGACGGGTCTTCCGAAGAATCTGCCATTAATTTTAATTTTTCCATTTTTTCCCTTCGTTCTTTAGCCTTATCAGACCCCGCTTTTAGGAAGATCCCCCTGAATGAAGATTCTATTTTTTCAAGAGTGAAGGAAGGCGAGTAGTTTCTGATGTTCATTTTATGAGTGAGGCTCGTTATTGTACTAATTATCTTCTTACGCGTTTCTTGACATTTAAGATGGCTTATGTTTAGCTTCCAATAGGATACATGTTGATTTTTAGCGGTATGGAATCTCGCTACTATTGGGCAATGGTCAGATATGAGCGGGGGAATTTATCAAAATCAAAAGACGAGTAGCAATTTTAGAAGACACTAATATATAGTCCAGTCTACTTTCGAAAGCCTTGCTGTCTTTTGCGGAGCCTTTAAAAGTCATTCAAGGATTTTCCAGTTAAAATATAAGATCACTGTCTTCGAGTAAGTACTTAGAAATTACTTTTTCGAGATTCAAACCATTTTTTTTGTTTCTAGAACCTGGGTAATTGTTACAGTCTCGTTTGGGATCACGTGTGATATTCAGATCTCCTACAACGATTGTCTCTAGGTGGGAAGGGTCGTGGCTGACAATATTCGTGTAGTAAAGGTCTACGTCCCTATTAGGTCCATATATACCATATAGCCTGGTTTTAGTATTTAGAAGATCAATGTCGATTATCACATAGTTTCCGCCTTCGTCAGTGCTTATCAGTGAAGGGTTTAATGATTTATTAACAATTATTGTTACCCCTCTAGAAGGATGTGTTTTGTTTGTTTGACCATTCGACGCGAAAGAGATGTGAGAGGAGGGTATAATGTCGGAAATAGTTTGGGGATTGACCAGGCGTGTGTCCACAAGGACTGCCACATCTGGAAAGCCTATCAGTTTTAAGTATTGAATAGTTTTGTTTGTTCTATGAGTAGAAGCTATTGAGTTAACGTTGTAAGATAGAATAGATATCATATTATCTTTTTTGTTAGCTTTATGTTTTTTTGTTGGAGCTCTTTTGTGTTGTGGGGTTCGTATTTTGAGATGCGGACATGAGCACATCAGTGAGTCTCCTTTCATTTGCTCCTAAAGGATCAATGACATTTAATTTAATAATTTTTATTATTGAATGCATCCGGTAACGCATATTATAACTGGATACTCAACAGAAAATAATAATTAACACGATCTGATGACTTAAAATCACCTTAAAATGCTGTAGAATTGTAAGACCCGCAATTATTTTATTTTATGGGGTAATGAAGTTTTTATATATAATGTTTCAACATTATTTGTATTAAAATGTATTTATTGCTCAGCTCCTAAGAATGTTTATATATTATAATATGTAATCCTATGCGCCTTCACATGTTATCTTGGGGTTTTCATATATTTTTATTTATACATGTATTTAAAAATGAACTGTTGGACAAAAAAAATGTTTGCCTCACTGGGTAAAACAATTTAGTCTTGGACGTAAAAAAAAGAAAACCTTAAGAAAAATGTCAATGGTGTCACCCCATGTAATATTTCAAAAAAAGTATACCCATAAAAACCAACTCACTGGGTATTATTGTTGTCATATGTTCCTTTGGACTGATGATACAAGTGTGCCCATGGACAGTGATAGAGCTATTTTCACAGGAACAAATTTTACACGGCTTAAAACGCACGCCTTATATACACATGCATAAACATGAGGGGGGGAGAGAGAGTCGAGAGTGACGTCACCATCAACAATCGTCAAATAATAGAGCCTCCTCTGATCATAGTTGGGAATCTATTTTTTTGGGTGTCATGAAAGCATTCTGGCCTAGACTTCAAACTGGTTGGAGATCCCTCGATCCCTTCCTCCATCCCTCCTTCTATCTTCCCGGGACTCCAGGATAAATGCATGGACACCAAGAAACGAGTCTCACCTCGACTTCGTGAATGGAGTCTTACCCCTCGTTTTCGTCTGTCAAAGGAGTTCCTTCCCTCATCTTCGTTAGAGAGCTCCCCGTCTCATGTCTTCCTGAATGGAGCCCTACCCCTCGTCTGAATTCGTTAGAGAGCTTCCATCCCTTGTCTTCGTTATAGGGCTCCCCTTCCCTCGTCTTCGACCAAGGAGGTCCTTCCTTCGTCTTCGTTATAGGGCCCCCGTCCCTCCTATTCGTGAATGGAGTCCTGCCCCTCATCTTCGTGATTGGAGTTCTGTCTTCCATAATCTCCTCCATATTGAAGACTTTGTCCTCTTTTTGGAATTTGCTATTGGACGCCTCAGTCCTGTATTTCTATGAAATAAATCTCATGATGTCCTGATGAATCTAACAGTCCAAAGGACATGAAGATCATAAAATCTTGGTGAAGGAGCCTTGATCATCAACCCTAACAGGACTACCACCCCCAGACTAACGCACCCCGGACTATCTCCCCCGTGCCATTTACTCCCATTACTAATATTTTTATTCCATGAAGTCGGGACGAACTTTGGCCTTTGATCATTTCTAATGTTCTTCCGGAGTCTACATTTATGTCCGACGACTTTATGACGTACAGGAAGATGGAGGAACACCTTGGGTTTACTTGTTTTGGAGTAACACACAAGCAAAATTATTTAGACCCCATAACAGGTAATTATGAATTATTTTAATATAAACATGATTCAATTGTTTCTATTCAATTTAGGTGCTCCACACTCAGACCATCGAGTCCGTCTGGAGTCAAGTTAAGGGATTATTGAGGCGCTTAGGGAGCTCAAGTACATTCCCAAGACTCTTCGACTCCTACCTCAAGCAATTTTCTTGGGTGAGGAAAATGAAACGATCTGGATGCGACATTTTCCAGAGTGCCATCGAGCTGATTGCTCAACAGTATCCTATAAATGTTTAATTTAAATGAAATATAAAGATATAATTATATGCCAAAATTATTCGTCAATATTTTGTCCAGGACAGAGTTTGAGGGAGAGAGTATTTGGAAAAGCTTCGGGCTTTCAGCAAAACTTTTAGCTAGTACAAGGTAGACTTGAGGGACGTCTAGAACTTAGAGGATGTAGTTGGCCGACTCTAGTGCTGCGACTTTTATTACTTCCAGTTCAATATCAGGGAGGAAACCGATCAATAGATAGAACTCATGCATCTCAGGGGTGGGAGTAGATGAAAGATGAGATGCTAGGAGAGGGAATAAATGGGTGAGATGACCTTTTCCAGGAAGTAAGCCAATGACCGACTCAGCACATGTTTGAGTTGTAGTAGCGCGAAGAAAAGTCAAAAAGGTCAACGTTTCTAATGTTTGGAATCCCTCAGAAAGAATGAGGGGGAATTAAAGTGTCGGAACAGTAAATTCGTTTGAAATATTCATTTATCATCTAAAGTAATATAAAATTTATTTCTGTATTATAATATAATAAATTGTGAATGTAATTTATTTGCCATCTTATATAGATTAATTACTTTCATGAATTAAAGTGTAGGAACAGTAAATTCGTTTAAAATATTTTTTCGCATCTATAGTATTATTTAATTTATGTCTGTATTATAATACAATAAACTGATAAGATAATATCTTAATTATGAAGGAGACATAAAAGCCATTATCATATCAGCAGCAGTTCGTTACATGGCGCTCTACATAAGGATTCCGTAGGTTTCAAGCCTGCAATTTTAGGGTAACATCGTTAGGTACTCCCCCTCCTGCTCCGAGAGGACCTCTCCCTATCTGAAGTTTTTTGCTACGGTTCTACAAAGAATTATAATCTTAAATTGAATGAAAACCATTATTTCCTAAATATTTTAAGAATATTTTTGTATCAGTAGATTTTGATTATATTTGTACTTGATTTTTAATTCTAGACTTTTTTTATTACTTTATTTACTGAATAAATTGTAAACTAAAATTTGAATTTATATATTTATAACATGCACTCACGTTAAATTCAATAAAGTGTAAATAGTGATAAAATACTAGTGAAAAAGTAGTTAAAATGATTTATTTCATAGTGACACCTATAACTTCTTGGATTTGTAAGAAATTTTGTAAAAGAGACCATAGATCCATTGTAAAAACTCTTTCAAATCATGTTAAAGTAAAATTTTATAAGTTTAATCATTTTAACGACATATCTTATAAAAAAATTAATTACCACTTTTAATACTAATTTTTGATAAGTTTGGTGACCAGTTACAATTATTGCGGGATTTGAAGTGAGAAACATAAAATTTATTAAATAATGATAAACTAAAGTATTATTATTGTTTTATCTGATTACATTCAAATTTAAAACTGGTCAATTGTCACAAAAAAAAACATAGTTAACTTCATAAGCGGACTTCTGGAAACAAAAATATTAGTAATGGGAGTAAATGGCACGGGGGGTGATGGTCCGGGGTGCGTTAGTCTGGGGGGTGGTAGTCCTGTTAGGTTTGATGATCAAGACTCCTTCACCGAGATTTTATGATCTTCATGTCCTTTGGACTGTTAGATTCATCAGGACATCATGATACTTATTTCATAGAAATACAGGACTGAGGCGTCCAATAGAAAATTCCAAAAAGAGGAAAAAGTCTTCAATATGGAGGAGGTTATGGAAGACGGAACTCCAATCACGAAGATTAGGGGTAGGGCTCCATTCATGAAGACGAGGGGCAGGACTCCATTCACGAATAGGAGGGACGGGGGGGCCCTCTAACGAAGACGAAGGAAGGACCTCCTTGGTCGAAGACGGGGAAGGGGAGCTCTATAACGAAGTCCGACTAGGGTAGGACTCCATTCACGAAGAGGAGGGACGGGAGCTCCCTAACGAAGACCAGGGATGGGAAGCTCTCCAACGAAGTCGGACGAGGGGTAGGACTCCATTCACGAAGAGGAGGGACGGGGAGCTCTCTAACGAAGACGAGGGATGGGAAGCTCTCTAACGAAGTCCGACGAGGGGTAGGGCTCCATTCAGGAAGACATGAGACGTGGAGCTCTCTAACGAAGATGAGGGAAGGAACTCCTTTGACAGACGAAAACGAGAGGTAGGACTCCATTCACGAAGTTGAAGTTAGGGGAATGTGTCTCTTACTGGGAGGGAGGAGACTCTTTTCTTGGTGTCCAATGCATTTATCCTGGAGTCCCGGGAAGATAGAAGGAGGGATGGAGGAAGGGATCGAGGGATCTCCAACCAGTTTGAAGTCTAGGCCAGAGTGCTTTCATGACACCCAAAAAATAGATTCCCAACTATGATCAGAGGAGGCTCTAATATTTTACGATTGTTGATGGTGACGTCACTCTCGACTCTCTCCCCCCCCCCTCATGTTGATGCATGTGTATATAAGGCGTGCGTTTTAAGCCGTGTAAAATTTGTTCCTGTGAAATAGCTCTATCGCTGTCCATGGGCACACTTGTATCATCAGTGCGTTCTTTTTTACATTATATGATCCTTGGTACTGATAAAAGGGTTTCAATGAGGACGCATGCATTTTACGGTCATAGGCTTCGAAAACGACGCCATATTTGTTATTTTTTCTTTGACAGCTGTGCTCAGAACTATTTGTTGTTACATCATAGAGCGGTGTTCATTCGAGCAACGTTTACAAATTATTAAATTTTATTACAAAAGGGGCGAGTTTTGGATCCTAACTTTTGAGATCCGTAAATCCAATTAATGGTTAATGTAATCGCACAGAAAAAAAAACAATATTCAACTTTTAATGAAAATAAGAGTCCACATACACACTACATAACTTTTTTTGCACTCGTGTAAAGAATACTGATGTTGCAAGTGCATCAATTCAAGATGAATCAAATCTATCTCTTAATTTAACACAAGAACTGAAGCCACTTGACCACTTCAAACGTCGATAATAATTCGTAAAATAGGCTCAAGAAAAATTTGAAAATAATTCTAATTTTCCCCATAGAAGCATTTTTAGCGATGAGGCACATTTTAGGCTCGAAGGCTTTGTTAACGAACAAAATATGAGCTATTGGACCAGCAAAAATCCCATACGTGATTCATGGGGTGCCATTTCAACCCAAAAAATACTAATTGTTGTGGATTTCATGCTGGCAGTGTCATTGGACGAGTTTTAACCCGATTTATTGAAGAGTAAGAAGTTTGGTGAGCGTGTTCTCTCTAGAAATAGAGTAGTTAATTGACCGCCTCACTCTTACGATTATTCTCCACTAGACTATTTTCCCCGGCCTACGCCAATATTCCGTTGACGTAAGAAGAATCCAAACAAATATTAAACGCAAAATTACTACAGATTCAGCTAATTAATGAGGAAAAGTATTCAAAAACTGGATTCAACGATTGAACTTCGTAAAACTTGCACGTGGTGGCCATTCACACAACATCGAATTTCATAAATAAATTAACTAAGAATGCATTTTAATTGCAAATAAAGAAGCTTAAGGTATTTCAAACCGTTTTTCCTTTATTCATTTTTTAAATGTGAGCGTTCTATTGTTATATTACTCCTTAGAGTAATGAAACAAGAAGAAACAAAAAGACAACTCCAGAAAATAGTACTTGGAAAATTTTAGGGGAAAAATAATTTATTTAAATTTTTTATACTAAAGATGGTTATAAATGTATTGATTATTTTTTTATTAAGTGTCTTAATTTTTATAATTCATTAAACAAAAACAAAGGATGTTCTAAAATAAGTAAATATATTATAAGCTAAGTATGTCAAAGACAACAGATAAGACTGTCATTTGTTTAGGAATAAGATCAGAACGGACTATAAAATAAAACTATTAACAAAAAAAAAATTGGTTTGAAAGTTTTTGTGGAGGAGTATTTCATATTAATGTAGAATAAATGAAATTTCGAAATGCCATATCGAATATAAATAAAAAATCATTCAGTCTTCCTCAAAGTCCCAGTCCTGTCCAAATGCCACGTTAATGTAGTAATAATTTTTAATCGGATGCTCAATGATTGTATTGGAGTTCCACCCGTAAAACGATCTGTCGATGTACACTTTTAAAAAGGATTTTCATCATCAGCTTTAAAATTTGGTCGGAATTAATTCTAACCAGCATTGCTGCTCTTAGATTAGTAGGAGACGTGGTCCTTAGGTTTATTTGTAAATCCTTCTTTACAATACTTAGAGCAAGACAATCGAAGAAGTATTGCTGAGTTTCGGGGTAGAGCTCACCACACTCTTTACAATGTTAGCTGTAAAAGATTAGATCAAGGTAGGATTATTATATTTTTGGAAAAGACATTAACTAATACAAAGTTCTATTTATAATTGTTTCTTATTGTATTAAACTATGATATTTATTATTTTGACTATTTTATTTGTCCATTTTGTTGTGTTTTTTTTTGTGAGATGTTTTAACATTGTTTATTTTATTTTTGTTATTAATGTGATATGACTTTTATTTTGTGTAGTAACTTTCTACTTAATAACGGCCTTTCAGTATATTGATTATAGTACTATTGCAAACTAATAAATTCAATTTTATTGCGTAAAATTTATATAGCTAAATTTTTATCTATTTTTCAGAGTGTCTAATATTACCAATCAATAATTTTAATCATGAATTAACCTTCAAGTTATAATTATTGTTCAATGACCATTTTCCTTGGTGCATTTTTTTACGCTAACTAAGAAGCACTTTGTTCGACAACATATCGAGATGTGAGTTAAATCATTTTTGAAATGGTTAGAATGTTTTACTTTTATTCTACAATGTACAATGTATAACAGGAAATTAGCTTATATTAAAATGAGATTTAATAATTTAATAAATCTAAAGATATTTTTATAGACTATTTAAAATATTAATAAATATATAAAGAAAAATTCCTAATCCTGAAAAAAAAAACAAATCTTTATATTATCAGTTTAGGAATAAATAAAGGATATATTTCTATTTCCAACGAAATTATTTTTCATAAGATCATTCAATGGATCTAAAATTCAATTATATACCGGGCATGTACAATTTTTTTTACATCTACTAAAAACATTATCAATCGAGGTTGCATTAACCAATTTCAAAAAATTGAACGCAAGCTAAAAGTAGAGATATAGTTGATAATTTTTATTTAAATATCTTCTTCCTCACTTGTAAGATGAGCAAGCAGCGTATCAATCGGAACAAGATTGCAGGGGTGCTCTTTGCGGGCAGCACCCCGACGGATATCGCCTCCACGCCCCACAGTCTACGATGTCAAGAACGCCTTCGTGGTCGGCAGGGACCTTGAGCGGAGGGGGAAAGTCCTTGGAGTTGAAGAAGAGCCCCCTGCCCACTCCCAAAATGATGGCGGTCCATCTAATTTGCTGCAAAAGACTACTTAATAACCTCAAGTCTGCACCTTCCAAGCCAGTCATAATCTTCAGTGAAGATAAGACATGGACCGTGGATCCCGTGAGAAGCAGGCAGAACGACTGCTACATTGCCAAATGGTAATTACCATCCTGCCAATGGTGTTGATTGACACACCCATGTCCTTTGCGTGGGCTGCCATGGACATGGTCGGCTCGGCCTCCACGGCCATTTTGACGTCCTTGCAGATGAAAATATTATTTCAATGGATTTTAGATTGTCTTCGTATACAAGGTTTAAGCAATACTTTTTTAAATATGATATCAGTTTTTTTAAATATAAGTACATTTTACCAAAGAACAGATAATATTTTTAGTGTGAAAAAGGATGTTGTCAAGGAGACCCCGTCTCCCCGGTGTTATTTATTTTAGCATTAAATCCGTTACTCGATCATATAAGTAATTGCATGGCTATCAAAGGTTTGAAAATCGGTAGTAAATAAATCAAAATTGAAGCTTTTGCTGACGACATTACCATGGCATATGGTGGCACCCAAAGTATTATAAATAAGTCGATTGAAGAAACCTTAAAGCTTATTGAAGCATATGGAATATATTCTGGATTGTATATTAAAAAAAAAAACATCTATTATTACTTCTGCCACCGTTGATTTAAGAAATAAAGATATTCAAATTGTTCCTCGTTTAAGAGTACTCGGCACTTTTTTAACAATTGATGATTCCGATCTTTTAGAAAATGAAAGAATAATAGAAGACATTTTAAGGACATCAGCTTCCAAATTTACAGCATTCTTAGGAAAAAACCTACCGTCCAGAATAGGGGTTTGGAACTCTCTTATAATGCCAAGAGTCGTACACATTTTAAAACTGACTCCATTTTCTGAGATTCTATCCCTAAAGGTAGAATCAATTTGCGACAACTTTTATTTCCAGAAGGGCACAGTAAGTTGATTTCATGGAACCGTATAACATCAGCCAAAAAAATGGGGCAAACTCGGCTTAATAAATTTCAAGAACTTTTGGAAGGCCTTACTATTTTCTTGGTGTAAGAGAATACTTACTAAAGGATCAGTACGGAGGGAAATAATAAATAGTCAGTTAGTGGATTCAAAAAATAAATAAATTGACAGTGTAAAAGCCAATGGACCGGACATCATTTTTTAATTGGCAAAGAGTATTGACTCTTTTTGTAAAAAAACGATTGAAAGCAGTGTAGACTTAATTTATAAAGTCCTTGAAAAATGATTAGCTGTGTCTCTACTTTCAGTTTGCGTTTAAAATTTTGAAATTGGTTTACGCAATCTCGACATATAACATTTTTAGCAAGTGTAAGATTTTTTTTGACATGCCCGGTATATATAAATATGTGAATTAGTTTTTTTATAAATCTGCTATTACGAAATTCTAGATCCTTTTCCGTGTCCGTGTTGATAAAAAACGGATTGTTATTTTTTTTTAAATCATTCCCGAAAATTCTTGACAAATTAGTATTTATTCAAAGGTTCATAATTACCGGAAGACTCCCATTGGAAGGGTTTCATGAGTCAACAGAAGTATTTAATTATCACATTGGATATAGAATTAAACAGAAAGCCATGATAGACAAGACGGAGAGGGAGAGAAAGAAGGAAAAAACCCGCCGTTGGTTTATGTTTCTTAATTATTATAAAGAAGAACTTCCTTCCTCGTACTTGACTCATTTCTCTGTCACAAGCCAGAGAGTCTACCCATGCGGCGGCAAGTGATGCAATCCATGAACACGGATAAAAACAGCAGTCTCCGTGAGCTCTTTACGAGCTTCTGCTCATCCTCAACGATCCATGGAACCTTTTCATCAAGGAAGCAAAGACTTTCTATGGAAAATACTATGGAGCTTCATCATACTCATTGGGATCGGAATGTCTTCCTGGATCATTCAAAAGAGCTTCCAGTCATGGAAGACCAATCCCATTGTAACCTCCGTCATGCAAATCAGCATTGAGGAAGTTGACTTTCCCGCCATTACTATTTGTCACATGGAGTCCAATAGGTATATAAGCATATCCAAACATTATTGATCTTCTTCACAACAGAATAAATATTTGGCATTCAATAGTGTAAAATAAGAATCAAAAAAATTTGGCAACCTAAATATAAATAGCTGGATACAGAGAAAAAATATACTCGAATTAAACAATTCGATATAAAATTAGGGAAACAACTTATTCTTGGGAAAAAAAGAAATATAACAATAAATACCGGTGATGCTTCATAAAAGAGTATTATTTTACTGTTTACGTTACATAGATATCACTGGATATTTATTATCCTTTTTCTATCCCCAAAGACTTCGTATTTAGACTTTGACTCCTCACGGAGGGATAACAAAATAATACCCTTCTTTCTCTTCGTTGTTTTAACCGTTTTAAAAATACATATATTCTTTACTTCAGATGGCTCTTATTGATAATTTTCCTTCTTTTCTCCTTTTGCATCTATTTATTTAATACGTCGGTCGGCCAAAATTATCAATTGAAGTTCATTTATAATTATTTTGTAGTAGGTAAAAAATAACATAAAATCATAATGAAGCTATCTTGTTTGTTAAGTTCTTAAAATGTACCCATTTTATCGAAATCAGTCGCCCCTGATGTGCCATGGATTTTTTGTCTTTATATAAATACATATCACAAAAAGTGTAATACTAAATCTTAAAAAAATGTAATCTTCAATGGAAAATCTAAATTTTTCAAAGTCTAACTCGAGTTGTCACATACTTTGTTTTGTAAGTTGACAATCGTAGATGATGTGAAACTTAAAACGACTATTATTGTCTCAACTGAGAGTATCGAAAGATCATGAAAGCATGAAAGCTTTGTAAAAAAGCAAATGTAACTGTCAATGTTGGGGATGCAGGTTTTATCTTTCAGTAAGTTCCATTCAATCAACATTACTTAAAATATCATGATATTTAATGGATAGTTTTAACAAACATTCTTTTGCAAATAATTAAATGTATTCATAATATGTCATAATGTTTACTTAACTATTGGTTTAAATGTTAAAAACACTGTTTTTATAAGGCCATGAAAAAGCAAAAAAACTTGATGATAACTAAAGTAGTTTAAAAAAAAGATTTGCTCATACAATCTATATAATAATCCACCAATCTCTGTCCGTCCGTCTGTATGTCCGCACGCTATCTCCTCCCACATTTATGGTCCGATTTGAACTTTGAAGGTACTTGTGGAATTCTGGGGTCAAGGCAGACCTAATAAAACTATTTGCAAAGTGATGGTACCAGAAATGAACCAGAAAAATCACCTTTTCTGATTTTACTACCTACTTTTCAAGCTAAAGAGAGGAAAAAGAAAAGGGAAAAAGCATCTCACGTGACTTACTTTAAATACGTTGTACTAAGTCTAGCTTTTTATAAGGAATGTTTGTTCAAATGAGAAAATTAGTGTAACTCATTTGACATTTATAAAACCTATTTTATCTCCACAAATCCATGATACAAATTTTAAGAAACTTATATAATATGAACATAAAGGCGCCTACGGCGCCCAAATATGCGAATTGTGTTTATTCTAATGATGCATTCAAAATTATCCCTTTTTGTCACGATGTACAAAAGCTTTCACACAACCAAATAACCCAGACTATATATTTTCCAAAGGACTTTAAATATCGTTTTATTTATTTAAGAAATAGTCCATAGTTCCTTATAAGCATATCCATAAATGAAGAAATAAAGCTTTTTTGAATGTTTAAAGCTATGCAGTATATTCAGCTCCGAATGTATAGGGAAAAATTGGCTTATATATATATTATATTTTGTCAATGAACATTAAAAATATATTTCAATATCTTTGGCATATCCTAAAAAGGATAAAAAATCAATATTTTAATACTTATATATCTATAAGCTTTAATTATAGACCCAATATACAAAACATACATGTGAACATACTCAACCTAAAGGGTTATCTAATCTTACACAATTAAGCGTTTTAATTACTTGTGTTGGGAAATAACAAGCTAATAAAAAGTACTTCATAGTAAAGGTAGTATTCCTCGTCATAAACATCAGATGATAATTATGATCGATTTGAGCCAATAGATTATCATAAACATACAATTATTTTAAATAAGTAATAGTAAACATATGAAATCCCATTTGGATCATAAATTGATCCTTTCAACAACATTATATTAAACGATTAGTTTCATTTCATGTTGATGAAGTTTACATGCATATTAGCTGCAATAATTTATTGTACTATATTAAGAAGCGAGTTGAGTAAAGTTTCGTTGTGCTCCCTTCAAGCTATGTTTTAAGTAAAAAATATGTTATAAATTGGTTCTAACTGATGCACTGGCATAGTTTATTATTATTATTACCTCCGCCGAAGGAGGTATTGTTTTCACTGGCGTTGGTTTTGGTTGGTTGGTTTGTTTGTTTGTTTGTCAGCAGGATAACTCAAAAAGTGCAGAACAGATTCAGATGAAACTTTGTGGAGTTGTTGGAAATGCCAAAAGGAACAAGTGATTAAATTTTGGCATCTCTGAGTGCTTCTGTAAAATGCAAAATGAGCTAAATACTAATAAATATTTCAAGTTAGCCTACTCTGCCAATAGATGTCGCTGTGCTGTGCTCTCCTCTTTGATGACGTCAGTTTCTTTTTCTTTCCATGTACCTCTAGAGTGTAAACAATAAAGGATCAGTATGTAGAGTTAAAGGGACAGTGCGTAGAGGGTTTGGAATGACAAAAAGACCAAGTGATTCATTTGGTGGGGATCGGCGGAGGTTTGCCCTCTCTGAGTGCTTCTAGTTATTATTATTTTACCTTTTTTTCCTCAGAGAAGACATATATATATATTAGGGTTGTTCTTATTTTTCAAATGTTTGAAATGTTAGCAACATTGTGGATTTTCTGTTTCTTGGTGATAAAAGAAGACGACATACAAAGTTTGAACGAAATCGGTAGATAGAAAGAAAAAAGAAGGGAGAGAAGTGAGGCAAAATACTCTCTCCCTTCTCTTTCTCTTTCTATCCAGGTAACACTAACAGGAGTTACCAAGTGGTAATTGTATATTCTCATATCAAAAGATCAATTTTTTGGGGAGAGTACGTGCAAAAATGTATTTGCTTATATCTCTTAAAGTATAGCGATTTTTAAAACACCAAACATATCAAATGAAAGCTTGGTTAACCAGCTTTAATATTTTGGTATACTAAATCATGTCAATTTAATAAGTAGAGAGTTATATGTACATAAAAAAGCCTATCTCGCGTACAAAATGACGCATATAATGGATTATAAATGTGTCAGAGACAAAGTAAAATTTTGAGAGGATACCTTGACGCAAATCTAAGAAACACATTATTATTTATTTTTTTCATAATCGATTTCTTATAGGTAAATACAGGCTCTGAATCATATGATGTAAACTCAGATTGTACTGAATTCTGAACTGATAGAATGCAACCAAGGTCATTTTCGGGTTTATCATCTAAAGGATTACTAAACTTGAAAGTACTATTTTACTCTGAAGCGAACAAGTCATCTTCAACAGGCGAGTGAAGTTAATTGATACAAAAAAGCTATGAAATATGCTAACAATAAACACTCCATTTTTTTTTGTTTTTACTGAAAACTTTGTTTTATTAAAAATATCAAACATACGTCTGGTAGTAAATTAGATTTCCTTTAAATTAATAATAATTATTGAAGTCTGTAATGTCCACCATTTTGAAGAAATTTGCGGAAAACTATATTTTTACTAAATTTTTAAAATTTGACCTCGTTGCGCGACCTCGTAATGTTGACCGATTTCGTTCAAACTTTCTATGTCGTCTTCTTTTATCACCAAGAAACAGAAAATCCACAATGTTGCTAACATTTCAAACATTTGAAAAATAAGAACAACCCTAATATATATATATATATATATATATATATATATATATATATATATATATATATATATATATATATATATATATATATATGGACATATATACATGTATAAAAATAAAATGTTTAAAAACCTGAACAAAGACATTATCGATTATTAAGTACTATTAAGAACTGATAACAAATTTCATGTGAATGATTATTTATAAGATTTCATAATTTGTTTGATGAACTTAAAATAGTGACTTTATTTTTAAAAGTATGAAAACAGAAGTAACTAATTTAAATGCTTTAAACATCAAATTAATGCAATCCATTCAAGCCGCAAAGACAAAAACAATTCTTTTTACATAAGGAGTAAAGTAATTATCATCAGGCTACTTTTAAAAAAAGATGTTTGATTTTGAAAAGCTCTCAAAATTTACGTAATATTCTTTAACTTTGTCAGTTAGTTATTTTCTATTTATATACATTTTATGTAATCACATGTTAGAAATATTTCAAAACTGAAAAATTATATACATATATAAGTTCCAAAATGTGAAAACCTTTCGAATACAAATATGATATTTTGTTAGTGATTATTAAGAGTATGCCTCACTGTAATTATATAAATATGGTTTTTTCTTAAATAATATTTTGAATCACTTTACAAAAACTACTTTTTCAGTCAGCTGAAACTTTTTCATTAGCAAAAAGGGTTATATATTTGATGAAAAAGTCTTATTTTTAATAGTCATAATATTACAATATATATTATAACAATAAATTTCTAATAATATTCTATACATTTTATAAATATTGTTAATATTGGTGTTGATATAAAACTTATTTGTTTTGAATGAATGAAAATTTTATATCATAAATAATTTTAACCCGTTTGCAAACATCAACACAACTATTGATATACAAATAAGATGGATTTTATATCAATTAGTTTTTTATTAAAATTGATCATATGTACTTGTACACATAGAATATTTTTTAAAGCTATCTCTATATTCTCAATCTTTACAACAACTCCAATATTTTTAATAATCAACGCACATTTTCATCAAGCAAAGTTTTAGGTTAACATTATAATATGTTTTCAAAATATTTAAATAAAGTAACGATTTATGACGAGTCAAAGATTTTGTATTTTAATACTTGTTCTGGTTATTACATATTTATGTTTATTTAAATATTTACATATTAAATAAATAATTTTTCAACAAACCAAAAAAAAAAAACATGAAAAGCGATTGATGGAAGTAAAAAACACATCTCATTGTTTTCTATTTATTTGTGTGTATTTTATATACTGTGCCAATATAATATGATACTGTTGATTCAACAATAATGAGACCAAAATTGGCTCCTGAATAAATATTAACTAAACCACCATATGTTTATATTATCTTTAGTACTGTATAATCCATGAGATCTATAAGCTAGACCATAATCTAAAAAATTAAACATTCAAATACATTAAAAGGATGTTGCGGTCTTCGCCGTCACTGTTGGGGGCGTCGAGGTGCACCCATCTAACGAAATTGAGTTTCTTGGGGTAAAATTTGATACCGGCTTCACTACAGCACCCCACAACATCAACGTCGCAAAGGCAGCAGCAAAACGGGCCGCACTCATCTCCAGGTTGGCAGTGCACTTACCAAGAGGTAAATACCTACGGCAGCTGGCCAAGGGATTGATGATTGGCAAGATTTCTTATGCTGACGCAGCTGTGGCAAGTCCTCAATTCGATAATGAGTGCAAGGGGCCAAATGCCGCACACAGGGCTTTGCAGGTCGCCATAAATGACGCCGCCAGGAGCATCGTTGGATGTAAGAGGCGGGATCACATCCACATCGGGGACCTCCTTGAGAGAGCAGGCCTTCCCTCCCTCAACGAGGTGGCCGCCAAGGCGGTGGCCATGGAGACTTGGATTTTTTTTACTCCAGCAACGGGGGCGGCGGTGCCAGGAACCCGATTGGTGATTTCGTCTTCCCCATCCCGAGGAGGCCCATGAGGTCCACAACTTCAGTGGCGTACCCACTTGGGAGGGAGACAGCTACTTTTGCATGTCACGCAATATCTGTGTGGAACTTATCTAAGGCCTTGAGGTCGGCCACTACCCTTCACACAGCCAGGACCGCAGCTAGGGCCATTGGACGCAGCGTCCCCATATAATCCATTCTGCATGGGCATTTTGTTTTTATTTATTTTATATTTTTATTGTTTCTTTATCTATTTATATATTTTAGACTAGTTACAAATGTAACTAATATGCCCAATGGCAAGAAATATACTCGATTACACAGTACACACACATGAATTTGTTTTTATTTTAAAAAATCGACGAGAAAAAAATTAGTTTAAATTTTGGATTGCGCTATATCGTGATGTAACTTAATTTTTATTGGTTCCGCCCGACCAGACCCATGTCAGCAGGCCTTTCAAAGGCCCAAATACAAAAATCATTTCAATTTTTTTAATCTTTGAAAAATGAGAAACTATTTGAATGTTTTAAAAATAAAGATTGATATATGAAGAGGTTAATAGCAGCCTCGGGTGATCATCTCGCAAGTTGATTCATATAGATTTTTATATTTAAAATGTTTACTTATAATAGCTTTTGTTTATAACGTTTTAATAATAAATTTCTATTTAAAAAAAATTCAAACTACGAAATGCAAGAAAAAAATTCTAATTAAATCAGCCAGGATAGAAGAATCACAGATCATCGTACAAAAATATATGCATTAGTCTAGGAAACCATCTACTTATTATACGTAGTATCAATACTCAGTTATTTTAAGGCTTAAAAGGACCTGGAATACAGGTATGCCTATCCAAAACAAAGTTGAAAAACAGTATAAACTAAAGGGCTCTCAAAACAAGGATGTAAGACTGCGTTAGTTTAAATTTACGTGTTAAGTATGTAAGACTTAGGAATCACGTCTTTGAATAAGTTACTTTTCTCCATAAAAGAGATATATAGTTGAAAGAAAAATCCTTATACACATGATAGAGGAATATTGTATTAATTTATTCATATTATTATGAATTTCAAGAATATTAGAGTGTCATGAAATATGGATGGTATGTAGCAGACTTTTTTATAGAAAAGAGGAATTGAGGTTGACTCTTTGATCCAAAGCACAATTTAAGCCCTTAATCTAGAACACACAACTATTTTAACCCTATTGTCGTCTAATGTTACCGGGTAAGCCCAAGAGGTCTCCCTCCACTTGTGTCAGTTTTTAAATATAAAAGGAATCTGTAAAACATTTTATCTACAGAGTGGTACAGCAAAAATTAGAATGGACTTTTAAAGGCCCTAGCTCCATTGTTATTTGTTGTATGATCTTGAGCTTGGTGCCATTCGAAAGAATAAACAAAATCCTACAAACTGGTATTTGTTGTGTTTTTGTATAACCAAAAATGTCTGAGCAAGAGATGAAAAGGCAAAGGGCGATTGATCTCCTCTGCGCCCAAGTCGACCCGAAGGTGATCACGACCCAGATCAAGGTATCCTTGGCCACGGTCTACAACATCAGGAAGGCCATGGAGGGTATGGATCCGATCTCCAGGAAGCCTGGGACTGGGGGACACAACAAAAACGAAGTGGTGAGTTCCTGAACCTCCTGCAGGAGAACATCAAGAAGGACCCCACCAAGTCCATGAGGAAGATGGCCGCCGAGAGAAACGTTGCTCTCATCACCGTCACCAGGGCCGTCCACGAGGTCTTGGGCCTCAAGAGCTTCGCCAGGACACCAAGGCATCTGTTGGCGGCCAGTATGAAGGCCAGAAGGTTAGAGAGAGCCAAAAAAGTCCTCAACTTCTTCAAGTACAACGGCGACACGGTCAAGATCTACTCCGACAAGAAGATCTTCACAGTGGACGCAGTGCTGAACAGAAGAAATGATCGATTCTTGGCAGAAACAAGAGGTCAGGTGGAGGGGTATTACAGGACCAAACATCCAGCCCAAGTCATGGTCCTGGGTATCGTGGCCTCCGACGGCAACAAGATGCCCCCACACTTCTTCAGGCCCAATGAGAAGGTCAACTCTGATGTCTACTACAAGGTCCTTAGATACAAGGTCTTGCCATAGCTAAAGAGCACATTCCCAATGAACAATTATGTGTTCACCCAGGACGGAGCCCCGGCTCACACGTTCAAGAAGGCTCAGGAGTTCTGCAAGGGGAGCATGGCCTCCTTCTGGCCGGCGGACTTCTGGCCCTCCTCATCGCCGGATGTGAACCCTCTAGACTTTGCTGTCTGGGGCTTCCTGGAGGGCAAGACCAACAAAACCTCACACACCAGTGTCGAGGCCCTGAAGGCCACCATCACCAAGGAGTGGGACAACATGTCGGAGGACTTCATCAAGACCAGCTGTGCCTCCGTTCGTCCACGTATTGAAGCCATCATCAGGAATAATGGAGGACACATTGAATAAAAATTGTAACTTACTGTATCCTTAACATATTTTGTTTCAGGAATTTACCATTAAAATGGCTCTAAAATAAACTATTTCAGCCTTCAAATTGGCCTTTGTCATTTTATAATTTTTGCTGTACCACTCTGTATTATTAAGTCTTATTTCACATGAGCAAGATATGTTTATAGCTTTTAAAACGTTATAAGACGTAATTATACTTTTAAGAAACTATAAATACCTACGTAGAGATCTAGACATACCATTTATATAACTCAATTATGATTATTAGGTAATCTTGTTGGGAGCTTCTTGTTTATATAACATTCTTTGTTGTTTCTCTTATTTTAGAGATATTATTAGATCAACTAAAACATAATTTTGCAATTTACCTCAAACTCTAGCATAATTAATTCACTTTTTTGTCATTGAGTCAGAGAATGAAATTACATATAACTATATGCTCATATACTTTACGTTTATTTTACATACAAATCATGAATATTTTACGACTCACAGGGTTTTGATAGAGAGAATATGAATATAATTGAGATGATTGAAAATAAGAGTTTCATAGGGAGGTAATTAGCTCAGTGGACCCATGATCGACTCTCAATGTTGAGGGTGAAGAAATGTATCCCGAGATGGGAAAGCCAACTTAATTGAAAATATATTATGTTTGGTGGGCTAATTTTTATGCTATAATGTTTATTCATAGAACGAAGTAGGTAATCAATATGTGATATATTATATGACAATTATATTTTGTCAAAGTTTAAAATTTGATTTGCTTATAAAATATCACTGTTTTTCTATTATAGGACTATTGAATAAAATGCAGGTACATCTGATATATATAACAGGTCGGCTGATAAGTCCCGAGACTAACTAAGAAGAAAACATTTTCTTGACAAAATTCGATTTTATTATTCAACATAGTTGCCTTCGAGGGCAATACAGCGATTATGGCGATCTTTCAATTTTTCGATTCCACTTTTATAGTAATCTTTCGTTTTATCCGAAAAATTGGCTTCTGTCTCGGCGATTACTCCATGATTGTTCTTAAATTTCTTGCCAGCGAGCATTCTCTTCAGGTCTACAAACAGGAAATAGTCGCTAGGGGGCAGATCATGAGAGTACGGTGGATGGGGAAGCAATTCGTAGCCCAATTTATTTAATTTAGCCATTGTTTTCATTGACTTGTGACACGGTACATTGTCTTGGTGAAACAACACTTTTTTCTTCTTCAAATGGGGCTGTTTTTCAACAATTTCATCATTCAATCGCTCCGACAAGGCTATATAATAATCGCTGTTGATTGTTTTCCTCTTTTCAAGATAGTCAATGAATATTATACCTTGTGCATCCCAAAATACAGACCCCGTAACCTTCCCAGCTGACTATTGCGTTTTTCCTCGCATTGGATTCGGTTCATCATATGCAGTCCACTCAGCTGACTGTCGATTGGACTCGGGAGTGAAGTGATGGAGCCATGTTTCATCCATTGTCACATATCGACGCAAAAAATTGGATTGGTTACGATTGAACAGCTTCAAACACTGCTCAGAATCATCAATTCGTTGTTATTTTGGTCGATTGTGAGCTCTCGCGGCACCCACTTTGCACAGAGCTTTCGCATGTCCAAATATTCATGCACGATATGTCCAACGCGCTCTTTCAATATCTTCAGAGTCTCAGCTATCTGGATCAACTTCACTTTACGGTCATTTAAAATCATTTTGTGGACTATTTTTATGTTTTCTGGTGTAACCACCTCTTTTGGGCGTCCACTGCGTTTATCATCATTCGTGTTCACACGACCACGTTTGAATTCAGCAAACCATCGACATATGGTTGCTTTCGATGGAGCAGAGTCCGGATAACGTTCTTCAAGCCAAGTTTTAGTGTCGACGGTATTTTTTCCCATCAAAAGATAATGTTTTATTAAAACACGAAATTCGTCTTTTTCCATTTTTTCACAATAACAAAAGTAGCTTCACTTAAAACTAGTTGTCAGACAGCTGTTTTATTTATCCATGTATGTTTTGAAGGTTGTTACTAGCTGACAGTCATATGAAAACAAATCCACTGGTGCCATCTACGTGTTAGTCTCGGGACTTATCAACCGACCTTGTATATACAGTCAACTTCGCCTAAGTCGATTATCTCGGGACTGTGCAAAAACAATCGACTTAGCCGAAATTCGAGTTACAAATTTATAAGATACTCACTCTCTAACAGCTAGGAAGTAACTGGTGATGAAGCACTTTGATGAGTAAGGTTGCCAACGGTTGTTTCTTCCTTTTTTACTCCCTCCTCTCAGCCAATCAAATTCTTATGTGTTCAATATTTTTCTCACTTCAACCATCTGTGTCTGCTTCCTTGTAATACACAGTGTGAACGGCATGCGCAGTGCATGCGGGCCCTGTTTTGGAAAGTAAGTGCCCTCGTCGACTTATGCGAAGTTATTTTCTTCTTATGTATGTGTTACTGTCAAAATATCTCTTCAACTTAGGCGAAATATCGACTTGTACGATTTTTATTACACACATGTCAATGGAGAAAAAATGGGACTTTTGATTATATTCGAGTTAGGCGACTTTTCGACTTATGCAATTTCGACTTAGGCGAAGTTGACACTATATAAATATATACTCCGTAATTATATTTTTGTGTAGTTAAAATGATATAAAATCATCTCAAGCACGAATAAAATAAAATATTTTGATAATTTATGGGATTAAGACCAAATGATAATATTAGTTGGTTAAATATTACCATATTCCTTTTATCCTTCTATGTTGGAAAAGTCGGTCACATGACCATTTTCAAGGTATATAAAAACTGATATATGGAAAATATTATATTATTTTCATAAGGTATTTATTATTATGAATTTTATATTTGACTAACTCTAAGGCTAGTTTATATATTTTTTCTATTAAAGATTTGGATATGTGGAGCAAGAACTCAATAGGATTGGAGAATTTACAACGGACAAACTTAAGATGATGCTTGTCGCAGATATAATCAAGATTCTTCAGCGAAACTTCCATGAAATTGATCATGAGTGGATGAGCTTGGGCGATCAAGAGCTAGAAAACAAATTCTGCGTTGAAGACATCAAAGATGCACGGGTAACATGAATTGTGGGAGGGAAAATATTTGTTTTAATGTGTTTTGTTGAAAAAAGTAACAAAACCTATATTCTATAAATATAGTACAGTTTAGCATCAAAAATGAAAAAAAGAGATCTATACATGATTATATGTAGTTATCAAAATAAATTAAAATAGCCTCTTAGTTAACAGGAATATAAATAAAGTACTGAGCATAATATTAACTGTCAAATATCTAAGATATCAAATACTTCTGTTTAACATACTTTGATAATATTCATCCGTTGTACATGAAGATAAATACTTTTTATTAACATAGTTTGATAATAGTAATAAGATATCTTGGCAGTTAAATAGTTATAATTTATATACTTAATTCAAAATTATACAAATCTGTTATTCTGCAAGTTAAACACTTCTTTTTAATATACCTTTTACTAACATGGATACGAGATGAGTTCAATATAACAAATTCTTAAATGATACATACGTAAGGCTTCACAATGCAAGAGTTGTTTAAATTTTGTTCCTTCATGAAAATTTCAAAAAATAAAATGCATGTAAGTATCAGGACACAAAATACAAAATATTCTTTTATAGCCATTTGGGGACATAAAACCCTCAACTCTTTAAAACATTTATTTCATAAAGACCACGAATAATTCTCTTATTTCCTCAAATATGATTAATTATAAATGCACATGCCTTTCAAAACAAAGGTCAACCACGACCCGCCCAAATGGGGTAACATTCATAATTAAAGAGCGTTTGATGGATTAAAGGACTCAAATTTTTACTTGCACAATGAACGATTTAAAATAATACATTCTGCATGATTTGATGTTTCTTTGGTGGTAAACCAAATGATTTTCATTTTTTCCACTTTTTGCAGGATGGGCTAATGGATGCATGGCTTCATTTGAGGTCCTATGTCGGTGTTATTTCCAAGTACCATGACATCGCCACCTACGACGCACATTTAATCGATCAACTATCAAGGAATATTGTGGATCAAAGAGACACGTTCACTATTTTTGAAAAAGATATATATCTTTCAGGTAATATATCTTCAAACACGAAGCAATATATATTTAGTTAATAAATGGACAGACAACAATTATGTAACTATACAAAGATGCCTCCTTTTTGCCAAAGTTACTCTGGTCTGATTTCATACTTTTAAAAGTTATTCTTGTATTATTTCAAGATAACATTTTATCTTTGTATTTTGTAAATAAGCTTATAAACCAATTTCTATACAACCAAAAACTGATAAACAAAAAACCTACCTCTGATATTGTGTTCACATTATGTGATGAAATGATATATTATGTTTTGAAAACAAAAAAAATGATAATCTCATTATTTCTTTCAGATTTCGAGTCTCTTTGTGATGCAACATCTATTCGGAAGTTTATATTTTTCCACACCATTGCTCAAAAGTTTAACGGCTCAATCGTACAAGACTTTAGGTACGTTTCCTTTTCTAACAGAGCATACGCGCAGGCTCGAAACATGTTGAGTTTTTTTTCAAGGACATGATAAAACTTGTACATTAAGGACATAAAAAACAATATATAAAAATAGGTAAAATGGCATAAAAAATATAATAAAACATTAAAGCTTGAAATCACACAACCAAATAAGACGAAAACTCAACGAAACAATGATAAAATTAATATACTTAATAACCCAAACAAAATACTGGGACCTATGTAAGCACCGATAAAGATTGACTTCAAAAGGTGAAGTGATAATACGACAAAGGTACGTTGTGGGCCAATTAGTAGTACACATAGTTCCAAGAGTCCGGCTTTAATCCAGGTACTCTCAACTCAAATACCGTATATCGAGCTGCGGTAGATATTAGTATATGCCTCATGTCTTGCCAACAGTTCCTTCCTCGGAACTTTCGACCCTTGAGAGCCCCTTTCACTTAATAGTATAAAGTGAATGGCCACAAAATTAAAGTTAGACTGTTTTTTTGCACACCCAAATAAAATATTATTCCTTAAAATAAAAAACAGAAGTTATTTTTGTTGCTTTTTGGTCGGTTAAGATTGCTTAAATCTTAGTATTTTACATTTGCAATGTACAAACTGTAAAGAATACTTAAATAAATAAATAAGTTTCTCGTGTTACAATTTGATTAATCAAATACAGATCAATATTTATCTCAGAAGTTATATATATATTTCTTTTTTTATGGCTCATATTTTCTAGCTTGAATAGGAGATGATTGCCTGGTCCGTAATTGTGGGGTCTTCATTGTTGGTTTGATACTAGAGAAAGCATGAGTTGATTTAAGTTAGTACTTTCTTTCTTATTTAAATGTTATCAAACATAAGAATGATAAACTACTTAATACAAAATAAACATTTTTAATACAATGTCGAAGTAAAAAATACCATCATTTTTACATTTATTTATAAGAAGACCGTACAATGTTTTGTTTTATTGATTTTTGATCTTACAAGGTATTTTTTAAATTGTCTTTATCTAAAATTGTACTACATAAAATACAATTATAAAAAGTAGGTAGAATTGCATAAAAAATACATAAATAAACAGGTATAAGGTATTTTAACTTTTTTATTTTGCATTCGTAGCGTACCATTTGGAATAAATACCTTAAAAAACAAACACACACAACTCTACCCACTTTTCTTTTTGTTCAGATTCGGAACCATTTTGAAGTGGCTGTATGACCATATAGACTCCACGCGGGAAAGAGAAGAACTCTTTATCAAATACACTCCGAGCGACAATCGATTCTTTGGTACGCGCTTTGGAGACAACAAGACAAATTGCACGATATCCATCCCTGAACTCATATCGGTTCTCTCTGGGGACGAAGTCCCCGAGGTCGCCCAAGACTGCATCCCAAACGAGGACGGCTACAATGAAGAACTTTCCAGGATCATGTTGAATTCTCAGACCCCATCCTTCTCAGATATTCCCTTTATGAAGGTCCCCTTCTGTTGGTATGGAGAGTATGAGCATCGGGAGTTGACCAAGAATAACACGGCCTACTGTCGATCTCTTAAGGCATGTCTAAGGATATCTCAATTCCTTGATCTTTTACATAAGAAAAAAGGTTCCTAGTGATTTTTTTATCCATGACATCTTGATAGAGTTGGAAAAAGGGGTATTAACTAAATGATTTCCAAAAATCCAATTGTGAATCATTTCTGAAGCAATAAAACATCTTCAATATTATGCTTATAACTTTAGTTGCTGGTTCAGAAACAGAAATGTGGTTCAACAGTGGTAAATCAGTACGATTTTTGGAAAAATAGTTCAAAATGTCTCTTTAGAGCTGCCAGATATTCGTAATTTGATTTAATAATATAAATCTAATTTAAAGACTGGATTTTTAAACCAATAGGAGAAAATGTTAAGGTATTTTGTACAAAACAAATATTTTCAATAATTCTTGGAAGTTCTGGGCTTGCACTATATAAAATCCCGGTTTGCCGTTCATTTAGCCAACGTAGCTGTGGTAAAGTCCTTTTCTGATTCACAATCGTAGACAATAATGTTTGCAAAGTCTTTATCTTGCCAGTTAAAAATATAGAAACTGAGGAGAACTTACCAATATTTGAGCTATTTAAGATAAATATAAGATTTATATATATATATAAACATATAATGAATTTACATTAGCAAGCAAACTGCTTATTTGTTGCGATATGTGAGTATACGCAATATGTACCGGACTTCAAATGTGTAATCAATATATATTTAAAGGCGTAGCATAAATCAAACAAACTTTAAACTTCATACACCCTTTCGAAATGTATTATATAAGGAAATTTTAAATTCAAAGGTTATTTAGCCCTCAGTACTTCATAAACCATAGATAATATTGTACTCCAGTGATGAAGGAAGAATTATTTATTTGGCAATCTTCTTATTAATAAACAATTTCTGTAACATTTGACTCATGGTCATTCATTTTTAATGGGCGGCTCAAAATGCAGGATTATTTATCAATTAGCCCAATGAATGGACAAGGTATAAAAAATCATCTAAATCAACTTATAATAGATACCAGGGTTATGTAAAAACGGCTTAGTAAATAAAATGTCATTTGACAGAAAGGTCAATAAGAAGACAATCATGAAGTACAGAAAAACGGTCATGAGAAATGCAAAGGCAAATACTTGAGTGATTTACTTCACCTAAATATTGTTTTAAACAGTATTTATCATCTTAATTGAGTAATTAATATAAGCAACAGTATTATTGTTTGGGCACTATTTAGGTACGAAGTTCTGCTCAAATAATGGTCATTCATTCTGACTGCTTTTTCTTATATCATTATTTTCCTTTTCTATCTTTACCACTTTTTCCTAGACACACAACCTCAACTGAGTTATTTATAAAAAGATGTTAAATAGTAAGCTTTTATAGATGTAAAGATCAAGGAATTGAAAAATTGATTACATTTCTTTGGCTGGACTCAGTCATCCATTGGTGAGGATGGGAATCTTTGCTATACATTCAACAACAACGCCATCTGGAAGGGACTCAAGCAGCAAATAGAGGAACAGATACAGAACGAGGAACTCACGCGAGGCTTCAAAGTCAAGGGATGTGGGAAAATGAAGGGGCTCACACTGGTTTTAGATGCAAACACGATGGGTAAGTTTATGAATCCAGTCCAAAAATGGACATCTTACATTTTGAACTTGCCTTTTTTCTTGATGAGGTCAATACAACATATTCCTCAAGTCCGATCAATATGAGACAAAATATTTGAATTATTTGTGGTTTTAATTACTTTGGATGGAACAAATCTAATTTATTGTGACCGGCTACTTTTCAAAATTGGCCTCAATTACATGTTTGTGAGCCATAAGGTGTCTAAAATCATTAGCCAAGAGTTTAGTTGTGTTATTTAACAAGCTATAAAAAGTTAAATCTTTTATATACAATATCAGTTCTAAAAAGTACCATTCATTTATCAAAAACATTAATTTCAAAACTTGTTTTCGGATCGATTTTGTCAAAATTTAAAGTTTTCCAAGTCTTATTTTTAAATCCAAAACAATGCCAAAAATATCACTCAACTAAAATGCCAGCTCAACATTAGTATACCTTCAATCAAACAAAATAAATTAGTGAAAAAATGAGTCAGAGGGCATTTTTAGTACACGAAATATTTGCAGACTTAATAAGCCGATTTGAAAAACTTATAGTGATTTACGCTAATTTTTATGAAAGTACATTATGTAACAATCGGATAAAAAAACTTCACGCACAATTAAATTTTCAATTTATTTATTTAAAACAATTGTTACAAAGTTCGTGAAATTTTATGAAAAAAAATACTTTTTAAAAAGTTTTTTTTTTAAATTACAGTAGTTCGAATATAAAACTGACCATAACTCCGGTGTAGTGACAATACAGCAACAAAGAATGCACAACATTCAATTAACAATTTTTGTATTATTCAAAATGTTAGGATTTCAAAATTGATTAAAAAAATCTGATAGTATTTCATATGTAATGCTCAAAAATAAAAAAATTGTAACAATGTCAAAATTTCTCCACAACGTACAGTTAATTTTTATAAATTATAGAATTCAAAACTATAGCCATTTGGAATTTCAAAACTGTGTTTATAAGTTTTGGGATCGAAAGCGACAAAATTCTCAACTTTTTCAATTGTATATTTATATATTAAATGTATATACCAATGAATACTAAAACAATCAGGAATGGTAAAGTCGCACAACCTTTCAAAACACAAATACAAAGTGGGATCGACTAATTTATTTATTTGCCACGTGAATGAAGTAGTGGAAGTGTGTAGAGGAATCGTTTTAGAACTACCTATTTATCTTCAAACTAGACGACAATGGGAAGGTTTGTGTTGCTCCGGGTTGCAAGAGTGGCTACAAACCAAAGGGCAATGAGGGGAAAAAGAGACGGTTTCATATGTTCCCCAAGGATGAGTCCCTACGCCAACTCTGGACAAAGGCTGTTCCGCAAAAAAATTAGATACCTTCAAGACATTCTACGTTGTGTGTCGTACATTTCATGCCCTCCGATTATAAGCCAGAGTCTACTGACTCTAATCCATCACGTTCAGACAAATCTGGAAAAACTCTTTGTCATAAGATATTAAAAAAAGATGCCGTCCCTTCCAATTTTCCAAATCTTCTTCACAACTATTCAAAAAAGCCTCCTCCAAAGCGTTCCTCCACCTCAACCTCCTCCTCACGACTCCTTAATGAAAACGAGCGAATTTTAAAAAGATTAAGGCTTTTGAAGAGGCCAACTCATTTTTAACACTCAAAGAGCTTCAAATTAAAATGGATAGGACTTGCCTTCCGAGCGGCGTTCAAGAACATTATGATGAAAAAGATAAAGAGCTGGTGTTCTTCAAGATGAACTTTAGTCATGGAGGACCGTCAATAGACTTCAGTCTACAGATTAATAAAGAAATGACAATCTATATACGGTAAACCAAACTTCAGTCCTTAACCTTCTTTATTTTATATTGTTTTTCACATATCACAACTTGACTATTCTTCAGTATTTTCTTATTAATACTGATTCATACAACTACGATGACTTTATTCCCTGCTATGTTGTATTTTCAGGGTGGAGATAGAGATCTATCTTTTAATCATCTCGAACATATCACCAAGAACAGTCATATTAAAAATGTGACACCCTTCTTAATATTTTGGCCTTCTTAAATTCATTGACATCAAACTTTTCCATCAATCAACTATTTAGCTTGGAAAATGAATTAAACACAGCTTTAAATCATTGACAAACATCTTGCCCCATTTGGACGAAGCAAAAGAGAAGAAATTAAACTTTTTGATTGAACATTTATCCTTGTTGCTTATATGTCCACAACAACGGAGATACAGTCCTGCCTTGTACGCATTATCTATGTCCTGGAAAGGTTTCTCAACGAGTCTTTATAGAGATCTACGTATTGAAGTTCTCACATTACCTACAATACGTCGCCTTACGGAACTTTCTTCATCTTTGAATTTAGAAACTGGATTGGCTGACTTTACAATAACTTACCTAAAGGCTCGCTTCAAGGTTCTAAGTCAAAATAGGGATAAAATATGTGTATAATTTTGACGAAACATATTGTACAAAACGAGTTGAATATTTTGCCGGGAATTTTTATGGGGTGGATGATGATCATGTAACTAAGACCCTATTTGGTGTCATGATTAAGATCCTTCATTCAGTTTATCATGACATGATAGTTATGCAGCCTGTTTCGACTTTGAATTCTGGAACAATTAAAAAGATCATCTTTGATCAAGTGATCAAAGTTGTAAAGGAAATTGGATTTATTGTTCGAGCCACCATTTGTGACGCCCAAAAGTGAATCAGAAAACATATTCCATAGAATTATGTTATGGAAGCATCAATACTTTTATTCATCATCCTCTGACTCCGGATAGGAAAATGTATTTATTGTTTGATTCTGTTCACATTATGAAAAACTTCTATAATAACTTCGTGTCTCGTGGCCATTTTGTCTGTCCAAATTTCAAAAATAGAAGGAAATATGGCACATATTGTAAATCTATACAATCTTGAATTAGGCCAACCATTAAAAATAGCTCATAAGCTCACAGAACGAGTATTGTACCCCCGTACATTAGAAAAAATGAACGTTAAGCTGACGAACAGTCTATTTCACGAGTCTACCATTGCCGCTTTACGTCACTATGGGAGTGAAGAAGACAAAAAGATTGTATGGTTACGGCATTTTTTTGGAGGGAATATGGACGTGGTGGATGATAATTAATACCCGTTCTCCGCAAATAGGCTTTCATAAAAGAAACCCTTGGAAAAGAGCAATTACTTCTAATTCCTCCCAATTAGAATATTTGCGAGACTTTGCATCATGGCTGAATGAATGGGAGGCAGCGGGAGATAAAGCCTCAAGTCTTACTTGTGATACTTTTTTAGCAGCTAAACAAACTTCAAAAGGTTTATGCGAATTGGCTGAAGATTTGCTCGAAGAACCTGATGTCAATTACGTTCTTCTTGGCCACATCAATTCAGATTGTATTGAAGCTCGGTTTGGACTCTATAACAGAAGATGTGGGATTCAGAAAAATGCCTTCGAATGAAGAATATCATAAGTTTAGGCAAAATTTCACTAAAAGGTCAGGAATATCAATTTTCTGAGGATATAATTCAACAAATGAAAAGACTAAGTCTTCTTCTTTAAATATATTTTCCAATTTAAAACATTTTACTTTTAAAGATTCATTTAAATATATTAATGAACAGATATAACCAGAACAAAAGTAAATTTTTGTTCTGGTTATATCGCGCATTCCTTATATAAAACTATAGCCTGTCATTCTTGCCACAATTTATTGACAGCTTTAAATAAAAATTCGATGTAAATTATTCTCCTTAGAAAATATTGATGATGAAAGTAAACTTTTAGATCAAATTAATCGAGGTGGGCTAACTCGTCCTTCTGATGTTCTTTTTTACGTGTTCCTTTGTTATGCATTTTTTCAGAAATTCAAAATTCAAAAAGTATCTTCAAAGAGTTGATTTCTTCCCTTCTTCAAAAAATATTTTTGTTCTTTCGTTTATTAAACTTTTGGAAAATGATACTTACGCTTTGGAATTATTTTAGCAGAATGCGAAGAAGACCATTCCTTTGAAAAATTATTCCACAAATCGCTGCTAAAATTTTAATTGTATGTCCAAAAATTGTTTTTCGGAAATCAATGATCAAATTCACAAAAACAAAAGAAAAACAAGCAGTCAAAATATGACAAATAATTCTAAGAGATTGAAAAAACTTAAAGGAGAATAAACAAAATATATGTATGTTAATATAATTTTGCAGAATGTCTTAAATGTATCTATGATTAATTAATATATGTCCATAAAATTTGTAAATAGTAAAAAATATATATTTCGTTCTGAAAATCATAATTTGTTTTGAAATAAATAAGGAAAGGGGAGAATGTACGAGTATTCTCCTTTTTCCTTTTTAGATCCCTCATCGTATTTTCCTCGCGAGCCTTCTTTTCCTTGTTGTTTTAGTATTCATTGTATATACATATAATTTAGGATAAATATTTTTTTTATGTTTAAGAGAGACAATCAAAATTAATATAATCACATCACAAATGAACGTATATAACTATAATCAGTAATTATAATTGTTGCATTTATTCAGTAACTCATTCTTGATATTTAAATTATTTTAAGATATGACGCCACATATTTAATTCGGGTAATAATTATTTGTATATATCGCTTGTCTGGATGTATTTATGATTTCATGTTTCTCAAATGATCTAATAAAAATATTATTAGTTAATAACTCAAAAATCGTCATTGAACATATACAAATCTCAAAGATCATTCTTTGGTAATAAATACTCAAATGTTCATGGAGGAAAAAATTCCTGCTTTACTTACAAAAACAAAAGATTATTAACTTAAATCACATATATTTAAGAGGATTATGGTCCTTGTTTGATTTGAAGGAGCTAAATAAGGGTCATAGTGGGTCATGAACTTACCTAAAATATATCAATTGTATTATATTTTTCATATAAAATAACAAGTTCAGTAGCAAATATTAGATACTCATATATGCGTTGTCTAAATGCTGTCTTAAGGCAATAAGTTAATGCATAATGTTTATCAATTTCTTCTCAAATAAATACCCTTATCTTCAATTAGCCTCATTTTATAAATGTATTCATATATGCGCAAACAAACATGAATTGAGTTCTCACAAGACTTTCCTCCTCTACGAACTCATTAATCCCTCTATCATATATATTTTTTCTTAGTGTGATAACATTCATTTCCACGAAATTTCTTTTTTTAGGGAAGTATTGGGCGAAGAAAATGAGGAACGAGGAAGGTAAGAACATGAAAAGGGGTAACAAGTATCTTCATTGGTTACGTGAATATTAAGAGACCTTGACATAATAAGTATACAAGTCTAGGATATGGCTTTATAGATAATTTTTTATGATGAATCTTGAATATATATATAGGCTATATATACTATATATATATGGGATTTTTAGTTTCAAAAATTGGTCCAGTTTCGATAGACTAATTTGAATGCAATAATCCTTATTCATATTTACTCAGATGCAATTCTAATAAGCCAAATAGTTGCGAAAAACGTGCTAATATAGGAACGTCATGTAGCATATTGTGGTAGAGATCTCATCAGATATATACATATATACCTTAGTTGGTAGTCCAAAAATATTAAAGTTATTAAAAAACGATTTAAAACCAACATTTATAAGCCATGTATTCTCTAAGAAAGCTTCTTATAAATGATAAACTTAAATATTAAAAATGACAATATCGACTTTGCTTTAAATTCAAGATTTATATAAAAATTAATCATCAAGATAAATCATATGAGCTCAAGTCAAGGCTTCATTTTGATAGATTTATATCAAAGCTCAATATGGAAGAGACAATGTAACTCTTTCTCAATAAATTAACTCTCCCAAATGTAATTAGATGGAGAGAGATGATTGGTGAATATAAAACTATATTCTAAGATATATCAGATGTTTCCCCCCCATGTCAGGATTCTAATCAAGATCACGTAGGCCTAGCTCTAAATATAGATGTATATTATATAAAGTACATACTAATTAAAAAAAGAATATGAGAAGGGTAGTCAGCTGATGACTAAAACATCCTTTTTCAATCACAAAATTATTGTAATGTTAATACTGATATGAATATAAAACAAAACATATTTGTTAATATATAATTTAATAAATACAAGAAAACATCTCGTTGCATAGCTTTATTCCACCATATAACAAATCATCTATGATTTCATCTGCGGGTAATTTTTATTATTCTTGTAGAGTCAACCTCTTTTCTCTCTGGCCTTTGTACATTCCCACTTGAATGCGAAGACAAATATATATATACTTTCTTTCTTTTTTCCTCCATTAAAACGCAAATTTTAGGCTTTTCAAAATATATATCACTGAGCCTGGCTCTGTGACGTCCAAGGTTCCGTTTACGGTGGATTCTAATGTCTATGGGGAGCATTCCTTTACATTCATGGAATACATTACATCCAGTCATCTGAGGACTTTGCAAAGGCTGACAAAGTAAGTATGGAACCTCTGGTTTTAAGGTACTCTTTATCCTTAGACGCTAAATAATCAATGAAATGACTTATTATTCAGTAACTGGATGATTTGTACGAAACCACAATCTACTTCATCTCTGACGTCGCTATAAATAGAAGCATACAGTATAATAGCAAAATAAAGCCTCATCGCCTTAAAATATAATTTGAATTAGTGTTACTTAAGCTTATGGTTAAGAAACAAAAACAATCCTGTTGCTCAAATTTCAATAGTAAATAAACTATCGTTTGTCGGATTAAAAACTATAAAGATTATGTAGTTTTTCAATTTATATGTGAAATAAAATGGTATTACGAAGTTAAGTTAAATCATTAAATATTTTTACATCTTTTCCCCCTAAAAATATCTTATGTTGATCAACATTTTTTTAAATTGCCACAAGAGTGGTATTCTACACATTTAACTATGTCTCATCTAAACTCTCTCACTTGCGATTTTTACTCTCACTCTATTCTAGTCTATCCGTAAATGCAACTTCGAGTGGGAAGGGAATTTAACACAGTTCAAATCCTATAACCAAGCCAATTGCCTCTTAGAGTGTCGCCTCAACAATATAACCCAGCAATGCGGCTGTTCCCCTTGGTTCTTCCACCAGAGAAACTATCCCGTCTGCGACTACTCACAGGCCCAGCGGAAATGCTATCAAAAGGCCGGAGAATACTTTATAGACGGGGACTGTCCCTGCCCCTCAAACTGTGAAATGATCCACTTCTTCTCTGGGATGGGCGTGGAGAAATACGACATCCTGGATGATATCAACTCTTATGAGTGGATCAACCCCACGGACGGACGACTCCGACACTATATCCTGGACGAAGGGAACCTTCACTCCACGGACATCTATCGGCGCCTCCTCCGTCTCAGTCATGGGATAGAAAAAGACGAAGAGTTCGTGAAAGAGCGCTTCAAGAGGGACGTGGCCATCGTTCATTTCTTCTTCGATACTCCCATCATCACACAGATCACGACAGAGATGCGGCTCACCATATTCGATCAAATTGCATCAATGGAGGTACACTGGGCCTTTGCACCGGGGTCTCCATCATAACATTCTTTGAGGTCCTCTACTGGCTCATCAAGTTTACGCGCTCACAGTTTCGACGGGTCCTCGACGGTGTATCTGCTTCTAAACGAAAAAAATTACGGAGTGTTTCATTTTAGAAGAGAATGACTCCACTAACAGTAAATGAAGCGGGAAATATTTAAAAAGAAGTAGAAAACTAAAACGCTTGAATGTAAAGGATGAAGGCTCCCCTTTTTCATTATTTTTAATGTAATAAAAAGAAAGTACAAGGGGTTAATTATCCCACAAATATATACAATTAAAAAGGAATAAAAAGGCATTTAGCTAATTCATAATATAATAAATGAATCAGAAAATGTTTAATAAAATAATATCATATTTTTAACATGTAAAAACATATAAATTATTTGTCGATTTATAACTCTCCTATTAGTTAAAAACTAAATCAAAATAACTACATATATATCGTATTGACATTTGTGCTTCAAGCTCTAGTAGAATATCAAGTTTCCAAATATGTGTTTATTATATTCTTTATAACTTCTTAGTCACTCATTAGAAATACATAACCATATTTTTCATTTTGTGTACCACGAGGTGTGTATCTTTGGGTTTGATGGTATTGTACAATAATATTAGATGAGTCTTTGGTCCTCCAAGGGTAATCTGGTACGTGAAGGTTGGGCTAAGCTTATATTTACTACGTCCAAATTTATATTTTTGTTTTTATAAATAGTAGTAAAAAGTTATGTGACGTCCTAAATTCCCAGTGATGCGTTTTGCATTTTTTAAATGTATATAATAAATTTTAAATGATTTTTGATCGTAATATTATATATATATATATATACAATATACATACAAGGTGCGGGGCTAAAATAGGGGGAAAAGTAGTCAAGATATATCTTCTAATAGTATATTAACAAAACAAGTTCGCAAGAATTCTTTTTCAAAAAGTGGTTCAAGGGGATCCATTCTTGAATTTTACTCAAATCATCCCCCGTAAGCCTCGATGGCCACCTCCAGCCTGGAACGGAACCTCGTGCAGGTGTTGACAAGGTGCTCCCTGTTCATGCTTGCCACTGCCTCCACAATGGAAGCCTTCACGAGACAACGCTGTTATGAGCACGCTTGTTGGATTCCCTCCAAGACTCCCCAACGTAGTAGTCCAACGGGTTGCAGTCTGCGAGCTAGGGGGCCACATCTCCTTCGACCAAAACACGGGCAAATTGTCCGAGAGCAATTTTGTACGAGATGAGACGTATGAGCTGGTGCACCGTCATGTTGAAACATATATGGTCGTCAAGGCAGCAACTTGATCCATCCATGGCATGCCATGCCCCTCAGGACCTCCAGGTAGACCTCCTAGGACATAGTTTGGCCCTCTCAAAGAAATGGGGTGCATGACGTCCCCTTCGTTGGATACAAGGTGCATTCTGGATTCTAAACCGTTCTTGAGTCTTCCTCAAGAGAGTTGCATTGCCGTTAGACTCATTAAATCTTGTACCACTCGATAGACAGTAGTTTTGAGAAGCTTCAGGAACTAGATAATTTCTTTGGGCACGCGGCCCGCTCCGAGGGGGAAACAAAAATAGCTGCACGGCGGTCTTGTTCTGATGACATTTTCAAAAAAAATCCTTCGGACTAAGGGTTTCCAAGTTATGGCCTTTCATAATATATATATATATATATATATATATATATATATATATACTAGATGGATGTACCCGGCGTTGCTCGGGCCATTTTTATATGTTGTGGAAGTCCGATAACTTTTATAAATATTTTTGATTAATCAACCCCTATCAGTATACTTTTATATAGCTTTTATCATGAGATAGCGAACCGACCTTTCGAATAAAACCGTCACAGTAAAGAGGCTTGGCAGTGTAATATAAGTGCTTTAGAGTAGGAGAGTCTGGACGTATGACTAATGAGTCATAACATAAAGCTGACAAAAACCCATAACAAACAAATTTCATATCATAAACTAATAGGCGTTTGGATTTAATAGCAAATTTAATGTTATTTTTTTAAATCAAAGGGGATATATTTTCATGTAAATATATGACACTTGAGTTGAATTAATCACGAAACCTTTACCCAGAATAAAAGCAACAAATGATGGAACGACCATTTGATACTTTTATCGTTAGTAAAGTATTACGAAAAACTCATTTTGTTGATTGATCCTAGAGATTAAAAAAACAAAAAGGTTTGTTATTGATGAAGGGCTGTCCACATTACGAATATAATTAGAAATGCAATAATATTGTTATTCAACATATAAATCCTATTTTGCTAAAAATAGTGGCAAAATAAAAAAAATAATACAATTTATAGCAAACTCAATTGTCATCTTTTTACATTAAAATATATCCCCTAAGATTTATAAAAATAATATAATACATTTATTGTAAAACAGAAGGGTAGACCACGTTCTTTGTTTTCTGGTCCAAAGCGTGGATGTGAAGACTGGTTGACTCTCCCACGTAGAGTTGCCCATGTGAGAAGCATGGTGTGTGAAGATCGAGCCCCACAACTCGAAGCGATTGTCCTTGTGCCTTGTTTATGGTCATGGCGAAACAGGGACGGACAGGGAACTGGAGACGTTTAAATGGAAAAGGGCAATCTGATGGAATCAGTGGGATCCTGGGGATGAATCACTTTGCCCTTTTCCCTGTCCAGTGATGATGGTGGCTTCGATGATATAAGCCATCATCTGCTTCACGATGAGGCGCGTTCCATTGCACAGTCTTGGTGCGTCTAGGTTCCTGAGTAACATGATAGGACAGCCATGTTTGAGGGTTAATACATGTGGAGGGAGGCCTGAAGGGTCAAGCGAGTTGAGAAATTCGGTGGGATAATGTGTCACCTGGTCTGTCTCGGTGACACTATCCACCGAGCGGTAGGATCTCTCTTCGCCTGGAATCTGCTTTAGCAGGTTACTGTTGATGTTGCCCACCGTCTCGTTAGTTGGTGCCAGGATCGCACGCTCACAGAGCCACTCGTGGTTTGCATGGTTTTATTAAGATTGGGATACACAGTGTGACATAATTGTTGAGGAGTAGAAACGAAGTTGCCAATGCCTGCCATGCTGATGTGTCCATCTTGATCTTGGGGCAGCTGCCCATTTCCTATCTGGAGTAAAGTTGAAGGGAATGTATCCGCTGTGGTTGCTCCCAGCAGGCGGGAACGCATGTTGGTTGTCAGTTGCATACATTCCACAAAGCGCCACAGATGGGACGATTTCAGACATGCGTTGATTTCATCAGCCGGAGTTCCCCTCGGTATAATGGGGAGAGTTTGCCTGAAGTCACCAGCAAGTAGCAGCACTACACCTCCAAAAAGAGAATCGTTAGACCTAATGTCCTTCAGTGATTTGTCCAGCGCGTAGAGGGCATTCTTGTGGGCCATGGTGGCTTCGTCCCACACAATCAGACGGGTCTCTTTGAGGACATTCGCTTCGTCGGTGCCCTTTCTGATGCTGCACACTGGATTTTCTTGATGACACAGGTTGAGTGGAAGCTTAAACGCCGAGTGCGTGTTCTCCCTCCTGACAGCAGTGTTGCTGCGATGCCAGATGACGCCACAGCCAAAGCTATCTGGTTATTCTGCCTCACTTTGGCCAAGAGCAAATTGAGGAGAAAAGTCTTACCAGTTCCGCCAGGGGCATCAAGAAACAAAATACCGTTCCGCTGTTGACCTTGAGCATGATCTTGGTGTATGCATCAGTCTGGTCCGGAGTGAGGAGAGGCTTGTTGTCATCCACAGACTGCTGGAGTAGGTCATTGGCATAAGAGGTTTCACGCAGCATGTGTCGGCTAATGAGGCGTTGCTGAATCCTGTCGGGTGTGATGAGGGCATAGTTATCAAGGGAGCAACCGCCAATCTCCAGTACCTTGTCTTCCAGGAAGATGAGCGCTTGATTGTACATGGTGGGTGTGAACTGGGGGCATTCATCATCTGCTTGGCGCCGTGCCTGCAGTAGGATGTCTTCCGTCATGTTATCCCTATCTTTCCATTTGCGCAGCATAATCCTGGCGTTTCAGCTGGATATTTCATTGCATTACAATATCGGCAATTGACGTTCATTTTTTCAATGGCAGAGTGCGGGCATAGAGTATAATCGACCTCCGGATGGTACTGGAACCCTTCACGATTCCATAATGCAACCGAGGGCCTTGATAACCCAATATTTTGGGCATGCCTTTCTCCATTATTCTACAAACGTTGTTCTCGTAGCAAAGGCGTTTCGGCTCGTCTACTGGATGCAGTCCTGGCGGCATTTGCTGAGTTGCGTCTAGACCGACTTTCCGGTGATTCCACCGATCGGGTTTGGTGATTCCTGGCGGCATTTGCTGAATTGCGTCTTGACCAACTTTCCAGTGATTCTGCCGATCGGGTTTGTCGATTCCTGGCGGCATTTGCTGAGTTGCGTCTTGACCGACTTTCCGCCGATCGGGTTTGTCGATTCCTGGCGGCATTTGCTTAGTTGCGTCTTGACCAACTTTCCGCCGATTCCGCCGATCGGGTTTGTTGATTCCTGGAGGTATCTGCTGCTAATCTTCCTTGACGCTGTTCATGCGTTTCTACCGCATGTGTTTGTAGATGTCGTTCTCGATTCGGCAACAATCTGGTCTCTCTATCTTCATGAGTGTCACCCGATCGATTTGTTGATGCTCTTGCAGCTAAATCTGTTTTTCGTGAGAGGCGTGGTAGCTTTTTGGGCGGCATTTTGGTGTAACTTCGAGGAAAAAGAGAAACATTATATACATTTGTCTTCCATTGATCCTGTCTCTCTCTCCCCTCACACACACAGAAGTAACAGCATCTGCTGACAAACTATTGACAATGAGCAGCCCACGCTCCATCACAGAGACTGACCGACTTACAGTTAGATAGAGAGAGACATGGACTGATTGATAGAGGGAGAGACGTACAGAGAAAGTATACATCGCAAGCCAGTTTGGAAAGCATTAATCTAATGTGGAAAGAAATGAGTGTGTAAATCATAATCACACCCAACACCCCGCCGTTTCATAATGTATAAACTTAGGTTCCGAATTTTTTTTGTGACGTCACGTCTGACAGAAAACATAAACAAATCACTTTTACTATATATAATAAGTATTAAATCCCTGCTCAAATTATCATTAGTGCATCTTATTCTTACAAAAAATGGCTTTAATTAATTTAAAAAAGCAAAAAAGATTTTTAAGAGGCTATGAGGAAATGTGAAAAAAAAATTCAAATAATTTTATAGTAAATGGAAGGGTTGATAGGAACGACAACCTTTTAAAAAGAGTTTTAAAATCAATGTCAAATGTACCGTCGGTTCCATTGGAAGCTATTAATAAATTTGCTAAAATTTGTGTATTTCTCCAAATAAAATATGAAAAAATCGCCTTCAAGAGCAAAATGCTAGTCATAGAAAAAGTTTAAGAGAGAGGCGACAAATAAAACAGTGGATTAATTAAATGCTCCAATAAATTATATACTCTTTTCTAATTCTAAATATGTCTTTGTAATAATATTTATGCAGTTTATGATTATAAGCAGTATTTTGTTATAGCCCAGGGATGAGTGTCCTTTTATGAATTATATACTTTTTTCTAAATATATCTTTGTAATTATATTTATGTAATATTTGATTATAAACAGTATTTTGTTTTTTAATAGTTTGTAAATTATATACTTTTTCTAAATAAGTCTTTGTAATAATATTTGTGTAATATATGATTATAAACAGTATTTTTTATCATTTATTTCGTTGTTTTTTATGTGTTTATCATATAATGATTGAAGAGTTTGCTTTTTCATGAAATATTTTGGATAGTTTCATCAAATTTAAATAATCAAAAATTTATGAGTACACACAAAATTTATTTTTTCCCCATTTTCTAATAGAATTGTGATAATTAATTCTTCTATGATATAATTAAAGGCTAAATTCGATTATATTTAACATATTTTACTTATAAATATCTTTTTTGGCATATGTGACGTCATGCTCATGAGGTAGGTTGCGTGGCGGTGTATTTTTTACTTTCATTGGTTAAAATGGCTCTACCTTACTTTTAACTACCTTGATCACACCATAGTGGTAATCACTTACATTGGTAATTCTGTGTTATTCCGATAGGTCCATAAACATTGGCAGAAGACGTATGAAACTAACTTTATAATAGGAGGGAGAAGAATACGACTAAATGTAGGAGCATCGAGCAAATGAACTATTAAAAATGACAGACAAACTTAATAATAATTTTTCTTTCTTTCTCAACTGCACAGTGCATCCTCCTCAATCCTGTTATTTAAAAACCGGGTAATATTTTTGTTAAACTGTAGCATTTATTTTCGACGCTTCATAAATTTGATCTGGAAGAGGGTAAGGAAACATGTTTGTTTAAGTCAACCCCCGCCATTTCATAATGTATAAACTTAGGTTCCGAAATATTTTTCGTGTGACGTCACGTCTGGCAGAAAACATAAACAAATAACTTTTACTATATATAACATCACTACTCAAATTATCATTAGTGCATCGTACTCTTACAAAAATGGCTTCAATTAATATAAAAAAGAAAAAAAGACAGTGTGCAGTTACTGTTTGTCCTTCATTGGATCCCAATGCTCACAATGTATTGTACCACTCGTTTCCAACCATCATCAAACAGAGAAAAGCTTGGACCATCGCATGCAAAAGAGGAGATTCGACATTTCAGCCTGCATCATCCTTTATGTGTAGTCTGCACTTCACTGAAGAAGCCTATGAGAGAGATCTAATGCATGAGCTTCTTAACCTTCCTATTAGAAAGAAAATCAAGAAAGGAGTAGTTCCGACACTTAATTTAAATGAAAAAATTGAAACAAACTTGTCGGAATATACGTCCATGGAACCATCTTCCAAAAGGAATGATAGAATATTAAAACGAAATTATCGTCAGATTACTCAAGAATGCTTAGATAAATATGAATCTTCTAATTCATCGTTACCTCCTCCTTCAAAGCAACCTCCAAGTCCACAAGTATTACTTCCAAGTTCATCAGAAGATAATTGTCATGACAAAAGAGTTTCTAAATCAATGTCTAAGGTGCCGTCAGTTCCATTGGAAGCTCTTAATAAATTTGCTCAAATTCGTGTATTTCTCCAAATAAAATTTGAAAAAACCCGCCTTCAAGAGCAAAAAGCTAGACATAAAAAAAGTTTAAGAGAGAAACGAAAAATGAAACAGTGGATTAATTAAATGCTCCAATAAATTATTTACTTTTTCCTAAATATGTATTTCTAATAACATTTATGTAATATATGATTACAAACAGTATTTTGTTTTGTAATAATTTGTAAATTATATATTTTTTTCTTAATATGTATTTCTAATAATATTTATATAATATATGATTATAACCATATTTTGTTTTGTATTAATTCATAAATTATATACTTTTTTCTAAATATGTCTTTGTAATAATATATGAATATAAATAGTATTTTGTTATAATTTATTTCATTGTTTTTTATGTGCTTTAACATATAATGATTGAAGAGTTTGCTTTTTCATGAAAATATTTTGGATAATATCAGCAACTTTAAATCATCAAAATTTTATGATTACTCACAAAATTTAATATTTTTCCATTTTCTAATAGAATTGTGATAATTAATTCTTCTATGATCTAATTAAAGACTAAATTAGATTATATTTAACATATTTTACTTATACAATATACCCTCTTTTGCCATACGTGACGTCATGCTCATGAGGTAGGTTGCGTGGCGGTGTATTTTTTTTACTTTCATTGGTTAAAATGGCTCTACCTTACTTTTAACTACCTTGGTTTAAGTGCACAATGCATCCTCCTCAATCCTCTTATTTACAAACCAGTTAATCCCATGGTTAAACTGTAGCATTTATTTTCGACGCTTCATAAAATTTGATCTGGAAGAGAGTGAGGAAACCTGTTGTTTAACTGCACAATGCATCCTCATCAATCCTCTTTTTACAAACCGGTTAATATTTTTGTTAAACTGTAGCATTTATTTTCGACGCTTCATAAAATCTGATCTGGTTTGCTGACAATAGGAAGAGAGAGAAGAAAACCTGTTTGTTTAACTTTGATCGCTCTCTGTGAAACTCTGCCTTGCTCGGGTTAATGTCTACCTGGATTCATTTATTCTTTCTTCCCTTTTTATTTTCGACAATTCATCAATTTTGAAGATACATACCAACATGCAGCAAGAAAAATTCTTAGAAAAAAGTTCTTCAAAACATATGTTATGAAAAAAATCGCTTTATTTGTCAAAAAATGAAAAAGACCATTTCTAGCCCAGTGTGGCCTTAAAGGCCTTTTATTTTTTTACCTTGACCACCACTGTACTGTCAGCATACCATGTGCCAAGTTTGGTGGCTCTCAGACAAAAACTGTGGCCGTGTATACGATGCATAGGGACATACACACTCAATTTTATATATATTACTAGATGGATGTACCCGGCGTTGCTCGGGCCATTTTTATATGTTGTGGAAGTCCGATAACTTTTATAAATTATTTTTGATTAATCAACCCCTATCAGTATACATTTATATAGCTTTTATCATGAGATAACGAACCGACCTTTCGAATAAAACCGTCACAGTAAAGAGGCTTGGCAGTGTAATAAAAGTGCTTTAGAGTAGGAGAGTCTGGACGTATGACTAATGAGTCATTACATAAAGCTGACAAAAACCCATAACAAACACATTTCATATCATAAACTAATAGGCGATTGGATTTAATAGCAAATTTAATGTTATTTTTTTTTTAAATCAAAGGGGATATATTTTCATGTAAATATATGACACTTGAGTTGAATTAATCACGAAACCTTTACCCAGAATAAAAGCAACAAATGATGGAACGACCATTTGATACTTTTATCGTTAGTAAAGTATTACGAAAAACTCATTTTGTTGATTGATCCTAGATATTAAAAAAACAAAAAGGTTTTGTTATTGATGAAGGGCTGTCCACATTACGAATATAATTAGAAATGCAATAATATTGTTATTCAACATATAAATCCTATTTCTGCTACAAATAGAGGCAAAATAAAAAAAATAATACAATTTATAGCAAACTCAATTGTCATCTTTTTACATTAAAATATATCCCCTTAGATTTATAAAAAATAATATAATACATTTATTGTAAAACAGAAGGGTAGACCACGTTCTTTGTTTTCTGGTCCAAAGCGTGGATGTGAAGACTGGTCGACTCTCCCACACGCGAATATCCCACGTAGAGTTGCCCATGTGAGAAGCATGGTGTGTGAAGATCGAGCCCCACAACTCGAAGCAATTGTCCGTGTGCCTTGTTTATGGTCATGGCGAAACAGGGACGGACAGGGAACTGGAGACGTTTAAATGGAAAAGGGCAATCTGATGGAATCAGTGGGATCCTGGGGATGAACACACTTTGCCCTTTTCCCTGTCCATTGATGATGGTGGCTTCTATGATATAAGCCATCATCTGCTGCACGATGAGGCGCGTTCCATTGCACAGTCTTGGTGCGTCTAGGTTCCTGAGTAAAATGATAGGACAGCCATGTTTGAGGGTTAATACATGTGGAGGGAGGCCTGAAGGGTCAAGCGAGTTGATAAATTCGGTGGGATAATGTGTCACCTGGTCTGTCTCGGTGACACTATCCACCGAGCGGTAGGATCTCTCTTCGCCTGGAATCTGCTTCAGCAGGTTCCTATTGATGTTGCCCACCGTCTCATTAGTTGGTGCCAGAATCGCACGCTCACAGAGCCATTCGTGGTTTGCATGGTTTTCATTCAGATTGGGATACACAGTGTGACATAATTGTTGAAGAGTAGAAACGAAGTTGCCAATGCCTGCCATGCTGATGTGTCCATCTTGATCTTGGGGCAGCTGCCCATTTTCTATCTGGAGTAAAGTTGAAGGGAATGTATCTGCTGTGGTTGCTCCCAGCAGGCTGGAACGTATGTTGGTTGTCAGTTGCATACATTCCACAAAGCACCACAGACATGCGTTGATTTCATCAGCCGGAGTTCCCCTCGGTATAATGGGGAGAGTTTGCCTGAAGTCACCAGCAAGTAGCAGCACTACACCTCCAAAAAGAGAATCGTTAGACCTAATATCCTTTAGTGATTTGTCCATCATTTGAATGAGGCACAAACTTCACCTTCTACTGTACGAAGGTCTTGGAAAGACGTGGGCCCCTCCACCACGCGTAAAAACCGGCGTAGACAGAAGCACTCCATACTCATGGGATGAACGGTGTAGACTCTGCCCAGTGTGTCTCCAGCACGGATTGCATCCTCCCCAGGCACTGGGCAGCCTTGCTTTCGCCTGACCCAGAGTCGTTTACTGTTGTTCCATGTATAGTACTGAGGAACATTGCAATATAGCATGTGGCTGGCGAAGTGGTCCACATTACACAGATGAAAGAAACCTGTAAGTGTAGTTCTCTGTGGATCAGCAGCACGGTCGGTCAGAGTGTGTTGATTGAAGTACACTCTATGGCCGTTCTCCAGATGGACGCTGAGATGTTGGACAGGTGGGTGTCTGGCATGTATGGGGAATTGAAAGAGTCTCCATGTAGCTTCATTTGTTGAAAGATAGCGTCCTATCTGGAATTGGGTCACCTTCATGAGTTTCACCCGATCGATTTGTTGATGTTCTTGCAGCTAAATCTGTTTTCCGTGAATGGCGTGGTCGCTTTTTGGGCGGCATTTTGGTGTAACTTCGAGGAAAAAGAGAAACATTATATACATTTGTCTTCCATTGATCCTGTCTCTCTCTCCCCCCAAACACACAGTAACAGCATCTGCTGACAAACTATTGACAATGAGCAGCCCACGCTCCATTACAGAGACTGACCGACTTACAGTTAGATAGAGAGAGACATGGACTGATTGATAGAGGGAGAGACGTACAGAGAATGTGTACATCGCGAGCCAGTTTGGAAAGCATTAATTTAATGTGAAAAGAAATGAGTGTGTATATCTTAATCACACCCAACACCCCGCCGTTTCATAATGTATAAACTTAGGTTCCAAAATCTTATTCTTACAAAAAATGGCTTCAATTAATTAAAAAAAGCAAAAATATTTTTTAAGAGGCTATGAGGAAATCTGAACAATTTTTTTCAAATAGTTTTATAGTAAATGGAAGGGTTGATAGGAACGACAACCTTTTAAAAAGAGTTTTAAAATCAATGTCAAATGTACCGTCGGTTCCATTGGAAGCTCTTAGTAAATTTGCTAAATTTGTGTATTTCTCCAAATAAAATATGAAAAAATCGCTTTCAAGAGCAAAAAGCTAGTCATAGCAAAAGTTTAAGAGAGAGGTGAAAAATAAAACAGTGGATTAATTAAAAACTCCAATAAATTATATACTTTTTTCTAAATATGTCTTGTAATAATATTTATGTAGTTTATGATATAAGCAGTATTTTGTTTTTTATAATTTATGAATTATATACTTTTTTCTAAAATGTCTTTGTAATATATTTATGTAATATATGATTATAAACAGTATTTTGTTTTTAATAGTTTATAAATTATATACTTTTTTCTAAATAAGTCTTTGTAATAATATTTGTGTAATATATGATTATAAACAGTATTTTTATCATTTATTTCGTTGTTTTTTTATGTGTTTTATCATATAATGATTGAAGAGTTTGCTTTTTCATGAAATATTTTGGATATTTCAGCAAATTTAAATAATCAAAAATTTATGAGTACGCACAAAATTTTTTTTTTTCTCATTTTCTAAAAGAATTGTGATAATTAATTCTTCTATGATCTAATTAAAGGCTAAGGTCGAATATATTTAACATATTTTACTTATAAAATAGACCCTCTTTTGGCATATGTGACGTCATGCTCATGAGGTAGGTTGCGTGGCGGTGTATTTTTTTACTTTCATTGGTTAAAATGGTTCTTCCTTACTTTTAACTACCTTGATCACACCATAGTGGTAATCACTTACATTGGTAATTCTGTGTTATTCCGATAGGTCCATAAACATTGGCAGAAGACGTATGAAGCTAACTTTGTAATAGGAGGGAGAAGAATACGACTAAATGTAGGAGCATTGAGCAAATGAACTATTAAAGATGACAGACAAACTTAATAATATTTTTTCTTTCTTTCTCAACTGCACAGTGCATCCTCCTAAATCCTGTTATTTACGAACCGGGTAATATTTTTGTTAAACTGTAGCATTTAATTTCGACGCTTCATAAATATGATCTGGAAGAGGGTAAGGAAACATGTTTGTTTAAGTGCACACTGCATCCTCCTCAATCCTCTTATTTACAAACCAGTTAACCCCATGGTTAAACTGTAGCATTTATTTTCGACCCTTCATAAAATTTGATCTGGAAGAGAGTGAGGAAACCTGTTTGTTTAACTGCACAATGCATCCTCATCAATCCTCTTATTTACAAACCGGTTAATATTTTTGTTAAACTGTAGCATTTATTTTCGACGCTTCATAAGATTTGATCTGGTTTGCTGACAATAGGAAGAGAGAGAAGAAACCTGTTTGTTTAACTTTGAGCGCTCTCTGTGAAACTCTGCCTTGCTCGGGTTAATGTCTACCTGGATTCATTTATTCTTTCTCCCTTTTATTTTCGACAATTCATCAATTTTGAAGATACATACCAACATGCAGCGAGAAAAGTTCTTAGAAAAAAAAGTTCTTCAAAACATATGTTATGAAAAAATCGCTTTATTAGTCAAAAATGAAAAAGGCCATTTCTAGCCCAGTGTGGCCTTAAAGGCCTTTTATTTTTTTACCTTGACCACCACTGTACTGTCAGCATACCATGTGCCAAGTTTGGTGGCTCTCAGACAAAACTGTGGCCGTGTATACGATGCATAGGAACATACACACTCATTTTATATATATTAAGATATAAATATAAATATAATATAATATATATATATATATATATATATATATATAATAATTTATATATATATATAAGATAAGATATATATATATATACATATATATACAGGCTTGCATGCGTTCCCACTTTTTCCCGTTCCGTTCAATTCTTTCCGTTCCGTTCATCATTCCGTTCAATCTTTCCGTTCCGCGGAACGCCGTTCAATTTTGCGTTCCGTTCAAAAATTGGATTTCAAAAAATTTCTTATAAGAAGGCTCTTTACTTTTCACTGCATCCTAGTATGTATCGGGTATAAATTTTAAACCAGGCTTTAATAGTTTCGGCTTGAAGTTAGTTACCGCAATTAAAGTTCCAAAAACTTTACAAACTTCGATAATATATTTAAGATATAAAATTATTGAACGAGAGGCTCGGCCCGATAAATTAGCATATTTTTTACCCCGACCGAAAAATGTAAAAATCCCACCCACATATGGTCTACCGAATTTCTCGGTCTATACTACTCATAATTATTGCGTTATCTGAGAATAATTAAGAAAAGTTTATTTATTTACAATCTAAAGAATAACATTAGTTTATAAATTACACTATTTATTTACTGCTAGAAGGAGCTATTTTGTCTTGTCCTTCGCAATAAAAGTTTAGATTTGGAGAAGAGTGTCTCCGAACTGGCACTGGGAAGTATAACATTATATGGAATTAAAATCTTTTTAATCTTTTTATAAGCAATAATTGATTCCATTGCCTCAGACTCAAGCGGTCAACCTCCTGCTTAGCTGAGTCAGTCTTCTTCGGCCTCTTGGCAAAGAAATTGCCTTTTTCTTCCGCTGCTGGTTCTTGCAAAAGTTGACTAAAAGGAAAATCTCCCAGTTCTTCGGCCTCTTCAAGTAAATAATTCTTTGCTAACTGTTGCTTTGCGATGTCTAAAAAGCCTACTTTGAACTCAGGAGATATGCTGAAGCAATTAGCATCTCCCTACCTTCAAAGTAGGCTCCAAACCTTCGTTTGATCCCTAACGAGAGTGCATCAATTAACACCATACACCTGGACGCAGCTTCCCTCTTCTTAGTTGGAGGTAAGATCGAAAGGGTTAACGAACGGAATAAATAAAGTTATGTTAGTAACTAAATAATTAAATATAGTGACCAACAACAAACCTGATAAAATTGTATAATATTTCCTCTTGAATATTATTTGAACGGAACGCAAAAAGACAAATTTTAGCGTTCCGTTCATCGTTCCGTTAATTTTTTTCCGTTCCGTTCATCGTTCCGTTCAATTTCTTCCGTTCCGCGGAACGCCGTTCAATTTTACGTTCCGTTCACAACCCTGTATATATATATATATATATAATAAAACTCTCTTCAACAGTTGCGTAAAAACATAAATGAACGTTATTGTTCAGATTTACTGTTAAAAAGTGATGACCTAAATATAATATGACAATTTATTTGTTCCTTAAAAAACGCCGATATTTCCATAAAATCCTCTTGGCTGATTATAAAAATTTAATTGATCTCGATGGTACGAATCGGACGACATTTCCAGCCCATTTCCAATCATCTGATGTTGCGTTCGGAATCTTAATTTGCAGAGCTGAGTAGCGGGCGGCGGCTCCAATGATTATTGCCCTTAGGTCCTCGACCTCGATGAAAGAGTGTGTCGTAATTTTTTTGCAACTAAAGATTTTATATTTAAAAGTGCTATGTCTATAGCTTTTTAAATAGGGGGGGGTGGGGGATTGCATTATATTTACGTTTATAAACACCAAACAAAATATAGGCTTTTATAAGATTTGAGGCAATTATTTCATTTTCGCACAAATTTATTTGAATAAAACGCTAGACTACCATAAGCACAGGACATTCAGCAAAGACATGAATGATTTAGTTGAATAAAGGCCCACAGTTATTGCAAGGGTAATACAATCTAAATAAACGAGCAGAAATCTGAAACTGAGCTGTAAATTTGGCACTATCAATTATACCACACGTCGACCGAAAAATCCTCTGTTTCCATGATTGAGGAAGACCAAGCAATTGCAAGAAGCTCTCAGATATAGATCCAAAGGACTCTTCACAATGGGTATAAAATTTTAAAAACCAAGGCTTGGACGGACTAAAATCATTGCATGGGCGTTCTAAAGGAAATCGAAACCTACCTACATTGAAGACAGGAGCCGATATTAGGTCATGGAGTGTTAGAATATTTTGAGATAAAGCGATTCTCTCTAATGCAGCAGGATAGCCAAATTTTTGAGAAAAGGTAATTTTTCCCTATTTTCATAAATTACATCCTCAACAGTATCAGAAAAGAAATTAGGCAGAACGGTCCATATGATTCTTTGTATTGAGGCTAAAAAGGGAGAAAATGCTTCCAAATCTGGGTTCGTTAAAGGAGTATCCATATGGAACCAATTGTAAAATTCGGAGGATGTATAAAATATTCTCCAGTCTTTGTCGTGTAAAACGCCCATTTCTTCTACGATTCGTAGATAACATTTGGGTAAGATAGAGCCTAACTGACAAAGCCCACCTCCAGCAATATTTTTAGGACGTTTTAAGGAGGGTAGATATGGCTTATGAAAAAGAGTACGCAGCCCAGAGTCTTCTTCTATTATTGCGAATTCAGCAATAAACGGGATGGATGTGGCTCTATACATCACCAGTGAAATAACTCGGGTATTATATAGGTCGATCCTTTTCTGCAACGATAGATTGCGCCATTGCCTCACTTTATTATAAACCATCCGACTCATTTGAGACCGATTACTCTCTGAGACACCATTTTTCCTCCATTCAATACCAAGAATGCTTATAGAAGACACAACCCGACAACTATGAATTAAAGAAGAACTATCTTGAGTCCAGGAACCCAACAGGAGTATGGCTGTCTTGTTATACTTAATTGTCAGACCGGAATTATGTTCGAATTTGGTAAAGGACGAAAGCAGTATTTCAATACTCTTTACTAATTGTTTTTCTGAGCTAGCTTCTACCATGAGAGTTACGTCGTCCGCGTAAAGGTCGACCAGATGTCTCACACCATTAAAAGACACTCCAAATCCCAAGTACTTTCTAATTAATGTTTTCGAGAGTTCATTTATCGCTGTCACTAATGGAAGAGGAGCTACAGGGCATCCCTGTCTACAACTCTTCTTAAGATTAATGGGAGGACTGTTGATACCCTTCAATGAAAGAATAGATGAGGCATCGAACAATAGAGCCCTGATGGGGTTAAAAATGTTTTGGAAGAAGACTCTTAATTGACTTTAAAATATGACAATGGCGAATGGAGTCAAACGCCTTCCTGAAATCGATCGCAACCAAGGCACCATACCTTTTACGACGACTAATGGATTCTATTGCTGTGGAAATATTTCTAGAAATATCAGTAATTTTTCTACGCTTAAGAAAACACTTAAAACACCTGTTAAAATTCCGTACGCGTCATTTAAAATGGTTATTGGTCTCCAGTGATTAAAATTTGTCCCGTCTCCCTTCTTCGGAAGCAAAAGTATACTCTCTCTTAAAGAGTACGGGGCATTCTTTTTTTTTTTTGCCTATATGGTTCGATAGAATTGCATCCAACAGGATATAAATAAGCATTATAGCATTAAAATTAGTCTATCGAACCTAGGATCTTATTTATGAGGTAGACCAAAACTGACCATCCCCTCTCGGGATTCGAACCTGCGCCCCAACATTGAGAGTTGAACACGCCTTAGCACGCACGGCTATCGAGCTCCCTTGTTCCATAAAATTTCCTATGGTTAAGAGATACGGCGTTATCTCTTTGGAGCAAGGGTAAAAACACGTCCACAGATACCATCACGATCAGAGCTTTGTAGTCTTTATAGTCTTTTTCGATATATTCTATAATGTCTTCCATCGTATACACCTTGGACGTAACAGGATTTTTCTTTTTGGGGAAGTTGGATCTGTCATCACCTAATATATCAGAGAACCGTTTATAAAAAATTGCAATATATCCAAAGGTATACTTAAAACCTTATTTTCGGCAATAATGAATTTATAGTCAATGCAGAACAATGCTCATTACGAGGGAGATAGTTATATTTAAGGGAAACTTTCGTTTCGATGTCTCTTTTTCTTGCCATTTCTGTTTCCACGATGTCAGTGACTCTGTATTCATTTATTAAATCTGTAGTAATTGTTTCGATGAATATCGAAGTGCCAGTCAAAGCATTCTCAATATTGCTTTGCAAGCGAGATGCTTTCCTTTTCTCAGACTTTAAATAACTCTTAACTGATTTCATAACCAAATGTACCAGGAGAGAATATGCTCCTTTAGGAGAGATCAAATTTTGTCCTCTTACCAGGTTAGACCTTAACTTTATAGAAAATTTATCATCTTCAAGAACCCATTTCGGAATTTTGAAGGTATTTTTCTTTGGAACATAACGTAGGGTGATGTCAATTATTTTATTGTTAGTTGAGGGATCGGATCTGTATCTAGCACTTTTTATTTGGTGAACTAGACCAGGAGATAATAATGCCAGATCTAACCTCGAAGATTTTTTCCCACTACTGCATGATACATTATCGTCCGGATTAATTTTTTTGGTAATATCGACAAGACTGAACTTATGGATTACTTCCCTAACGCTAGAATAATTAGGAAAATTTATTGGAGGTTTGTCAATATCGACATTTAAATCACCGATCAGTAGCTTTGGGAGATGTTGGCATTGTTGTGCCATTATGAGGGTTTGAAAAAACGCAGCAGATTTAATATTAGGACCATATGCATTAACAACTGACAGTGTGGAACCAGATGTATTCATAATGATCTTATGTCAATCGCCGTCTTTACTATATTCCTTAGCAAACAATGGTTTGGCTATGCTTTTAGTAACAAACGTTATTACACCTCTCTTCCCAGAACCTGTGAAGAAGGGAAATAATAAATTCGGAAGACAAATTTTACAATTATTGCTATAAGTAGAGGAAACTTCAGTGCTGATATCTTGGAGACATAATATATCAGGTTAAAAAGATAGGAGATGCTTCATAAGGGCGTGTCTGACAAGTCTATCCTTCCACCTCTAACATTTAATGATAACACTTTTGATAAACCCAAGTTTGATTCCAATTCGCTGGAAATTATTGTCGGAAAAAATCAGTTATTTATATTGATTCTGAAGGTTCGGCATCCTTTTTTGTTTTTTTCTTCAAGTTAGATATTTCGCTGTCTTGAACATTACAGGAGTCCTTCTAATGATGTTTTTTTCTTGTATGCTAGCGACACCTTTTGTACATTAATTGCAAATTGAATAAAATACAAGTGTATTTTATTGATAATACAGTTCGTTAACTAACTAAATAAATAAAAGTAATACAGAGTCAAGAAGCAATCAAGGACTACGTACAAAAAAGGCAAGCCTTAAGTGTGACGTTTAAAAGACTCTTTTTCAAGATGGTTGAAGATGCTATTAAAGTGTTTGCAAATGTAAAAAAGGCCCTTAAGTGCCCATAAAAATCTCTTTATCCATAATTTATTAAACATCAAATAATAATGTGTAGTAAAATAAAAATAGTATGACTTATTTTCCTTGGTAGATTAAGTACTCTGCATTAATGTAGCGCCAAATGTTATTTAGTGATTAATCCCATATTTGGCTCAACGGCTACGTAAATAAGAAAAAAAGTTGTAAAACGTCTTAAAGTAATATATTGATAGCATCCATTAGATACATACATTGAAAACGACAAACGTTTGGTGTGCTTTGTGGGTCCGTGGAATCCTCGGTCCGTACTCATTCAAAACACTGCCGGCCAACACATTATCTCGTCATGGTAACAAACTTTTTGATACCTTTAATTAAGGGACACCATGACATAAGACATACGATAAGACAAGCCACACAGAGCACATAACAATGGACTTATAGGGACATAATTTTGGTGAGCCAATAATTTCACTTTTTCGACTCCTGGATTGACCACCAAGGTCGTATGTGATATCACACCTCTTTACTTTTTTCATTAAATGTAACTAAAAGCCGAAGTCAATGTAGATAAATCAGAAACAATTGAAAAGATTGGAAGGAAATATTGAGGGAGATTCTAACTGCAATGCTCGAACGTGTCAAGGATCATAAAAAGGCCAGTTTCGATTATTTTCAGGAAATAATTTTAAAGCATTGTATTTAGGTTTCATTTTTTTTTCATCATATTATTATTCTTTATGTGTTTTGTTTCTACAATCCAAAAACCGCTTGTATTGATTCTCCCATGACTTACAAATCCTCGTCTTTGATAAATTTGAGCTTGTATCCTATATTCTATTATTGTTATTCCATATTTAAAATATGCAAATCTCCATCTTAAAAGCGAATATATAGAGCCTATTTAATTAATATACACTCTCAAACAAAAATAAATTTAATATTTCACTTCGCTGGAGAAGATGAATCATTTCTGTTTTTGTTATTGGACATGGCATTTTGAATGGAAAATTTAAAATATTTGTGCTCATTTATCAAACGTCAGAAGCAGAAAAAATAAATTCAATAATAAACTATAATACAGGCCTAAGAAATATAATGTACACGATGCTCTACAGAACACATAGCTTATACAAGAGGCCTTCCAACTTTTATCTTTTGTTCCCAACCTAACAATTTTAGATTTCATTATTCATTTTAAAACCATTAGGACACGAAAGTAATTATTTTTCAGGGTGAAATATGTTTCTTAAAGCTCCAAATTTGGGTTCAACTCACAACGCACTTAGCTCTTCTTATTTGTTTTTAGATATGGTTAAAATGCCCATGAACGTGAAGGCTCACAAATATACTGAATGTTTTCAACTCACTTCTTGATCTCTCTCTATCAAAAGGTCGGCTCACACAAAATATATCAAGGGAATTCAAGCTTTGGAGCTAAACAACTAGTTTTCGATACACTTAACTTTGTGCAAAAGCCAGTCTTGTGGCAGATCAAAAGAATAAGCACTTGCGACGTCTAACTGAATTATAAATGGTCTTTCATGATCTCTCGATTGATCTACTCTGTGTCATTTTGGCCCTTGACTTGATAAAATGCATGATTGAATATATTCTTTGCCAAAAAGTATGACGTAAAAAAATGTTCTTTTTCAAAGCAGATACAAGGTATTTTAAAATTTTGCATTTTGTAATCAAAATAATAATTTTACTAAGTTATGATTTTCTTTTTTGTAAAAAAACAATACTTTTAGATAGACTATTTCAATACAACTAATTTTAATCAAATTTTATATGTGAAAATTATAACATATTTATGAAATAAAATCTAGCAATAAGAAGACTTCTAAAACGGTAATTTCAAAGAACCTCTTAATCAAATATCTCATATAGAAGTTCGTGTATCCTCCACGTGAAATTTTGATCAATTAGATTTTTCAAAAATGATCTTCCCGTATAATGAATATGTATATTTTGATACGTCAACATAGTTAGGAGATTATATTTTCTGTTTATGTACTATATTATATATTTTAATTCATTTATTCTTTGATAAAACCATGTTATATATACAATATATCAGATTACATACACGCACACTGATTTAAAAAAATTGTTGCTTCATTAGATCTTCAAATTTTCAAGAGAAATATGTTAAAATACTTATTGGATTATTTTGTATATAATAATTGAGAAGAAATTCTAATTTTTGGGTTACAACTTTTTTTAATAGAACTTTCAACCGAAAAAAATATGAGAAAGAACTCTTTAAAAAATAGTTTTAGATTAAACTTATTTGTCTATAATATATATTTTTAATTAAAGAGTGTATTTTATTATACGACAAAAATAGCATCTTCTTTTAAAAAAGATAAAATTCATGATTTTTTTTAATACTTAAGAATGATAATTCAAAATAAGGGTAGTTTATAAAACAAAAAACATCCACTAAAGTAAGGAATGCAATTACACAACCAGTATCTATGTTATGATTATCAGGGAATTTCGACCCCCCCCCCCCGGTAAACTCGGACCCGGTAAATTTCTTGCCATAATTTTTTTTTGAGGTGGAGTCAATGGTATTTGGGGGTGTAAAAATTCTTTATTAGGTTTTGTTGTTCACAACAATGGCACATTGAGTTTAAAATCAACTGCAGGTTCCGCTGTTCACAACTACAGTTATTAGGTTTCAAACCGACCACCTCAGGATCTTGGGTTGCGCCTATTACAAATATGACATCTTATGACTTCAAATTTACTATCAAACCCACTGCCAGTGGGTACTCGGGTTTCTTTTCCAAAAACATTGAACTGTTACAAGGATTATAAATTATCATGAGTTCGACTGATATCGTAAATTGAGATTTGAATCTGGATCCCTAGATTGAACAAGGTATTATATGCAACTATAAGGATGAAAGACTAGGGTTAATTATTTTTATTCCTTTAATTGGTTTATATCCGTCCAAAAAATATATTGAACGCCATACAATTAAGTTTCTAATAAAACTGAGCAAATTTAAGTTTTTTTGCTTCTTTGGTTTGATGTATCAGTGTAAAAAAGCAATATTGTATACATGGTACTAATTGTTGTTAATGATTGAATAATACATCATTAGCTGCCACTATTTTATCAACCAGATCTTTTAAGTTATCTTTTATTTTATTATTACTCTTAATTTCTTGCCTTATGGGCGTATTCCTTATTGCTTTATTATTTGTTTGAGAGTACAAAATTGATATAATGTACGTTTGCAACGTACGGAATGTAAGATACCTAGAAGAATGAAATAAATAAAATTATATTAAAAAGTAATAATAATACAACATTAAGCAATTTAATTTGAAGAGAAATGAGTTTTCGCATCAAATTGAAACGAAAAAGTTTCCAAAAAGTTATAATTTTTTTTAATAACAATGTTTTTTAAATTGTACGAATGAAAACAACTCCCTATTGAATAAACAATAATTATTTTGATAATATATGATAACACACTTGAGTGTAAATTATTTTACCAATTAAGGAGCCAAATATTATCATACAAATACAAAGCTTTAATATCAAACACCAAATATATGATATAACTATCTCTAATGTATTTTCATATTCAAACGGTTATTGCGAGTCCAATAAACCAAATAGACCAAATGCATGCTGCCATTAAAGTATAATTACATTGCTATAATTAAAAAGCCTGTTTCACGCCTGCACTAAAGCATATTTTCACGAGAAAAGTTTTTCAATTACTTTAATTAGGGAACAACTATTTAAAAAAAGGGAGGGAAATAATAATACTAAGTTTCTTTTAAGGAATTACGTATGCATTCATTTAATGATCACACGAAAAAAGTTTGTTATTGATAATTACAAATTATATACTTATAGCAGTACTTTATTCATTAAAGTATACATGTGTGTCCCATCAACATGAAAGTAGATAAGTTCTCAGAAAAGTTAAGACGCAAATCATGTTCAATATTTTCATAAAAACTTCAAAAAACTTTATTACAATTTTTTATTGGAATTTTGCTTCCTTAAAGTTTTTTAATAATACATTTTTGTAGATAATGCTGCTAGATTTTAGATTAGATTTTTTATTTTAAACTATAATGTTTTTTCATACTTTTATTTTTAATATCTCTAAATCACTACAGACTCTTAAAAAATGTTTTTGAGCATAAAAAAGTTAATCTTATATTTCCAACGTATAAAACATTTTCAGCAAAAATGCTTATATATACAGTTTAACTTATATCTTATCTTTGTATATTTTCTGAACTGTAAATAAAAAAGTAAATACTCTTATAATAGCAAATACAAAATAATTTTTAAACATCTGAAAAGTCAAGGGGAAGGGGAGATTCACTCTTGTGACTTAGAATGTGTAAAAATGAAATGTAATATGTGACATCAAAATAATAATCACTGTTTGATTTGGACCTTAACTAAAAATCTATTTTATTGAATACGAAGTTTTAGGCTTTGTTTTCAATAAAAACATTGTTAATAAAAACAAGCCAATATTATATTTAAAGTCGATTATTTCATTATATAGAAATAATGATTGATTCCAGTATGATTCTCCGTCGATATCCTAGCATATGCATACTAGATTTCATTTCTTATTTACTTTTTACATTTTCGAAGAGACGTCACTGAAATTCTTAGTCTTATCTATATATTTTTATTATAGTAACACCTGTGTATACTCACACTAAAGTTTGATATAAAAATATATTATATATACGATATGTCACTTTCAAAAAATTGGTGAAGGGATTAGAATGTACTATTTAATACTTGCTTTCTTTTTGACAAACAAGAGAATGTCTATGCAGTATTATAGTTAAGTACTTACGTAATAACAAGGGAGATGCTGCTAATGTAATTAATAAATGCAATATACATGTACACACACAAACACACACACATATATGTATATATATATATATATCAGACTTGTTTTCCATGGTGAAGGTCTTTATTCCATCATATAATATTATCATATAAAATAAAAATATATTTATAAAAGGGGGAGATTTGTGTTTAGTACGAACATAAATAAACATTATAGAATAGACTTGTTGACGTTAGCGAAAAATTATCGTTCGTTTGTCGTTCACCAAAAGTTATCGTTCGTCGTTCATGGTTATTTTTAAATTGAAACGTTCGTCGTTCAGGGTTATTTTTAAATTGAATCGTTCGTCGTTCAACGTTCGTTTGTCGTTCGTCATTGTGCAAAAAGTTGACGACGTTTTTTTAGAAAGGAATTTTTCTTACCTTTTTGAAAAAAGAAAGTTTTTCCTATGCAAATGAAAAAAACGACAAACAATAAGGAATTTCCTTATCGTTCGTCGTTTGTCAAAAACTTTGTCGTTCATCGATCATATTTCGCGAACAACAACAAATGTACGATTGATCAACAAGTTTGATATATATATATATATATATATATATATATATATATATATATATATATATATATATATATGTATATATATATATATATATATATACAGATATATATATATATACACACTCACATATATATATATATATATATGTATATATATATATACATACACACACACACACACATATATATATATAATATATTATATTTAAATACACACACACATATATATATATATATACATATAATACATATAAACACACACACACAATATATATATATATATATATATATATATATATATATATATAGGATACGCATATATTGTGCTTTTTGTAATTAGTCTTTAGAACTCGTAGAAACCCTTGTAGTGAGAGTTTTTCATGACACATATACTCACACTCTTCAATGTCACAAATGTTTGATGTAGATATTAGAAGAGAGACAAGCCATTATGAGTATACATATAAAACATCTTCTATTTGCTTGTCTATGCAAACTCCCATAACTTTTTAAGACATGCCCGCCAATTGGAAATGTGAAGGCTAATTTTATGTAGTAAAAATGGATGGGGGGAGGAAGAGCACTTAATATTTGTTTGTTAATTTCCTTCATGGATTAAACCCTCCTTATACATTTTTTGTATATAATACAATTTCAATGTTATAATAAAAATATTTATTATATAAACTAAAATATATTACTTACAAAAGAAAATACGCATAAAAAGGAAAACACATAAAAATATATATCCAATACTTTAAAAAAGAAAAATCAACATAGAATTATAAATAACTATATAAAGAGCAACTAAAAAATAAATATATTATACGATTTGGAAACAACAATTATTGACTAATCAAAATAAAATTTCGGTATATTCACTCATTTAATGAGCTTGAGGTAGTGGTGAGAAATGGAGGGAATGAACAGATTTTACTTCCTAAATAATTTGTTTTGGCAAGCTGTAAAAACCACATAACAATTCTGCACAATTCAACCTTAATTGAATCCTAACAAAAGAGGGAGAAATACCACATCTTCAAAAAATGCTAGACCCAAAGTACAATGGAGAAGCCTTAAATAAAATAAACTTCCGTTATATTTGGGACATCATTAAGAATAAAGAGCCACTCGTAAAAGAAGTATTATAATCACACTTCATGATAAGGATTTGTACTACTTACATATAAATAATCCTTGATGCTACTTAACCTTTTTTTGCTGTTTTGATTTTATATTATTTTGAAATGTACCTCTTAACATATAGTAACAATTATTAAGAGCATTTAAGGTTTTACAATTATGACTAACTTATTTATTTTCATTTGCCATTTTAGATGTAAATCAATAAAAGTCACATTTTTCCGTCAATTGTGGTAGTTAAGCCCAATCAGTTAAAAGTATTGTTTGTTTTATAGAATTAAATACAAAAAGTTAATTTCTTATAATTTGATTTTATCGTTTCTTTAACAGCAAGAGATGGAAACAAAGGATGGGTTGATAAAAAAACTCTACATATAGAGCAGTGTTCATCATCTTGACTGTTCAAACAAAATTCTAGATTTGTTGTGCTTATGTTTTGTTTAATTACGATAATATATGGTGTATTTGTACACCATATATTATAGGGTTGAATAATACTTAGGCCACTAAATAAAATGAACAATATACAAATTCTGTATAACGATGAAAAGAAAAAATATTAAAGCTTATCAAAAAGTGCTTGTTGCAGCAGATTACTAGAGCTCTTCATGTTTAGCTTCTGAAAATGTCTAAGCCCTCCTAAGCTCTATCAAGGTACTTATAACTCAAGGAATATTTATTTCATGGTTTCATAGGTAGTAAAACGTCAAAAACCATAATGTTATATTAACTTTTACAAATACCTAGCATAGTGTTATATATATATATATATATACATAAATATATATATTATTTTGTGTTTATGAAAATATTTCCTGCAATCAGTTCCATAAATTTGAGCATAATGTGTGACTTGTGAATCTATATAAAAGAATTGTGCTCTCTTCGAAATATAACTTTTGTTTTTACACATTTTATTATTATTTACTTTTTTTAAGAGCTCAATTATTTCTTGTACATTTCAAATATCAATATATATATATATATATATATATATATATATATATATATATATATATATATATATATATATATATATATATATATACATATTATGTATAAATGAAATGAAATTTTCCAGCTATCCGTTCTATCAATTTGAGCATAATGAGTTACTTGTGAGTTAATATAAAATGAAATGTTCTCTCTTCGAAATATAAGCTTTTGTTTTTAAGAGCTCAATCATTTCTTGTACATTTCAAATACCAAATATCTTGCCACCACAAATAATAATATGCTTCTTTGCTAGAAAAAAACAGATTTATTATCTAAAATTGGCTCCTCAACGTGGAAAAGTGCTCATTATTTTTCAAGGGTCTCCTCCAAAATATAATGTTAAGTTTTCCAATATTTTACAACGAAAGGACGGAATACATAATGGAAAATATAAACACCTTTAGTTGTCTCAATTTGAAGTAGGGTAAAAAAGCAATAATTATCTTTTAAAAGAGGAAGAGAGGCGACTCAATATACGAGCTAAAGTTTAGATAACATTGACACGAACAGAGATATGACCAATGTTGGCTATTAAATTTCCGGACAAAACATTGTATGCAGAATTCTCTGTACTCATTTATTGACATTATTGGACAATTAATTTTCAAAGGTCGCTCGTTTCCGAAACCATATGAGCCAATTCCTAACAAGTTTTATACTGGTTTTAAATACCACATCGAAAATTTTGGATTGGCTCTCTTTTTTAGATACGTTTATTTTAAATTACCGGTCTTTTCACAAAACGATAACAATAATAGTAATTCATTAAAAGGCTTATTAACATCCAAAGGCATCAAATACACCCTTACCAGAACGAATGTGTACACATGGGTGAATTATAGCCCTAGCTCCTAGTTTTCTTTCTTTTTGATTGTCTTTTGTACTCATCTGATGTCGCATCTCGCCTCAAAGTCCAACAAAGATCATCAATCATTGATGGACTCCATTTCCTTTCGTCCCTCTTTTCCATAATTGTAATATCTTGGTGGAAGCGGTCCCCATGCTCATCACTCACAGATTCACAATTTTCTGAGAGTGGAGAAAGTGGATTTTCTGTGACATATGGTAGCCCTGTTTAGCATTAGCTAATTCTCTACGAGTTCTTCTTCATAGTCTTCCATACGATTGTTTCCTAGGAAACCTGAAACTTCTGCCTTGAAGGCTTCCAAAGCATACTTTTCTTCTGTCACAAGTAAGCTTTGGAACTCATCATCTCGTGAATTTGTGGCCCATAAAACTTTCCTTCATTTATCTTCACTTTGCTCAACCCTGCGAACTTCTTTCCACAATAATGGGGGTAGCTTGTTGTAGACCCTCATCATCAGAGTTATCAGAATGTATAGTTAACTCTTCTGGTGGTAGAGGAAATAGTAGATCAACTTGATGGGGTACTGGTGTCTGGCTAATGGAATGTTAGGATACCGTACACTCTGAAGCTTCTTCTTCGTCAATCCCTAGTTGATTGTTGGAATCAGAGCGAAATATCAATCGTTGGAATGGTTAGAAGATTATCTTCAGACCATCGGAACAGCAAACGCATTTTACTCTGCCACTGTCGCAGATTTATTGCACAGGTATTGCAGCAAACATGTGGTACCCAGCATTTTTCTTGGTCCCCAATCTTGCATTCAATGTAGGGGTGGTAGTCTTTTTAAATAATTTCACTCATCTTGCGTTTCTGTGAAGTAAAAGTTATCTCACCACAAATGTAACAGAGTTTGTCTCCTTTGTGAGGCATTTTCAGAGTTCATCTCACAGGTCTAGACACCACAAGGAGATTATAAATAAGGTGAGGCAATGGGAATCGACGTAGGCAATTGCAGGGCGACAGCTGACTATTTTGTTGTGACGTCACAGCTGCTACGTAATCATATTCATATTCTTATTTTACCCTTTTTTGTACGTACATATGTATAATTCTATTATTGTGATTTATAAATTCCTTCTTATAAATTAAAATCTTGATTGTAAAAGTTATTCTTATTCTTTGAAATTATTATTTGCTTCTTACTTAAAATAATGAATACTAATGATGAATCATTTAGATATCAATTTTCTCATGCAACATAGGTTTTATTCACTAGCACAGAACAATATTGTGATGAAATATTTTCAATTGAGAGATAAAGTTGATAAATAATATTTAAATCATTGACACAAATAAAGAAAAATAGTTTTGTTGTAGCATTCGTGACGTCACAAAAATCTCCCTTTTGAACAAGATCATCAGTCAAAGATCTCCTCTTTGACTCACCTTATTTATATTCTCTCTGAGACACCAGGAGGATAATGTTTTTAAGGACGGTTGTAGATCCAGTAGTCCAAGATATTCAATCGAGAGCCGCAATAACCTATTATAAGTGTAATAGGTTTTTGTAAATTTTAGAGGCAGCAAATTTATTTCTTTAATATTGATGTCAAATATACCAGATCTACCTATTGGTTATGCAGCAAAGAGTAGAACCATTTTATATTACCCATTACTTCCATTGCGTACTTTAAAGTACGAGTTATAACCTGATTTTGTGGTATTATGCTGTTCAAATACTTTATCTTAGAAGCTTATTTTATAAATAAAATAGATAGATTTACGTGTTAATAACATTCATTATTTTATTTCATTGTACCGAAAATTGATTCAGTTTGTTATAAATAGTCAAAGAATAAAGTCCATATTTCAAAATGAAAAAATCTGTGCTCCTATTAAGTTCAACCATTAAAAAAAACGTAAGTATAGTCACATTTTTAATATTTTTTCTTTAATTACTTAAGATATAGTTCCAAACTTTTTTTCTTAATGAAAAAAAAATGTCGTAATTGTAGTTTTTGTGTTCAAAATTATATTGTAGATTTTGAACGTACTTTAAAGTACGCGATGGAAGATGACCTGAAAATTTGTGTTTGTTTATTATAAATATTATATCGTTATAATTTTTTTTTGGGACATTCAGAAATTCTGGACTTAACACAATTGAAATTTTGGATCTACTTGAAGACTACCCTCCAAACAATCCAACGGATATTGTGATTTTCCTTCCTCTTGAGACAAACGATTTAAGTGATGAGGACGATGAAGTGGAAGAAATTGGTGGAGTCGTCGATGTAAATTCGGTTGCTAAGAAAATTCTTTGTCAGACAGCAGAATTGCAAAGTTAATGAAGATGATGAAGACGAAGAATCTGATGATGATGACGAACCATTGAATTCTACTGGAACTATAAAAAGAAGGAAGAAAGACATAAAAAAATCCTCAAAATCTTTGAAGGACCAATTACTTCGTGTTAAAAACTCAGATAGGATACAATCCACAAAAAAAATCAGATTGGTTCGAAGATTAAATTCGATTCAAACCTTCATTCAAATCTTGAAAATATTCCCGTAGACTTAGATGAGCTAAAGAATCCTTTTGATTATCTTAAGCTTTTCATTACGGACGAAATATGTGATAAGATATTAGATGAAACGAAAAAAGTGGCAATGAAAAACAATGACATCGATTTTGCTCTCTCTATAGACATCAATATGATTAGGGCAAGTCATGCTTGAGCCTTTTTGAGTGGCTATATGACAGCATCTTCCAAAATAATGTATTGGGAAACGAAGGAAGATACATGCAACAACTTTGGAAAAAATGTATCTCCAGATCGAACCATGAAAAACTAATACGATACACTTCGAAAGTATTTTTAAATCCTAAAAATCCATTTTGGAAAATACAACCTTTGATGGACGGCATAAATCAAACTGCAAAAATGTATGTTCAAAGAACTGAGCATATTTCGATCGATGAGTCAATGGTGAAATTTTTGGACCTCATCCCTCAAACAATTTTTGCGTGGAAAAACAGTACGCTTCGGTTTCAAGATCTGGTGTGCATGTACTCCATTTGGAGAGCTCCTCTATTGTCTTCCCTATAGGGGAAATACAAAGATTACACCAAGAGGACTTGGACAGGGTCCAGATGTGGTCGTTTAAATGGTAGAGCAACTTGATCTAAAACAAGGCCATAAGATTGTTTGTGATAATATATTTGCTTCTCTTGACCTTATGGATTATTTGGGATCTAAAGGCCTTGGAATAGTTGGAACAATGAGGCAAAAAAATATGAATCTACCAACACAAAAATCAATGAACAAGGCGAACAAAGGTTTTATGAAATATGTTTATATTGACGATTATTTGTGCGTTACAGCGTGGAAAGATTCAGGGTCAGTTTTCATAGGGTCAAACTTTTTGGATTCAGAGCTAATTGGATATGTGAACAAATACAATCGAGAACAACCAGACCCGGCAGCAGGCCAAGGCTTTTTTTGGGGGGGGCTCTACAGTTGTTATGGGGGGCACAGTTGGCACATTCATAAAAGATTGGGCCCATGTCACTCAGTGGTGGGCGGGCCTGACCCCCTCAGGCCCGCCCATCCCGCCGGGCCTGAGAACAACGAAAGAAGATACCCACAGCATGCCCTAATTCATCTATCGTTAAGAGTCAAAATATAGGTGGAGTTGGCTTGCTGGATAACTCAGTCTCAAATTATAAAATTACTTTGCGGACTAAAAAATAGCATTCGACGTTAAACAACTGGTTTCTGAACGTCCAAATGGTGCAGGCCTGGCGCCTCTATAGACGAGTTGGAAAGCTAAAAAATGTAAGGAAAAGGAAGAAAAAAAAAAAGAGATCCTTTTTTCGCTGCTAAAGATGTAATGTGGGTCTTCACCCACAATACTTGACGGACTACCACACAAAAAGTAAATGAAAATAAATATCGTTCATAGGTATTTGCGTAAGTTATAAAGCAAATAATTTTTAAGATTTGTAATAATAATTGTATATAAATGAAAATATTTATTTTGATATGCTTAGTTTCTCAATAAAAGTAAAAAAAGAGAAAGAAAACATTTTTCTTAGTTCTTCCATCACGTACTTTAAAGCGGCCATTGCTAAGGTCTGAGGGGCGGTAGAGAAAAAAAATATCAAGATTATCCATATTTATACTAAAAGGAATAACATATCAAATTTTCAGCGAAAAATAATAATTTTAAAGGGGTCATGGAAGTAATGGGTTAAGGGTGCAGGATCGAATTCATAAAAGGAATGTCAGTATTGATCAACCTTATTGACAAGATCCTTGGTTCGATTGAGTAATCTTAATGATATAATGCTGACTCCTATCCTCAAGCATGCAACCCAATCGGACCATTTCGGCGGTAAAGAAGCAATTTAGGATACAATTCAATGTGTTATACATTAAACAGTTCTTCACCAGCCACCATATTATTACTGAGTGATTATTAACTTGATCCATAATTTATTACAAATAATGATATGAAAGAAGTGCCTTAGCTCAGTGTGTGTTCGCCTCCTCTGGAGCGAGTGTTTGGTCAACCTCATTGAAAACATATTAAGCTCAGCTGGGCCCTTTTAATGCTAAAATTCTTATTTCATATTCAGAAATGCAACTCAATCGAACCAGCTAAGAAGAAAAAAAGAACATATAAATTGTTTACATTTCATGATTATTTTGCCTAG
>CP045894.1:27074352-27114443 GCA_013387185.1 Caligus rogercresseyi
AACAAATATTTAGTGTACTTATTGCATATTAAGTTATGCGTAGTTATAAAATTCCGAGATGTGTCTTTAATATGTCAACGCTCTTCCCCCATCACTCTCGCCACAGAAATTCATCCATTCATAAACAGGCGATAAATAGCACCCTGAAATGATGGAAGCCTCTTTCTTTCTTCTTTCTTGCTCTTATTTTTTACAGTGGGGGCTTTTGCATCTGGAACATTAAAAATTTACCCGCAACCTCAACCCTTAGGTCGATATTCTCGAAAAATGCCTTAAATACAGTTTCCTTCATAAGCAATGCTTTGGATTTGCATATGGCTTCAAGCTGTTTCACGATACAACAAACTAGCATCAAAAGATAATATATGATTCGATATAAAATACCATACCTCTTGTCGATTGAAAATATTATTTTTGCCATGGTTTAACTGTTTCCCTCAAATTAGGTATATATCAAATGCTGTTGTTTTTTACTCATAAATATGATTTAACCTGTTATGTGTAATTCTAAATATTATCGAAAGAACAAGAGTGTCTTCAATTTGGCTTACCATCCATTTCTCAACTCTTTCGAATTGGATTATTCGATAAGTCGTCACTTATCATGCACAATGCATATTTTTATATTTTTTTGTATGTTTAACCTTTTTTTGCATATTTAGTCCTTTTTATGCCTATATGGTTCGATAGAATTGTATCCGACAGGATATAATAAGCATTATTGTGTGTAAACCATGTAGTCTATCAAACCTAGGATTATTAATTAGGTAGACCAAAATGACCATCCCCTCTTGGGATTCGAACCTGCACCCTCAACATTGAGAGTTGAACACGGCTATCTCACTCCCTTTTATTTCTTTTGCATATTTCAAGGACTATACAACCTTTTTTGTTCCCAATTCTTAAGCCCTGATCATAAGACAACTCGAAACCGTAGGTTGAACTCCTATACATCAACTTTTGTAATCTTGAGACATCAAAACGTACATATGTACAATATGTATCAACTTATAAATAGCACCATTATTATTATTCATCGCCAACATGGAGTGTGCTGATCAAACCTCTCACGACTTTTGTTTAAAAATATTCATTGACTAATGTTTCTTCTATTCTGTAGTCCCTTACTCATAATAATTCACCCAAACAACGGAGGGATTCCATGCCTTTAATATCATTTATGCATAATCATTGGAGTATCATGAGGAGTAAAGAAAAATCAGATCGTGGAATAAATAAAACTAATGATATTTCGTCTATCTACATTACCTCATATAATTTATTCGTATTTGTCATGAAGTTAAGGAATTGGCTTCTAAAAGGTTAGAGGAATGAATCCTTGTAGATGCTTGTACACCCTTACTTTGTTTGCCAGCATATCCACATAGAGTAAGAACTGTTGTGGTGATGCCGTTTGATCAAACAGCCCGTATTTCATTTTCTTCCATTGTAAGTCATAATGTAAATGATAGACTTTGGGCGCTCAGAATTCCATTCCTTATGTTATATATATATATATATATATATATATATATATATATATATATATATATATATCATTATATATAGGTATAGAAGCAAAACGTGGACTCGAGAGACAATTTTAGAAAAGTAATAATATAATTTTATTTAATTAAATAATCATTATTATTTTAACAAAACTTATAGGCAGGGCCTTTGTGAGCACTCTCACTCGATGTGGCCTCCTTCAGCTTTAATGACAGCTTCCACACGGCGCTGGAAAGACTTGCAGGAGTTGATGAGGAATTCCTCCGACATGTTGTCCCACTCCGTCCTGATGGTGGCCTTTAGAGCATCCACATTTGGATGAGGAGTCCTGTTGGCCTTCTTCTCCAATTCGCCCCACACGGCGAAGCCAACGGGTTCAGATCCGGCGAGGAGGAGGGCCACATGTCCTTCGCCAAAAATGAGCCATGTTGGTAGTGCAGAACTTCTGGCACAGGTCCGACGTGTGTGATGGAGCACCATCCTGTGTCCAACAAGTTTCCCTCGGTAATTGGCTTCAGCCATGGCAAAACTGTGTACCTGAGGACCTTGTAGTAAGTCTCCTTGCCAATCTTCTCCCCGGCCTTGAAAAAGAAGGGAGGCTCTTCTTCCCGTCTGACGCCACGACTCCCAGGAACATTGTCTGCGCCGGATGTTTTGTACGGTACACCCCCTGTACCTCTTCTTTTGTTTCCCCAAGCCACCGGTCATTCCTCCTGTTGTAGACTTGGTCCACGGTGAAAATCTTCTTGTCGGAGAAGATTTTCACAATGGAGCCATTACCCTTCAACCAAGTGAGGATTTTCTTGCCTCTTGTGAGCCTTTTCCTCTTCATATCCTCCGTCAACAAGTGCCTCAGAGTCCTCGTGTATGAGGTTAATCCCAGATCCTCCCTCACTGCCCGGTTGATGGTCATGGGGTCCACAGAGAAGTCATTGGAGAGGCGGTTCATGGATTTTGTGGGGTCCTCCTTGATCTTCTTCTCCAGTCTCTCCAGGAACTCGGGAGTCCTCTTTAAATTGTGGCCACCACTTCCTGCTTTCCTCTCGAGGCCTTCCCCGTCCTTTTTCATTTTGACAACCTTGAAAACAAGGCTCCTGGAGCACTTGACAATGTCCATGATCTTTGCCACCTCAATTTCCGCGTCAAGCAGATCTGAGATCCTTTTCTTTTTCGCGTCCTGCTCGCTCATTTTGAGAATTGACGATTGTTTATTATTGATTATTTATGCTTAGAAAGGCTAATAAATCGGAATCTCAAAAAATATAAACACCCAACTTAGTAAATTTTTGAGAAATTAGCATTATTTAAGAGTCCACGTTTTGCTTCTATAACCAGTATATATATATATATATATATATATATATATATATATATATATATATATATATATATTAGGGCTGTTCTTATTTTCAAATGTTTGAAATGTTCGCAACATTGTGGATTTTCTGTTTCTTGGTGATAAAAGAAGACGACATAAAAACTTGAACAAAATCGGTCAACATTACGGGGTGCGCAACGAGGTCAAAGTTTTAGAAATTTAGTAAAAATAAAATTTTTCGCCATTTCTTGAAAATGGTGGGTGTTACAAACTTCAATAATAAGTATTAATTTGAAGGAAATTTAATTTACTACCAGACGTATGTTTGATGTTTTTACTAAAACAAAGTTTTCTGTAAAAACAAAGAAAAAATGGAGTGTGTAATGTTAGCATATTTCATAGCTTTTTTGTACCAATTAACTTCACTCGTCTGTAGAAGATGACTTGTTCGCTTCAAGGTAAAATAGTAATTTTAAGTTTAGTAAAAGTTTGAATGATAAATCCAAAAATGACCTTGGTTGCATTCTATCAATTAAGAATTTAGTACAATCTGAGTTACATCATATGATTCAGTGCCTGTATTGACCTATAAGAAATCGATTATGAAAAAAAAATAATAATGTGTTTCTTAGATTTGCGTCAAGGTATCCTCTCAAAATTTTACTTTGTCTCTGACGCATTTATAATCCATTATATGCGTCATTTTGTACGTAAGATATGTTTTTTTAATGTTTTTTTAACTCTTTACTTATTAAATTGATATGATTTAGTATACCAAAATATTAAAGCTGGTGTAACAGCAGTTACCAAGTGGTAATTGTATATTCTCATATCAAAAGATCAATTTTTTGGGGAGAGTACGTGCGAAATGTATTTGCTTATTTCTCTTAAAGTATAGCGATTTTTAGAACACCAAACATATCAAATGAAAGCTTGGTATACCAGTTTTAATATTTTTGTATACTAAATCATGTCAATGTAATAAGTAGAATAATTGCTCTTATTCTGGGTAAAGTATTACGAGAAACCTATTTTGGTGACTGATCCTAGAGATATTAAGTATAAAAACAAAAAGGTTGCGTGATTGATGAAGGGCTGCCCACATTACAAATAAAATTAGAAATGCAATAATATTGTTATTCAACATATAAATCCTATTTCTGCTCAAAATAGTGGTAAAATCATAAAAATAATGCAATTCATAGCAAATTCAACTCAATTGTCATCTTTTTATATTAAAATATATCCCCTTTGATTTATACAAATAACACTAAATTTGCTATTAAATCCAAACACCTATTAATTATGATATTAAATTTGTTTGTTATGGGTTTTCGTCAGCTTATGTTATGACTCATCAGTCTTTCGTCCAGACTCTCCTACTCTAATGCACTGCTGTTCGTAATATAGATCTTAAACTGTACGCACGTGGTCCTCTCGAGTCCTCTTATTCGTTCCTACCCCTCTACTAAATGACGACGAGTCTGGCTACTAATAATGTAATCCTTTATCGTCTCAGATATCCCTACATTCACAACACTATTATCACTCCGGATTAAAACACTAACAAAAATATTCGAAGGATCAGTATTATAATTGGACTGTATTGTACTTATGGCAAAATATCCAACAAGAGAAATTATATAAGTTAATATCATAGAGATGTAAAGATAAAGATGTCTTTATATCTCTATGGTAGATATCTAGCTTAAAGTATTCCTTCTTTCCCAGACGTAAAATAACACAAGAGACTAACATGTTAATACGATTATATAAATTTAGAATAGAAGATAGAGGAGGAAGACCTCCTACATTCGTGAGGAGGGAGAACAGGATACTAAAGAATGTCTTCTAGTTGATTGAAAAATTCACGCTCAAAAATTTGCGGGAGAAAACTATGAATGCTTCAATTTAATTTATGACTGACAGCATCTTCAATTATGTGGGGGAGTCAGATTCAACCTTAGCCAAAGGCAGTTATCTAAATATAAAGTCTTCGGGGAGTTACAAAACTTTTTGGTCATTCATAGAAAGCTCCTACGGAGTAAAGCATTGTTCCTAGGTTTTTCTCTCTTCAAAAATAGTCTAAGAATCTTAAAAATTGTGAATGTTGGACGAAAATCGAAAGAATGGAGGTAAAAGAGATGCTATGCTAGAGCGGATTATTGTTCCAAAACTCTTATACTGAGCCACGATCAGTAAATAGGCTGAGTTCCATTCCTGTTCCATTTAACTTAAACATGGACTAATAAGGGAATATATAGTATAATAATTTGAGCTTATTTTCGCCATTCAAACTAAAATAATAAATTTAGCCAATAATATGTAAGATTCAATTAGGTTGCGTCTCTCCAGCGGCCATAAGTAGCTCTAAATTTTAATGAATTTCTACAAAAAATTTAAATAACTTCTATGGGATTTCGACATGGACTATAAGGTTTCGATATTTGGAAGAAATGGTCGACTAAAATGCTGCCTAGGAAGAAATGGCTGAAAAAGAAATGGTCCAAGATAGAAAAGGAAACGATGACGATTGGAAAAAACGACCCAATACAATCTTTGTCCCGTCTAATTGCATCAAAATGCTAACCAGTTATGAATAATTGCTGAAATCGAATATTTTTTGCAATTATTTACTCAATTTATATAAAAATTGTATTTGATCAATACTTAGTTGTATTCTGCTCAAAATCTTGCCCACCGATGTATTGGGCCATTTTTCCTGAGTCATCATTTTCCTTTCTATTTGGGTCATATCTTCCTGGGCTATATTTCTTCCTAGGCCGCATCTTCTATGTCCATTTCTTCGGGACACCGTAGTTCTCATTACTTTTCCACTGTTCTCTCTGTATTCCTTTGTCATGGATGGCTGTAATCGTTAATTGTAAATTCTTGTTTATATAATATGTATTATAATATTATTCATAATATTATATCTTTTTGGGACTTATTTCACTTCATAAACTTTGCGAGCATACTAATCACAAAGTTTCTAAAACGAATGTTAACAGGGATCATTAGTTAATTAATTAGAGATATTATACCATTTTAGAAAGCTATATTTAAGACGGTTTTTATCATAAATAAATAACCTCTTTAGTTTACGTGTGATTAAAATATGTTTTATACTATTGCAATTATATAATAAGTCACTCTCAGTTTAATCATTTAAAACTAAACTCTTAATAAAAATGTCAAAGTATAATTAACATTGGTTAAAAGCCATAGGATTACATTGAGTTTCTAAGTTAATGTAGAATTATTTTAGTATTAAGAGTCCGGATATCTGGTTTTTAAGGATACAACCTGACTTAATTTCTTTTTTCACATATATAATGAAGTTTCCCGAAATTTTGGTGCGATCATTGATGAGCCGAGATATATTTCCATCCGTAAAAAGGAGGAGACATACCAAGAGTAGATGACAACATTAATAGAGTCATTGATGTGAATGCTACTAACATAAGGAAATCGGGGGAACGCCGCATTTACAACGAAGACTTTTAAATCCTGTAACACACAACTACACTGGTTAGGCCTATCATAGGGTTTCTAGCATAGGTGTAGGAGACAGGGGGCAACGCCCCCCCCCCCCCAAAAAAAAAAAGAAAACAAATTCGGGTGAGTTCTCAAATTCGGGCAAATTGGTTGAGGTTTTCGGGCATTTCAGTTGAAGAAAAAAATATCAAATTAGGAAAGCATCAGATTTGGAATTATAACCAAATAAATATAATGTAATGAGTAGTTTGTAAATATTATAAATAAAAATATTAATCAACATAGCCTTCTTCATTCAATTATTTTTTCACTGATTGAACAGTTTTTGTTAAAATTCGGCCAAATTGAATGCCCAAACCAAACATCTCCCAACGCTTATGGTTTCTAGTATATGTATAAAAGGAATAAAGTCAAATACACTGCCACGTACCTTCCGTGCGTATTTATTTATTCCCCACGGTATTTATTTTAATTCAATAGTTTCTGGGTATATGTTCTATGGCGCTATTTTGTAAAGGGTTTTAAGTTTTTCTACTAAGTAAGAATAATATTACATCTATGTATACATGCCTTAAATAAACCACAACAACTAAATTAAATAGACCAGGGCGATATATTTTTACTGTGATCGAAGGTGTGCGCTATTCAATAAAAAAGATCAAGAGGCAATCAAAGATTTATGTAAATATTCTAGTTTCACTTTGCGTGCTAAGAGGTAACAAAGAATAATGTAATATGAACTTGTGAAAGAGGGAAAAATTAATATTAGCAATAATATGGCATCCCATTTGTCTACAATATGTTGAATCAATGAACCGTCGTACTAAAATAGACTCTAGCCTTTATGGCATCTAAGATTGGTCGTCATGGAGAAACTGAAGTATGAGCTACCACGGAGCGTAACATGAGTTACTTAATCCCAATAAACCAAGGTGTCATTTAATATAGTTATATTACATCTGTAAATGTGATATCCCAAAAAGAGCTTAATATAATATGTTTTAAAATGGTTATTTCGTCTATCGATCAATTAATAACTGTATAATCAAACTTTTTTATATTATTCCTCATGGAAAAAAGGTCCCAAATACATGGATAGCCAAGTATTTAAGTGGAATATAACTAAGTATTGTACATATACTATTTGCCATTTCAATTGCATAAATAAAGCCGAAAAGAATTTTAGTTCAGTAATTATGCATTAAAAATTCCTTGTTTTTGTTAAAAGGCGGGGAAAAATATTTATTTGCACCTTTTTCCATGTGTCTTCCTTTTCTATCTTGGGCCATTTCTTCCTGGTCCATTTCTTCTAAGGCTGAGTTTTCCTCGGTGGTCATTTCTTCCTAACATCGCTCTAGACATATCAATTAGCGTCAATAAACAAATATACGGATGTTTTTTAAAATATTTTTTATTTCAAAGACTGAAGGTACATTACATCGGTCGTGACAGAAGTAAATTATATGAATTATTATTATTGTCTGTTATTAACAATGAATAAGGAATGATTTTAATAATTATAATAAAAAATAAAAAAATTACTCACAATGAATGAAAAAGAAAGCAGATTCCGAAAAAGAAAGAAGAACTAAAAGACTAATTTACACAGTAGTAATAATATAAGTAGTTGATTTTACTGGGGTTCAATTTTTAAAATATATAAACATAAAGATGATAACTTGAAGCAATAACAGTCAGTACACAAAATGAGAATGGTGGTGATGGTGTCGGTGAAGTGTTACAGTAACGTAATGACGAGTTTTTTTTTTGAAAAATTAAATTCCTGCCCTTAAACTAATTTTGATTTTCAAAATAATGAATTGAGACTAAGAATAACTAATTAGACAAATATAATAATAATAATATTTATGGTATTTTAAGAAACTACTTATAATAAGAACAATTAAAACATCAACATATTTCAGCTGTTTAAAATAAAGTTATTAGTATTAATGATATTATAATTATATAATAATAAGTGAATCCAATTGTTGTTGTTGATTTTTGATTTCCAGGAGCTTTTATAATAGCTAAACTTGAAGTATACATATATTTATACGAAACATTGAAGCCATAGAGTAATATATATTGAATAAAGAATCAGCAGTAGCGCGGGAATGTTTGAAAAATATATATAGTTATTATGTATCATTACTGTTCTAAGCAAACTTAGGGAGAAACATATGTTTTGAAAATGTTTTTTTGTTTGTGTTCTGCTATATATATATGTAAGAAGTTAATATGGTGTACTCCTGTCAATGTTTAGCACATTTCCTCTAAGTAAAAGTATAATTTGTTTTTATATACTGAGAAAAATAGTAATTTGACGGATTTTTATTGGATATTTATAAGAGGGATTTTATTACAAAATATGATGACTTAACTGCTGTTTTGAAGGGGTTGTTTTCTTCTTCTTTCTTTCTTTAATAACAAAAAACCTTGGTATAAGAGATCAATATGAATGTACACAAACAAACAAGTAAACAGAAATAGGAACGAACAGTTGTTGATTATTTTGTAAATACCTAAAAATATATTAAATGACTCGAAAAATATGAAATTTTCTTCTTTGATTCCTTCGTAGGGCAAACAAATGACTGATCCTGAATCTGTTTTTGGCTGATCCACTTCTTATGCAAAGAGAGGATTTCTTTTTTCTTAAGCAAATGATTAGCTTGTTTTCTTTTAACGGCTGTTTTTTTTATTAGGTGTGATAAAGGAATCTTGAATGACTTGAGTAAATTGTTAAAAAGCATTCACGGAAAGAAAATATGGGAACAAATAAAAATTCTGGAGTTCATGATGACTAGTAACAAGGCAGAATCAATCATGTAAGCTGACATTTGATATGTTTGTTGTTGGGGGATTTTGAAGAAAATACTCCGGTTGGTGACGTTGGATTCTGAAGGGAGATGATGATGATGTTACGTGGGTAGGTAGGTCCTTCATTGGAGTTATATATTTTTACACAGAGAAGGTATCTGTTTATGTACAAGAGGCCTCGAAGTATTTATAGGTAGGATTCTCATAGCCATTGATTTGCATGTTAGCCACATGTCTTTCCTCCGGACTTGCAGCTTGATCCACCTCAACAAATCCCTGGAAAATAAACGTGATAGTTTTAGTACATTTAAATGGTGAATGAAGATCCAAAAAATATATTATTACAATAAATGAAACAACTCATAAAAAGTAGAAATAAATACAAATTAGAAAGCCAAAAACGCAAATAAATGAATAGTCTTATGTGTAATTTTAGAAATGTTTATAGCGCGCATTTAAATCATTAGATATATAAATCAATGTAAAACTATTTTTACCCTTAGATTAGTTAAGTTTGAAAATATCTTAATGCCTCAAAGGAGCTCTAGAAATGTAAAAAGAGGTGAAATATATAAAAGTTTAAAAGAGTAAGTTATATTATAAATGATATTTGTGTGACCAAATATCACATTCGAAAGGTTAAATTTGTACGACAAAATATTGTTTCATAAGTGTAAATTAGTTAATAAGCGAATATGAATTTATTCAAAAATATGTGTATTTACAGTTATATAAAAATATAATTTTCCTTTTATATATTATCTAATACATTATCCATGTTCAAGCATAACTTGTTTTATTTTAGGCCTTGTCGATGAGAAAAGATTAGTATTAATGCAAATTAATGAAATGAAAAAGCATCAAGAAATGAGGAAAAAATAAGTTAACACAATATTGGTAATTCTATAAGCCAAAAGTCATACTTAAGGTTGTGACAGAACAGAAAGAGTGTTGCTATTATAATTTAGTAATAATGTAATGCATATCCTAGATTCGAAGGACTAATTTACACACTATAATTCTTAATTATATCCACAAGAATGCAATTCACTCGAAGTATAACTCAATACCAACCTAAAAAGTTGATGAATATTGTCTATAAAGCATGATTCTAATTTGGAAAATGTGCAACTTAGGTCTTCATTTAGACACAGGAATAGATAAATGATTCTGAAAGGCCTATCATGGAATTTATTCATTAAAAATGTATTGATACAAAAAACAATCTTTAGCTTTGACGAATAATTATTTAAGTTTTATTATTTTTGAAAGCTTTTTAATCTAAAATATATTTCATCATTGACATCTTCTAAATCTACTTCAAATGGAACATGTGTCTTATAAAGGGCCCATGAACTTAAATATTATGAATTAAGCTTAAAAAGCCAGATTGGACTCATTCATTTTTGTTGTTTCTAGTTTTCTCTTGATTCTGTTCTGAAAAGTTCTTTGAGGAAATAACTGAGTCTGAATGATATTTTGTAAATACAAAAGGTATACATCTTGTAACTTTAATAATGCCAAATTAAATAGTTAAGAGCTGGAACCATTGCAATATTGGGTTCGAAACATGCAATTAAAAGGATTTATCGAGAAAAAAAGGCCTCTGCCTAGATAAATAGAGATCGATATTTGCAACAAAATGCTTTTTCTGCAATTATTTTTGTTATTTTCACCTCATACTGAACAAATACTAAACTTTGTCCCAATAGGAATTTAATTATTCATGAATAATATTTAGAGTACTTGCCAACAACTCCGCTTCATTCCTGTATAATTATAACATTTTGACTGGCAAGTACCTCCATATCAATACAAAGTAAATGATTTTAACGAAGTAGGCAATGCTTTGCAATCCCTAACGAATTTGCACACCACTCAAACTCAATATAAATGCATTTCTTTAGACAAGTGGTCTATGAATACCTAAATCAATTATTATTTCATATGAACGGAAAAGAGCTGCGCAAGCATACCTTTCCTTTTTTTTCAAACACTATTCGCCGTGGGTTTTGAATAAAAACTTATGAGTGGTAACAGTTAATTCATATCCCGGATTAGGAGTTCCAACATAGAAATGGGCTGGTAACATAATTAAATATGTGTCAGCAAGATCGAAATATTACATGCAAACTATAAAAAGGTTTTTAAGACAACAAAGCGAGTTAAAATAATAATAATAAATAATGCGTCTTTTAATACAAGGTCATTCTTCAGGGCAGTAAATGTAAACTAAAATGTTCATATATGTATCTTTGCATCTGCCATGATAATCTTTTATTCTGTTTCCTGTTTATAATTTAAGAATACTTTATTTTTGAACAATATTTTTTTTGCAGATTACCAAATGAAATGTTTTAATCGAAATAAAATCATAATAATCGCAACTATCATAAATTATATGTGCTCAATAAAACAATACAATATTTTACATTAACTCATTGTGTGATAGAAAAGCGTTTTTTCATTACAAAGTTTTACCAGGAAGGAAGATCAACAAAAAAATCAAACAAGTATATATTCTCTTATTTTATTAGATGTAAAGTCACCAAAAAAGTGATAAATAAGTACATTTCATTAATAATTGAAAGAAATTTCAAGGGTTGATGTTGAGTTACAGCAATTACAAAATGTGTCTAGATATTAATGTTAAGAACAAATAGTTTTATATAATTATAAATAATATTTTTTGATCCTCTAAACATATATAAATCACCTGACCGTTTTTCCTTTTCTTTTTGTGTTGGTAATTGCTCACCTTTATATTCCATCTTTTGCTTTAAAAAGTGACTCGAAAACAATTGAAAATATTTAAAAATCTGTTATCTTGCTACTATCTAAAATTAATATAAACAGCCAGTAACAATCCCGTCACCAATTATACATATACATTATAGACTTATTACATTATAACCTGTAAGTCTTTAATTGATTTTTTGTCTATAAATAGTATTAATGAATCCGTAGAATCAATGCGTCAACAGAAAACGTTTTAATTTTTTAAATTTAAATTTTCTAATGATAAACTTGGCCTGAATGAAAACATCAATATAACAAGAGTACACGCATATTCCAACGGATATAAAGGCGAACAAATATACAGTTAGATTAGAAAGAAAGCAGATTCTAATTTAGTATTTCACAAACACTCTATTTATAAATAAAAACCGTCATACAAAGTATGTGATTTGAACATTGACTCACTTTCTTATTATTAAATAATTATTTAATGAGTATTAACTTGAAGTTGAATTTGGAGGGTTCTCTGTATTACAGTTCCTAAATAATAGTCAATGTAGTTGCGTATAAAATACATAAGAAGACATTTTAATAATCAATTAATATAACGAAGAAAGAAGCATCACATTAGATTAAACCATAACAACTAGCAATGTTTTTGTCTATTCAGTTCGATACAATGTCATACGCGTAGATATAAATAACTACTTTTAGTCCATCTCAAATCTGTTTTTTCTGTCTTTTTGTTCATAGAATTACATCAGTACGGAATATGCGAGAGCATTGTGAAATAAGGACCGTTGAATCTTTTCAATATGGTTAATCTGTATAGAACCTTCCATCTAGTTAACCACCGCCATTAATAGAGAGCGTCGAGCACGCTCAACACGGTTGTTTTTTGAAATATCACATATTTATTGTAGATCTGTGAAATGAAAAGCCTATTAAATATCGCATAATAGTAAAAAAAATTCATTTAAAACATAGAAAGTCATTTGAAATCCCCTGCACTTAGTAGTAATGTAACAACTTTATTTTTATTATTCTCATTGATCGGGCATTCCGCCCCTTCGTGAGGAGGGTACTTTCAAAATTATAATAATATGTAAATGAGAAAGGATTTCAATGCACATACATAATAGGAACATACGCATAAGTATTGTCAGCCAAAATGAAGTAAAATAAACTTTTTATAATTATAATGAAGGGACATTAAAGCAAGAGTATTTTTGGAATGAATATATATATATATATATATATCAGGCTGATTCTTATTTCACGTTTTTCATATATGAGAGTTGGGCTCCTCCTAGGATTTTACCTTAGTGCATAGAGATCATCTTGTGAAAGCTTGAACGAAATCGAACAACGTTAAGTGTCTCCTCAACGGACCCAAAAGTTATTTAGTAAACTTATTTTTTATTTTTTGCCATTCGATCGCCTCTCATGTTTTCAATATAAATACTATTTTAAGATAATTTGGTTGCAAAATGTAGGTATGATTTGAAGGATTCCAAATTATTTTTTATGTTTTTATATACGTACAAAAAACCGAGACATTAAGGTTTTTAAATAGTCGTTTTTGGGATATTTTCCATAAGAATGACTATTTCAAAACTCTAATATTTCGTTTATTTTTGATTTATATATCACATGTCTTTATTTTTTACACAAATTCAAAGTGCATCCACGCTTTAACGAATGGAACTGAATGAAATACTATAAAAATGTTCTTATTTTAGGACATTTAGAGTTTTTAACAAGTAAAATAACACTAGCGAACTCGAAAAATATTTGAAAAATATTTTTATCTTTATTTATTTGATCAATGTACTTAATACAAATAAAAATAGCCAAATGTTCCTGTGATGCTTCATTTGTAATAACTATAGTTTTCAATTGATATGTTCTGCATTAAATATCGGCATAAACTTAAATTTTTATTGTTATGTTTTTTATAGTGAGTTCAATTTTACTTTTAGTAAATAAAAGTAATATTTGGGAGTTCCATTCATCTATAGTAGTAACATTATATAAACCGTATAACTTGTTAAGCTGAAAGCAAGCTAATATTATCTTTCATTGATGGTAACTTGTATTGATCTCAGAAGGCAAAAGTGTTTTGAGGATACAAATCTGTAGAATTTCCTGTATTTTTATAAATAATATTAGAACAAAGATGTCAAAGTTCGTTCAATAATATATTAGAGTAAGTATTTTAAAGTTAATGTAGTTAATTATATGTGCTACGGTTAATTCCAATGCTTTACTTACCCGGCAATACAAAAAGTAAGCGAATTTATTAAGAATGGATTAACTATTTCTTTGAAATTAAAAAGGATGTCCCAATATTTGTTCCATATTTAAATAAATCTGAACAAAAAAAAAATATATATAATCAAGAATAAGCAAAAACAAAGGAATGCAAAAGAAGCTCACAAATATATAAATCAAAGAAGCGATTTTGTCATCTTATAGAATGCAGTACGAAAAAATATAAGATTTGAAGTAAAGTTTTGACCCACCTCTCGGTTGCCTAATCCAGAGCGTGTGGTCTGAACAGAGACCAACTGCAAATAATATAATGTACACATGTCACAAGAGTAATGGAATTATTAGTATTTTACTTAAGGTGTATGTTTTAAAGCATCATGAAATTGAAGATTACTCAAGATTATTATGATAAACAACTTCTTCAATTTAGATATTTGTGTGTAAAGAAGGAATTAATATGGGGGGGGGGGGGTTCTTTTGTTAAGGGAGAGAGAAAGGTGTGGGCAACTTAAAGAAGATGAAATCATAATGTGTGCAAAAACTCGAAGTGTGAGGAAAGACATGGTGTGAATTTTAATTGGAGTCACAACGTGTGTGTAAGAAATATTAATATGATAAAACTCCTACACTATATTACTTTTAAAAGACAAATATGATTAGTAGACCTTTGATGATTGCACATTGGATTTTTTTAAATAAGGAAAAACTCCACGCATTTGCAATTATAACTAGAGGACTCAGAGAGTGCAAACCTCCACCGATCCCCACCAAATGAATCACTTGGTCTTTTTGTCATTTCCAACCCTCTACGCACTGTCCCTTTAACTCTACATGCTGCTCCTTTATTGTTTAACTTTGTTTACATGGAAAGAAAAATAAACTGACGTCATCAAAGAGGAGAGCACAGCACAGCGACATCTATTGGCAGAGTAGGCTATCTTGAAATATTTATTAGTATTTAGCTCATTTTGCATCTTAAAGAAGCACTCAGAGATGCCAAAATTTAATCACTTGTTTCTTTTCGCATTTCCACAAAGTTTCATTCGAATCCGTTCCGTACTTTTTGAGTTATCCTGCTGACAAACAAACAAACAAACAAACAAACGCCAGTGAAAACAATACCTCCTTCGGTGGAGGTAATTATTCAACTCATAAGAATGCGCAAAAAGAAGTAATTTGATTGGTACCATGAGGACTTATGATGGTTTCAGTGTTTATCTATAATGATTATATTCGAATTTAATAAATATTTTTTCTAAGAATCATATGCCTTAAATCAGCATATATTAAGCATATATGATCCGACATCGCCATTGTTTATTTCTATTTCTTTCTATGATTCTGGATTCATTATAATTGTTACCTAATGCTGAATCATCCCAAAGAAGTCATACTTCATATTATTTTGAAATAATATACAATAAAAGCCTCAAATAATAAAAATGACGTACTTTAAACCAAGGATTTATGATGGGTATATCATTAGCCGTATTGGGCAAACCTTCATTTATTTATTTTGCTTTACCGATTCAAATTCGGCACCATTTGCCAATTAGGAATAATCACAGAGTTCTACATTTGTTATAAAAGGCTATGGCGAAGTAGATAAATGATAAACGTACAATTATATTTCATAGTGTCGGCATACTTTTCTCACTAATTTATTGGTTTTTTCTTATTATTATAACATAAATTGAATATTCTTTATGTTGATGTTTACTTTTTAAATCTATATGACATATAAAACTTGCTCAGAAGAAGGATATGAGCTCTTATGGCAATCCTTTGTTTAACATTGTACCTGGAATGAGGAATACAATTGTTGCATTTCTGTTTGTATATACTTTCTCAGAACACTTTGGAGTGTATGAATCATTTAATAGAAACTCTTGTAAATACTGGCTTTATCTCAATGGCAATCTCTCCAAATTAGAGTATAATTTGTGTGTCTAGCTCAAATGTAAACTATGTATGAGGTAAGACTTTCCCAGGAAGTTGTTTTCCAAGCTCAATCCTCAGATTCTTTTACATACACTTTTTGGGATTTAATAAGTTTTTCATTGGTATTTCTTGATTGTACAAGAATAAAGTACATATTTGTTTGTTTTATCAAAATTGATTATTACTAACTGGTAAAATCATTGGTCACAAAGAAACTTATTTGGTGAGACCTTGTATTTTTTTACGAATATAAGTATTTGTCATAAAGTCAAAAAAGTATGAATCGGATAAAGATATATATTTACTTTTTCGTTATTTATTGAACAAATTAACGTTTTTTATATATTCTTATAGGTACTAGGAAAAAAATCATATTAAGATTTTTCTGTGTTAAAATAAAGATGTTTGTCCTCGGATCTCAATAATAACTAAATATTATTTAATACGAAGAAAGATAAGAAATCCCAACACTTGACATCCATTTTGACTATATTTTCTCCACGAGGAAGTTAACCATCACGAAACCTCCAATTTAAGGATACATTTTTGTTTATCAAAAACAAAGAACAGCTGACAAATAAAAAATATTTGTTTTCTGTTTAATCAACAAAATATAATTGCTTTCGCTAACACGAATCTCTGTGGAGTTTGTATAAATGTCAGATGGAAAACAGTACACAAAAAGTGTAGCCATTGGAGAAATCAAAAGAAGTTTTGCAAGGAAATAATATAAGCATATGAGAAGTAAGAAAGAAAATAATAATGTAGAAGCAATACCTGGTGATGAGGACTTCGTCCACTTCTCTTCTTGATGATAACGACTCCCATAACCATGGCAGCTACAAGAGCAATCCCGGCGAAAGCCAGCGTCATATACACGGAGCTGTTTTCTTTCATTTCAACTCGACGAACGGAGTAAGACTAGAGAAAAGAGAGAGAGAGAGAGACAGAGAGAAAAGAGTAAGGTATATTCAAGTCATATATAAAACACATAGTCATTTATTTAGAGAAGAGGTGGAAGGGGGATAATAAATGAAGTATGGTTGTTAGGTTACATGGTATGTAGGCAATAGGTTGCTCCAAGGTAGGGGGGAGCTCGTTAGCTCTTAGTAAGCCATAAAAACTCTGCATGGTGAGAGCTTCATTATTACTATTCTTACTTCACCTAACTGGTATATGAAAGTTATTAACCAAGTTAGACTTTTTGTCAGTTTATTTTAGTATACACATATTTTACAATAACTTCAAATCTTTATCTTCTATTGAACAGAAATACTTGATATTTGCTCGACTGTTTGATATTCTTAAAATATATTTATGCTCAATGCGGCCAAGATTCCTCTTGTGATTTAGAAGAAGATAATTAGATTTGTTATGCTTATTTGCATTCTAATAATATATTACGTTCCAAAATAATAAATCCTATGTGAACGTTAATTACCTCCGCCGAAGGAAGTATTGTTTTCACTGGCGTAGCAGATACTCCAAAAGTACTGAACGGATTTGAATGAAACTTTGTGGACCAAAAGTAACAAGTGATTAAATTTTGCATCTCTGAGTGCAGAATTAAGATGCAAAACGATCTAAATACTAATAATATTTCAAGTTAGCCTACTCTGCCAATAGATGTCGCTATGCTGTAAAATCGGGTGCCGGGAGCGTCTTCCTCTCGGAATTTCCGTCAAAGGAACTCTCCTCCGTCCCTCTACGCCGCCCCAGTCGTGAAAAATCCGCCTCGGAAGGTTCATAAGGACCCCGTGACGGCGGAGGGTTGCACTCTCTGAGTGTATATATGCCTCTAGTTTACATTATTTTTACACATTATTACTTCGACTCTTAAGTCAGTTTTAAACCAACTATATCTGGTCGTAAGTTCAAAACAATGAATCCCAATAACCATTCTTCACTTAGGAACAAAATATTTATTTGCAGAATGGAATACATTATAAAATACTTTAAAATATATATTTTTTAATGTGGAAAACATTAGTATTCTTCGGATTATTTTTGATTCTCTTCTTCAAAATAAAAAGTGAAAGTAAATATATACAGAAATATCAAGAAGACATATCCTGAGTCGATAAACCTTGAAAACGACTTTTTACCTTTTTTGTATTGAAGTTTCATAGATTTAAGTGTCTTTAATTGCCACATTTTTTTCTACTAAAGAATCGTCAAGTTCATATTTTAACGTTTCTTTTTGTTCATCCGATATTTCTATACTGTTGTGACTGACTTTTGGCAAATAACATTAATAATTTAAGTGATAATGATTTAGAAAAACATGCTTTAATAATCACATCTGGTACTTGATCATTAAAGAAAGTACCGTTTCGAGAGAAACCGGATTTCAATAACTCAAGAATGAATTCATTTCTAAATCATACTGATCATCCAAGCTGTTCCTGAACAATGTTTGATGTTAAATATCTTATTTTTATTTGAGTTTTGTGATTGAAGAATGAATTAAGCAAGATATCAACTTTAAACGAGTGTTTTGTTAGTTCAGCTCCTAGATCAGTCCCATCACACCGGAACTCATTCCACTACCAGCATGAAAGTTATCTTAAGGAGTTAATTATTATCTGATTGAGATTCTCTTTCAGGGCACTGAAGCTTTTCTATTAGTCAGGTAGTTGGGATTTTTACTCTAAATAGGAAGATATTTCAAGTGAAATAGTGATGTAATAAGTGGATATTCATACTCTTAGTGCACTTTTAACGAGATGCTTTTATTTGTTAATTTCTGTGTGCGGTTGATTTTGACTCACACCTAGGATGCTGAAGCCCGGCTATTTGTTCGATGATTTAAATAGGTTAAAATCGAGATTGCGTGAACTAGGAGGGGTGGATCATTAGAACAATTGGTTGGATATTCTATTTTTTAAAGTCAACCGGATGAGGTTTTCACAGGAAAATTTCTGTATGCTCCATGAATAAGTCTTAGGGCATAGAAACCCTTATATATGCCTTTTGAAATGTCGTTACTACTAATTAGTCATTTAATTATTTCAATTTTTGTGGGATATGCTGATTACTATCGAAAGTAAACTGATGGAGTTTCCAAATATCATTTATGAGTGCAGTTGATTATGACCTACTCTCATGGAAATGAAGCCCCTAGTATTTGCTTGCAATACACTCCTTTTGAATTAAAACGAGGTTTGGTGAGTAGGGGGAGGGAGTACATTTAAGGATGGGTCAATTTACCGCTTGATGGATATGTCATGAAGCTTGGAGTGTGCCACTTTGGGTTGGATTTGTTCCTGAGGATTGTTTTTATTGTTGACGTTATTGTTGTTGTTGTTATGATGGATAGCAGTGGCATGAACCTCAATTTTGAGTTCCTTTCCTTGACGAGCAGAGTGGGTGGCAGGGGGAGAGGTTGTGCTCCTCCCTGGCTGTTGAGTTGACGTCATACTGGTTGAAATTCCCTCTCCCTCTTCCTGCTTCTCTTTTTCTTCCTCTTTGCCTTCTTTTGCTTCCACGTGCGAGCCAAGTTCGGGCGTGGAGGACTCCTTTCTTTGCTCATTGCGCTGACGTTTCTCTACGAAGCGTTCACGCTCTCTCTCTGTGACGAAAGAAATTATTGCATTTAGACAATAAAAAATTAAGTACTCTTATGAGGGGAGACATTTTTATATATAGCAAAAAGGAGTTAGTAAAAAATATAATGAAAGTGCGTGTAACTATCTTTATATATATATATTTATTTGTTTTTTAATTACCCTTCATTTTTAGAATAATACATATATATATATATATATTAACTATTTAAGAAGAAATTTCGAACTTGTCAGTTATAAATGGGTCTAATTCACTGCATCACAAATTAAAGTACTGGTCCAATGTTACAAGATGATCAATTTCGACAACGTCTATAAATAATAAGCTTAATGTATTTTTTAGATAAGGGCTTCCTGGCATATATTACTTAAACCTATAATATTCACTCCCATTCGATAACTCAACTGATTGATTGTTAATAGTTTCATCAATGACTCTTCAAAAAAAAAAACTACGTTTTTAGCTTGGTAAATAATTATTTACCAAGCTAAAACGTAATCAAAATCTTGATTTTCAAAAAAGGCCAAAAGTCAAACCTTTTTTCGGACGATATTTTGAGTGGCATTTTGGAATCTACGTAAAAAATGGGACTCAATTTAGAAATTTCAGCCCAGGGGCAAACAAAGACCTTAATTTTGTTACATAGTGTAATAGATTACTTCATTTTATTATTTACTCTTGCGAGTATTTTTGAAAGTTTCTTGAAAACATAAGCCCATTGATGAGACCTTTAGTTTTAACAAGATCCAAATAATTATATTTTGTTATTACTAATATTGTTTTCAATTCAAACTAAGACTTAATAGGTCTTGTAATATCATTGTATGTTCAAAAAGGTATAGGTGTATTTTTTCTTAATTTTATCAAAGTACACCACGTGTATATCCAATATTTCTGCTTAGACTCCTGAAAATCCAGGTTCTATTAAATGCTGAGGTAAAAGCATAATATATGGTTATTTAGTGTTCAAACCTTGGAAATCCTTAATTTTTTCATAAATGTGCTTGTTTTCAGTGTTAAAAGAGAAATCAAATCATGAATGTTGTATTTTGTAATTGTAAATGAATACTAAATCCTCACAAAGAATATTTAATACTTTAAAAACCCATTGAGTAGAATAATAATATTAGTTTTGAGGATCTTTATAATAATGCCATTCTTACCCTTGATCCTATCATGGATGTCTGTGGTATAGTTATCAATCATTTCCTTCTCATGTTGCTTGTCCATTCGGAGAAGAGAGGCCGGGGTATTGTCTCGGGATCGCAGGGCAATCAAATAGTCTTCCATCAGAGGAGAATCTTAGTGTTCAAGTCCTCGTAGCGAGAAAGCATTTCCAAAGATTCATTGATAAGTCGATCAATGTCTGCCAAATGCTCAATTGTGATTTCTCGCTCCCGTTCAGCCTGTTCAGGAAAATACATCATGAAATATGTAGAAATTGATTAAAAAATAAGTAAATAAAAGTGTTAAATAAAACAAAATTGTTAGGATGGAATATTGAAAGCAATGTTATTCTTATAAAAACATCCTTTCTACCATAGATACAAAAAGTTCAATCTTCCAAGATGATTCTGTCACTTCTGTTTCATGAAGAGTTTAAAATAGAAAAAATCACCGATTTCTTCATTATTTTTTTCGATATGACTATCGACCTATATCAAGATTTAAAAAAGTAAGTTGGATATTTTATTGTACTATTATATTAGATTATGTATACAAATCCTGTTTGTTAGTTTGCAATAAAAATGTTTGTGAATTTTTTGTCATTTTTTACCCATTTCGGGATATATGGTTCAATTAATGAGATATAGGTCGATATATATTAATATATAAATTGTATTTTAACTGATTAATCAAATGTCTTTTTTGTTTCCAATGATTTCTTCTACATCGACTCTAAGAATCCACATAAAAACCCTCACCTGCTCGAAGCTCGTCTCCAGGAGATGTCGGAAGTGTTGAATGGTATGATGTCTATCCTTGTGCAGAGCCCGGAGTAGCTTTTGCAGGCATTTTTGTACCTTGTGTGTGTTTGGAGGGTTCTGATTGAGGGCGTTGGTGTAGCAGTTCATGGAGAGCTTCTTCTTCTGGTTGATTCTGGAAATAACGCGCTGCTGGTGCATGGCTTGGAGCTGACGCTTCTCAGCCTGAGACTCTTCCTCAAGGGCTTGGACCGTCTTCTGGAATCGCTCAGTCATTTTTTTCTTGAAACCCTCCGCAGCCTTTGTGTCCTTCTCACGCATGTCCTGATACTTTTCCTCCAGGTCAGACCAGTCTTTCATCACCTAGTAGAAAATAAACACACCGTTGATTTAAAATTGTCGTTTAAAGTTAGATTAATCAGATAGCTTACTAGGGTAGAAATATTACTGATGAAAAATGAAATCTAATTTTCCGTTTTGCAAGCTCAATAATTGTATCATCGGATATCATCATCATCTTATTCCATTTCTGACAGCAACAAAAGGAAATTTAACACAAAGACGGAATCATACTTAATTTCTATACGTAATTCCTCACGAATTAATTTTAGATCTTTGTAAGCGGGATCTGTTTCTATTTTATATTAAAATCCAGTTTTTTGTTATGCTTGTTTGTTGATAACCTGACGAGATATTAAAGATAAAATTATGAGACCTACAATTTTTTTTGTCATAGCTGCTGCACAATTGCATAGCTACGCTAATTATATAATATGAACATTATATATACATTTACATATTGTTCATTATTTTGAAAGAAATGTTAGATAAAACAAAACACGTTTATTCTGACGTTTTATTCTTTTTTTCATCAGTTATGATTGGTTTTCAAATTATTTTTATCCCATGTAAGACTTTTTAAAGACTAAATATAGTCATAGGTCTGAATACATCATTGGAATATATACTTTCGTTCAATGTAACAGCCGCATAAGTTGAGAGCAAATAATTTGTAGTTTACATAATTTATATAGTATATGGATGATTTTAAAGAACGTTATATCAAAATTATATAATTACTTGAGTATGTAAATTCAATAATATGTCTACCAGTGGTTAAGTAATTATTTATCTGTAGAATAATATAAGAGGATGTTTTCTTATTTGGCTACCTCTTTTAATTCCACTGTGAAAAAATAAACTGAACAACCATTACAATTTGTTTTTCTTAAGATCATCTTTGATTTTTATTTTTCTTATTCATCATCCTTAATATATGTTAATACATTGTCTATATATTTCCCAGCATTAAAAAATGAATAAAGGATATTTGCAGCATTTTTTGTAGGATGGAAAATGAAGATGGAAGATACAGATAATTAAGAAATGTTGACTAGATACTATTGGTTATCGATATCCACTTTTTAATAAAGTAAAAGGATTCTTCTTCTTTTTTACATCAATAGGCAGAAGAAATAGTTAGATAATACTTTCAAAACTCTACAAAACTTCTTTTTGAATACCAAATAGTTTCCACCCTTTCCTTTTTTTTGTTGATATATTGATATAGACTTTGATGATAAAAACTTAATTATAAATTCTCAACTATGTATTCATTTTTCATTAGTAGTAGTCCTGTATAAAATCTGTCAATATGAGAGGGATATGTATATATTGAAGGGCTTCATTGCCTTGATAAAGGGTTTCCATGATGAGTTGGTAATAATATGCAAGTCATGATTCATTAAACATGATATTTCAATCAATTATTTGGAGAATGTGCATAAAATTGTACATTAATTTTCTAGTTTGAATGAAACGTGCCCTCATTATATACATTTTTATATATAAGAATGATCCCAAGTGGCCATTAAATAAATCAATATGTTTAATGGTCCATAAATAATGTACATAACTAATAATGTACATATTGTATACAATAATAATAGGTTGCGTTGCAAGAAATGTTTCAATTTTTCCGTGAATTTATAACACACTCATAAAATAAATTTATCGATTAACGGACGAATATAGTATTATTAGATTGATCGGTGATATTGATCCATAAAACCAAATTTTTATTTTTCTGAAGATAAAACATAATTATAGCAGTATTTTTTATGACTGGAACATTGGAAATATACCACACTTTAAGATATTTGTTAGATATCATAGCTCTGTTTCTACCACGAAAACGGAATAACAATTATTTGACGTGATAAAGCAACAATTAAATATTTCTGAAGCTAATCATTTTTTTGCCTATATGGATTGATGGAATTGCTTCCGATAGGATATAAATAAGCCTTATAGCATTAAAATTAGTCTATCGAACATAGGATCTTATCAATGAGGTAGACCAAAAATGACCATCCCCTGTCGGGATTCGAACTTGCGCCCCCAACATTAAGAGTTGAACACGCCTTAACACGCACGGCTATCGAGCTCCCTTTTTATCTTATCTAACTATTGTGTATCTTTAAACACTTTTAAAAGATATTTGTAAAGAAATGAATAACGTAAGAAATAAGACTTAGTAATTTTCATCTTAAGAAATACGATCAACAATACAAAATGGAAACTTGGGATACAGTGACAGATTAATTTTCAATACATTTGTCACAGATTTTAGAGCTGGTTGGATAGTGGAAGTATTTTTGCCTTATGTAATAAGAAAACAATAATATCGAAAGTATTTATTATATATATATACAGGGTTAGGCAGAATTAGTGAAACATGGAAATAAGGCAATAGCTCCCAAAATACACAATTTATAAAATATATTATTTTGTAAATTGGGTTGACAACAAACTACTTGAAAATATTTATTACAAAATTATTCCACATGTTCACCAATTGCACGAACTAAAGCCCTAAGTCTCTTGGTCACACTATTGCAGGTGTTACGCACAATCTTCTCGGGAATCTTGTTTCAGGCAGTCTCAGCTGCGTCTATCAGTTGGTCCTTGTTGGCCCTTGCTTCAGTATTGGCCTCCCTCTTCACCATCCCCTACTTGGCAAAGTCAAGGTAGTTGCAATCAGGGGATGAGGGAGGTCAAAGCTCCTTGCTCCAAAAGCTATGAAAATTGACTGCACGTCAGTCCTGCACAATCTTTGCAGTATGGGCCACAGCTCCGTCTTGCTGGAAGTAGACAGGGACTCCACCAAACTATTGGATCATGGAATGGGATCCACGGGAATACTTTGGTCTTCAGAAAGTCCAAGTACACGATCTTGTTGATTTTAACATCGTCTGGAATCCGGAGCAAGGGTCCGTTTTTACCATTGGAGGCCACTGCCCCCCAAACCATCACAGATGCCGGCTTCTGCATCCGGTAAACGTTTCTGGTGTTCTCTGGGATCTTGGAGGCATCCCTGCACAATATACGACCATTCTGAGGATTAATTTATTTGTGGTGTCGAAAAGTGTATCATCATAGAAGATCACAACGACACTTGGGTTGTCTGCGAACCATTTGAGCAGTAACTTTGATCTTGCCTTCCTCTTGACCCTTCTGGCCTCGTTTAGTAGATGCATCTTCCTGTACTTGAACGGCTTCATGACCAGGTCAACTTTAACCACCCTCCCGAATGTCCTCGCAGATACATGGTAATCCTGAGCCATCTTATTCATAGAGCGGACGGGTTACAAAGTATCTTGCCGCCGACGACCTTGGTGTCTTCACTGATGTCCAGGCCTCCTTGTGGGTTTGCCCGTCTCTTTGATAACTTTTTTGGTACGCCAGATGAAAGTACGGCTTACCCCAAGCCAGGCTTGTGAACGGAACGCAAAATTGAACGGCGTTCAGCTGAACGCACGTTCAATGAACGGAACGCTGAACGGAACGCAACTTTTTTTGAACGCTGAACGTTGAACGCAAAAAAAAGAGTTTTGCGTTCAGCGTTCAATTTTTTCAAACATTTCTTGGACTTTTTTCGGAAAAAACGTCATCACTTTTTTTGAAAATTCTTTTCTAAAAAAAAACGTCATCACTACGTATTACTTTTTTTGAAAATAATTTTCTAAAAAAAAACGTCATCACTCTTTTTGGAGATTCTTTTCTAAAAAAAAAACGTCGTCACTTTTTTTCAAGATTTGAACGCTGAACGCAAAACATTGAACGGAACGCTGAACGGAACGCTAATTTATTTTGAACGCTGAACGCAAAAAAAGCTGAACGCTCACAAGCCTGCCCCATGCATGTTCATGATAGTCTTGTGGGACTGGACAGAGTCTAACAACTTGAGGACGACCGTTCGCTTGTTTTATAGGTCCATTTCGTCGTAGTTTTTCAACAAAAAGTTGTGAAAACAACAGAACAAATGTAAAAAGGTCCGTGTCACATAATTTTATATCTTAACACAACCTCTCAGAGTTATATTAAGAAAGATATTGCACTTACAATCCGATGTTTAACTAATTCGGCCTAACCCTGTATATATATATATATATATATATATATATATATATATATAGGTAACAAGTTTGATAGGCCTATAAGAAATAACTAAGAGTTACAAATTCATTGGCCATGGCTATATTATATCAATTCCCCCCTGAAAAGTTGTTGAGGGCCCACTCAAGTCTCAAACTAATTTTATTGACTTTCCATATAACCATCAAGTGAAATTCAATAAAGAAAAATTGTCTTAGGGAAAGAGAAAGCCCATAAATTTATTGTCTCATTTTAAAGGGAAAACCTGTGAGGCTATATAATTGAATCAAGACTACAATAATATTTAACGGAATTCAAAGGCCAAAAACTTAATTTTTATAATTAGAGGGATTTTAATGACAAGTTAAGCTGTTTTATCATGTTAGAATGAAAATATAAATAAATCAAAACGAATTCTTAAGAATTATTATTTTAAAAGTTTTACGCTAAACTATATAAATTTTGAATTATATAAGCTGGTAAATTAAGTTACTAACGGTTTTAGAAAGATGAATATATTTAATATCTATTTTGAATTATAATGTTGATTGACAAGAATTCAAATTATATAATATTATTATATAATACATCACAAGACTTTTTAGTTTATATTATTTAAGACTGCAAATATTTTGTAATCCTCTATATTAGAAATTTTATTGGCTTGTATAAGATTTATTTATAATCCTTATGGGTTTATTAAAAACAGAAAATAAAACTAAAACAATAATAATAATGAGTCATGATGTATTTTACAAAAAAAGTTATCTTTAATTGGAAAATGAAATGAAAACCATGAATTTAAAAAGTTTAATTTTGGGATTGTTAGTTGAATAAATAAAAATTTATGAAAAATTTAGACATCTTAAATATAAATTAGAACTATTATTTATTTAAATTTTGTAATTATATTTCTTGAAATGAAATATATCAAATAAGTTTATGAAAATATAGACGGCCATTTTTGTCATCACAACTTCTATTTTGGGGGCGTCAACATGGAAATGGACCGGATATCTCATTATATTTTAGTTAAATAGTTCATTATTTAATTCAATTACGGCAGCAAAAGGATTTTGAGAATGTATCCCTGTTTTCTATTAAATAGTAATACATTTTATCAATCGTCATTCTGCGTAAAGAGCTATTGATCGCTACAGTATTTTATAACTAGAATGCTCATAGATGTTTTCACGAAATCTTTCAGACTTTATTTGATGTATTATGTATCTTAAGTGTATGTTATATTTTACATTGTAGGTATTTCATTTTTCGTAAAGGAATAAAACTACTTTCACCAGACAAAAAAAATAAAACATAATTATTATCTGGGAAAATTTAAAATTAATTTAAATTACCTTGGAAACCTTGCCCCGATGATGTTCCTCAAAGCGTCTCTCAGCTTGAACGTAGGCAGCATGCTCCTCTCGAGGATCGTAGCGGGTAAAGTAGGGATCTGCCGTGGGCCTAGCAGTCGTGGTTGTTGTCGTGGTTGTTGTTGTGGTTGTCGTGGTGGTTGTTGTGGTTGTAGTGGTTGTCGTCGTAGTCGTGGTTGTTCCAGATTCCTCCTGTGGGAAGTGGACGGCAACTTGAATATCACCCAGCTTTTCCTAACACAGTGTTAATATACATTTAGACTAATATGATTTGGAATGCCTCTCAAAATGATTGGTTGAAAGTTCTTAATTGCGTTAATATTATGCTATAGAGAAGTACTTTTTACAACCCACAAGCAAAACAGATATTGCCATTTTTAAAAAGCCAGAGCTACTCTCTCGAGAGATAGCTAAAAAATACGATCCGTATATATGTTCAGGCAGGTTCACCATCCCAACGGATTTCAAAGGATTAGTTAATTTCCTAAGCACATATTATCCCAAGCTCAACATATTTCTGTTTATTTAAGCATTTGAAATATATAACTGCTTTGATTTATTATATTTAAAATTTGCATATTTCATTAGGAACAACAATATTTTCTTTCTATGATGGGAAGCTATACAATTTGTTTTTTAGATCCTTTTTCTATTGCTGAAATATTTTTAGATCCAAAAAAATCTAAAGAAATCAGCCACGATAACATGACCTTCACTTACACATACTAAACATTAGTTTTTATAATAAAACATGAATTTGTTTAGGCAGTCAACATATTTCATACAGACTTACATAGTTTAAGTTGGAAGGAGCTTTAATCGACCTTGTACTGTATTTGTAAAGCCTTCCTAAAGGAAGGCTACCTTGAGAAACTACTTTCTAATGCGATAAGAAAGTTTTCATACATATTTGAAGTATATTCTCCCATGATTCATAGGGGTAATTTTGTACATGATAAGGAATGGTCCTAGACATGGTAATAATATCTTAGCTATGACGTCAATACACCATTAAAGTTGTTGAAAGAAGAAATAACAATATATACACACATATATGCTAGCTCATATTGAAAAAAATATATATTTGAAAGCGGTTTTTTCATCTTTACACTCACAATTAGGTGTACTTATAGATTAATAAATAATTGACATTAGTCATAAGTGTTATGGGCTTCACTGAGCCACATCGTATAGACATATAGTGGATGTTTTGAAAACATGTTTATGCATTTAACTTGAATTTGGTTGAAAGACTGGGTAAATAAATTGTTTTTGTTTACATGTGCTAGATAATTTATAATTGCAACCCATTTACAGTAAGTGCAGAGAAGAAGAAAAAAAAATTAAAAAATATATTTTTCCTGTTATTATAAAATACAAAAAATAATCATAAATCTGTTCAATAAAGAAGCTGATATTTTGCTTTCTTTTTCAACATATGAAACATTTATTGAAATTTTGTTGGAGTTGAAGATATATTCTGCCGTTTACATTTGTTTAATTGATATAGAATTGTAAGCTTCAGGCAATTTCAATTTATAACTTATATATAAAGAAAACGTTGAAGAATGATGTTCTTTTTCTTTTGGAATATATTCAGACTTCTTAAAAAATATGATAGTATTATCTTTTGCTTAAAGGAATACTATCCTTTCCTCAGAGAAATTTCTGTTCACACCTCAATAGCCACTTTATTTAAATATGCCAACTGCATGTTTATTAACCACTTTTATTTCAAACAATCACGTTTGAGAAAAATCTCCTGCTTGTTCACCTTATTATTTCATAAACTGTTTATTATTAGCTTATTTTCTCAACCAATCACATGTGAGAAAAAGGTCCCACTTGTTTATTCGTCTCATTTAATTCCAATCGATTTCTTCATTCTTCTCTTTTTTACATCCTCAAATATTAAATTTTTAAAGTATGTAAATAAGCGTCTGATTCCTTTGTTTGGCTACATTTGCATCTTTACATTAGCGAGTGAAGTGATAATTTATTTTTACAAACACGTGTTTTATAAATATTTCATTCTTTTTTTCTTTCAACAATCAAGTTTAAGAAAAAAGTCCCTTTTTGTTATTTTGAGTAATGCTTTATGTGATTATGCCATTGTTTATTATAATAATTAATCATCTATGATTGCACCAATGGCATTCTAGAGAAATATTTCAGTTTGTTATTTTATTGTGGTGCATTACATAAATATGTCAGCTAATTTTATTAAAACTAATGCCGCTCCTTTTCTCTATATCAATCACGTTCATGAAAGGTCCTCATTTGGTATTAATCTTATAGAGTTTTCAGAACGAATATAAGTCGGTATTTAGAACTGGAAGCGTTGTTTCCTGGTGTGAAGAATTGAACTTTGCAAAATAACTAAATAACTCCGGAGTTGCAAGATAATTAAAATATGGAAAAGACTAATAAAAGACTTTAAGGAAATAATTTGTTTGCTATTGCCTTCCATTTCCTTCAAAATCCGAGTGCATATATGATTTTATAAAAATAACATGTATTACATTTCAAATAATCTCTAAAAAAGTTAATACAAGTTATATACATAATCGTCTTTTGTTATAAATTGTCTTACACTAAATGCATATGCAGAAATCACAGAGCTGATACATAAATAAATTTAGATTTCTTTTATCTACTGCAGCGATCGATATTCGGTGTATATATATATATATATATATATATATATATATATACCAAATACCAAATACCGAATCGGCGGTACCGAATCCCATCCCTGATAGTTTTTTATCTTTTTCATTTTTATCAATTAAATATAATAATTACTTTTAATAAATAATTATGGATTTAATTATTAAGTGACTTACGTTTGAGTCCTCAGCATCCTCGTAGTACTCTTCGTCATAATAATCCTCATCATAGTCTTCCTCATCATCTAGCCAATCCTCTTCTTCGTCGAACTCGCTCTCCAGATCGTCTTCATCTTCATCCTCATCATAGTAGTCATCATCCTCTTCAAAGGAGTCCATCTTGAACTTATCATCTTCGATTTCCTGAAGCTTCAATTCATTCGGCCAAGAAGAACTCACGGTCTTAGTTTTCTTCTCAACTAAGGAACAGAGAAAGACAAGGAAATGGAGATTTTGTGTGACCAAGTGTTAAATTAAACATCTATATAAATAATAATAAAGAAAGCATGTCCCTATATTGAGCTGCATTTGTGATGATATGAATAAGCATCATGAAAATCAACTGTCTACAGTATATGTGATCTATTATATTCTTTTATATTTTGTTTTAAAGTTCTGTTTTAACCGATTAAAAAAATATTATATTTTATCAGTATTGTAATTAAACTTTATCACTCAGAAATAATTCTTTATAGAAGCTTTGATGGCTACAAAAAATCATATATATTTAATGTATTGTTCCATTATCATAGACATATATACCTCTAACCAAGTACATTGATAATGAAACTTTTATTAATTTGCCATACAAATAAAATTCCTTATTCAATAACTAATGTATCTATGTCATATTAACATATATTGATACATATCCATATACTCTATCTGTAAATTGGACACAAATTTTTACCGTATATATATATAATATCTATATATATAAACTTATTGAAATTTGTGTATGAATATATAAAATTTCCTAAAATGTTCATTCATGAAATTTTATCATCTCTTCTTTTCTTCTTTTAATCACTTTCTAAGATTTCTTCTATTATATGTAATGAATTATTCGGATTTTAAGCTAAAAAATATTTTCTACATTGCCCAATTGGCAATACTAAGTACAAATGATAATCCAAAATAACAGAGTAAAGTTTCCCTTTAAAAAATTATTTGTAGCACGTACACTTATACTATCTTTTTATTTAATTCTAATTGTAAATACATCAGTTAATGTCACCTCAAGCAATGTGTTTTTGATGCTTCTAGTATCATTAATGTATTGATATTTAACTTTTGAATTGTATTTAAAATGTATCTGCACTTGAGATGTGCACTGACTGTCTAATTGAAATTATTGTTAAGTGCTAAAACTATTTTCGTTTTGAAACGTGAGTCAAACACATGCTCACAGCAATATTAAACACTTTTAGGGTATATGGAAGTAATAATATTATCAAATTTATAACTCCGAGGAAAAGTAATCTTTTAAACTAAAATAGTAATACAAATAACATTTAGAAGATAGATAGTTGATAATTATAAGAATCTAAATATATTTAAATGTAAATAAAGTGATTAAGCCACTTATGAAACTTTTGTTCCAAAATGTTGGATTAATATATTTCACTTTTTCTTGATTATATAATTATTTTAGCTTGAACATTCAAAGCAAAGGTAAAACTTTATTTTCTGGTATATGATTTTATAAACGTATTATATAAATACATTTTCCTGCATTGTCTTTGAAGACCAATGTAAAGTAAAAGAGTTCTAAACCAGTGAAAAATTACAACATATTCATTCACAGATACTTTTTTTCATTTAAATTGATAGGAGAATCATGTTACATATAGATCATCATAGTTCTTATGGCCAACTTGAATGTCAATACTTACCAAGCTAAATAAAAACAACTAATGGTCATATACAAACAATTATAACCATTACTTTAGTAATATAGTTTATAAATAAAATACATTCCGACTCAATGCTCTAACTATTCGAGCAACATAAAGACATTTGTAAAAGCAAAGGCGATAAATTAAAAGCATTTGGACTTTATTTGTAAGTTAGGTTGTTAGTTGATTAATAAGAAAGAAAATACCTTTCTTTTTTCGTGGACAGCAAACAAATTCCACCCCGGAGAAGACATCAATTCCACATGGCAAGAGCATGGCGAAGCTTTTCACCTTCATTCCTCGATCAGAGCAGGCGCTGGCAGCCGTGGTGTTCCATGTATCGAATGCAAGGCATCGGGTCTGATTATGGATGTGGTCAAAGAGACAGTGCTCAGGGACAAGGAGAGCATCGCTTTGAAATGGACCGGCTGGTGAAGTGTTGATGTGTTTAATTTGGGTTAGATACAGAGAGAAAGAGGATCGAGCAAATTTTAAGAAGAATTGTCCCGAATTTTATGAATGAAAGCAACAGACAAGCAGAAAAGAAAGAAAAATAGAAAAAAGTAGAATTAGTAATGGGAAATTAGACTTATTAATCAAGTTAATAAATTGTTATACCTTTAGAATAAGAGTGTAAATGTTTATAAATCAAATGCAAGATTCCACCACCCAATGAACTTTTTAAAACACCAGGCAAAAGGATTCTTTGAAAACATCTTGGTATATAGATAATTGTTCAGTTAATTGAAATTTTAATTTTGTATTGTTGTGGTCCTTCATCGTTTTTATTATATTTTTGTTATCTTTTTTTTGTATTTCTTTATTGAACTTTATATGGGAAATATATTTAATAAAGCTTTTATAATAAAAACAGGAACTTATTTATTCTTTATATTCATTTGAGTCACCATATAAATAATCACTAAACACTAAGGAACTGATTCATTATGGTTTATAATTATGTATTTAATTAATGCATTCAATGCTGATAAAGTCATACTTTAAACCTAATTTTTATCAAATATTTAGTTTTATTTATATATTTTATGATCGATGACTTTCAGACAGTTTTTGATATACCGTTTTATTATAGTTGAAATATAATTAAAACACTTGTTTTTGCTTAAATTATTTGTTTATTTTAATTTTATTCTATATTATTTATTTGTTTTCAAATTTTGTAATTCAATTTGCAAAAAAGTCTATTAAATATATAAATTCCCAAATAACTTACAATTTTTTATTACTTTGACCGATTTTACAAATACTAATTGCTAAAAATGCTAACAAGCAAAATGGGATTATGTTATCAGTACATTTTTTTCAAATTACAACAATTAAAAACATTAGGTGTTCATTATTTTGAGTATAAATATGGATGAAACTGCATATAAACCAAATAGCAATCTGTATAATTTGAAGACAATTAGTTAGTAAGACAAATAATATAATCTATATATTAATTCACCAATCTCTGTCCGTCTGTATGTCCGCACGCTATCTCCTCCCACATTTATGGTCAGATTTGAACTTTGAAGGTACCTATGGAATCCTTGAGTCAAGACAGACCTAATAAAACTATTTGCAAAGTGACAGGACCAGAAATGAACAAAAAAATCAGACCTTGTCTGATTTGAACTACCTACTTTTCAAGGTAAAGAGAGGAAAAAAGAAAAGAAAGGAAGAGGAGGAGTTAGAGAAATAGAAAAAGAAAAAAGCATCTTATGCGACTCAAAACATATTCTTTGTACAAAGTCCTTTATGAGGAATGTTTGTACAAAACAGAAAATTATTTTATTTCTCTCTCTCTTATATTCTTTAAGGTCTGTTTTACTCATAAACCAGCTCCAAAACCTACCCATACCCGTAGGGCGAACATATGGGCGCCGCAGGCGCCCAAATAGCGAGTGCTTCTGATGTACGTAATGTTTTCTTAAATATTCCATGAAGACTTAACTATCTTTGATTTGTTTGTATGATTTATAAATATCCACACCCTTACTCAAAGGATTCATAACTGTTTTTAAATACTCTATAGAGTCCATTTCTACAAACATTTATTCACATGCAAGAGTAGAGCATGTTATTTATTTATTGTTAAATATCTCAAAATCAATCTTACCGAGGCATCTATATGGCTTCACCCAACGGGAGGGACCCTTGCATTTCTTTCGACCCAGCTTGCACCAATTGTTGATTTGACCCAATGGAAGGACTCCACAATGTTATTAATGTCCTGATCCGGATAAACCTACACAGAAAAGAAGAAAAAACGAAGAATGTAAGGAAGAGGCTCATCCTGAATACAAAGTTGTTCATTAGAAAGCTATTCAAAGTTTAAATATTCAGATCACGAATGAAACATGTGTATGTGGCTGTGTTGCATGTTAAGCTAGAGATGTAATTTTATTCATGGCGTTCCATATGTTTCAGAACAGGGAATCAGGGGTTAAAAACCTCTAGGTTTGAGGAAGTAATATAGAAATGGAATTACATTAGATATGTATGTAAGTCAGAGCAGAGAAACAATGTTAAAAACCTTTGACAAACTAATAATTAAGTAAAATATCGTAATTTAAATATTTTTTATGAATCTAAACCTTGAAAGACTATACAATGCAGGCCTACAAAACCTTCCAAAGTTGATCAAATAAGCATGAATACTTGAGGGAAATTGAGCAACACTTTTTAAGTATGCACCAACCAAACATAGATAACTATAAAGTATTTCTATATATATACTTTTGTAAAGTGTCAGTAAATTCTTTATTTATTTTCATAATGATGTGACTCTCTTGGCATATATGATAATACATTTTTTTAAGGTCATTTTTTCTGTCTAAAAAAATCTGGAGCTTTGAGATAACGAAAAAAAATAATGTATCAATTCAAAATAGAAAAATGATGTTCTTAAGGTTTGTATTGAGTAAAATTGAGAAAATAAGAGGAATGCAGGGTTTTATTATAATCAATACACCAAAGAAAAGGTTATATTCTCTTAGTTTACAAAATTAATATATAATTTATTTAATTGTAGTGAGTATTTACAAATTCTTATGATTAAATGATAAGTCAAACTTAAGGAACAGTACGGCTTTCGTTAATTAATAATATTAAATATATTGAGTCTTTCATTTTATATCAAAAATGACCAAACCAAAGTAAATCAAAAGGTATAGCTAATTAAGCATATAAGATTTTATTATTACATAATATAATTATTGGAATCAAAAGTTAATACGTAAGAAATTCTTTGAGTTACACCTATTTTTTAATATGTGTCTATCGTCAAAAGTCTTAGTTGTTGCAAAAGACCCCAGATGTTGTAAAGGTTGTGTATGGCACTTAAAAAAATAAGAATAACCTACACTTTCCTACGCAGAATGTATTATATATGTATATATATATATATATATAAAGAAAACAATACTTCTAGATAAAGCAATTTGTTTTTTTCTATTTGTTATATTACTAAAGCCAAGGGAATAATAAAAAGCAAGCAGTAAAGAATCAATCAGTGGGCTTACATATATTTACCTAGGTAAATTTGTGATGAGCTTGCTCATACTGAGCATGAAAGGGAAGTAGCATTAGAGGCATTAGTTAGGATCTATGTAGTATACTTTGTATACGTACACATGCGCCTAAAAACGATTTATTTTCTCAATATTGATGTGTACACAACGCACAATCATTCTTCCACACAGGCATATTGAGAGATAAGGAAAGAGAAAGGGTGATAAAAGTAGCGGACGCAAGTGCACATTTAGATTTGAGATATTTCAACTATAATAAACATTTAAAAATGCAAAATAAAACGGTATTTTTTGATGTTTTAGAGCATTAAAAGCCATTAATAAAATCATTCATATTATAAAAGTATTATATATAAATTTATATATATATATATATATATAAAACAAGTTACTTTTACGCATTATTAAAAAAATATTATTAAAATATGCACTCTTGAAAGGATTTCTCAAACAAAACGTTAACAGAAGTCGAGAAGTATCATTATTGGATCATCTGCCTAATATACAGCATTGTCTGTGAAAATCCCACAAGATAAAAGTCAGAGTGGACCCCTTCAGCTTCAGTAATAAACATGTGCCACACATCTCGCCTACTGACGTCAAATCTTTCCAGTTTATTATAAAAAGTAAAATAATTTCAAAACTCCATCGATGATTTAACTTTTCTCTCATTGCTTTTTATACATTAGTTTTAAAGTGCCTCTGTGTATTTTTATGTCTGTAAGATTGGTTGTAATTTTTTTGTAATAATACATATATTTTTAGATAAATTCTACGATTTTGAAGTTTTAGATCCTAAAAACGAAATGAATCTTAAAATAAAATGCTTATATATTTTTTAGGAAAAACAATATCCTATAATACAATATAAATAGTTTACTTTTTATCATATTTTATATATATATTTTTTTGTTATTATAATACATTATTGAATAGTTGTTCTGATTTCAAAAAATTGTTGACTCAAACATTTTTTTTACATAACCTTAGATATTATAAATATTAAATGCATCAATAAGGAAAAAATTCTCGTTCTCTAAAAAATGTAATCATGGATTCTTTTTTTTTAAAAGGGGCATTTTTTGTAGGTGTTATGTATGAAAATTGAAAAAAGCACTTGTTTATGGGTATGCAAATATAAAAATAATAATAATAAACACTTGAATGCAAAAATATAGCATATTCTATTAACAAAAGAAAGAAAACAACGTACAAAGACGTCTTATGAATGTTTTTATTTGAAAGAAAACAAAAATTCAATTCAAGTATACACATAAAAGAAGAAAAAAAAAGTACATTTCTGGGGGAAGGAATTTAAATTCATATTAAATGTTGTATTTACTTTTTTGTGTATTTAACTTGTGACTGCATTGGACATGTTTTCAATTTATTTTTTGTATACATATGACAACATACATACACAAATACCCTACACGTAAGTAACTCTCATATTATATTGTTATCATAACTGGCTGCGCATGTACTTGAAATATATATATATATATGTTTTCTTGTCTGGAAGGGCTTTCTTGGAATCATTCTTTAAAGAGGAAAACGCAATATGAGTCGATTTAATTTTGAAGGGCTTTCTTATTAGTCATGGGGTATATTAATATAAATACAATTTTAGTGTATAAGTGCTCTCTATACATGATCTTTAATAGAAAAAAGAGATATATCAAATACTGGATCAGTTCATTTGGTTCCCTAGAATTGTAGTATTCGTGTGGCTATACATATATACGCATTAAAGTGTTTCAGTTAGTCTTTACAGCTTTAGATTTTCCAACGTAGGTCACCAAAATAAACTTTCTCCCCGCCGGAGTCGAACCTGGACCCTCAACATTGAGAGTCGTTCACGCCTCCCCTCCACTAAAGCGCTTTCTTTTTTTGTATATTTATGATCAAAAACGATTCATGTTGATGAATTAAAAAAAAAAGATACAGCCGTTATGAGTAACGAGGATATTATTTCATTTCTCTTGCCTTAATTACCTCATTACCTCTTTATCACCATTACAAGTAAAATATGCAATAATTTTAGCATATTTAATTTTAGGATGTATTTAAGGTGCATGTAATAGATACATTCGATCTTATGTATAGAACGCAAGGCTTTCCGTGTTCATAGCCTAAATGATAATGCCCAAAGTTAAAAAAATGCAATGGATTATTGGCATAACTTTAGCACATCTTATTTTTTGAGAGAGATGGTTTCAATACTTACTTTTTTGCAGTATTCTAGGATTTCAACTTTGTCCTGTCTGCATGTAGCCTTATGATCGAAATCCGTGACCCATTTTCCTTTCTTGTTCATGTATTGATTATGGTAGACTTTTGACATCTTATCGCCGCTGTTTTCCCTGGCAAAGCATGCGACCATGGGCTCATGATGTTGAGGATTGATCCGCCTAAAAAGATAAATGGAAAAGTTAGAGAAAATACAACGACATAAAATATAGTTTAAAATAACAAAATATATTGTATGAAAAACGATCTTCATAGAAATCAAATGTTGGATTGATAAAAAATAAAGATGAAAAAATCTAGAACAAAATATTGTTGAAAACTGTAGCTTTTATCATTGTTAAAAAAATATTCGTTAAATTCAAAAAGTGATTGTGTATAAAATATATAAATACAACATTGTAATCTAAAATTAAGATTAGTATAATGTTACAACTAAAATCAAATAAATAGCTTCTACTTAGATATAGAAGTATAGTACTCAAAGAACATAAAACATTTATAAAGTCGCGTTAGCTTTATCATCATTAAATGCTTTGCCTTTGATGGGATGTGCATGATTTATTTTCAAGAGACATGTAATATGTCTCTAAAAGATATTATTATATATATATATTTAGTATTATTTTGATATTTTGTGGGGGTTTTTTTAACAAAATACAATAGATTTCTTCTGTTTATTGTTCATCAAATTATCACCCAAAAATTAATACTTTTCCAATTCCTACAAATAAATAAATTGCAATGAAACTTTAATATATATTTATTTGCAAAAAATACTAATCCTAGGACTTACAACAATAAGTTTGAACAGCATCATACCATAATAAAAAGTTGTAAAATATATTTCTAATACGAATTGAATAATAATATTTTGAATATACATAATAATTGAAAATGTGATTGCATATTTGAAATTAATGTTGTATTTCTTTTTAAAACACCAGGAGAAAGATCAAAATATTTGAATCAATCAAAGCCTGATATTGCAGAGGAAGTTAAATATACTCATCAGATTCACGAAGTCCCAGAAAAGTTATAAGTAACATGTTAGTTAATGAATTATTCCTTCCCCTAAATATTTTGTGATATTTTGTTGTAACTTATATAATAAAATATTTTAACCTCAATAAATAGAATTCTGAAATATTTTTGTTACGTTTTGTTTTGTAATTTAAACATATTTTTCGTGTGACACGAAATTGGGTCATTTAAACAAAAGAATAGTAAGTTTTTCTTTATGTTTATAAAATAATTGTTATTTTAACGTTATTGTATATAAATATATATAATATAAGAGAGAGAGAAGAGAGGTGGTATTGTCAGATTGTAGTGCTCTAAATATTATATAATATTTTGTTATTCTTTTACAGCACATTTGCTATGGGTTTTATGTTAATATCTTATTTTAATTGATTAACATACTAAACGAACTGGTTTTAAGAAATAACTAGAGGCATGTCTACACCAGAGAGTGTAAACCTCCGCTGCCACGGGTCCTTATGAGCCTTCTGAGGCGATTTTTCACGACTGGGGCGGCGTAGAGGGACGGGGGAGGGTTCCCCTCGACGGAAATTTCGAGAGGAAGACACTCCCGGCACCCATGTTCACTGCACCGCGACATCTATTGGCAGAGTAGCTAACTTGATATATTTATATTATCTTTAGCCTCATTTGGCATCTTAAAAAGCACTCAGAGATGTACAAAATTTTATCAATTGTTCCTTTTGGCATTCCAACAACTCTACAAAGTTTAATCTGAATCGTTCCGTACTTTTTGATTTATCCTGCTGACAAACCAACCAACCAACAAACCAACGCCAGTGAAAACAATAACATCCTTCGGCGGAGGTAATTATATTTTAATCCTTCCATAAACATATATCACCCCACAAAAATTAGAAGTTTTACATGTAAACAATTTATCAATAATTCCTTTAAAATGATGGAGTACACATCTTCTTAACCGTAATACTTATCAGTTGAAGATTAAAATGAAATAATTATATCTCTGTAGAATGATTTAAGCTTATAGTCTTAAGTTGGCCGATTAAATGTTTTTATGATTTATTCATGTCCAAAACATTCATCAAAATATTTGTGTCACTAATAACCAAAGTTCTATGCATTTGATTTCAATTGTCGTGTATATTTTCGTTTGGTAATCGAATTTACCACTTTGGATTAAAGGTTAGCAATCCATTGATAAATATGATTTCAAATCAAATAATAATAATAATTTAAGTGCTTGTAACCAATGCATGGCCAAAAATATATATTTTCCTTAGTCTACAAAACTATAAAATTCAATTTAATTTGCTTATATAAATGGTA
>CP045894.1:27123247-27149286 GCA_013387185.1 Caligus rogercresseyi
TTATCATATTATCATTAATTGAACGAACGCAAATAATCAGACTTACTTAAAATATGGTTTTATTTTATACAAAGGAAAGTGTTAATAGAATTTGAAAGAATTAAAGATATACCACGTCAGTGTAAATATATTTGTATTTTGAATTGAATTTTACCTTTAAATTGTGTGTTTAAAATATATTTGTTTTTTATTAACTTTATAAGGAAAAAACATTTCGCTTACATCTCATTATTTTATCCGTAAAAAGTCACTTTTTAGAAACGGTTGCATACTAATGAAATAATTTTTTGCAAGAGATGTTGTTGCATTATCCCCAAAAAAATGCATTTAACTATATATCCGTAAAGGTAAACCATGGTACATAGAGTCAATCTAAATAAATAAAAGTTTTGAGGATATGAACGCTGCTTTTGACTGCTGTGTTTAAGATTTTACCTTCACAGGAGATTTTACGACGCTTTTATTTATAACTTTAATTATGAACTCATACGTCTCTATGACTTACATTTATTGTAAGATTTTAGAATAAGTTATTCAAATCATATTATTTTATAGTTTTACTTCCAAACTTAAAATATTATAGTAGTAATCTTATGACGTCACTTTTTTGTCTAAATAAACTTATTTCTATTTCAAGTACAAAGATCTTGGGCTTACTTTTTTACCCGGGGTCTTTTAAAAGACTGTAAATAACCCAGGCTCATTGAACGTGGCGTTGAGAGCCATGGAAGACGCATTATTATTTGTCATTGACATAAAAAGGTATCATGTGACGGTTATTTTCTCAATCGTCATATGGGATGTATTGTTGGAAGCTATGACCCGTGGGAGTAGATTTTTAAATCATATAGTAAAGGGAAGAGAAAACGGACACAATGGATCATTACTCAGTTTACTTTATGTGATATAAAGACTCTCAAAAGATCCTACAATCTTTAGCTTTTTAAAATTGTATAAAAGTGATTGTAATAAAATCTTTTGTACGTAAGGTCCTCAAGCGCTTTAATTATTGGGGTCGAAGCAAATATTCAGACTTTATTAAACACTTCTTAGTCTCATGGTTATTGTTCAAGATTCATTCTCGTTAGTGAACACTATATAGATATTATTTTGTTTTTTTATTATTAAAGATTATTGTAAGCAAATATACATACAAAAGATATGGGTATACGATTTTAAAAAATAACAAATTCATGAAATAGTTGCTATTAAAAAATATATATATTTTTAATCATATAGTAATACTAGCTTCAAGACAAGTAATAAATTGTCTAAGAGGCTGACTCCCATGAAAATGTCATCTGCTATATTTGGAAGGTCTGTACGATACTATATGTAGACAACAATATATTTTTACATAGTTGACATGATTTGAAAAGAAAGTTGACCATCGGAGTAAACAAAAAGAATCCCTTTGTATAGATGCCGAAGATAAGCTCATTTATTTTAAAAGTAGTAAAGTCCATTTGAAGAAATCTGTTATTCTGTTTTCCTGACCCAGAAAGAAGAGAAAATCACATTTTTATAAGATGAAATAATAACATTTGACTTACCATATAAATGGGCTTAAGTTCAATCCTACAGATAATTCAGTTTTCTACATAACTTTTTTTTTTGCCCACCAAATTTCATGAAGACGACTTTGATCTAATCTTATTTGATGTGTCACCATTTAATTAAAGTGCCTATTATGTATAGTTTAAAACTTATCAAGTTAACAATATTGGGAAGAAATGGCCAAAGAAAATACACCCTAGGAAGAAATTACCCAAGACCGAAAAGGGAAGTTATGAATCATGGAAAAATGGCTCAAGTAAATCTTAGCCCCGTCTAATGACAATGACAGGAATCATTTATCAATAGTTGCTAAAATAAAATATTTTTTGTCCTTATTTGCTCAATTTATATGAGAAAATAGTATTTGATCCATACTTATATATATTCCACTCAAATACTTGCCATGCATTTAAGCCATTTTCATGAGTCATCGTTTTCCTTTTCTATCTTGGATGATTTGTTCCCGGGTCGTTTTTTATTATAACATTTTTTACTAAGCCATATTCTCCCAGCCGATTCGTCTGGACACCCTAATTATCACAAATACCATTTATCCAAGACGATGACAAAGCGTAGCACGCCATCATCCAGTATTCAGAAGGAGCAGTTGCTACGAGAATACTTGGGTATTTTAGAAAATATTAGTCAACTGTTTGGATAGGGCTAAAATTAAAATGTGTCCAAGTATGTATGCAGGAAAAAGACATTCGTAGCGAATGTTTACTCCGTTTGCAAGAGTTTTTAAACGTGAATGGAATGTGCGAGGATGTCGTCGTCTCTTCAAGGGATCAGTTCATTATAATTGCACAATCATTACACACACATATATCTATAGATAGATAACACAAATCAATGTAAATAAGATAACAAGTTCAAACACGTAAGGAATTCGTAGCAATATAGTTGGTGCGGGCTCAACTATTCGGAAAGTGACATGTTTCAACTTCATATAGGTTTGAAATATGTATCTTAAAATATTTGTGTGTTGATCCCGGCAACTAAAAATATCCATATATATATATATACTTATTAACATTCTGAAATTAGAAGTAGGTCGTTTTTAGCAATTAATGGATACATTATTTTCAATGAAAACTCACTTATTCCAATAATTACTTGAATTATTATATATTTATTCTTGCGATTCATTGCACAATGTCTTTTGGATTGTCTGTATATTAAACCTTGAATAAGAAGTAAAATGAACTGTTAAATAAATAACTATTTACGAGATAAATATTTAAACTACTTAACATTTGCAATATCATTCAAGATGTAAATAAAAATGTATATATAACTAGGTTTAATCATGGTATTTTGTTAACCAGCGTTATGTGTAAATAGAAATTAGAAATTAAACACATATATTTCATGACGACATCATGAGTAATTATATTGAAATTAAGTAAATAAATAAAGAATTAGATTGTACATGTAAAGCAACATTCGCAATGACAATACAAGGATTTACAAGTTATTCGTGCGTGGCGTCCAATTATTTTTATCTGACAGGTCTCTATTAAAAGTATATTACTATTATGGACAGAGGGATTTTATATTCGACTGTTATGACATCAGTAAATAAACGTTACGTGTATCATATTATTTACTCTTTACATAGCAATGTTATAAGGACTCTGAGATGTAGATCGGTTTTATGTGATATCATTAAATTTGATAATTTTTAATATATTTCTGTTAAAATATTAATTTCCAAATTCCTCCGAAAGATATATAACGTTTGTTTGATTTAAAAGTGGTAAAAGTAACGGTGTTTTTTGTGACCAGGTAGAGGGCAAATGAAGCAAGAAAAAAGAAATGTAAATAATTTTATACTAAAGAGGGTTTTAAAAATTTATTTATTCCCATAAAAACTCTTTAATTCTGCTTATCATTCCATCAAAAATTATTTAGTTTCAACGAAAGTTTGACCTTCCTTGCTGCATCTTTAATCTTTTTGGAAAAATTAGTCCTATCAAAATTTTAACAAGTATACTTTCTCCAAATCTATAATAATAGTTTCAACTTTTGATTATAACCATTTGAATTTGAGACGTCCCTTAAAGGACGCTCAGTAATTCATCACAGGACGACAAACTTTTGTAGCAATGGATTTTTATTCAATTTTGGAAAAAGTGTGAATATATGTTTTTTATGTAATATACTAAACTTATTGTTACTTAACGGACGCCTAACCTTGATATAAATATTTTCTTGATAACTAATGTCATTGTAGGTTTCTCATGTGCCACGCTCACCCATAATAACAACATAAAGTCCATAGTCAACTTTCCAATAAGGACAACATCATGTCCTTAAGAAAAAATATTAAGATACTTAGTTTGTTAAAAAAGTGTCTCCTGTAAATATATATTATTTTCAATGAAGGAATTATTCATTACTCACATAGGTGGGCGCCTACGGCGCCCATATGATCATATTACATAAGTTTTTAAAATTTGTATCATGGATTTTGTGGAGATAAAATAGGTTTTCTAAATGTCAAATGAGTTACAATAATTTTCTGTTTTGTACAAACATTCCTCATAAAAGTTTGACTTTGTACAAAGAATATGTTTTAAGTCACATGAGATGCTTTTTCCTTTTTCTTTTTCCTCTCTTTACCTCGAAAAGTAGGTAGTTAAATCAGAAAAGGTGATTTTCTGGTTCATTTCTGGTCCCATCACTTTGCAAATAGTTTTATTAGGTCTCCCTTGACCCAAGGATTCCATAAATACCTTCAAAGTTCAAATTTGACCATAAATTTGGGAGGAGATAGCGTGCGGACATACAGACGGACGGACAGAGATTGGTGAATTATTATATAGATTGCTGTTATTATATATCAAATCAACCCAATTGAACCAATTTTCTTGTAGTTTGCAGTCCCCCTCCCCCCCCCCCCCATTACAAAATTAATTTTGCTGCTTCATATTCAAACAATGTACCCTGAATAAAACGAGGAAATGATTATTATCGACACTTTTGATATTTTGACTTTGATCAATCTTACAAATCATTTATTGATAAGCTGGCCATATTTCTTTGTTTGTTTAATTCTAATGTCTTCAGAGAATATATCGATACTAATAGTCACGATTTAATTCCATATAAAATGATTAAATATTGACAATGTCTTTGATAAGGATGACGAATAGTTGTTTTATAGGAAGGAAACACAAATTATATGATCGTAAAGAGGATCACGAAGGATTAAGTCATGGGCTACAATCAATGGAATCACATACCTAATCACGCTTTATCAACAACCAAGCCATATATATATATATTTAGTTCTTTTGATAGACAACAATACATTTTATTAGTCCATAATTGTTATTCTTAAATAAACGACAACATATAAAAGTACATTAAATTATGCGAATATAATAAAAATCCCACATAATTTAATATTTTATTAATATTTTGAACATCATATATGAACAAATGGCTGAATAAAATTTGAACAAAACACACTAAAAAACAAACAAGCAGTCCAGAATCTTAAAATTTAATTTTTAAACTCATGAAATTTTAATAAGAATATTGGTAGTCCGGAGCAAGTTGTGTTCATCTGGTAGTCTTATTTACAAATCTAGTGCGTTTAAATTTAAGGCAATTAAAATTATTTAAAAATTTACCGTTTCTGGTTGACGTAAATCATGTTATTGGTATTTGGTACAAGGTTTTTAGTGGACAAATATTGCTATTGATATACAAAATATATATACTGCGGTAGTATAGATTAACAATCGGTAGTCCAACAATAGTAGGTCAAAAACTATCTTACCGAAGGGTCTCTTGTATCGTCCTCCGTTATTTATGTTTTCTTTGGATCCCTATTTATTTGCTCAGTTACCACTTCTAACAACACATAGCATGCAATGTCAATGAACCGACCAATACTCATAATGCTCTTTGTGGTTTACTTATTCCCCCCTTTCATGAAGTTATGTAGGAATTCTCAATTACTAGTTCCTATATGTTATTATTTTTGTCGTGTTATTTCACCGTTTCATGTTCTAAAAATATTCTTAATAATAATTCCCATTTACACACAAAATATCAGCCTTTGTGTTAAAAAAATCTCATATTTTTTGTGTTTTGTACGACAAAAGATCCATGGTATTTTAATCTCCCTCTCTACAGACATTATTGTTCGATAATCTTCAATCTGGCGAAAAGAGAAGACTTAATTTGTGTCTGACAAATCATTTTTACAATAAGTATTTTTATGAAAAGTAAGTTCATCTACTTGATCGGGGGATCAGAGTAGTACGATAAGGATTGTATGGCATAATTAATATTATGATGTGTACTTTTTATTAATGTAAGAAATGGAGAAGTTAATGAAACAATTTGGTTATCGACATATTGACTTTCTATACAAAGAAGGAGTGAATATATTGATTGAGTGTGGTGTGGAATGGGAAAGTAAGGGGTTTTTATTGTACAGGCTTAAAAAATGATTATCTTGTAGCTTGTTTTGTTATTTTCTTTGTAGTTCACTTCATTTATTAACCAAAAAAATCAAATAGGTGAAATATATTTTGGTCAACGATACTACTAACTTTAGGAACTTAATCATTTCCGCAACATTCAATTTTGAAACTTTAATTTCAAGTGTTTCTTAGTTCAACAAACTCTACAAGTTTTATCCTTTATTTATAGAAAGCTGTATATAATGCTTTAACTTATGCAGTATATATTAATAGTCATTGTGTAACAGTTTTTCGCATGAGCAAATATATATATATATATATATATGTGTGTGTGTGTATATATATATATCACGGACCGTTGTTTTTCTGAACTTTTTGAATTCAATTTCTTAATGAAAAATTATATTTAGACTAAAATATTTAAATATATTTTTTCTGCGTCATGATATAACAAAGCTCTTGTATTGATGTGTCTGGTTTATTGAGTGCATAGCTTTTAACAAGATTGCTTTGCATTGTGTGTGACAAGTACATTTTGTTCATTATAAAGTTATACAATTAAATCTAGTTACGAACTTTTTGACTCTCTTAAATGTATCTAGAACGTTATTCGAATATCCATATAATGTTTTGATTGATATCAATATGAAAATAATGTAAAAAGCTTATATTCAATCAACAATATTTGAAGTAGTATTTTTTAAAGGGATCAACAAATGGTGCACTATTAATAATATGATTTAAAACATTCTATAAATAAATCATTTCGTTTCTGTTTCGGTTAGAAAAACAACTAATACAGTGTATAGTTTTGGGGAACGTGCAGTACGAAATACGTTCCAATGAGAATCAATTTGACATTGTTAAGATGATTTACTCCAGATATCAGGTAGTTGTGATCCTTTATTATATTGATATATTGAAAAAATGCGTATTGAAGTAAATATATTTAGTCTTCTTACTAGAAATAAAGTTGTATCAAAATTTATATTCCTTGCTATTTTCTGAACTTTACTTCCGATCCCGTTATCACATTATGATATTTTTCACAATTTGACAATAAACATACTTTTGTAGTCGGTAACTCGGTAGTCCATACATTCATTATGTGTATCGTTAGAATAATGATTCATTAATCATTATGGAGATGTCATAAAAAGAATATTCTTTCTCTAGTAGTATGCAGTTACTTTATAAATGTATATTACAGATGAAATTTATTTAAATAATTTGTTGATGACTTGAATTTAGGACTATATATATATATATTTATATATATATTGCTGTTAAATTGTTATAATCATAAAAACTTTACAATGTTTCTATAACCTTTATCCCGGTGACGTATATAAACTTTTTGTTCCCATGAGTAAATGTATCCCACGGGGGTTTGAAATTGTTACGTGTCTTAACAAAGTATATATAATTCTATTTTAGATCCACCTCTAATGTAGCCCCTTCCCCCCCTCAAGTAGAAAAAAAAATGTTTTGTTCATCCTCAAAGGCTCATTAAGTCCACCTCATCAATCAGTGGAAGTCATTAATGTATTTATTTTCAAATCAGGTTTCAAAAAGAGTGTTTGGTCTTTTTGCTCCATACTAAATAGCCCTTTGTAAATTCATGCAAGCATGTCATGATATAAGAGAGAGGAATTGAACAAAATATAAATAATAATTGTTTTTGAAACTTAATATGAACGCACAAATAACTTGTGAGTTAAACTAATTACCTCCGCCGAAGGAGGTATTGTTTTCACTGGCGTTGGTTTGTTTGTTAGTTTGTTTGTTGGTTTGTTTGTCAGCAGGATAACTCAAAAAGTACCGAATGGATTCGGATGAAACTTTGTGGAGTTGTTGGAAATGCCAAAGGAACAAGTGATTAAATTTTGGCATCTCTGAGGCAGAATTTAAGATGCAAAATGAGCTAAATACTAATAAATATTTCAAGTTAGCCTACTCTGCCAATAGATGTCGCTGTGCTGTGAAATCGGGTACCGGGAGCGTCTTCCTCTCGGAATTTCCGTCGAGAGGAACCCCAGCCCCGTCCCTCTACCGCCCCAGTCGTGAAAAATCCGCCTCGGAAGGCTCATAAGGACCCCGTGACGGCGGAGGTTTGCACTCTCTGAGTGTATATATGCCTCTAGTTTATATATTCTATGCAAGAAATTTGAGTTTCTTATTATTAAATATACTTGAATAATTTCTTAAGGGAAATAATTTGCTTGGTGTGTAACACCGAGAAGAAGTTATTTTATAAGCTTGTTAGCTTGACTCATGTCATAAGCTGTTAATAAATGGTGTTTTTAATAACACCAAAAAAAACTAGCAAAAGGATTTAATTGTTATAAAATATATTTCTTATGATTAGAAATATAGAATTGTAGACGATCATATTTGCTATTGGATACTTGAAGTATTAGATGGTGATTGGATTCTAATGAATCAATGATTTTAATGAAGCATTTAATTCAATGATAAAATAATGACCCCAAGTGTGCATTGCAGTACAAAAACAGCCTCATTTCTCCCCTCCATTGGCCTCTATATATCATTAAATAGCCAACTTTCCACTGACTTACTTTATCCACTTAGCAGACTTGTTGACGTTCGCCAAAAATTGTCGTCGTTCGTCGTTCATCGTTAAGTTGATCGTTCATCGTTCGTCATTCTGAAAAAATTGACGACATTTTTTAGAAATGAAGTCTATTTTTAGCGCCAAAAACGAACGACAGGAATTTTTTGTTGTCTTTCGTCAAATTTTTTGCGAATGACGAACGATTATAAAGGAACGACAAATCAACAAGTCTGCTACATAAGATGGATTCTTTAAGCCTATTTCTTATTTGCAATCGGACGTGATTTAATTAAGTAATTAATGTGATACTAATACCTAGTTCCATAGAAGATATATCAAGACTGATCCTTAGAGGGATGATTTGCAAAGTTAATTGATTATTTTAATGGCAATGAAGGATTGAAATTCAGTGAAAAGTTAGTCCTATATATATATATATATATATATATTAGGGGGTATTATAGAAACCTAATATTGAGATATCAAACTACCCCCTCCCCCGCGAAAGTTTCGTCATAAGAAACTAAATGATCGTAGAAAAATGGATTTTGGTTTGTCAGCACTTATGTTCATTTATTGGCACTAAATATTATTTGAGGAAATTTTAAAAAAATAACAAATTCATCAATTGATCACATCTAAATTTTGTTAAACTATTTTTTTTCAAAATAAGCAATAAGAAAAAAGTTTTGATTCATAACGAAACCTTTGAACGCAATTTGGGGGGGGGGTAAGGGGGGGGTCAAACCAAAATCTATTTTTCTACGATCATTTAGTTCTTATGACGCAACTTTCGCGGGGGGTGGTAGTTTGATATCTCAATATTAGGTTTCTATAATACCCCCTAAAATATATATATATATATATCATTTTCAACATCATAAAAAAGTTGATGTAGTCGGAAGTAGGAAGCCCCTGTTTGTTTATATTATTGAATTAAGGAATGTCAAGGGCTTAAATTGATCCGGAAGGTGATGGAGCACAGAGAGAGAGAGAGAGATTTTTATTGAAGGGGTTCATTGTCTGTGTGTGGCTGTCTACAATAAACACTTCCATGTGAAACATCCTCGGGTTTTATTAGACACAAATCCTTCTCTCAGCGTCATGGAATCATAGGAAGCAGGTTATATTGATTTTTATACAGTTTATTTCTCACGTTTGATGAGAGTCATAAAAAGTTCCTTGGCTACTGCATACCACTACTTCTTCTGAGCAATAATCCTCTTCCTTGGGAAATAAAGGAATGAATTAGTAGTAGGGAGTCTAGTCACGTGGACGCCTAAGATATGGGATCTTTTGCATGCTCAATTACTTTGTGAAAAGATTTGTAGGTGATGATAAGATGCATGAGTAAGCTAAGAGATTATTCCGTTATTTTTTATGAATATTGTTTCATATTAAAACGTTTTTATGACAGCTCTGAAAAGTGAGAGGAAATCCTTAGAGTAGGAAAAATATATAAATTACGTCATACGTCAATCAACAAAACCTAGAATATATCAACTCATATTTATAGTTTAAATTTAATCCCATTTTACTAGATTTGTTGTAAATTGTATTATAAAATAAAACTATGCTAATGGTTGCAATATGCCTATTTTGTTTGTGTTATCTTTGTTAATACACGAATACACTTTAAAATAACTAAGCTTATGTTTCATTTATGTTTTGTATATAGCTTATTTATATACACTTTAACTTATTTTTAGATTTTCAGTAACAAGTTTTATTTATAATTAAATTTTACTTTGATATTTCAATCCAACTTTAAAAAAATGTATATGTTGGGAGCTATAAAAGGCCGAATGAATGTTATAATCAAACACACACACATGCACACTTATCTAACCATAAGTATTTTAAGTCAAATAAATACGGTAAATATTCAAATAGTAATATGTTATATGGTAATAAACGTCAAAGGTGACAGCAGTCAAATTCCTTTGGAAATTATATAACTATACGGTGATTTGTGGCTAGGGTGGTTTGCTACTCCTACCGCTTGTATGAGGGTCATCCTCCTAAAATAGACTTCCTAATCATGCTGTCAATATTTTGTTTATATATTGTACATATAAGGACAGTTAGAGAATCATGTACTATGTATTTGATCACCTCATCGAAGGTACTTCCTATAGTTATGCAACATATAAAAATATATGTATTAGGAGCTCTTCTTAGAGAAGTTCTCCTATTCCTCGGCCAAAAGGCATGTCTTGATTGACAGACATTGAATATTATATCAATACAAGGCTTAACTATATTAAACTTCATTATCCAGAAGCAAACAGGATGGCATTTTTGTAAATTTTACAATAGATAACAAAACGCAAAAATTAACAATTGATTGAGTTGTACTATAATAAATCTGATTAAAATTGGGCAGACAAAATATAAAAATAAAAGGCCAAATTTGTCCTTTTTATTTTATAGGCTTTTGATAAATTAAAATGGAAATGAAATATTTCCTTAAAATGCAAACTCAAAAATGAAATATGGGGATTATCTCAAATTATACGAACCTTACCCTGAGTAGGAATAGACTTATCCACGATTGTGGAGCAAAAAAAAGCTTCAATATAACTCTAGTAAAACGACAAATACGTTAAATGAAATTATGATTTTACCCTTGAGGCTAATATCTCTACTTTGTTATCCTTAATAAATAATATAATATGCATATATAGGTATATATACATATATTTATATAAAAAAAATATATATTACCCAATCAAAACATATATTATATTGTAAATCCAATACAAATGTTAATTGAGTGGAATCTATAAATATTATATACAGAAATAAAAAATGTAGTTTTCAGATTTAGTTGAAAATAATGAAATTGTTTTTTCATGACACAATAAATAAATAATACAACATACAGAGTCTGAATAATTCTAAATTTTGAGGGAATAAAAGTGACTTTTGATGCAAAGGAAAAAATCAATGACTATTGCTTTGCATTCCTTCGTTCAATGCCGCCAACAAAGAACACCTTTATGGTATATAAATTATATTCTTTTCTGTTTAAAGCTTTTGTAATGACATATTCAATATTTGTTTAAATCCATTCCCTTTATGCATGTACATCATAATGGGCATTATTTGCATTGACAAACATTGAGACTATGGAAGTACACTGACGTCATCAATCTGAAATCCTGTAATGACGTCGGTAACTTGCATGTCATAATCTAAAGTTATTAATCATTTGTTATTACCTCCGCCGAAGGAGGTATTGTTTTCACTGGCGTTGGTTGGTTTGTTAGTTTGTTGGTTGGTTTGTTTGTCAGCAGGATAACTCAAAAAGTACGGAACAGATTCGGATGGAACTTTGTGGAGTTGTTAGAAATGCCAAAAGAAACAAGTGATAAAATTTTGGCATCTCTGAGTGCAGAATTACGATGCAAATGAGCTAAATACTAATAATATTTCAAGTTAGCCTACTCTGCCAAAGATGTCGCTGTGCTGGAAATCGGGTGCCGGGAGCGTCTTCCTCTCGGAATTTCCGTCGAGGGGAACCCTCTACGCCGCCCCAGTCGTGAAAAAATCCGTCTTGGAAGGCTCTAAGGACCCCGTGACGGCGGAGGTTTGCACTCTCTGAGTGTATATATGCCTCTAGTTTAGACCTTACGTTTGAAATACCTATTATATATATATTTATATAATATTATATGTGTGTGGTGATAGTTTTTTCAATGCCCTCAGTCTTTTTATGTCGCTATGGACAGAATATCTGTATATACATATAAGTTATAAAATTTGATCGTATCATGAAAGCTTATATGATATTAATCCCAAATAGTTAATTAAAGAATGTAAAACATTTTGATAGCGAAGATTATTGGATAAAATTTTCATTTATTATCTCTCTACTTTTTACTCTTTGTTATTTGTCGACTTTTAGATTATTTGTCCTTTAACATTTATCATCATGACATCATCACATCATTTTCCTCCAGAGATGATTACCTATGTACATATATGTCATCCCAATGAATGAATTGTTAATGTCGGAGACCAAACAATTGTCCTCAAGCACAGATGCGAGTCATTCTGAGATTCACACGATACAACTTGTAAAATATATTATTATTACTTGAGTATAAAAGAGCATTCAATCATCAAACACATACCTCCACTACTGTCAAACTCTATAACCCAGCAAACTTATTTTGAGAAGGATGTATGTAGGGCTGTGCCGGTTGGGATTTTTTCTTACCGCGGTCGGTAATCACCAAATTCCCGCGGTTTTGCGATATAACCGCTATATTTATACCCCCCCCCCCCCGCCCCCGCCCAACACAACCACGGCGCAAGACAAGGGTAAATATTATGCATTATTTATTTATCTTCAATACAAAACAAGTGCAAATTAACTCATGGAACATTTAAAGTGAATATTTTTTCCTTCAACATTTCTTAAATTTCACATTCAACAACTAGAAGAACTTCAACCTCTATTGCACTGAAATGTTAACGAACACACAAACGGACCAAAGCCAAATTACAAATAAAATGTGAGGTAGCTTACTCTTTATAAATGTGCAAAGTCTGTTAATGAAACTAATAAATACTTCCCTGGTTTAGGTCTACTTCGGTCTTCTATTATCGCTAAAAAAAAGCATGTTCACTTTGCTTATTCTTTTTAAATGTGCAACCTGTTAATTAAACATAAATAAATGTACTTCCCTGGTTTGGCCTACTTCCTAGCCTTCATATTAGTCGCTAAAAACCAGAAATTTCCTTTATCAGGCTTAAGGATGCCCTGAAAGCTTGTCACGACATTCCCTGCTGCACTGAAGACACGTTCCGATGAATGCTTGTAGCGCAAATTGTCAGTATTGTCAGGTGAATAGGCCACCCCCCGCCCCCGCCAAACATATAACATCCCCCCATATACAGGCCAATGTTTCATTTTTTTTTTGCCGTCTGACGGTGACGTGCTCAGACCCGCGGTAGCGTCACGTACCGCGGTATAGCGGTAATGGCGGTTACCGTCCCAGCCCTAATTGTATGCCAACCCGTATGGAAACACAGGTTAAGAAAGGAGGGCATTCCCCTTCTTTCAAGAATCATGTTGTTGTTAGTATAATTGACCCTTGTGAGTGGTGATGATGTCTATATATAACTGGGAAAACTACTGTTTTCACGATTATTTTTAACTTTTTTTCTTTAAAGGAAACAAACGTCCTTTTTGACAAAAAAAAGCAACCCACAAAGAAGACGTATTGCAAGGAATAAAGAAATGATCTAAACATCTCTTTGTCCTATTGTGATCACTTTGGGCATGACTCAGTGTGGTATTTCCTTTTTCTCACTGTATCATTCATTGCATGACTTATAAGAACAAATGAGGTGTAAGGTATGAGCCTAATACTAATATATTGCCAAAAAATAACAAAAGCTTTAAATCATTTATGACTATTCTTATTTTCATAACGTCCCTGTACTCACGTAAGGCGGATGACATCATGTCAGGATCAACGAATTATGGTGCTATATTAATTTTCTAGATAATAGATTCACACACATATATATATATATATATATATATATATATATATATATTATATAGGTATTTCAAACGGAAGGTCTAAACTATAGGCATATTACACTCAGAGAGTAAATTACGCATCAAATAACAAGGAATGCTACCGACTAAAATAATCTACCGATACCGATTATAAAGTTTGATAATAATTAACGCTGCACCTTCAGTAGACTTGTCCCTACCGAATCCCGCTCCATATTTTACCTTTTAATGTATCTTGCACAATTTAAAACATAATAAGTTAGAATGTATATAAGGTATATAATATATATATGCAATAAGAATTCAGAAGGATGCGCTACAAGTGTAAAGATATTCAAACATGTTTGGAACGCTGAGCACAAAATGCAGGCAATATGTTGCATTTTGACTTGGTGAAAACCCCGGCTTAGACATATTTAATTATATGCCCTGTGCCACACGATCCTTGCAGCACAGTAAACATATTAGCTTGTTACTGATAAATTTTTGTTATAATTAAAAATACTATTAAAAACTGTCTTTTCGTTTTCTTTACTGATGGACCTCAGTGTGTACTACTTATATGAATACACTCATTGAAGCTTTTCACAAATTGATTTTGCAATATGTCACGTACTGTTTTTTTCCGACATCTTTATTTTTTTACACATTTTGACACATTGATCGTCCATGCACTTTTGATTATACTTTATCAATACGTAATTCTTTCTACTCTGAGCAACATGAGTTCTACGTTAATTGATTCTCAAAACGATATATTTTGAGTCATTTTGAACCTAAGGGGCTTGGCATTGATGACTAACACACATTCATAATAAACTTCCATTCAAATTAAGTCCTTATTGGGCGCAAAGTACATTTATTACTCAGAGGTCAAGTCTCAACCAGGATTAGCCTATTTACACTTAATAGTCTGATGAAGAAAATGGTTTTAGAAGGAATAGACACAAATTCAGTTTTGCTTTTTTTCAAAGTGTACATAATAAGGTCCAATGAATAAATAAATAATGGAAAGAACTGATAAACTAGTACCTACACGAATGATGTCGGTGTTAAGTTATTTTTGTTAACAAGACTTTTAAATATAACAGGCATTATCCAATGGTATTTTCTTATTTCTTTCCATATAAAACTTTTACTTGATATACACTATTGTTGAACAATTTCGAAATATAATAGTAAAACTTATATATATATATATAAGAGTTATAAATTAAGGAAGCCGTGTCAGTTCAATTGAAAAGCGTAATCAAGGTTGATGATAAATATTCGTCTTGTTCGAATAGAGGAAGATCGCAATTGATAGGCCTCATTGATTAAAACTACATAACTACATTTATGGCTAAAATGTTTATTAACTATCCTACACCGATACAATTCAATCGAGTCGTAAAACACAAAAAACGTGTACAAAAGGTAAACTTCTCTTTAAGTTGCATTCATGAGAGTTCTATTTCATTAAATATTTTCATAAAGTAATTGATCAACTCTTTAAAATAGAAAGACGAATTAATAAAGGTATAAATATTCAAATACCATTTGTTAAACTAAGTATTTTAGTGTTCATTATATGCATTCCCCAGTAACGGTTAAAGAACTTCCGTATTTGCATCACGTAAAAACTTGTTTATTATCCCGTTTACAGCAACCCAATTACTTATTTCAACTTGTATAACATTAATATTAACTTTTCTTTGAATAATTCTCCAACCGACGTGAGGTACCTTCATTGAAGAACTCCGAGGAACTGTTCACGATCCATTATAATTTAGAGGCTAGTTTGCGCCAAAAAGAGGAGGACCTTGTGCATAGTAGATTCTCAAGATGAAGCCATCTTCTTCCAGTGGGGACCACACGACTTTACGGCCTTTAGAGTTCCAATGGACCCATAGAAATTCTCTGGAGGAGTGTTAACCAATTATTTGATTGAAAATGCTTTTTCAAAGATATTTTTTATTTTTCGATCAATCACAACCAACATCGGTTTACATCACAAATTTGTACTTAGTTACATAGAGGACATTGATTTAGGCAAAAATAAGTATGTATTGAGCCATTTTATAGTTTTTTTAAAATTATTTGATTATTTTAGCCTATGTCTTTATTATAAGTAGGTTGTAATTTTAGACTAGAATGCCTATTGATGTTTTGTTTTAAAACACAATGATTTGGAATTTTTATAGAAAAAAATGAATGGCTAGTACTGCAGTCTCTGTATGGTGCAGCAATAAAAAATTAATATGTTGCCGATAACGATATGATTATTGATGTATATGCGCCATGCTTCGATACTGGCATTTAGTTCGTCTGCATCAATAGATATACGTATATAGACATATGATTATATATAACACACATAAAACTAAATGAAATGATCACGACCACGCAACGGGGTCTCGATACTGGGAGTATCACAGATTAAAGGTAGTGATGACGTTTTTTTTTTTAGAAAGACTTCCAAAAAGTACTGCGTAGTGATGACATTTTTTTTTAGAAAATAATTTCCAAAAAAGTTTAAAGAATTTCCAAAAAAAGTCCAGAAAAGTTGGGAAAAATTGAACGCTGAACGCAAAACTCGTTCCGGTTCATTGACGTGCGTTCAGCTGACGCCGTTCAATTTTGCGTTCCGTTCACAAGCCTGTGTATAGACGTCACAACCTTAACACTAACGACGTCACAAGCTGTACTGTTATGACCCAGCTATTGCACTCAATTGCTTAACTGTACACACGTGTCCTCTCGAGTCATTTTATTCGTTCCTACCTCTCTACTAAATTACGAGAGTCTGGGATACAATATCGTCAATCCTTTTTTAATATAAGGTATCCCTACATTCACAGCAGTATGAGTTTATCCATAGTTTCATTTTAGGGATGTTATGAAAATATAAAGGCCAAAAAATACATATATACTTTATCTTGTGAGCATTATGTGCTACTTTTCATAAATACATACGGCTGACCCATAAGCAATATGCGTAAGGAATCAAAGAGTTTGGTATGTTATGTGAACCTAGGAGAGGAATTGATAAGTAAATACTCCTGAGTCACTCATATGTGCAAATACTTAGTTTTTGTGCATTCCAATGTGATTAAACTACGCTTATCCAAGCAACATTAATTCTATTCATTTTTGCCTCTTTTTATAAATAAACCTGTTTTTTGAGCCTTCAGATCATTTATCCCTTAGTTTTCCTTCTGACACAGGTATCAATCATCAATTTGCTTTAGAAAAAGATTTGTTGATATGACGAAATTCTGGATGGACTTTTGTTACATTTTAAAACCTTAAAGCTTATACAGTATTAAGTATTATCCATGCCTCTCCATCCACACCAAAGACTTCTAAAAATATTTCAAAAAATTTAAAAATTTTAGCATTTAGCACAAATTTTATTATGTTTTTAGTTTACATCTAGCTATGTTTTAGTTTGTAAAATTATTAATAGTTGCTTCGCAAAAATATTGGATAATTTAAAATATAAAAAAGCTGATGTTTTAGCCTTATAAAATTATGAATATGATCAGAAAAATGATATAGCTAAATTCTGCACTAATAAATATTATCTTCAGTGCTTATGTTGGATTGACTCTAATTTGAAAATAAAACAGCACGATGCTGACGTGGGTCAATCTAGCCTATATCAATGACGTGTAAAATGAATTATTATTAACTAATTTTGTTTGTTTTGTTTGTAGATATTTACATATGAAAAACATTTACAAAATATTATTCATTGCTACGCATCAAACGATATTTTTAATGTCCTTGAATAGTCTCTTCTACTTTAAAGGGATTTGATTAAATATGTCACGCGATAGTTTACTGTAAAGTATATAAGTAAGAAAGTGTCCTGGCGTATAATTGTATGTATACTTATGGAACGGAAAAATAATAGCCTTGAGAGGATATATGTGGTGTGTGTAATCGAGTATATTTGCCAATGGGGCACATTAGTTAAATTTGTAACTAGTCCTTTAAAAAAGAATAAAATTATGTAAAAAAAACAATAAAATTAAATGCAATGCAGAATGGACAGCTTTGTCCAATAACTCTAGTTGCGGTTCCTGGCAGTGTGGATACACTACTGGAGTGGTGGGCCCTCATGGGCTCCCTCAGGATGGGGAAGGCGAAATCACCAACCGGGTTCCTGGCACCGCCCGCCCCGTCGTTGGAGTAGAAGCATTTCCAGGTCTCCAGGGCCACCAGGCCTGGCGGGCCTGAGTGGGGCCAGGCCCGCCGCCCAACTGAGTGTTGTGGGCCCGATTTTTATGAATGTGCCAAATGTGCCCCCCATAACAACTGCCTGCCCCTACTGCCGGGCTGAGGGCCACCGCCTTGGCGGTCACCTTGTTGAGGGAGGGAAGGCCTGCTCTCTCAAGGAGGTCCGCGATATGTGCAAATGCCACCGCTTTTTAATATGAAGGAACCCTACAGCTATTGGATCCCTTCTGGTACTGTTTTTGATAAATATTCTTAACAAGCATTTTAATATTTTAATTAAGCTTTTTCTAATTATATAATACCTGCTTTCAATATTAAATAAATGGGCTTTTCCCTTTCACGAAAATGTAAAAAGAGTGAGGACCGTTTTTTAGGTGGAATGTGAACCAATTAGTGATGACGTAAGAATTACAGAATGAGAATTTACATTTATTTGGGAATGTAGCTTTATTGAATATGCTTCATCACCAGCTTAATTTTCAGCTTTAAGTACAATATTAATTTCATTTCAGTTCTCTAATATTCCGCTGTTATTGCGTTTAAAAACAAATAATAAATTGACATTCTAATTAAACATCATTATCCAGAGAGAAGAATAACAACAATTATAAGAAGCATTAAACACAAGCAGCGACAATAAATACAATAAATTGTTACACAGAACGTTCCAGCCAACGGTAAATGTTGTATTTTTCAAAAATAGTTTTTTAACTCTCGCACAAAAAAGATATATACATAAAAACATTTCTTATAATACTTTTTGCATTTTCTTCCCACTCTTTTTCATTATGAACAATAATAATAGGTTTTTTTAGATTGTTCATTGTTTGATTTGTAAAAGATACAGTCCACATTACATATGTGCACTTATTATTTGCTGAATTGAATGCAAAGAAATACGAGACGACGGATCTATCGAGTGATTTACGTGAGAAACTAAAGGGAAAGAAAGTTGAGCCATGTGCATGCATTTAGAGACGTGTCAGGTTCAAGAAGACAGAGAGGAAGAGGCTATAGGATGTCTTGACTCCAGACAAAAACTAAGTCATCTAAATATAGCCCAAGTACATCCAAAGAGTCTCACAAAGGCACCGAGATAGATAACTTCCAATTTACAAATTCATACAAAGTGTAAGAACTTTTTTTCGGTTAAAAACTTTATTATTCGGTTAATGAGAAAATTGTATTCAGTGTAAAAATAAAATCCATTAAAGTTATATATAGAAACAGAGTAAAACTATTCAGGGCAGTTGCGAAAATACATAAATGAACATTTTAGTTCATATTTACTGCCCTGAAGAATAACCTTATATATAAAAGGACAAATCATTCATTAGATTGGTTTTAAAAATGCCGATATCTTCTTAAAATCCTTTTGATTGTGCTTATGAGAGCTTCTAACCTTGCAGGCACATATCTAATTATATCGCCAGCCCATTTCCACTTGGCGCTCATAATAAGAAATTGAATTTGGCGTAAAATAATATTATTATGTGATATCACATTGAGTGGTAAATTATAATATAAAAGGCATAATATGTAACTCAAGGGGAGTCAGGAAACCAAAAGGCCCAAAGTTATATTTAAATAATAAATGAATAACTCCACGAAATAATAATAAAATAAATGATGAGCATCCGTGATAATTTCTTATTTCGATAAACTTTGTTAAACATGATATATCCTCCGATATGTATATTCTATAATTTTGACGGTAACCAAATTTTATTATTTTGCTTAATTATCTTGTAACCATGATCATATATCTATTGAAACCGCATCTAATTAAGAAATTCCGGAGCATATTTAGGGGATGAATATTCTTTTAAAAAATCAAGTGTGACTTGTCAACTCTGGTCATTATCGTAAGGTATTGTTAATTAATGAAAATATGTATTAGCAATACAACAAAGAAAAGGGTAGAATATTTGTTTGCTAGGGTTTTATTTATATATTTAAACCTACAATACCTGAATAATTTATACCTGTTAAGCCTATAATGGAATAAAAGATCAATAAAGATAAGTATTTGACATATTAAAGTACTGTTCATATGCCATTTATTAAGATCTAACTTGATAGGAAGCACCGTTTTATCAATGCTACATTTTTGTGCTAAGTTCTTAGTTCTATATTTATACTAATTTATTTTTATTCATGTTTCCGTGTTCATTTTATTTAGTATAAATCAAATTAAATCAATGAAGCTTTCAATTTGCTATTTTTAGTAATAAAAACACTGTAAGAAAAATACATATATTTTCTACCAAATAATGTTTGTGATAAATAGATTAAATTGGTTTAATATATCTTTATAACAACAAATGATAACTGAATAATAAATCAATGCTTTTGATTTTTTATTATCTTCATTGATCTATATTTAAAACATGGACATTCAATTGGACCCTAGTTAATAAATGCCATAATGTAATTATTTTACATTTTATTTTTTATCAGCATTTATTGTCCGAATAAACGATTCAGACTTAATTTAATACAATAAATTCACTTAAAAAATGCATATTATGTTAGCAATGCAACAGGGCCGAAAAATGCAATGGACTTTTAGTATTTTTGGGACTCAAGACTTTTATGTTTGTTCAGCATCGATGCTAAAATTTTAAGCTTAAATGCTTATTACCTCCGCCGAAGGAGGTATTGTTTTCACTGGCGTTGGTTTGTTTGGTTGGTTTGTTGTCAGCAGGATAACTCAAAGTACGGAACGGATTCAAATGAAACTTAGTGGAGTTGTTGGAAATGCCAAAAGAAACAAGTGATTAAATTTTGGCATCTCTGAGTGCAGAATTAAGATGCAAAACGAGCTAAATACTAATAAATTTTTAAGTTAGCCTACTCTGCCAATAGATGTCACTGTGCTGTAAAATTGGGTGCCGGAGCGTCTTCCTCTCGGAATTTCCGTCGAGGGAACCCTCCCCGTCCCTCTACGCCGCCCTAGTCGTGAAAAATCCCCCTCGGAAGGCTCATAAGGACCCGTGACGGCCGAGGTTTGTACTCTCTGATGTATATATTTTATATAGTTTTTACTATGCATTATCATCGATTTTATATATAATTTACTTGTATACATTTTCTAAACTATGAATAATAAAAGACATCAAAATCTGTTAACTAAGAGATTTAATTCATCTAATAAATAATCTTAGATAGTTATTATATTTCTAATATTTAGTCATCCACGAAGGACAGAAAACCGGATGATATCTTTGAATCTAAATGACACTGCTTAAAAATAAGTACTATTTGGAATAGTTAATAAATTTACAGACTTTTAAAGCTAGCATTATGTATTCCCTTATAAATTTGTTATTATCGTTTTAAATTGAGAAAAATAACCATCAAGGTACTTGCATGTTGGGATCAAAGAGATAAGATAGCTTCAACGAGCTTTAAAAAAGCCCTATGGCAACTGATTAAGATGTTATATTTAGCTTTGTAAACATGTTTATTGGAAAATAAGGATCTGACATTATCATACAATACGTAAACATACTTGTGCAAACCCCAGAGTGCGAATAACAACAACTCGATGAAAATAAACCCTGATCAAAATAGATCCTTTAGACTCTACCGACGTGTTTATATATATTTTTGTATCTTCAATTATAAGACAAAAAAACATTGTTATCACTCAGAGAGTAAATTATGGGTTGTACGAGGTGTGAAGATAAACAAAGCATTTACCACTCTACATATCTTTCAAGGGTAAATTTGAAAATATTAAGTAGTACACAAAGTAAGGAAACGATTATCATACTTAAATACGGTTGATCCACTTTACTCCTTCATTTATTTACAGATCAACACAATGTGATCGTTTCTATAATTTTCCAAACCGAAAAGGAAGCGTCTTAATTGGACGATTCGTAGAGGCTCTACAGAGATAATTGAGATCACCAATTGACTTTATAAAGCATGTGACACTTTGTCTGAAGGCGGATGAACATATATATCATATGATTATTACTAGGAATGGAAATCTGGAGCTTAGCCTTGGTGCTTACAGACTGTTTTTGGCCGTGAAAAAGAGAGAAGGGTAAAGAGAGGGATAGAAGGAGAGAGAGAGAGAGAGGGAGAGAGAGGAAAGAAGAAAAGGAGAGAGAAACTTCTCTCTCTCTTTCCTTCTATCCCCCTCTTTACCCCCTCTCTCTTATTCATGGCCAAAAACAGTCTGTAAGTACCAAGGCTAAGCTCCAGATTTCCATTCCTAATGATTACGAAAGGCTTTAATAGTTGATGGAACCCCCAAACCTCTCATCAACACTCGTCGCTTTGGAGAAGCATTTGAAGATGAAGTAGTCTAAAATATTATGAGTTTTTTAAAATCTCTTAAATATTAAACCAATGAAAATGTTGATTACTTTTTTACAACTTTTTGTAATATATAATTATGGTTTAATTAATGTTTTATATTAATGAAATTTATTGCATTATATCGGTATCTTTCGGATATGTGCTATATGACTTGCTAATTTTTTCGGTTACTATGAAATGCTAAAATATATCGTATCAGCGTATGAAAGAATTTATAAAAACCTCTTATATCTTTACTTAAATGATGAATTTGATATTTGTTTAGGTTATGAAATGATATTTTTTTTTCTCCATCCAAAAATATAACAATAAACATTAATTATCATAAAATTTGAACCGCGATTTCGAATATTTAAAAACATTTTAGCCATTATTAGTTTAATGTCTGCATGGAGCTTAAGCGTAAAATTGAAGTTTGTTTTCAACGTCATTTTTTATAAATACTATTTATATAAAATAAATATTTTGTATAAGTATTTAAATCATGGTGTTTCATGTTTTAATCATTATTAAATATAAAATTATTTTTGGAATATTTAAAAATATTCATAACGTATACGAAAATTCAGTTAACATTCATTTAAAAAAACAAGTTTGTGAAATTTTTTATGCTTAGAATCAGGAAACGACCGGGACTTAAAATTTTCTATACGGGCGGGTGAAAACTGGGCCGGGACTTTGATATATTCGTTCCTTCGTCAGTCTGAAAGTGACGACGTTTTTCTAGAAAATTATATTTCCTATTATTTTTTAAAATTTAAAGATTATTTTCTTTTTTTTTATAACTTTTTTTAAATATTTTCTTAACCTATTAATTTTTTTTTTAAACGTCGTCACTTTCAGAATGACGAACGAACGAATATATATTAAAGTCCCGGTCCGGTGATTTTTAGACACCGGGCTGGGCCGGGTACCTGGTCGATTCCTGCTTAGAATATATGCTATTAGCATTCTTTAAAGAGGTTGGGAATGGCGTGCAGCAATTGTTTATTAGTTTGGTATCTTGGTATTTTTGGCAAATATGACGTCGTTTTAAGGTTCTTTGTGGAATCAATAATGTAATTATGTATATATATATAATATACAGGGGCGGAGCGGGAAGAATTTATCCACGGGGAAATTTGCCCTAACCTGTCTTATACCGGCCCAATTTGTACACACTGTATACTGTCATATTTTGTGGCATTTGAAAGGTTATATACATATAGATCGTACTTTCTTTTATGTATTTACTTTTGTGTAAAAATGTATTATTGAAATTTTAAAACACTACCTATTATCTTCTATTTCTAAAAAAACTGCTGTTCATTTGCATTATCGTATTGTAACTTTTTCACGCATTTATAACATAACAATTTGTAAAGTGACTTCACATTAGTCACTAATTGTTTGCAAAGTTCATAACCGTCACTTTACAAAAGTAAAGGCTTCAGGTTTGCACAACAATACTTTGTTAATTTTTTTGTTCAACGAATTCAAGTGACTTTAAAAACCAGTTTGAAAGCCATCATTTGTAATCAGGATCATGCTCGAACATCTCTCACATGTTATTTGAGTAGTGGATAGAGTAAGAAAAATTTGAATGCCAGACAAAGTATGTGGTAGGCGTCTATGAATAAATTGCACTATGACAAGATGATATAAATACAGAGGGCACAATTCTTGTACATTCTGCATTTGACACTTTTCAATTCTGGACCTTACACATTGCCTCGCCCATTCCCTTCTCCTTCCTCTGTGCCTTCTGGTGATTCTTCTTCTGAGCGTCTTGTCTTGTACTCTTCAAAGGCAGATAGCTTTTATCTCTCTCAGTGGGTGGCTAAGCTTTCCAGTTGTGTTTTTAATACATAAGCAGTGGCTTGGTTATCAAATGACATCCAATAGCTGCTAAGATGGTGCATTGCAGATGACGGAAGTCCCTTATCCTTTACTTCAGGGAAGTTTTAGGATCGAGTCAGGCAAAATTAGAGCAAAGCCTTCTACTAGCTGTAAAGCGCTCATGAATGCTTTGTATTATGGTGTCCATTATGAGACTATGGACATTCACCTCAAAGTCCCTCTCAGCTGCTTTCAAGGGCTTATCTTAAGTCTTACTTTTGTTTTTCTCCTGTCTTTATTCAGGAAGAACTACCTTCAACTCAATATCTTCCTTGCCCAGCAGCTCACCATTAGCCCATTCCACGAACCGATCTGCAGTTCCTTCACACCACTGAAGTCCCGCACACATTTCTTAAGTCCATCGTCTGTTCCCATCACCAGAGGGGTACAGTCAGGAGGTCAATCCCATTAGCTTGAGAGATTTTGACAGTGGTGAGGTCTGTTCAAAATGTTCAGAAAATCTGGGCTATCTCAAATTTAAGGAGACACTCAATTTAGCCTTTCACTTTGCTCTAGTTGTTGCCTTTATGGTCTGGTCTTGTTGCATAACCTGCAGTGTCAAGACCATGTCCGCATATAGGGCCCTGTTGGATTTCCAAAACACCCAAATACCTTTTTGAGCGCAGTATATTTTACCCGCCATCGTGTCTGGCCTATGGGATGCAGTCTCCGGTGATACCTGTCAGTTTTTTATTAAAACAGGTCTTTTTTATGAAGTTACAACAGAATACATAAAAAACCTAAGATAATGTATGAAAAATCACATAAGTAATATTTTAATTTACAATTTTATCTTAGGGGTTGAACTACAAAACAATTTTTAAACAATAAAATACAGTTTAAAAATTATCAATTGACATACGAACTTGATATATAAACATTGATTTTGAGCTTTAAAATGACCTAACTTGCAATTCTTAAAATTCTTCATTATTGTAGATAATGTCGGTGGATGGAGGCAAGAGAAAGGAAATATTTAATTTCCTTCGAAGTCCATGAGTCAACCGAAAGGGAGGAGATCTTCAGGTCCAGGAAGCATATCTTGCCGCTGCCGATAGAAGTACTGGCCTAATATTTGACGATTGCAAAGGTCGTCTCAAGAAGTAATTCGCTTCGCAATTAGAGCTTTGGAGTTCAAAATTGCGAAGTTTATCACATTTTCTCGTGGGGTGGTCCATTTTCTGCCAAGTCCAAATAAGATAACGACTTTCCGGAATTTGTCAGCAGTCACTTTTTCAGCCCTTTTATATTTAGACTTCAAATTCAGTAAGAATTTGTACTGCTTGACATTCTACAAAGGCGTGAAGGGTGTATTAAAATCTTGCCACAATCTTACCAGGGTTACAAAAATTTAATACCGTCACTCGCTGTCTGAAGTTGGGTGGTGATTTTTTTGTCATCATGTAAGTGGTGAGGGAGCCAATGATATTTTTTTTTTACTTAAGAGGATGTCAGCAACTTTAAATATTTATTCAGCAACTAAATCCAC
>CP045894.1:27149386-27198879 GCA_013387185.1 Caligus rogercresseyi
TCGTCCCCAGGGGCGGAGTGGCCACCGGAGTACCGGGACTATTCCCGGTGGCGCGCTGTCCTCAAGAAACATAAGCGGCCGTTGACAGCCTCTTAATGGCATATTTGGGCCTGTATAAGGCCGGCGAGGCATAATTTTCCGGTGGATAAATTTTCCCGCTCCGTTCCTGGTTGTCCCGGTATTTTTTTTTTTTAGAGAAATATATATAACTCATATCATTGTTGCTATTGAACAAGTTTCATGTTTGTGAGTATGCTAATACTAAAACAGGACTCCAATATTTTTTCCCCCCCACTATTGAATAATTTCATCACTGAGGACATATTGTACGACTGGGGTGGGGTCCATGTGATATTCATTTTGATGTAATAAAAGACCCCACCTTTCCCTCATACTTATGATCTCTCATCCCCCACCGGTTAGGAGACGATCCAAGTATATTATATCCATCATATATATATATGTTACAGTAAGAATTAAAGGTCGACCAATAGTTGATTAAAGGCAGATTATTACCGACAGTTTTATATAAATAGACAAAAAAGCCGATAAGCGATCATGGGCCAATAATTTTTTCTTTTATATTATAGCGATAAAATTAAAAATAAACCACTGTACATATATGTTCATAAAACTAATTCTTTTCATTTTTTGCAACAAAAAATAAACATTAAGTTCTACACGCGTTTTGTGTTTTAAAGAACAAGCCTTTTGATTGCTATTATCTCAGAAAAGAAATGGAGCTTATTTATATGCTTAAATAAAAATATTAAAAAATGTTAAACTTTAGATTAGAAACAAATAATATTTTTTAATTAATATTTGAAAGAAATATTTTAACTATCAGCAACTATCGGCGTAAATATTTGCCGATATCGATATCGTGCTATCAGCTCCAATGGATCGATTTTTTAGTAAAAAATGCTTCAACAGGGATCTAGCGACATAATTTGTATTTTTCAGGTTCTGACAGCCCGAATTTTAGTTTATTGTGGGTTACACAATACTCATAAACCCTTGAGTTTCACAACTATGGCATATTAGGAGATCAAAACAAGCATCACTGGCCCTTGGGGATCAACATGCCACACCTATAGTAGTTGGGGTATAATATACTAATGTAACATCGGGCTTTGAGTGCCACAAGTATGTCAAAATGGATTTCAAATGTTCCCATTGTCACGGTTATGAAGTATTTGTGTTCATAAGCGTAGGAGAGATTTTTGGCTTAGGGGCCGCATTCTTTGCCCGAATTTTACCAAGAACTGTTAAATCGGTGAAAAAATAATCGATGAAGAAAGCTATGTTTAAAAAATATTTTTATTTATATTTCATACTATTCATTACATTATATTTATTTGGTATAATTTCAAATCTGGTGGTTTCATAATTTCATATTTTTTTTCTTCAACTTAAATACCCGAATATCTCAACCAATTTGCTCGAATTTAAGAACTCACCACGATTGCGGGGGGGGACAGTTGCCCCCCTTGTCTCCTACGCCTATGTTTTGTTTCAAAAGAAATGCAGTGGTCCTATTACGCGGCACTCAAGCTCTTAACTTGTATGAAACAAATATAAAGTTTTGGATGTTCAAATATATAGAACATGACACTGTCAAAGAAGGACCAAAGGATATCTATAACATGTATTTCAAAAATACATTATAAATCGTATAAGCCTATAAAAGAAAGGAAAAACATGTATGTAGTAGGGTAACATGGGTAAAAGTTAAGGGGGAATTTTGTTGGATGAAATCTCACACAAAAACGGTTCTAGGATATTTGTATAAAATACTTAGCATAAGGAATTTCCGATAATGCATTTGTGTATATGGAACTATTGATAATTAAAATTTCTCATATAGACACTTTTGTATAAAATGCATTTTTAAGTAATTGATGACTTTTGGGCCGAGCTTCCTAGTTTTATTTAAAAATGCATTATACAAAAGGGTATTTACAAAAAATCCTATTATCAATAATTCTTTAAAATCATGCGTTATCATAAATTCCTTATGAATAATTATTTTATACAAATATTCCTAGAACCCACAAAAACATGCATTTAAAGAGTTCAATAGACTAAATCAATATAAGATATTTTAGTACTTCATTGCTTGTATTGCCAGAACGATGTGGCATTAATATAAATAATTTCAAGCATAATTCGCACTCTCGCCCAAAATAAGAAAAATCCCACCGAGTTATAATCCGAAAAATATCAAAGTAGCTTCTACTTACTATTTAACAAAGTGGTTTGATTGTATTCAACTATATATTCAATCAGGATATTCTTAAGTAGTGGTATCATTAACGGAATTATCATTGTAAGAGTACACATAATTTTATTCTGATGGATAACTAAACTTTCGAAATCCCTGGATCAATCCTTTTACATAAAACAAAACACCTTTTATTCGAATAACTTTGAGCAAACAAGAATATTGTCAGGGGAAAAAATCTAATGTAAACTTGTGAAGTAGCACTTCTTATTGATAATAATCTTTAGGAATGTCATTTGAGTAGATGATAGAATAACAAACTGTATTTTCGCTAATACAGTAATAATTTGATGGATTTATATGTATATACAGTCCATTAAACCCCCTGACCCCTTGTAGATATTAAGGTATGCTCCGAATAGCAACAACATCAATGACAACAAGAAAAATAATAATAAAATACTTCGAGTGGGAGTTCACCTCAATGAATTGACCCTGTGATGCGTGAAATATACAGAGTACATTATGATGTTGCTCAATCAAGCCCTAAATATACTTCCTGGGAAACTCTTCCCTGAACCTTATCCCCACCCATTAATGAGTAGAAACAGGGCCCATCCCTTTTCCTCAGGGTTTCAATATATACACTATGAGATTAATTGATTAATTACTATTTATCCCTTGCTACTTTCTTAAGGTTTCTTCTTGACCTGCAGATCACCCCTCCCCCCTCCTTCTCCTGTTTCTTAAAGAAAAGGAATAATAATAAAAGCACGCGAGTGCCAGAAGCCTCCGGGCTGCATTACTAGCTCGCCGGCAAAGCAACTCAGTTTAGAACAACACGCTCAGGCAAGTTAGGATCAGTTGAGTCCTGACTGTGTTCGTGGAAAGATAAATTCTATTAATAAAAGCATATACTAAAGAGTTTTTTTCTCATAAGACGTGATAGTAGTGATATATATACAACGCAGTGTGTGTGTGTGTGTGTTTCACAACGAATCTTTGTTGGTTGCAGTTTCATTCATCATCATCAAATATGGGTAGTTACGGACGTGAACCTGGAATGAGTAGAGACGAAGTTCGTGTCACACTCGTTGGTGATTGCCGTGTTGGGAAAACCGCACTTCTGCAACGATTTATTCACAAGAAATTTGTTGATGTAAGTTTGTGGAAAAATATATAGGCTTGGAACTCATAATCTATTTTTCATATCCTTATTATCATTTTACAGAGTTACAAGGCCACGTCTTTCGAAAAATACTCAGCCTCATCCACGGTATCGAGTCGACGCATTAAATTACCATTTGGGACACTGCGGGTAAGCGAAATAGATATATTTACATAAAAAATACATTTTTTACATAAAAAATATATATTTAACATTAAAAAAATAATATTTAACATTAAAAAATATATATTTACATATAAAAAAAATATTAACATTAAAACATAATATATGGTTGAATAGAAAATCATCATGGTATTATATTTAGTCTATCGAATCTAAATATTTTTTATACAAAGTTGAAGCAAAGTATATTTTTATATACGGAAGTGAACCTATTGCTTCATTTTTAACATGGGAATCATGCTATGGAAGAGCTAACACAATTCCTTTGATCAACATTACTTATTCATAGAATATATGATTTTAATGTAATGATAACCAAAGTCAGTTACTAATCAACATTTCACAACTGTTGCAAACTAACAATTATATAATGACAGCAAAATTGAGCTAGTAACGACATTGAATAAGATTTATTTACTAAAATGTTATCGTACAATACTGATTGTTATTTATATTTTGCTTTACAGGATCACATTCTCCGAACTCTTCTCGGAGCTTAGCCTTTCGAAACGCAGATGTCTTTCTCCTATGTTACAAAATATCAGACTCTAACACCCTCTTCTCCGCAATTAACCATTGGACCCCTGAAATCCGCTCCGTCTCCGGGGCCCCCATCATCCTCGTGGGCTGCCAGAGCGACCTACGTAGCGATCGAGACGTCCTTAGCTCCCTCTCTCGCGTGGGTCGGGCCCCAGTGTCCTCAGATCAGGCCCTGACTCTGGGCCAGCAGATCGGGTGTCGGATGTACGTGGAGACGACGGCCAAGAGTTCCTTTACATCCTCCTGCAGCGCCTTCGAGGTTGCAGCCTTGGCCTCCCTGGGCATCCTCAAGAGCCCCTCTCGTCCTTCCTCTTTGAGCACCCCTTCACCACCCTGTACTGTGGAGAAAAAGAGACTGACCCTCGAATCCCTCGACTCCAGCAGCAGCGCAGCCACCAACGACCTCCTCTTCAAATCCCCAACTAGCAGCGTAGGCGGATCTTCCTCCCGCTCTGCCAGTCTTTCATCTTCCAAAACACGCATCAGCTCTGCCTCAATCCCCTCCGTGGGAAGCACTTCTTCCACTGCAAGCAATTTGACATGCGGCATGAGCTCGGTTCTGACCGGAAACAAGACGCCCCGCTCTTCACGAAAGGCCTCTGCCAACAAGCCTGAGAAGGTCGTTACCCTCAAGTGTCAACGCATGACGGCGGATAAAACCTTTGAGGAAGTGGAAATCGAGGTCCCCGCTCCCATCTATGAAACCATTCAGCTCTACAACGAAAATGGGAGTCATACACCCAGGCGAAGTGAAAAGAAATCCATTGGATACAAAATTAAAAACTTATTCTCCTTGGCCTAAAGAAAACGTGGAATGAACCCATCTATTAGAATATGTATACCCATGGTTTAATTCTACCCAGCTGTGAACTGGTGGTGAAGCGGAAAAAAGGTCCAAGAAGCAGCGTAGAACCTTTTTTCCCTTGGCATTAAGAAAAAACCTCAACTTACTTACTATGGAGGACAAACATCACTTATTGGCATAGAGACGGGTTAATCCTGTTCATCTGTGGTGTGGTGGTGACAGCTATAAGGTCTAGGGAGTAAGTTATTTTCCATTGACGTCATATGTGTATATTATTTTACAAAATATATATTTTGTTTAATATTACAATGACGTCACTGGTTATTTTCTGACAGTTAGCACTTTTTTTACTCCCTTGAGGGCCCTGTATAGACCTTGGTGATACTCATCTGTTGTGACTGTGATAAAAAAAATTTGTGTAAACCCTTTTTATGTGAAATTCTCCTGTAGATTCAGCGAACCCCCGTCTCTTTCAGCTCATGAAAGAGCAATTTAGACTAAATGAATGACCTAAATTATTATTATGAATTCTTATGTTAAAATCCATCTTTCCTCCTGAAGGAAGATATTTTTTCTTCTTGTCACATGTATTTAATTGATGAAATTTTTTATGATCGGTGAAATTCATTTAAAATGCATTATTCCTCGCGTGATTTTTTTGTTAGTTTATATGCACTCCTATCTCCATATTCTTATTATAATTCTTATTACCCCTTTATTATTATTATATTCTGCCTGTTGATACGTAAATATAAAAATATATATCTTAACTTTTATTACTTTCAAGCGTCTTTATTTTTATGACCCATCTTGATATATGTATAATATTCAAGCCCCTCTAGGGGTATAATATTTTACGTTCCCTTGATGCAATTTATTATCAATAATCCTAAGAACGTCACTCACTTGAACGAACAATTTCTTTCAACATAAATAAGTTAAAGGGACTCGCTTGAAAGATTTATTATAACTCAAGATCAAGACCAAAGAGAAGCAACTGCAACAAACCAATTTTGAATTTGTTAGTGTATTCATCTGTATGAAGAAGGGATTGGATTTTACTCAGTGATTTATTGTAATATCAATTGGTCCCAAATGGCTAACAGAAGATTAATATCCATCTAAACGTCCCTTGGGACAAGCAGTTTTTAAGAACACAAACTAACATAAAACATATATATATATATAAATGGTATAACAACTCAAACGTCCTTATATATATATAAATGGTATAACAACACAAACTTCCTTATATATATTTATATATACATATAAATGTTATAATAACACACGCTTTCATTAAACATCGAAATGATTTAACAAAATTAGTCTACATCAAAAATAGCCAAAAGAATCGAACATACCTTAAGAGAGAATGAATTTCAAAGAACCTAGTTGCCTTTGAAAAGCCTATTGAGGTGTTCTATCCCTGTAGTATGTCAGGCATTTATTATTAAGAAACGTTATGGGTTATGTGATAATGTGACTTACATTTATTCAAAAAGATACTCTTTGGAATTTAAAATTTCTTTATTTATATTTCCAATGTTTTTTGACGACTGGTAGCTGACACCTAGTATCTAATATATCAGTGTAATATGTTATTTCTCAATTATCTGTAATAAACAAGTGTGTAAGGTATATTTCATTTTAACACTTTTGTGTGGAGTAAAGAATATTCTGTCATAGCATTCTTTTTTTTTACGAATAAAATATATTTTAAATAATTATAGACAATGTGATGCACCATTCTTCTATTGAATATATCTCATTTCTTTATTCTCTCAGTCTTACTATATGTATCTCAGAGTTAATTACTTGGGTTCTTTTCCAAGATTGCGATAACAGGATTGACCACAGTTTAGTGAAAACACTGTTTTTCATATAGGTGTAAAAATATACAAACAATACACAAAACAATACAGGAGTGTGACAATTAACACATGGTGAATGCTTACGTCAAATCAAACGTCTGACAATATAGGTCTTCAATAACAGCGATCTGTGAAAGTCAATGTCCCTGATACTATATTGTTGAACATAGACTTAAAGCATGTCCCTAGTAATGGAGATTAATTCAAAAATGACCAAGTACCAATTAGTATTGAACTTAGCGTTTGATGTATATGGCACTATTATATGAATGGAAAGATGCTATGGTGTATAAGGGATGACTCAACCTTTGTCCACCCATTAAAAACAATATACATTTAATCTAGCACCAATGAAGGCGAAGCTTTTTTTCATAAATATTTTTTAAATCCTATTTAAATTATAATAGAGAAAAAACTAAAAAACGAACATCGTACATAAAATACTGATACAATAAAGCTTTCAAACAACCACATAGAAAACAAATAAAAAACAGACAAACAAAAAGTATTAAAAAGACAGTGATCTTTAAAAATAACATCAAAAACATTCTAAAAATTAAATACTTTTTAAGGAACGGGGACAATTGAATTGCGTGACTTATTTTCGTAAAATATGCATATGCTATCAAGGTTTGAAATTGGAGGCTGTTATGAATATTTTCGACGCGGGATGAAAACTGTAGAGCCTCTCATCCCGCGTCGATTGTCTCCCACACGTTCCTCAAGGCGAAACTTAATCTGTAGGATAATACAAGTACTCAACATATATATATAGACCTGTTTCAAATTTAAACTTTTCTTTAAAAAATTAATATATGCTTTCTGGTCTCCAAGGCTTAAATAATCGAGAGGAAAAAATTTTTAATTTGGGCCGCCGGAATGCCTGCTGCATGGGCCATTAGGGCGGCGCCAATGAAAGTTAAGTTTTATGATGTACAGTAGTCCAAATGAGATTTAAAGAAAACATTATTATACAAAAGGGGTATGACAAACAAAACATATTTTATTTAAAAATGCAATTTGTTTTTTTAAATTTCAAGTTTATTAGTAACCGACTACATATATAGAAACACATGTTTTAAGAGAGCTATGCAAGTACGTCGTATTACATATATTTCAACATTGGAAAGAAAGGAAAATTATTTTTAAAACTAAAATTTACCTTTTTTCCTAAAATATATTATTAATTTTATAAAAAATACGCTATATATATAGGTATATATGATACCAACCGATATGCGCAGTTAAATACTTACTTTTTAGACATATAAACAAAGGAAAACAAGGAAGGGTTCGGCAAAATTAATTGAGAAAAAACTTGGCAAAAAATAGTTTTATTTTGCTTTTCGCCATCACATTTCAAAATTATAATTGGAGGAGTACGTGATACTCATGAGTGGAGTCCGTAGTCATCCGAGACCAGAGGGGGAAGGCAATGCCTGAGAGACTTCTCTTCTAGACGTACGAATCCAAGAAACGTGTAGGAGGAGGCTCCATGAGTGGAGTCTCCGTAGTCATCTGAGACAAATCCGGAAGAGGGGGATGGAGGGAGGGTAGATATTGAGACAAATGAGTAGGATTAGTCATGAGGAACTTCCTCTTTTCACGATCCGGTGCCCAAAGATTCCACTTCTATGTGTAAAGTCACTATTTCTCGATCCCGAGACTCTTCAGGAGGGAATAAGTTAATATCTCTCTCTGTGCTTTCTCTATCTGTGTGTCTATATCTGCGTGACTCTCTTCTGTGCTCTCTCTTGTTTCATCTCTCTAACTCTCCCTTTCTTTCTCTTTTTTCCCCTCCCATTCCCTTCCAAAATAAAAATAAATATACCATGTGTCCCTAAAATATGGAGGCGGTGTACGAAAGTATACCCTAGCCATTTATATTTATTGCAATAGGTCTGATCAAAGATTTAAACACCTTTGTTTTTATACAATATGTTTAGACTGACTTGTTTTACTACTTCTTAAAGTCGAAATCAGGCAACTTTTTCAATTGACAAAGACAGGGAATGTCAATTGTTAAGCTAACCAGATTATAAGAAGTTTAAATTGAGCGTTGCGAGTAATAAGTTATGCTTTATTTAATGATCTTCTAAATTGGATCTTTTGAACCCGTAAAACAAGGTTGTGATAACTAAAAATGAATATCATGAAGGGTTTAAAAAGCCTATAACATTGAATTAATTAATATGTTAAATATTTTTGGGGGGTTAGTTGAAGCTAAAACAAAAAGGAACTCCATAAGCATTATTTCTAAAAAATATTCTCTTTCTTGGCAGTTATAGTATATATATACATATTAGTATGCCATAAATCTCATTTTGCCCTTGAGGATGATGCAACCCCATCGAACCATATAGGGACTCTAAAGGAAATTCAATTATCAAGTTTAATGAACGTCTGAGGAAGTTTAAAAAATGATACTTTATAATTATGGTGCATGCAAAATGTATGTTTATATTAGTCGTAAGTAGGATACCTGAGGTGGATGCAGAGATAAGCCAGACAAAGAATACAATAGAAATATTGGTAATAAATGCTTCGTCATCGCTGAATTATTAGTAGGTTGATGGGTTTAAAATAAAGAATACTTTACTTAATGCTAATCTCTATATTTGTTTGCATGAAATAAATTCAGTGCTAAATGCTAAAGTAAATTAGTTTTGTAAATATGTTGAATAAAAAATATACTTTTAGGATACGTTACAAAAACCAAAAATATTGCTCCTTAGCGAAAATTGAACGCAATGATAATTCCGATCACAAAATATAATGAGATTGAATACTCAGATTGAATTGTTATAAGAAAGAGCTCTGAGCGCCGCCTGGTAAACAGTTTGCTTTTATATAGTTGTATAAACATATACTTAATAATAAAATACATTAACCAATGATATATAATATTATTTTTTTTCCTTCCAATGACGTTATTATTTCGAAAAGCTGCATACATATGGTATACAAATAAACATTATATATTTTTTGAGTTAGAGAGTTTCCATCTTGATTTAGATTCTTCTAGTAACCTTTGGAATAAAGATTCTACTTTCTATCTAAAATGATATTGATTTCTTATATTCAATAATTGATATTTGACGCATCTCTTGACGAGTATTAAAGACTATTATTAATGATAAATAGAGATCTTCAAAATAGCAACATGTCGTTAGTTTTTGAAAATAAGAAACAACAATTAAAAATAAGTTCATTGAATCTGAATGCTGCTGTCGTAAAATTAATGCATTGAAATTACTGTTTTATTAATTACTCATAACTTTTATCATTTAGAAAGACAATTAAAGTGTTTTATTTTTGTTCAGCCTCATTGAAAAAAATCCAGGTTGGATGATCTAATTTATACACTATAATGCTTATTCATATCCACATGGATGTAATTATATCGATCGAAATTGCAATAAATACACAAGGATGATAATCACATCAAACCTATATTTTAATCTATGACTAAAACCATTGTCATTATGCCGTTTATTTACATATCCTTTTCTCTTCCATGATTTAAACATTTTTTACTAAATGTAAAATAAATCAAACATCTTTTTGACGACTTTAAATAGTACTTTTTATTCTGCAGACGTAGGAACCTTGTAAGTAGATACTTAACAAAGCATAATAAACTTTAACGATTATTTTGGCTGGTTCTTTGAAGCACACATAATATATACATATATTTAGATTCGTATAGTAACAAAGAGCCTTGAACTAGATCTGAATCCTCTTGGCTGCGTCCGTTTTTTCGTATATGCAATAATCAGGATAAGGATAATGATAATAATCAATGATAAGGCTTCCCAGCAAAAAAATCACGTGACCAGAGACGGCCTTGATTCCTTGCAGGCATGTCTTGCCCTGTTAGGGCACATACTACTTTTCTTTCAAGAATGAGGATGCAAACTTGTTCTTCTCTTCTAATATTCCTTGGAAAAGAAAGAGAATCCCCCCGCAAATAATATCTAGTCCAATGCCTTACATACTGATCCTTTTTTTTGCACTGAGGTGTCTCTTTTCTACTTCAATTTATATCGTCAATGCCTTCAATCTCTTTTACGCATATATGACCTGTCAATCAAAATGTCTTGCTGTATAAATTTGATATGATTATCTCTATTTGAATATTTCATGGAGGAAAATGCCGTTCTTTCAATTATACTGTAAGAAATCGGTTTACTGAAAATAGAAAAATATATTACATTATTATAACAATAAGGTTTCACTGTTAAAATTATATATATATATATATATATATAAGAGCTGCGACTACCGATTGTAAATCGGTATTCGATACTAACGACGGTAGATTTCAAATATCAAACCGATTATACGATATTCGGTAGAAACTACCGAATACCGTACCGATTGACAATCAGTATATTTGAAAGTATGATTTTTGTAGCATTCACATAGAGACATAAAGATATAAAGATTATTCCCTTCAATAGCAGAGAAACATCGTTCAACTGTCGCTTTGCCCAAGCGCTCTCTTGTGTGAAGAACTTGAACTTCGAAAATAAATAAAAACTATAACTTATAATATTATAGATAAGATACATAAATAGACATTCAATATAAGCTTATGCTATGCATTGAATACTACATTACCTGAAAGTGCATTTAATATCGGACAATAAGAGACAGTAAAAAAAACTATAACTTTCCATTTGTTACCAAATTCAAGTACATCTTTAATTTATATAAGATTAGTATGTATTGAATTTCAAATAATCTCTTATAAATTATAACAAATGATGTATATAATTGTCCTTTGTTATAAATTGTCCAATATGAAATGCATATGAAGAAGTAAAAGCAGATACATAAATAAATTTCTCTCTCGTTCTAATCTACCGAACCGAATATCGATCGATACTGTAGATATATAATAAAATCTACTGAATAACGATATCGATCGGTAGAAAGTATATACCGAATATCGAACCGGTGGTAGATTTTTCTACCGAATTCCAGTTCATATATATATATTTATATATATACATATATATATATATACACATATATATATATATAGGTATTATATATATATATATGTAATGAAACTAAAATGATTTAGAAATACTAAAAGTTTAAGAAACCTTGCCAAGCATGAATTAAAAATAAAGATCCATCCCATCATGGGAGGACGAGTATTCTAAGTAAGAACCTAAAGATTCTGGCCATATATCCATAAATTACAGTATCTATTTACATATATTTGCATGCCTCGATAACATATTATTTTATCTTAAGTCCCACATCATGATTTCTACACTTATAAATAGCTAGCTTCATTTTTATAGAGCAATAATCGCTTTTTAAGGCTTAGACAACCCACTTTTCCCTTACATACTTACATATTTAATGCCACCAACCATTCCATGTAGGTCGTCGTTCCTTCTTTCTAAGCCATAAGTATTTTTAAAGAGGATAAAAAAGAAATGATGGACTACTTTGTAGGAGATTTAAGAGATTCTATAAGCTAATATGCTCCTTACATAGAGCTTACATACCTATTACCTTGCTTAAGTATTTGTATTTGAGGAATTAAGAATAAGAAGTAACAGTTAAAAGTTTCTTCCCGCGCAGACCAAGAGGGAACACCTTGTGGCTTTGGAACAGGCAATAATGTATGTAATATTCTTAGTTATGCAGATGAATATTTTTGTGTATATGACTTTATGTTTGTACAACTGTTGTTATTGCGGTACGAGTTGCATTCAAAAACAAATGAGACTTAAGGCTTTGGAAGCTCAAAAGAAGCGGTTTAGGAAAACCCGTCTTAGGAAAAATGGTGAAGATAAAGAAGTATTTGCATGGAAATCACCTAAACTGTGTACAAACAATTTTAAATGAACATAATTAGTTTTTTACAGTACTCAACTTTAATAAGAAATATTTTTGTACTATAGTTAGGTGTTTCCTATTGAAAGTGTTCAAGTATTTTGACCTTTTCCCGTATTTCAGTATTATCTTCATATCGGCCATTTTTTTAATGTACCTTTGTATATATCCAAGCTTCGAAATGCTATTTTATAGAAGAAAGTTCTTCAACCAGCTTTTATAATGTTTTTATTTAATATCAATCTAACGTTATAATGTATATATTTTTATGGTCACGTAAGTTTATTCAATATTTGTAACAAACGACAGAATTGCATCCGATTGGATAGAAATAAGCATTATAGCATTAAAATTAGTCTATCGAATCTAGGATCCTATCAATGAGGTAGAACAAAAATGACCATCCTCTCTCAGGATTCAAACCTGCGCCCCAACATTGAGAGTTGGCCACGCCTTAACGAACATGACTATCGCACTCCCTTTAACGTTATAATATATTTTTTTTAATGTCACCCCTTATCAGCAACTAAACTTAGAAATTACTTATCTTAACCAGGAGTTATTTGCTGATACTAAGGGAATATATACTAGTACATGGACCTTTTCTCCAAATCAATTGAGCAAAGAAGTAAACTTATTACTTGTTTTAATGGACTTTCCTTATTCATTTTGTCTTTTATTATTCATATGAGCTGTGAGTGTGACGTCAATTCATTGTAAAGATAAACAAATCTTGTCAAAAAGTATACTTTTTTAAATGTTGAGATATCATCTTATGTCCTTTAAACACTCATTGCAGTGTGATGGCTGGATGAGAACTAATATTCTGTGGTCCTTTTGAAGACTAGCCTATAATTAATCCTATAGAATAGAATCAGTGGCAATCGAATATACAGGGACAGGGATTTTTGCTATGATCCCTGACTACTATCAGAACTAAGAATTTTTTAAAGGTACCTCCTACACAAAATTGTTACTTATTTCAATGTCTGAAGTCTTGATGGTTTATAATCGCTTTCATAATCGATTTGGAGATCAAACATATTAGAAAAGAGAGAAGATGCTCTGTTAAAAATAAATAAAGTACCGAAAACAAGGATTTTAATACAAATCCTCGATTACTTCATAACAATACAATGAGGTCCTTTTTAATGCTACATTTACAATAAATTTAAAGTATTAACGGCCCGGCCCGGGGATTTTTAGACACCGGGCCGGGACGTTAAAAAAACAGCTGGGAACGGGCCGGGTACCTGGTCGTTCCTGATATATATATATATATATATATATATATATTATATATATATTATTTTATGTATGGATGAGTTGGTTCCTTGTGGCTTGCATAGCTTTCTGCTATTCAAACATATAGTCTTATTTTTTATATAGAACATTTGCGTTATTGATTTATAGATAAAAACATCCAATGAATGGTAAATAAATATTCAGTCAAGTGAACTTGTAGTTTGGCCTACTTCAAGGATACTTTATTCATGAATTATACTGCATGTTTTTGTTAATCGTATATACAGTCTGAAAACCAAAGTTTTACGATGTCTGTTTGTCTCATTCATGTCTAAAAGTTATTGCGTGTAAAAACATATTTTTTTGTTGCTATATTGCTTACTTGAATTTGGAAGGGACAGCCCTGTATATTCGATGACGATAGAGGCACGACAAGGCATAAATTAGCCATGTTGAGTATTTGTAATGATGTCATAAAAGAATAAAATAGCATTGTTTAGTTTGTTTGCCTCCTATGTTGATAAGCTCCATCACAACCGAAGTTTACGGTGAGTTCGAACTTTTTTTAGGTCTTAAAATGTACGTCCTTGTAGTAGTTTCAAGCTGAAGTTGTCGAATAATTCTATATAGATCTTTTCAAAAATATATTACTTTATGTATTGATTTCTTTTTACACAATCCAATCATGAACTAAAAAAGGAGAAAAACTTTCTATTTTGTTTTAGCAATGATGCTATAAGATGAGAGATAAATGATAATCATTGCTGTGTTCTAACTTTTTCTTGGTGTTGTTTCTCGCTAAGTTTAAAGAGTTATAGTTAATATAATTTTTTTAAATTTGTTAATTGATGACAGCTCTTGTTTTGTAAAATAATTGTTATTGATATTACAAGTTTCTATTTTTCAACGCTATTATTTTATCTTTTATAGCTTGGAGTAAGTTTTGATTGGATATTTTTAATCACTTATCGTAAGTTGAGTTATAATATTATATATAACAAGTATCTTTATATAAATATTTTTCACCGCTTATCAAAAGTTAAATGTAGAATTTTTTCAAGGCTTATCAGAAGTTATATCTTATCGTTTATAGTAAGTTGATAAGATATAGTTAATCATTATTTCAAGTTGAAAAAAATATTGTTATATCGTCTATAGCAAAATGAAAAATAAAGTTTATATAATTTTAAGTTTAAAAAAACCCATTTCTTTATCGTTATTACAGGTTGAAAAAAGCTCATGAATGAAACTGAGTATTTTACACCTCAAATATATTTATATCAATATACACAAAATGCTCCATATTTTTTTTAAATAATATTACAAGTGTTATTAAAAAATGTGGTGAACTCTTAATTAGTCCTTATTTTATTAAATAATCTCCAACCCACTAAAATAATTATAGTATTTAATGCAAACATGAAGGGATTATCGATTTCAGAACATAAATTAAACTTATACAATTGGGAAAAAGTCTGAATATAAAAATATATAAATATTGTTTTACTCTGTATCCGATTGCTTAATATACCAATGCCTCCAATCAAACATAAATTTTTCCATGGTAAGGCCTTGACATTTGAATAAGCAAACCTTCCCTCTCTCATATAATTCACACCCCTCCAAAAATTGTATGAAAATTTTCTCAATGTAAGGAAGTAGAAAGATTATATGTTTGAGTAGTTTCAAAGGAATTCTTATGTTCTTACGAGTCTTGACTATGATAGAATGTATCCTACGAAGTAGACTCGACCTCATTACGTACTCCAGGATCCTATCCAAAACAAAACAAAAAAACCGATCCATAAACAAAAATCCTACGAAATCCTCCAAAAACAACTCTGCACCTCGGACCTGAAGAGTGAGACGAGCGATCTCAGGAGATCTAATTTATGGGCTGCACTTCTGCAGTCAATATGAAAAGAACATGGAATTCGTCTTTGGAACTGAGGCAAGCAGCCACCTTCTGGAAGGAAGGCAAGCGCCAAAAAAGCTTGCAAGGCGTTCAAGACATCTTTAATTTTCAATAGATCAAGTCGTCTCGTTAGATCACTATTTGGGGTTCTAATTTATAATGTTCTTATATCTTTTAAATTCTTATTTATTTATATTTATTTCAAGTAATTTATCATATACATTTACTAGCTCTGACGCTAGTGTCAAAATGACACCAAATTATATTTCATCACACACCCACCCACACACAAGGTTTCGTGATTCATTGAAGGACTTCTCTTACTACGAACATAATCTTGATATACAAATGTATTGTTATTCCGTAAATGATTGCTTACATTGCTAAACATTTTGCAAGAATACAAAATAAGCTATTCATAAAAGACTAAATTTAATGTCTCTGTACATAACCTACAAATCCTTCATTTTGATGATTGAACATAACGTTTAACTTGATATTAAGTCCAAAAACGAGCTTATTTATGAAATGAAATCTGCCTTGTCTGGGGTTTAATTAATTTTTGTTATGTGCAGCTTTTTTTTGTCCAGACTCTCCTACCCTAAACACTGATATGCAAATATAAAATGGAAAATACTCTTTCCAATAATGACAAGACTAAAGCATTACAGGGCGTAACTTTAAATAAATCACACTCTAGGACTTAAGCAAGATATATTTGAGGAACCACTTTGACAACATTAACTCTTGGGTAGACCTAATACCATGACGCCTTGCATATCCTATTAATCAATGTAGCCTCCTCCAGGAGCAATTATGACCTGCAGGTGGGCCCGGAAAGCCCTTCAGGATTCCAGGATGTAATCCTCAATCAATGCATCTCAGTGCTCATTAACTGTGACTCTATAGCTGATTGATTTTGGGATGGCAAACATTGAAGGCCATCTTCTCAACGCCCGTCCAAAAAGTGTAGTCCAGGTGGTCGACATTGGGCGAGTAGGGAGGAGGGCAATTTTCCTTGGACCATAATGGGGATTTCTGGAGCAAAGCTTTGTTTGTGGGCAACAAAAAAAAATATGGTTCCCAGTAGAGTTGGAGATCCCTTAGAATTGTTGACTCTCCTAGTGGAGATGACGATCGTATCCTCTCCTAGGAGTGACTACAATCGTGATCTATAACAGAAGAATCAACGACTCTGAAAGAAGAGATCAGGAGTGTTATCTCTATAGGAGGGATGACGACTTAAATATGGTTTTGGGGAGGTCTTATGTGCATATTACACCACAAACATTCTTACATGTTTGAGCAAGAAAAGGGAGATAATAACCCTCAAATAATGATGATGATGACGGCAATGTGGATAATGTTTTCCTCGGCGGCAAAAAGATACTTGACGAGTGTAATTATTTCTCCACTGCCTCATTTAACACACCAATCACGAAAACACTCGAAGGGAACCCTCCTTTCTGATCCCATTAAAGCCCAAGGGTGCTTTTCTTTGAGGAGGAATACACCCAATTATGCTGGGTTTTTTTCCAAATGCTTAAAGAGGTTGATTTAAATACCAGGTAATTGAGTCTGTTGTGATATCTTCCTATAGGAGAACCTTAATGACTTGGCAAAAGGATGCTAAAGCTCTTCTAACATTAAGGATATGCTTCATCAGGTAAGCTAACAAGTCTAAGAGTTAAGTTATTATCATTTACTTATGTATTCGTATTTATGTCGACATCATTCATATGACGTAGGGATTAGCAGAGGAGGAATTGCCCTTTGGTATTTGTCTTGATTACTTTAGTATCCGAAGAAAGTCTGCGTATGATACAATGGTGCTAAATATGAAAATTAGTTTCACTTTATTACATATATATATTATTATTATTCATTATAGTATTTTGCTAGAAAATTTAAATATAGAAAAGCTTATTCTCTTCATTCACAGAATAATATTATGATCATCGATCAGCTGTCAATGGAGGTCCATACAAATAAATCAATACTACTTGAAAGATTTGACGATTTTCGTTTTTATATTTATTAACATAGTTTCAGATAGGTATATATCTATTTGTTTTTTAGCCTCCTCTCTGGACAGCAGACGAACTTACGCATTTCTTCGAATAGTCTCTCAATATTTTTCTCATTTCTATAGTATTTTATACTTCATATGGTATTAACTAATGCTCTTTATATAACATTTAGTTTTTAATGAGCAAGAAATATGAGAAATAGATATATCAAAACCATACATCGCTGAATAAAAATATGTATGTTATCTCGTGGCATACTTTTCATTACAGAGAAAAATATTGGTTAGCTGCATGAGAAAATATTCAACAATTATTAGTAGACCGATTTAATGAACAATCAGTCTAAAATTTGGACATACTTGGCTGTATAAACTGCATTGAACCAAGAATCTTTATCTATTTCGATCATATTGAAATTAAAATTATATTCCACTCGCATATTTAGCCGCCTACGGCGCCCATATGTTCGCCCTTCGGGTATGGGTAGGTTTGGAGCTAGTTTGTGAGTGAATTAAAGAATATAAGAGAGGAGAGAGAAAATAGTTTTCTGTTTTGTACAAACATTACACATAAAAGGACTTTGTACAAAGAAATGTTTTAAGTCACATGAGATGCTTTTTTCTTTTTCTATTTCTCTAACTCTTCCTCCTCCTTTTCTTTGTCTTTTTTCCTCTCTTTACCTTGAAAAGTAGGTAGTACAAATCATACATGTTCTGATTTTTTTTCATTTCTGGTCCCATCACTTTGCAAATAGTTTTATTAGGCCTGTCTTGACCCAAGGATTCAATAGGTACCTTCAAAGCTCAAATCTGACCATAAATGTGGGAGGAGATAGCGTGCGGACATACAGACGGACAGAGATTGGTGAATTAATATATATATAGATAGATAAAAAAACTAATTTACGTATCTTGAATCTGTCAAAAAAGTTGTATTTATTTGGCTGTATAGCATTGAACCCAATTTCTTTATCTATTTCGATCATATCTGAATTAAAACTGTATCCATTTTTACAAACAAAGTACATATCATGAATCTGTCAAAAAATAGTACTTATTTGACTGCATAAAATTGGATTGAACCCAATTTCTTTATCTATTTCGATCATATCTGAATTAAAATTGTATTCTATTTTTACAAACTAAAGTACATATCATGAATCTGTCAAAAAATAGTACTTATTTGACTGCATAAAATTGGATTGAACCAAATTCCTTTACCTATTTTGATTATATCTGAATTAACATTGTATTCCATTTTTACAGCTAAAGTCTATATCATGAATCTATCTAAAATTTGTACTTATTTGGCTGTATAAAAGTGCATGGAACTTAGAAACGCAATCTATTGAAATCATTTTGAACTTAAATTGTAAAACCCTTTTTCATATCTAAAATACACATAAATGAGCTCATAATATTGGTATTAAAGGATTATTTTTCTACTATATCTTACAACTATGTTTCATATATGTTCAAAATAATTTATCCACATCAGATGATATAATGTAATAATTTGTTTTATTCATAATTAATTTGTTATTAAGGAGCTAAAAATTGAATAGCTAAAAAATTATATCTGATCATATATATTAATGTCGACAGTCTGTACTAACATTTATATATGTTTTGAAAAGAGAGCCTCTTCAAAGGACTTCTGAGGAGCAGCTCAGATTATCCCTCTATGATCTTAATTGATCAATTGAACAACAATCATCACAAAGAGGGCTATTTATTTTCAACAATGGAATGAAGTGGATGGACTCACATTGATGTGCATGCATGCATCCAACATCATTTGATTAGTATTTATTGAGTTATTGCAGCCCACAAAAGTGTGGGATCTACATAATACCGCCATTATAAATTAATTATGCTCACTAGTATCATTCTAGGGTGTCATCACGAAACCCATGCAGTTAATGGATGCTCGACTGAAGAAAAAAAAGAATCAGGTGAATTAATTTAGTTTAAAAAAGGGGTTACAATTTTGTTATCATTGAAATAGATAAAGATTCTATGTTCGATGCAATTTATACAGCCGAATAAGTACAAAAGTTTAGACTGATTCCTCATCAGTCTAGATAATAATAGTTGAATATTTTTCTTCATGCTGTTTAACAATATATATTTAAAAAAGTAAGTTTTGTTATAACATTAACTATTTTTTATTCTACGATATATCCAAAATATCAATCTATCTACATATCTATCTATATATATATTTGGATATATTGTTGAATAAATTATATTGTATAAATAAATGTATATATATGCATATATATATATATATATATATTGTTGTTTCATTATAAATATTTGCATAAATGGCTTTTAATTTCTATAATGGGAGATGTTTTTCTATAAAAATAATAATGGTTGCTAAATACTCTCTCGTTCAGCAACCCATGACAAAGATGACTACTAAACGCCATCTCTTTGTTTTATCAATATTGTGCATTAAGTTTATATAGGTCAGGTTGAGAAAAAATGTAATTTTAGCCGCATTGATTAGTCACCATCCTTTTATATTGCATCTTACCCGATAATGACATTAAAACATACACTCGACTTTTCAGTGTTCTTTTACATGTTTCAGTATTTGCAATTTGATAGAAACCGTTCCAACATTGAAACTAGCATGGGCAACTAAGATACATTGTCTAGTGGCCACATGAACCTAATAGGCATCACTACCGAATGGGAAGGTCTGAAACTCCAACTCCGTCTCTGCGAGGGGAGATGAAACTCCAATTCATATAATCTACGATTGTCCACGGAAAAGGATTGGAATGGACGAACATATATTGGAGACCAGAGAGAGAAAGAAGACGTTGGAGGAATTTCGTTTAAATACTAATAACTATTAGTACTAATTAATTTGTTTAAAAATACAATTAGTAGTTCCTAAACTGTTCACGACCGGCTGATATCGATTAAGTTCCGGTGTGGTGGGGCTGATCTAGGAGCTAAACAAATAACAAACATGACACCTTGTGCTAAAAAAACACTTACTTGTGACGTAATTGATTTTATCTTTGGGAGCCATTTACGACTTTCAAACTTTAAGCCAATAAAATATGGAAGGAATAATAGTATTTGTTTTTTTTGCTATTATTACTATTTGTTCCTTACATTTTAGAACACTGAATTAAGTAAAGTTTTCTAGTTCTATGTACAACCCTCGTTATTTATTGTCAAATTAATAAAAGGCTTACAAAATCCCTCTTATATATTTCAAAACAAAAAAATCGACATCACTCTTATGTCCGAACTTTTGGTACGACGAAATTGCATGATTTCAGAAGCATAGCCCTATGATTTTTTAAATTTACATATAACCTATCTACTTATTAAATTGACATATTTAGTATACTAAATATTAAGCTGGTTAACCAAGCTTTTCATTTGATATGTTTGGTGTTCTAAAAAATCGCGATACTTAAGAGATATAAGCAAATACATTTTTGCACGTACTCTCCCCCAAAAATTGATCGTTTGATATGAGAATATACGATTCCATTTGGTAACTGCTGTTAGTGTTACCTGGATAGAAAGAAAAAAAGAAGGGAGAGAGTGAGGCAAATTCTCTCTCCCTTCTCTTTCTTTTCTATCCAGGTAACACTAACAGCAGTTACCAAATGGTAATCGTATATTCTCATAACAAAAGATCAATTTTTTGGGGAGAGACGTGCAAAAATGTATTGCTTATATCTCTTAAAGTATAGCGATTTTTAGAACACCAAACATATCAAATGAAAGCTTGGTTAACCAGCTTTAATATTTTAGTATACTAAATCATGTCATTTAATAATTAGAGTTATGTACATTAAAAAAGCCTATCTCGCGTAAAAATGACGCATATAATGGACTATAAATGCGTCAGAGACAAAGTAAAATTTTGAGAGGATACCTTGACGCAAATCTAAGAAACATTATTATTATTTTTTTCATAATCGATTTCTTATAGGTCAATACAGGCTCTGAATCATATGATGTAAACTCAGATTGTACTGAATCTGATTGATAGAATGCAACCAGGTCATTTTGGATTTATCATCCAAAGTTTTACTAAACTGAAAAGTACTATTTTACTCTGAAGCGAACAAGTCATCTTCAACAGGCGAGTGAAGTTAATTGATACAAAAAAGCTATGAAATATGCTAACAATACACACTCCATTTTATCTTTCTTTTTACTGAAAACTTGGTTTTATTAAAAAACATCAAACATACGTCTGGTAGTAATTAGATTTCCTTTAAATTAATAATTATTATTGAAGTCTGTAACGTCCACCATTTTGAAGAAATTTGTGGAAAACTATATTTTACTAAATTTTTAAAACTTTGACCTCGTTGCGCGACCTCGTAATGTTGACCGATTTGTTCAAACTTTGTATGTCGTCTTCTTTTATCACCAAGAAAGCAGAAAATCCACAATGTTGCTAACATTTCAAACATTTGAAAAATAAGAACAACCCTAGTGCACATGGCTGTCGCGGTCCCTTTTTTATAGTTTATTTAGTAATATTTTTTTTTGCATATAGATTACAAAATATTTATATTTTATTTTGGAAATACAACACGTATTGTTATTATATATTATGTACTAAAACTTATAGATATCTCTCATGGAGCTTCTCGTAATTCTGATCCTATGCACTGCGTTTCAAAGGCCTATTTGCAATAAAGTTTAAGTGTTCCAATTAGCAACTCACTACTCATTGTGTGTTTTGAAGGAGAACAATCAAGGCTCTTCCCCAGCCATGCAAGGCATAGATGTTGTGATGAATGATGTTGTAATGCAGCTTTTATTTATTGGAATGTTTGTGACTAACTAGAATCATGACATCCAGTAAACATGCCTTGTTAATGGACCTTGGAGATAATATGTTTTTTTTAAGGAATGGTGATCATTTTAAAGAACAACAAAAATAATATTAAGTGTCTTTATTTATCATGAAATTAGTTAATGGAGAGGTTTTATCATACAGTTGCATTGAAATCAATTTAATATATAAAACGGAAAAAAAATCAAATATAGGACCAGAACAGGGACTTCACTGAAAACGAGCTCTTGGACTTTATCCTTTTATGAATTGTTAGTTTTGATGGCTAAGAGAAATACCAACCTATCAGAAGGAGTTCTTGCTTCATCGACATTATCCTGAGAATAGTTTCCAGCCAAAAAGTCCTACGTAGAAGACTGTAAAAACTATTCCAATCAGCATGCACTCAAAAAAATATTTTAAAATGGGATTTTACGAAATTTTATTAAAGTTTGTGATTTAAAGCGTATAAGAATTTATTTTTCATATTCTTAATATTTTTAGTCTTCTTTTCTTTTCTTCTCCATAGCTTTAAATTTAAACGGTTTAAACAATGTATTTTACATAACTGATTCGGTTTTACGTGTATGTTTATCGTATATATTATGTTTAATAAAGAGTCTTTAAAATTTGTAATTGGAGTATGTATGTTATTTGTTGTTCATAAGTAATGCTAAGGGTCTTAAAAGCTGTTCTTTATTATAAGACCTTCCCTTAAAACATGAAAAAAAGAATACTAAAAAGGATTAAAATAAGACAATGGGAGGTTTAAATGACAAATAGCTCAAAGGATTGGTCAAAGCTTAACAAAATATATAAGGGTTAGGTACACCTCGAATATATATAGATATGTAAAAAACATTGAACGTATTAGAACAACAGGTTCTACAAAAAAATAGTTCTCACAGAACTCTTACTATTGATTAAGATATGTTTTTCTTTTATACATATCCGTTATTCGATACAGAAACTTTAAAACTTTAAAATGTATATAAATATAATGTATGCTGGATAAAACTTGTAATAAAAAAGTTATTTTTATGATAAAATGATCGAAAAATAATTATTAAAATACCCTCTTCGACCTTTCTTTTTGTTTTAAAAAGTTTATTCCATATATTTTACAAATTTAAAGAGTTTGATACACTATTTATATTTTTTCAAATAAAATATTTTTCAAATTTCCTATCATTTAAAAAGAAGAAGGTTCAATTGTTTTTTATGGTTAGATCATATTTAATCGTCAGTTATCTATATATATATATATATATATATAGATATGATCTATATCTATAATAATTTATGAGTTTAAAATGATATTCAATATAAAAGTTTAAAATTCTAAAAATATCCCATTATATACAATTATCATTCGGAAAAGTATGGATCTAAATACTAAAAACAAAACAAATTCCTTAAACAGGGACTTTGATGGCGAGGAGTCTGGCAATCCTCATGTGCTTGTGTTAAGCCTCATATATGCAGAGATATTTCGAATTTCGTAGCTGCACACACGTCTCATGGTCCTTCAGTCAATGTACATTCCATGCCGTTTTGTTACGAGTTGTACCAGCCTTCACCATTGGTGTAGTCCCTATATATTCCAAACGCTACCAGACTGACAGTATCCTTAGTTACCTACCGGACCGTCATAACGGTGAAATGGATACAAGTGTGGAATCAATTGGGGACTTGACGATCCCTCAGAGTCTGTAAAATTAAAATTGAAAATACAAATAGCATGGTGAAATTCCTATAACAAATTTAGATGTGCAATCAACTATTTTATTAGCCTGTATTACTTATGATAATGGTCCATAGTCACCCTTTTGTCACCTAATTTTTTAGCCTGATCAAAAGTCTCTATATTACTTAAATTATTGGAAATAAAGTTTTACTTTTAACTTAAAACTGATATTAGATAAAATGAAAAAGATCCAATAAGATCAATATAAAATTCAAAAAGCAAGAAACCCATTCACTCACAAAACTGTGTGTTGTATTGCCTGTTCCATGTTGTAGCTGCAATAGACTGAATCAGTGCAATAAAGTCTTGCTGGAAATCATGACGTGGTATACGATAATGCAGATGAAAGGAAACATGGAGGCCTTCAAAAAGCACAAGGATTTCAGCCACTCATGACACAATTCAGTGTTTTACAGGTTTTAAAGTGTCTCTTTATTATTTGCATTTTCTTACTACATACCATTTGAAGAGATTCTCTTATCTCCAAATATTGTGGACTCGATCCCTTTTTTGCCAATTGGTTCGATAGAATTGCAGCCTCCGTGTGTATATAAATACGCATTTAGCGTTAAATTACTATATCGAACGTGGGATCTTATCTATGAGGTGACCGAAATTGTCCTTTCCCCTATGGGGAGTCGAACATGTGCCCTCACATTGAGAGTGAACACGCCTTAACCAAGGACTACTAGAAAATACATGGAAGGGTGACTTTTGCGCACGCCGGGAAAATCAATACGTAAGCTGACATATAAATTCTACTTATCTATTATATATGTTAATATATATATATGATTTTTTTCTGTTTTATATTCTTATTCAATTAAAAATATTCAATACAAAACTTCAACAAATCTGAACCAATTTACACACTTTAATTGAGATGAATTCGCGACAAATAATTAATGTTGAAATACACCACGTTCCACTAAATAATAAATTATGGTAAAGTGAACCTACTTAGGTAAAGAGTCACCCTTTCATTTAGTATTCCTTGCATTAACACACTGAGCCATCGCATTCCCTTAATTGATGATGATTTTTTTGACAATATGCTCCCTACAAATCTGTATTTCATACAAATTTCCCCAAGGACCATCATCCTTTGAATAGGATCTTGTTCCTACAAAATAAACAATCACATCCAGGTGAGCTTCTTCTAAGTGGAGCGGAAAAGAGGACACATGATTTATGTTTTTTTATATTTCTTCTTCTGAGTGTCAGGTGTTTGAAAGGAGAGGAAAAAACCTTTTTTTTGTTTTCCATTTTTTATTTCATACCGTGAGGGGGTGTTTCTATTAATAAATATATATTCAGAGTGGCATATGTTCAAGACCTGGCCATATTGCCTTATTTGATTCTTTGGAAAAAGGTCTGGAAGTTGGATTAGGAAAGAAGACTTATGAATCTTCATTTATTATGTGTACGTGTCTCATGTGAGGCCAAGTTTTATTTAATATGTCTAGGAAACACTTATTATGTAACCATATTTGGTGAATAGAAGAATCCATATTTACAATTAATTTAATATTTATAATTATAGATTTGAAGGATAATTTAAGACTTTAAAATGATGTTTAATAATAACAAATTGATTAAACGAAATAAGTTCAAATTTTGAACCATCTGAGATCTGTGACTCCCGGATTCTTTGCACGATTTTCCGCACTACAAAATGAAATGAATACTTGATATATATATCAGACTTGTTGACGTTCGCCAAAACTGTCGTTCGTCGTTCATCGTTAATTTAAATTGAATTGTTCGTCGTTCATCGTTCGTTTGTTGTTCGCCATTCTGAAAAAAAATGACAACGCTTTTTTAAAATAATTTCTGAAAAAAGAGATAAGTTTTTTAGAAAGAAATTTGTCCCATGAAATAAAAATCTTTGTGTTTTTTTGGCGCCAAAACGCAACGACAAGGAATTTGCCTTATCGTCGTGTTCGTCAAAACTTTGTCGTTCGTCGTTCATCCTTCGTGAGCGACGACACACAATGAACGGAAATCAACAAGTCTGATATATTTATATATATATGACATCTGATTAAAAAAATTGACAAGCATTGTTTACCTAAAAAACTTTCAGATATATATACATATTTATATGACATCTGATTAAAAAATTGTCAAGCGTTTTCACCTAAAAGTCTTTCGAATAAAGGTTTTGAGATAATATACACTTTTTGATTTTTAACGATGTTAGAAGGTTTACACCATCTTATAGCTATCATGCCAATAAAAAAGTTAGCTCTATCCCAAACTTGAACACATAATATGAAGTCTAAGTATGAACATGGTTGATAATTTGTAAATGACAAAATTAAAGTGACTCGGTCTTTCCATCATTTGCTATGTAACCCCAAACTTTCACGGAGATTGAAGGTTGTGTCTAGTTATCTTAATGCAGTTCTTATATGACTTCGAATCATAATTTGTTTTTAAATATTTGAAAATGATAAATTACAATACACATTATTATGTATCTTACACAATAAAGTATTTTCCAATGATGGCAGTGAATGAAAATAACATTTAATTAACTAAAAAATGTGTTTTTGCTATATGTATTGTTATAATACATAGTTTTATAAATGTCTACGATATCATTATTTAAAAATTGAAAAGATGAGTCATTAAGTTACATAAAATTCTAAAATGATCAAGTTTTGTAAGCATTCTGTCTATCTAGCGGGACTCAACACAGAAAACGTGTTCTTTGGTTCTAAATGCGTTTGTGTGTAGATGCAATCTCAAGGTCGATGTTCTTAGCCGTCTATCAGGCCTTAGGAGCCCTCCAACAATTAGACCACCTATGCATTCGACCCTTGCAGCCCACAGTGGAACTATGACGTCATGAATTGCATACACAGATTAAACATTCACTCTATGAAATTCATTTGGGGTACTAGGTGATATTATTTATATTTATTCAATCCTTTGTTCTAGTATGAGTCTTTGATATACTTAAACAATAGGATTGCTCATTGTGTATCGATATTATTTATGGTTTATTTATTAAAAAGACAAGTTTATGATTAAAGGAGATCCAAAATTTGCAAAGAGTCATGGAACAAATTTATGTTTGACTCAATAACTTTAGCTTTGTCTGAGATTTGAAAGAAGAAGATGATTTTAACCAATATTAAAATAAATGAAATAATTACTTGCTATAAAGAGTTGGTTAATTTATGAATTAATAAAGCGTTAGGTGTATGATCTTTCTGAATGGATTCATTATTATTTCTTTCCATACCTCATATCTAGTGATCTTTTATATCAATTATTGGATTGATAGACTTTTTAAAGGCTGATCGAATAGGTTTTTTGAAATTTGAACATATATGAATAATATTTAAAAATATTGAATATGAAATCAACTACTTCTACGCTGTTGTAAGATTATTTTTACATATAAGTAAATAAGTATAAATATATATACATATATAATAAGTTATATATTTTTGCCTATATGTTCGACAGAATTGCATCCAACTTGGTATGAATAAGCATTATTGCATTAAATTAGTCTGTCCAACCTAAGATAATCTGATCAATGAGGTAGATCAAAAATGACCATCCTCTCTCAGAAGTATTCGAACCTGCGCCCCCAACATTGAGAGTGAACACGCCTTAATGCACACGGCTATTGCACTCCCTTTTTTTGTTGTTAAAAAACGAAAAACGTGTTATGACTTATTTAGATTGAAATACTTGCATATTTCAACCAAAAAAGGAATATTTGTTTAAATTTTGATTTTCAGTTCTCTTTAATTCTAAAATGATAACTTAAAGTTATAAATGATCAGAATTTAGTAAATGGCCCTTTATTAACAATATTATATAAAATTAAATAAATTAAAGTATATAAAGTGGGTAAATAAATAAACTTTAATAGTTAAAAAAATAATCCTCTTGAGCGTGATACATAACGTCACAATACAATTTATATCAAAATAAAAGGTTGAAATGTTTTTGTTTTCTTTTATCGTATGCAACATTATATCACTGGAAACTTGCAATTTAGATCTATGAGATTTTTATATCAGCTATACACAGTAAGATACATTATAAACAACAAAATATTTGAACTAACTTGAAGTTTCTTAGAGCTAACTATAATGTCAGCCAATATAAGGATCATTGAGCTCATTCACTAAAACTTTATAAAATGAATTAAGCAATTTATGATCTCAAATGGATACAACGTTGGCTTCTGTATGATTGCACATTCCAATTTGTAAGCATACCTTTTCAAAGCATGATTCTTGAAGAATCCATTCATTCCAATGCTTCAAACATAAACAAATTATATGCATTCATGGAAAAACAAACTATTTAGTTTATTTGCCTAGTTGCCGACTCTCTTTTTTCTAAAACAATAACTCTCAAATATTTGGTTAACCTAAAAAAAACACACGCACAGTAACCCAACAACGGATTTATTTTTAATCTTTTTGTCTGAGCGGCTTCCATAATTAATGTAATTAGGAATAATTAAAGGCGAAGGGTATTCAAACGTGATTAGTGAGAAATCATGAATGAGGGATGAGCAAGGCGAACTATAATTGGTGTGTGTATTTGTGTCTTTGACCACTATCATTAAGAAAATTAAAACATACAATAGGTTTCAAGAATAGCCGAAACAACTCACGGATTACTTTTTAAATGTATTGAAAGTTATTCCGTGGGTTTTTAATCCTTTATCTATATGGAGCACTTTGACCTCATTAGTGTATGTATTGTTAGAGGCTTAAAGATCCTGTATTTATAATTGGACTATTTAATGCATTGAATATAAAATGTTTTTTGTTCATTTGTCCATTATGGAATTCACTTCTTTGAAAACATTCTTTTTTTTAAATTTATTATGTAGGTATATACAAACAGAAAAACATACGTCAATATATAAACCCGAGTAGGCACTTTAAATAAATATTTAGTACGCATTATAGGTTAAAATTAATGCTCCAGGACTGAATTATATCTCGTGAATAAAAAGTATTATTAAACTAACAATATAAATGAAAAAATACATTTAAAAAGTGATTGCTAAAATCCTTATCTTAACTAAATATTTTTTCTGTTTTAAAAATGTTGACGGAAAAAATTGCAATAAGTCTTCAAAGTAGAACCATGATTTGTATTCAATCATTTGTATTTCATTTTATTATGTACAGTTTATTACTTAACTGACACAGTTTGCATAATGACCGTCAGTTAAATTTCTTTAAGTGATTAATATAGAGTTGTCCCTTAAGTTATGAAGGCTTCAAAAGAGCAATGTTCATCGCCAACGTTTTCGGCGAGGCACTAATTTTGTCCCTGGAAACGCCATAATAATATTTTATCCACAGGAATTTCATTTAAAAAAGAAACAACTTTTGTGAAAAAAAAAATTGCCAAATTGTTTTGTTAATAAAGTATAAGAAGATATATCTTGGCTAATTTTTTCCCTATTGTATCTCTGGACCCTATATGAATATATATATATATAAAAATATATATATATGTGTATATCCTATATAACTTCATAAACCGCCAATGTCAATTTTCCAAGGTCAAAATCCAAAAATCTTACCTTGCATCATAGAATATTTGAATCTTATTCAAAATTTAGTTTCTTTGAAACTTTATATATATATAAATTATTGATAAATAGTTTTCGATTTAAATATCTAAAGCAGTTCAAAAGTATCTTTGTTTATATAAGCTTATTAACTGTTCAAAAAAACTGTTTATATGAAATTGAAGAAATTCCTAGGCTATTCCTCCTAAAGTCTGTAGTTTTCATCAATACTATAAACCACACCACGAATAGTCTTTTAAAGTTGGATGCCCGTCAAGGATTATTTCAATTAAGTATTATATAAATCATTTCAAGTCCTTCAAAATTAATAGTAATGAGGCCATTAGCTCAAAGGAAAAAAAACAACAACTCTTAGACAGAGATGGGCCACCCAGAGAGTCTCTGGATGAATTATCACCATTTTGAGAGAAACAAAAAGGAGACAAGACACACACACATACTCATAAAAAAAGAACCAAAACAATATTTCTTAAATGATATTAACTTCTTAAGAGCCGAGATGTTGAAGAAGACGCCAAATGTATATGATCTAATATTATGAGACAGGTAGCTACATCGTCCACAACTTGGATTATTGACAATATTTAGAAAGATATAAATCGGAATAAAGAAACTGAGACATTCTTTTCGAACATGATTGGTTGACAGAAAAAACAGAGGGAATAATTTATAAAAGACAGTTTTCATTATGAAATAAAGTATCACTTCACTCGAAGCTGAATGAAACATCAACTCTGAGATAAGAATATCATTCTCAAATGCATAAAGTGCCCCTTTCAATGGGCCCGATCCTTGCCATATGCTAGGCCTTTGAATGGACTAATCCATTACTATCAGTGAAAAGAATAAATGTTGATCTTGCGACATCATAATTGGCAAAAAAAGAATCCTCACTCTGACTAATAAGAGTCGCAATAATTGATTTACCAAGTTTATTAGTGAATTTCTTAACGTTCAAAACGGCATCTTTAAATAGAAAATAGGATTTCTCTCTCTCTCTCTCTCTTTATATATATATTATGTCGTATTATTTTTCAAATCCATTGTAATTTTTTTGTGTTATATTTCCTTTACAAATAATCAAAAAATTACCTGATAAAAATTAACAATTCTCTTGTATTAGTTAAATCAACCATATCAAATAACCTTTAAAAGATTGAAGTATAAGCTTATATTTCCGTATTGCTGAAGGCGTAAAATAAATCATTTAAGCCAGCTATTTGAACATATTTCCTGATTGATTGGTATCGTGTATATGGATAAAAACAGTAACAAATTTATTGGCACCTATTTTTGTTTAGTCTATACTAGAGGCTGGTCGGTAGTGGATTTTAAATACAACATATTACTGATATTTTTTGTCGTAAAAAAATCGATAACCGATTGATCAGCCAATAGTGCTCATTCAAGTGTTTATGAAAAAAATATAGCTCATAGTATTTAATAAATAATTTTATATTATATATAATAACTTGTTTGTAGTTTTTTAAAGAAAATAATTGCAAAGTTTTACAAAGCAACAATTTTCAAAAACGCCACCTTTTATTACTACTATGAGCCCGGAAAGCAAAAAAATCTTATTCTCGTCTATTTGTTAATTGAATTTATTGTAAAAAATAACACTTAAACCCCTGAAATTAAATCAATATTATTTTTAGTATATTTTCGCCCAAAAAACAACAACATATATTTAGACATCGGCAACTATCGGCGTTCACCGATACCGATAGTTTGTAAAATGTATATTCAGCGACGATCATTATGAAAAGGACTACATAAGCTTTGTTGACATTTTTATAGTGCCATCTTTGTCATCTAATAACTTTTTAAGTTGAGAGAATTATCTTCTCTTTGAATATACGGTTATTACATTGATAGGTGGTAAAATCATATCGGAGTATAACAATTGATATTTGTACTCATTTGCTCTTGGTTAAAGTATAACTAAAACCTTATGGTTCTCTCAAAATATATTGAATATGGGTATAACTTTTAAAAGCCTCTACATGTTTGCATGTTATGGATTAATAATATCGACGTTATTATTTGTACACAATGCCTAAGTTACTGATTGTGAGACGACCAGATAATTTCATTCAAGGAGTGGCTATCAAAAATTACTTTTGATGTACGTTGAAAATAAATAAATATATATTGTTTAACATTGCTTTAAAAAAAATTATATGAGGTGGTTCAGCAAGAAAGCAATTCTAATTATTATTTTTTACTTCATAAAAATGACGGCCAAATATTTCAGAAGTATTTTAAGAGCCGTTGCGCACGTTTTACACAAGAATGTCATTTTCATTTCGATAGGATATAATGATTTGCTTTCTATTTGAGTTTTGTGATGGGGCTCAATTCCACATGATCCCTCCAATATGATCCCTAAAAGATAGTCCCTTTTTCATAGCCATAAGATTTTATCCTTTGAAATTATCAATTATAATATCTATTTAGTAATTATCAGAGCCTGTATTCAACTAATCGAAATATTATAATGATACAAACTAAGGAGGGTTTTACCAATTATATTATAGTGATGGTAACTCATTAAAAAATCCATTAAGACTTGGATTCTTGCTGGACCACCTCATATATTTTTATATTGGATAATTGACCATCTTTGTTAAAATGCATTTGAATTAGAAGTTAGCGATGATAACTTTTATATAAAATTTCGAACAATGCTTCATAACCAATTTTTAAATCTTAGCTTGCAGTCAATCCTGGAACATGTTGTACAAATATTTAATTGCTGTAGCCTTCTTTTATAGACTGAAGACGGAGTTTAGGAGAATGTAAGGATGCTATCCAATTAAGTACCGTATTGATATACGCCTTTAAAGATACGGTGATTTTTGAACGACTTATCTCTAATGTCCAATATAATTGTAGAGCTACACCCTTGCTCTAATTAAATACTTTCATTCCAACGCCTTGCTGCACTTCCAAATGTTAAGGACAATCATAAAATGTCAAAGGAAACAACAAAGGCAAGGACGTTTAAGGAAGGGAAAAAGAATGAAGATGAAACTTCTTTTGTTGTGAATTGTTATATATTTTTTCAAGGTTCCCTTTGTACTTCAATGAATTTCAATAAAAAACTAGAGGCATATATACACTCAGAGAGTGCAAACCTCCGCCGTCACGGGGTCCTTATGAACCTTCCGAGGCGGATTTTTCACGACTGGGGCGGCGTAGAGGGACAAGGGGAGGGCTCCCCTCGACGGAAATTCCGAGTGGAAGACGCACCCGGCACCGATTTTACAGCACAGCGACATCTATTGGCAGAGTAGGCTAACTTGAAATATTATTAGTATTTAGCTCGTTTTGTATCTTAATTCTGCACTCAGAGATGCCAAAATTTAATCACTTGTTACTTTTGGCATTTCCAACAACTCAACAAAGTTTCATCCGAATCCGTTCCGTACTTTTTGAGTTATCCTGCTGACAAACAAACCAACAAACAAACGCCAGTGAAAACAATACCTCCTTCGGCGGAGGTAACAATACTTCGTAAACCTTCAGTATTATTTACTTATGTTGATACACATATCTTTTTAGTAATTAACAAAGTAATAATTTAATCTTTTTTTTTCATTTAGGCTCTTGATAAAATATTATGGAATAATATGTGATTCATTTGTTTAAATACAAGTTAGTAGTTACTAAATATTGTTTAGATTAGTTACAAATGTAACCAATATGCCCCATGGCAAATATACTCGATTACACCCTCACTGTATTTCAATACTCTATTGGTCAAAATGCAATTGTAAATTAAAAAATAATATGAACTGGTAGTCTGTAATTTATACTTACGCAAAACGACATTAAAAAGTTTTTCTTCACACTTTACGAGGCATCCATAAAAACACATAATTGATATAGCTCAAATATATAAGTATGAAGTTATAGAATCATTTTGTAATTACATTTATCAAAAGTCTTTGGTGTTGGAGGGAGATGCTTGGAAAAAAATAGGATCCTTAGGTGGACGTCATCGTTCCTCCTTCGTCTAGTGAGAGGATTTTCAAGGAGAATATCGTACCGCCACAGCTAAATATATGCGTCCAAAGGATGCAAGGCTCGTAGGAAGTCATTTTGACTAATCAGCTCCTTATAGTGGATAATGCCTTAGTCTCTGGCCTTATCATATATTTTTCCATGATCAATAAAATTAATTTTCTAATATGTAAAAGCGTTATAACAGCCTTCAAAAAACGTGTCGAATGGGACAGTTACACTCATAACATCTATTATATGATTCTTCTATATGTGCACTAATAATATTTCTTTTGTTTTATAGCTATCTTTTTGTCAAAGGAGAAATGTTTTCAAACAATCTTTTACAATACACATCATTTTACATACGTTCAACGTGGGAACAACTATCCGTATAATTTCTTAGGAAAACTAAGGTGAGGTCCTCATTACTAGCGGTATAACATTTATAGGGAATCGTATTAATTAGTTATTATATAATGATCACATGTTCTACCAACCACCCTTGATCCTCTCTCTGCAACTAAGGCTGCTTTGATACGGTCATTAATATCCTCCTCCTCCTCCTCATGGAAATAATTTGACTTTTATAAGTGAGTCAGTTGGTCACCACTAATTTCATGGGCAAGCCCCTTTTTCATAAGACCAAAAGGGGGGGGCTAAGCCCATTTCTGAGGGGAAAAAACAAAAAAAAAGGAATTATATTTATATTATTTATGAAATACCTTTGTAAAACATGAATCTTCTCATGTTCAAGACGGTGGGTTTGAGAGGAGGCCATTAAAATAGAGTGTTTATGTCCATGTAGGTATATGGAGAGGGGAGGGGGGGCTATTGATGAGTTAACTGCCCTGAGAAAATATCCTCTGTTCATTCATATCAAAATACAACACCTACGTCCGGCCAACTGATATCAAAGTATATGAGGAGTTCCGTCATTGAATGTAAATATATATATTTTCTTTGTTTAGACTTCTACAAGAGAAGAATAATAATGTTGACCTTATCCAAGGTATGTCCATATTGCAAAGTAGACTGACTCTTCTCTCGCAGGCGATATTTGATGACGTCACACCGGCAAGTGAAAAGAATATCAGTTAGTAATGTGATTCCTCCTGCAGTCGTCGTCAAAGATCTATGCTAGAAATATATATTTTCGATGATATGGAAAATAATAATAATAAAATTTATAACTTATAGATAAATACATGAAGTAGACATAGTTTATAGTCCATGTACTATGGTTGTATCATTCTTAGAGATAGGGAAGAGGTGGTGTTCTTTGTCGTGATTGGTTGAAAGAAAAAAAACAGTTGGTATTATGGAGTAAAGAATCGCAGCTGTTGGTAACTAAATTTTAGAGTGAATAGTTTTATCTTTAAAAATACTAATTGTAACATGGGCCACGACCTCTTTCAATTGCAAGTCCTTTGAATATGTACTCCTATATCACATACTATTATTAATTGAATAGATTGACTGGTCATACTCAGACCAATAGTGGTGGTTCTTTTTATTTCATCATATCTCTTGATAATAAAAAAACATCACGCTGATCATCGGACGTAGAAAAGAATGAAGACAGTGATACCAAATACAAAGAAAGTGATGTTTATTGATGAGGTCGAGAGACCTTAAAGACTTCATGAAAAGTATTTTATTTAAACGAATATCAGTAAGTTACAAAATGAGATATGAATTATAGACCTAATCCTCGCCAGGGTTTATTGGAAAACAAGTTATGGTCAAGAGAGCTGACTTTTCGCTTGCTGGTGTGACGTCATTAAGAATTACGAGGAACCGAGAAAAATAATATCACAATATATTTTTAACAAAGTTAAAATATTAATAAGATTACTGACGGCTCACTGTCCATGAAAACATGAAATAAACACCCGTTTTATTCTACATGCCTTGGAATAGCATATTTAAAAAAGAGTTGAAAGAATCTCTCCATGCTAATCTAACCATTTATTTCTAAAAATACGAAACAAAGACAATACTCAAGAATTATTAATAAATAACAACCCTCAAAGTGTTGTTCTAAGAGGTAAAAAAATATGTTTTTGGAAAAAAGAGTCAATTCTTCATTACAACTTAAGTAATCATTATCTAAATTATATTCCTCATTATAGCTGATATAAGGAACCATTAAGGCCTATAATGAGCAACCCCCCTCCATTCTCTCTCTCCCTCTCTCATTTTGTATTCAAAGTAGTCAATTAGGTAACATCTCTATCAGAGGCAACTAGGAAACATTTCTAGGTATTCATCATTACATCATCAAAACCGCCATGAAGGTGACTCCAGCTTACGAGACAAATACTTTATGAATGAAATTATATACAGCATATATAAATAGATGTATATATTTTTTTGCCCTTCAACATAAATCATTCCTTTGGCTTCTACTGAATATATATGAGGTATTGACTGTATTCAAGCTATAAAAAATAAGAGGCAAAGCAACACCTGCAAAAAACACAAAAATTTCATTCACTAAGTAGATGAATACGGCTCATTTCTTAGAGAAGAAGCTCTTTTTAAGAACTGTGAGGCAGCTGTCATTCGGACTCTCTGCTTGCATCTATATACCATTTTCCCTCCTTTTTGTCATTGTTACTCTAAAGTTGCAAAAATAAATAGGTCAAGCCGAAGAAAACTGAGGAATAAAACCTTTTTTTTTGCTGGTCTAATGGGACCCATCAAGAGCTAATGAGTAAAAGGCGTAAATAAATTTACGCCTATTGCTCTTTTAAAGCAGTAAACAAAGACAAATACCATCACACCTTCACAATAAATTGTCCTCTTTTTTTATTATATTTTCAATATGCACAATTGCCTTATAAAATGTGTTCATTCTTATTTTTAAAATTGAAAAAAAAATCAAGAAAGAAAAATTATTTGGTGATAATAATTATCTCACAAGAAACTTTAGGTTTGCTACATTAATATCTAATCAGATGACAATATTTGAGGCTAACAGACTTTATATACCACATTGGTAGTCTCTTAGATTAACTTCACACAAGAAAAGTGGTATGGAACGTAAATTGATTCCGCCCTCCTAAGATATTTTATCCTTCTAGCATGATGTGACCTACTTTCTTAGCTTCTGTTGTTATCCATTATGGACTTTTCATAAACGAATCCCGGCTATATTATCGAGATTAAACATATTCCTGGCAAGCATAAACTATAAAATGTGCATGTGTTCAAAACTTAAGCCCATTTTCTTATCCAACCATAAGCGACATTCTGTAACACTAGCTTAAATAACATCACACATGAAAGAATAATGGATGCAACCATGTTTTCTAAAACTTAAAATGGAAAACCTTGAACATAAAGCTGAAGACTCTATGAATATTATGCTCATATAAATGAAAGGATCTATTTTTATCAGCTATGTATATTGATTAACTATTTATTGATGAATACTGTTAATATACGTACACAAACAATATAAACATACTAAAGCAGTGGCCGTGATCACTCAATGGGGTATTTGTGACCCTGGCCTATACATTTACCAAATAAATATACTACATGAAGCTAATTTATGCGTGCATAATATTTTGTATATAATAAGAAAGATATGTTGTCAACTATAACCTATTTAGGTATATTTACTCCTCACAGCCTGACTGGGCTATTCGACAAGTTTTATAGATATAGAGAGCTTATTCCCTTCAATAGCAGAGACACATCGTTCAGCTGTCGACATTGCCCAATATAAACAAAGTAATTTGTACTACGTCATCATAAAATGATCATAGAGATAGAAAGATTTGTTTATATTGGACACAAAACTTATGCCTCTAAAAAATCAAATAAGCTCTCTATGTCTTTATGTCTATTCGTCCGAGTAGTCATCGATTTGGTGTTATTATGCCTCCACTATTTATTTTTTGTCATAAAGCTCTTATTAAATATCTGTTTGAAACACATTAAATAATTCTAAGTAAAACTCTTCTGACAGTTGTCAAAAACAAAACATAATGAGAGTTCAAATATTGTCTACATAATTTTAAAATAAAATAATTCCATACGTTTGCTCTATAATTGCATATGTAAACAATGTGTAAATGAGAAAAAAACCTTGTGTGTATATTTTTGTGTCTATTAGCTTGAAGAGATTAAAAACTGTATGCTAAGGTAGTCGGGCAAGTCATGTTTGAATCTTTGTCTATGTGTAAGTAAGGAAATAAAGTTACGTATATCAACGAAATATATTATTCATATTACCTTTATAATAATAATATACAATGAAAAAACAAACACAGCACACTAAGACTCTATATATGGCTGGACAACTTCAGACTTTAAAAAAATATGGTCATGTCTATTCCCCTTATAACATACCTACTCTGTAAACAATGTCTATCTTTCTACTATAATAATAACAAAAAACAGTACAGAGGTATGTGTCTTGTAACGTAAGTTTTTTAAAGGTAAACAATACGATATATACATATATATGAGGAGGGGTCATAAAATTGCAAGCTAAAAAACAAAGTCAATATATAGTAATTATAATGTCACAAAACAATTGTTGCACATGCTATTGAAAACAATGTAATAAACAAACTATACGGAAGGCTAGGTCTTGGCACGGGGGAAATAGGTTTTTGTCTTCCCTTTCTTTATTTCAAACGTAAAATTGCTTTAAACAAAATTAATAAAAGCATGTATGTTATCATATTGAAAATATTCTGAATCGTAACTTATTATCGATAATGGAGATTTTTTTAAATCGATAAGGATACTTATATGTTAAAATAAAGGCAATGTTTAACTATGCCAATAACAATAACTGGGGAAGGTACATGATTGGATATTGGTACAAGTTTTCGTGCTAAAAATTACTAAACAAAAATTATCTACGAGTATTAAATTGCTCTGTCATCACAAACCCGGGAAGAGATATCGAGTAATGCTTTGATTGAGTAAGAGTTTTATTAACCGAGTAATATTATACTAGTACTTGGTGTGTCTAATTCCAAATCCTTATGTAGAACACACAAATAAGTTTAAATAAAGGAAAAACGACTCTCATCTTCATCAATTGCAACCTAACCAGAAGCATCCAAAGAATTCATCTCTGGAACCAACGACGACTGATTGCTATGGGCATTATGCTTGACTTCCTTCAAGATCGCTAGTAATCATAGGATATTAAAAAGGGTTATTCTCGAAGACTTACCATAAATATGACTTTTTCATTGGATAAAACTCATTCTTTCATTTCTACGTCAAACAGTAAGAGTGAGGATGTATTATGCGTATATTAATAATAAATAAACATTTTATTCCAAGAGTATGAGCCGTTGATATGCTACAATAATATTATGGGAGGAGATCATTGAAAGAATTTGGCAAATGTCATGGCTTGAGACCAATGAGAAGATGCAATTAACAATTTTAAGTATGATAGTCCTCTCTCTCTGAATTATTGTCGCATCTCAACTGCCGCGAGAAACTGCTTTGTTATTGTTCCCACTCCTATACCTTCAACCATTCACGTAAAAAAGTGTCACCTTTCCCAAGTATTTAAATTGACTGACTTTTGCTTGATTCTGGCTCTCTAATAAACATGTGTTTTATATAGAATTGATGCTCACCAATATTATTATTATTTTTCTCTAGATCCCTACAATCGATGCATAGTTCATTGAAGCCTCAGAAGGTTTATTTTGTAACCTATGCCCTATGTAAGTATAATAAATATATCAGGAACAAGGGTGGACAACAATAATATAAATATAAAACACTACCCTTTTCCCTTGCTCTTTGATGGCCAAAACTTGGCATCCCCAAATGAGCCCCAATTGTATAATTCATTATCTTACAAATTAAAATACCCTTAAAAACTGAAAAGATCTTTTATTACAACAATGTCTCGTTAAACATACAATAAAGGTTAACATAATAGGATGGTTTTTAGGAATCCAATTGCACTAAGCCGTCATTGCATTAATAAAATCGAAGATACACACAAAATGATGACTCAGGTATGGAGAAGTGTGAATGAGTGGTTCATAAGAGTTTCAGCAAAGATGCAAGAAAAAGTGATTAATGATGAGGAAATAATAATTATTTTATAAAATAGGATATTTACTTTTATCAAAATTATTATAATGAACATTATTATTAAATACGGGATCATCTCCTTCTCTTGTATTCATTTGTTCTTATATATCTTTCTTTTTGTCATTCTTTTTCAAATTTGAAGTCTAATATACCTAATTCATTAACCATCCACTCTTCCATACGCATTTAGCATAACCACTTACCATCTGACAGTATGAAAAAAACATATTCATGAGAAACATGAGGAGCAACAACGTGGGATTTTGGGATTCACTAAAATTGTCTAAGCAACACTCCCCATATATACCAATTTGTGCCTTCCTTTGTGAGGAAAGTTACAGGATCAAGTCTCTTTTACTTTCTGTCACACAATCACGTCTGAGGCAAAGCCAATTAAATTGAAATACAAGGTATGCCATAATCCCTAGAGGTCTGACTTATTGCCAGTGGTGTGACGTCATTAAAAAAGGCCCACAAGATGGAAGAATAATATTAGAATATATTTTGATAAATAAAAAAAATATAAGATCTATAACGTTTCCCTATCCAAAACATACGTTTTATTTAAATTATATTAAGATAAAGAACATTCCCACAGTTTAGCAGCTTCTAGGACGTTGTGGATTTAAAACTTATGACGATATAAAAAATAGTTACAATAAAGTAAAAGGCATGTTGTAAACCATCATTGCAGGTTTATATAGTACTATGAAACCAATGAATACATTCTATTTGGAGTCCTTATCAAGTGATGATGCTAAAACCAGTCCCAATTGTATTGCATGGCCCTATAACGGTCCCAAAAGGTTCAAGTCTCTGTAAAATATCGTATAAGGTAAGAACTAACCAACTGTTTTTAATGTCTATTTTAAGCTTTTTAAAAGCTCAATAATAAGATTTATTTTCTTCTTTTTAAATATGTCACCACTAAGATTAAATATATATCATTTTATTATCCCATCATTGCCGTAAACGGAGTGATTAAAAATCTCCCAGACATGTCAGCTCAATACCCCCCACACTCATTGAAGGGAAAAAAATATATCTTCCAATTACTGATCCCTTAAGTATTTTAAAGCAGGTGGCCTGGAGACATTTTCTAAGAAGAAGTAATAAAAAAGAGAATTCTGGAGGATCTAACCCTTTTTTCAAGTTATATTATTAGGGGTTGATTGAGATCTCGTAGAGGAGCTTAAACGCTATATCTAGACCTCCTCATTGATGGTCGTTGATGATGCCTCTTTAAGACAAAGAAATTGAGGAACTAAAGAAGTAATCCCACTCTTTTCTTATCATAAAGAAGAAAGAAAAAAGTTATAGTTATTTAAAGTCTCCGCCCAAGGAAAAAAGTCATCTGGGCTCTGATGTGAGATAAAATAAATTCCTTTTAATTAAAGATAGTACATTAATTAACAAATAAAAGATTCTACTAAATAGGAAAGGAAGTAGCTATTTGTTGAGTAGGGTTCTTGGCGGTGAATTATAAGTTATTTTTATTTTAAAAATGAATTAAATTTTGTCCCACATGGTTTTAGGAAATTGCATCCATTAGATTGTATGATCAAATTGAAAATAATATATGCAATGTAGGTTAATAGTTCAATTAAAATATATTCCTCAGACAATTATTCTTTTCTTTGTCTTTTTATAGTAAGTATCTTTTGGTTTGTTTATCTTTTGGTAACGGTGTCATTAGATGTAAATAATTAGGTAGTTTTAATATTCATTATATTTTATATAACTCAATCGGAACATACTTCTTTCTTTGTATGGTAGACACAAAGTACATTATTGGAGGCCGTAATGTATTTATAAAAATAAACTACCTAATAGTTTCAGACAATTAACATACAGTCAACTTCGCCTAAGTTATTCTCTCGGGACTGTGCAAAAACAATCGACTTAGGCGAAATTCGAGTTACAAATTTTGATTGCTAAGTCGAAGAAAAATTCGATATAAAGGTAGGCGTGTGTGTTTGCACTCGCTCACATGCAGTCGCAAATCATCGGCGAGGCAGCAGGGGGGCGAGGGCACAATTTCTTTCTTTTTTAATTTTACCTCGCTTGGAGGGAGGACATACCTTTATATTCTCAAATTTTATATCAAATTCTTAAGTGTCAATATTTTCTCACTTCAACCATCTGTGTCTGCTTCCTTGTAATACACAGTGTGAACGGCAGGCGCAGGCATGCAGGCGGTGTTTTGGAAAGTGAGCGCCCTCTTCGACTTATGCGAAGTTATTTTCTTGTTTTTTAGGTGTACTGTCAAAATACTGTTCGACTTAGGCGAAATGTCGACTTAACAAAATATCGACTTGTACGATTTTTATTAACACATGTCAATGGAGAAAAAAATGGGACTTTTGATTATATTCGAATTAGGCGACTTTTCGACTTATGCCATTTGACTTAGGCGAAGTTGACTGTACTATTATTGTATATAAATGATGAACATGAAACATTCAAATAACATACACTAATGAAAAAAAATCATGAAAACAAAAAGCTAAATAAAAACTTGTATAAAAAGGTTGGACTTGGTTTATGGTTGGAAAGTTCAAATATCGCTTATCTTCATTCCTATTGTTAAAAAATAATTGTTGGATAGTAATATAAGTCCAAAATGTAATTCGAACTGTTTCCATCTGTGCAGTATACATAAGCCTAAAAATTTAATATTAAGTCCAACGCATTATGACAATCCTTTAACTTTTTCTGTTACTTTTTCGTTTTCATGTAATTGACATTTTATCTATAGTAAATTCAAAAATAAAAAAAGAAGAAAATATAAAAAAACTAAATTGAACAAATTGATAATATAATAAAAACATAACAAAAAATACCAAAGATTCACTAAGATGCAAAAAATTCAAAATGCCCATGGAGGAGGCTCCAAAATGCCTAGTACAACACTTACTCTAATTGGGTACACTGTTGCAGTGTTTTTTATTTATTCATAGTTCTCAAACAAATACAATTAATATTATTCTTTGCACTAAAATTGAAGACAATACACCGAAAAAGATTTTAATTTAACATTCTAATTAACATAATTAATTTAAAATAATTATTATGGCGCATATAAATAAAAATATAAATACCATCTACTTCAAATGTTTCAAAAATCTTCTAATACATTTTCTGTGTTTTAGTAAAACCGAAGGCACTATTTAACTTTCTCAGACGCCATTGCCTAAGAGCTGTTAAGAAGTGAAGGTAATTTGAGGTCCAAAGCGTCATAGTAATTTTTTTTCAATTTTCAGAGAAGGAGGGATTTATTTGTTGTAATACTTTTTGCGAGGGCCTTTGCTTTGATAATTCCAAAGTTTACTGCCTCTTAAGAGGAAGAACGGTTGTGGTGCTTAAGCCAAGAGAAATTCAGCTTACATTACTTGCTCATTGATTTTCCTTCCAATACATACAGGTTCAGCTCAACAAAGTGCTTTTAAAAGCCAACTGCTCAGCAATCAACAAAAGTATGCATAGAGAGATTTACAATCTTGCAAGGCCTGGAGAATTTAATTAGATCTACTGAATTTGAGCCGTACACCTCCTTCCACTAGCAATGACTGCCATTGATCTCCATCTTCCAGGAGGTCTAAAAACTTTTGAGAAGTTTAGAAGTCATATCTGTATCTGACTGTATGTATATACATTTTTAGATGTCAGGGAGTAAACAAAATATGCTTACTCCATGCAGGTATCACTCTAGTCTCATAAAGGTCGATCCTCCTCAAGAGATTGAAGGCTCTCTAATTGATTATCAAATGGAAGACATTCGAACGGATGACAGATCAAATCTTTCATCAAATCCACTCTTGCACAACACAATTCCAAGGATCTCGACTTTCTTTTTCACTACATAACGAAGATTGAGTCTCTACGTGGAGTTCTAAAGCCATTGACGTTTTTTCTCTATTTACAGTCAGGCACGATCTTTTCATAAGCTGAGAAAGATGGTGGATAATTTTGTACACCCTTTTTGGCGATTTGCCGTCCGAGTTGTCCTGCAATGTGATATCATCGGGATATAAATTTAAAAGATGCCTTTGACCTTTTATGTTTATTCCAATACCACACAACTTTTTACTTTTTTTAAATGTACTTTATTGGAATATGAAGAATAACGGTTATTTTTAAATACTATTATATGAATAGATGCTTCAATATTTCTAAGAGAATTCTCGATTATTGTTGTAAAACATATTCCCTAGTAGGTGGTCAGAATCGTTACATTATTTATATATGTGTTTTATGTGTATATCCATTTAAAAATAGGGGTAAAAGTGGTTGTCTTTAAACATTTTACAATGGTGTACACGGATCTCAGTCAAAGAGACCCAAAATAATAAAAGACACAAATGAATGTATATATATTTGTGTCAAAGTGGGCGTGCCCATTTTGTGTTGTGCACTCCGTGGGACTCATTGCCTTTTTCCTAATGACTCCGAATTCATAATGAAGGGGAAAAGGGGGTGAGACTTCTAATTATCATGATAATGGCTCTCTAAGAGACCTCAGGTAAAAAAGAACCCTTTTAAATAAAGGAGGGAAAAATAATAAACATATAAAAATAACAATGAATTGATCTTTCTTCTTTTTTCTTTCTGGGACTATCTTTTCCAAGTTTCACAGGGGCCACTTAGCAGCAACACTCCTTCTAAATATATATATATATATCTTAAATGTACTATTATTATAATAGCCCCTGTGAATGAAAATGTATTATGTGAAGGGGTCTCACCAGCAATTACCTTTTGTTGGAGGGTTGTATATAATATATATATATACACGTACAATTTAAAATATGAAAATCATTCTTGTTCTATCTACATGTAAAGATAACATTGAGTGGATGGATTTGTATAAGTTAAAGGTTCTTTTATTAGTATCCCCTAATATCGTTGTTCTATCTGATTCAGACACAGTTATATATTTTATATACTAGGGTACTACAAAACATCGTAGGGGATTCTCAGCTGATATATATTAATTTTGGTGTTCTGAGTCCAAATATCACATTGATTTTTTCTTTAGCAGGTCAACTTTTTTTAGATACAACCATAGGCCTATCTGACAAGCTATACATAGCCTAATATGAGGGTTTAACGAAAAGTTCAATCATATTTTTGGAAGATTATATCGATTTACAAAATTAACTTATTCTTGTAAATCTGATAATTTTTGTATAAGTCATTGCAAGACTATTTAATTAATCCTTTTGCGTCAGCCTGTAGTAGATATGACATGGAGACTTCATATCTACTACAGGTAGATATGTTATTATGTTAGAATAAGGAAAAAACATTTTAACTTAAGCTTGTACTACCTCAAAGAACATACCTATAGATCTATTTAATTATTGCATATAATATATTATGATTTCAAACATCTCATCACTGCATAGTATTAAAAATTTCACTGATCGGCCAAATATTGTTATATTTCGTTTTTTATTACTTTAACTGTAATTTCTTCTAAATTAAATTTTGACTTTTATGGACTTAAAAATGTTGATTGGATGTATATCAAGAAATAAACATTTTTAACTAGCATTAATGAAATACCAGTAATTATAGTAAGAATGATTCATCATAATGGTTTACAGCGATATTTGGAATACTTTTTGCCATTATTTTTATTCTCAACATCGTTTGGGCAGAATTATTTCACTTTTGTTTGTTCTATTATTTATATACAATTATTCTTTGATCTACAAATACATGCCACTATTAAGTAGGTAATTTTAACCTCGAGAGTGGATAAATGACGCCGCCAGGAGCATCGTTGGATGTAGAAGACGGGATCACATCCACATCGGGGATCTCCTTGAGAGAGCAGGCCTTCCCTCCCTCAACGAGGTGGCCGCCAAGGCGGTGGCCATGGAGACTGGAAATGCTTTTACTCCAACGAAGGGGGCGGCGGTGCCAGGAACCCGGTTGGTGATTTCGTCTTCCCATCCGAGGAGGCCCATGAGGTCCACGACTCCAGTGGCGTACCCACTTTGGAGGGAGACAGCTACTTTGCATGCCACGCAATATCAGTGTGGAACTTGTCTAAGGCTTGAGGTCGGCCACTACCCTCCACACTGCCAGGACCGCAGCTAGGGCCATTGGGCGCAGCGTCCCCATATAATCCATTCTGCATGGGCATTTTTTATTTGTTTTATTTGTTTTTATTTTATTTTTTTATTATTATTTTTTAGACTAGTTACTAATGTAACTAATGTGCCCCATGGGCTATACTCGATTACACACAATTACATTAAATTTCATATGTTAAGGCAATTAAATTATATTTTCGATTATTTCTTATTTAGAAAAACTTCAACCTTCTCATAGAAAAATCCTCCAACAAAAACAAAGTCTATTTTATCTTTATCTATATAACTATTAATCAATTAATATTTGAAATGATAATAATGATAAAAATATGATGGCTTTGTTAAATTTTATTTCTCTTTAATGACGTAGCGACAACATTAACCGTAAAAACCACGTTAACAAACAAAGCATACTTAATGCTTTCGACAGAGGGTGGATCATTTTGTTGAGCCATGTTATACGTTATGCATATTACAAAATAAAATGGGTGTTTTTTAATGTATAATTGTTACACACATTTTTTTGAAAATATTTACTATTATTATGTGAATCCAAACATGTAAGGAACTGTAAAAATACAGCTGAAGTTATGCTTTATTTTTTTTTTATACAATGTACAATATCACTTATTTATAGTATATAACACATGCATTAAAATGACCTACTTTCATATTATATATAAATATCAACAGCACTAAAAAATAGATTTAAAAAAAATGTTAAACAACACCTGTTCATAAAGTGAGAGAGGTCGAAAGATAAAAAACAATTGATATTCAATTAAAAGGGTTCATTTAATATATATATTTTTATATACTCATCTATTATCATCGACCATTATAATATGTAAACTGATTTGACCCCACACATTCAACGCTATTGTCTTATATTTTCTTTGGACTTTTCCGTTAAGGTGATTAGAGGAATGCTCTATTTGTTTGTTTCCACAATAAATGGAAAATAAAAATAAAATACATTCTACCGTTGAAATGTGTGGGAAATGTATTTTCACAAGTTATGCAATTTATGAATTAAAATAAATAAATATTATAAATTTATATGTCTAAAACCATTTAAAGGATAAAGGATAAGTTTATTTGCCCATGGTATAGCATAGGGATATAAAAATACATGCCATGTTTAATACACATTTTCAACAAAAAGTGAAATGGCATATACTTATTTTAACATTTAACGATTATAAACAAATAAATTGATACAATGAAGTAAAATATGGGCCATGATGGACACCCTTTATAGTTGTAAAATACGCAGAAATGGTAGTTTCTTGACCCTAAAATATTATAAATAGGTTTTGTTTGGCTTAGAACTAACAGAAGATATTAATATTTCGATTAGATATTTAATGTTACCAAAAATATATTACAGTTATATAAACTTATGTCTTTTAAAAAGAGCTAGATGATATTTATGTTTCAATTGGAAGTCTAATATAACAAGTTTATTAGAACATGTGTGATATTTAAAAATTAATATTAATTCACATATATATTTCAAATAATTAACTTTTATTTTAACAATCATATAAAAACTGGCGTATTATAAATGTTAGTCCGCTATCTTTCTTGTCTATAAATTAATTTATAAACCAAAACTATTTTTGTATACTATATGAATATTTTATAGTATATGAAGAAAATTTTAAAAGGCTTTAAATTTTTACCACTTTTTTCAACCATAAACAAAATAATCATACTCTTTCGCAGATAAACATATATAATTAGAACCAAGTGAATACTTCACTTGCAAAAAAACACAGTAGTTTGATGATCTCCACACGATATAATGAACAATTGTTCGTTCTGAGCAATGAAAGATTCAAGGAGTATATAAGGAATTTATGCATTACTGTATCTAATGGTAACTCATGTGAAAACATTGAAATGTCAATTACATCAAATGAAGTCTTAGGAATGTCTTAGAGTATTTTTGGTATACATACATTCGTATAAATTTGTTACGTCTCAGAATGGAATAATAATATTAAGTTCAAGGTAGAGGGTATATATATATATATATATATATATACAGGGGCGTTCAGCTAAATCTGGAAAACTTTCAAACTGAATCAAGATCAATAAAAGGGACAACCTAAAAAGGTTTAATGCCATTTATTTATGCATTAAGGTACTTACATAAAATTATTCAAAAGTCCGCCACTCAGCAGCAATGACGGCCTCAATACAGCTCCTGAATGCTTTGCATGCGGCGGTAACGTCCGCGGCTGGGAGTTTGCTGGCCTGCCTCTTGAAGGAGGCCTTGACGGAGGTACATTGGCAGGGAAGTGGCGCAGGCATGCCTCTCCAACTCCCCTACATGTAGTTGTCCATGGGATTCAGGTCAGGGGAGTTGGAGGGCCATGTCTGGGGGTCCCAGAAAGCAGGGACGTTAGCCTGGAGCCATCCTGGGTCTTTCTGGCCTTGTGGGCGGGGGCAGAGTCCTGCTGGAAGAGGTACCTCCCGTTGTAGACGTACCCAGAGGCCTTTTCGTCCATACAAGGCTTAACAACCTCCTTAGAACGCCAGGTACACGTCGATGTTGATGTTCTCACCCGCCATGAAAAGTGGACGAGGACGTCTCCGGCAGTGCTGACAACTCCTAGGACCATCACAGAGGCCGGATTTTTCGTCTTGAACGACTGGGGACCTTCTTCTTGGTCTTGGCCAACCACTGCGTTTTTTGGTGGTTGCTGGAGAGGTCCACAGTGAAGATCTTCTCGTCTGAGAAGAATTTCAGAGGGGGAGAGGTATCCGACTTCATTGAATTCAACACCTTTTTACACCTCTCAATCTGACCTCCTTCATCTTCCCTGTCAACAATGGGCCTGGCTGCCCTTGTAAGATATGATGTTGAACTCCTTGACGACTCTGGAGACGGCAGCCCTGCTCACGTTGCGCTTTTGGCCAAGACTGACATCGGGGTTCCTGGATTGGCCGTTACCGATCGCTTTAAGCCGGCTAAGAAGGTCGGTGTCCTTTTCCTGTCCCAGATCTGTCATGAAGCTTCCTGGAGACGTCCACAGAGGCCTTGAAGGCCTTGACGACGTTCATAAACTGTTCTGGGGCGTACCCGGTGATGTCTTGATGGCCTTAGCTCCATGTCCGGCGCGCACTAATTCAACTACAGTTTCACGTTTGCGTTTCTCCATGCCTTTATTATTGTTTATCACGCCAAAATCGAACAATTGAATAGTTAAACACCTAACCTATTTCGGATGGCCTTGCAAAACTTCCAGGAGGCTCTATTGGTTGTTTTTGATGCA
>CP045894.1:27205840-27224538 GCA_013387185.1 Caligus rogercresseyi
TCATTCTTTTTTTCGACCGAAATATATTTGATTTAAAATACATTATCAAAAAAATAATTATTATCTACACTAATAGAAAAAAGTAATGCAGAAGTAATTTAAAGATAGTGAATCGGATTTAAGAATTATGTTGATCATAATTTTTTTGGTCATACGGCATCACTTTTTATGACATTTATGAAGACATGAACATGACAGCAAGAACTAGGTGAATGAAATTGGTAAAACAGCAAATAAACAAGAGAAATGAAGGACTAAAAAGACTTAATATTTCTGAAATGTTCTGAAAATCGCTATACTTTAAGAGATATAAGCAAATACGTACTCTCCCCCAAAAATTGATCTTTTGATATGAGAATATACGTTACCATCTGGTAATTATGTTAGTGTTACTGGATAGAAAGAGAAAGAGAAGGAGGGAGTATTTTGCCTCACTTCTCTCCCTTCTTTTTTCTTCCTATCCAGGTAACACTAACTGCCGTTACCAAATGGTAATCGTATATTCTCATATCAAAAGATCAATTTTTGGGGGAGAGTACGTATTTGCTTATATCTCTTAAAGTATAGCGATTTTTAGAACAACAAACATATCAAATGAAAGCTTGGTTAACCAGCTTTAATATTTTGGTATACTAAATCATGTCAATTTAATAAGTAGAGAGTTATATGTACATTAAAAAAAGCCTATCTCGCGTACAAAATGACGCATATAATGGATTATAATGCGTCAGAGACAAAGTAAAATTTTGAGAGGATACCTTGACGCACATCTAAGAAACACATTATGATTTATTTTTTCATTATCGATTTCTTATAGGTCAATACAGGCTCTGAATCATATGATGTAAACTCAGATTGTACTGAATTCTGAATGATAGAATGCAACCAAGGTCATTTTGGATTATCATCTAAAGTTTTACTAAACTTAAAAGTACTATTTTACTCTGAAGCGAACAAGTCATCTTCTACAGGCGAGTGAAGTTAATTGATACAAAAAAGCTATGAAATAAGCTAACAATACACACTCCTTTCTTCTTTGTTTTTACTGAAAACTTTGTTTTATTAAAAAACATCAAACATACGTCTGGTAGTAAATTAGATTTCCTTTAAATTAATAATTATTATTGAAGTCTGTAACGTCCACCATTTTGAAGAAATTTGCGGAAAACTATATTTTTACTAAATTTTTAAAACTTTGACCTCGTTGCGCGACCTCGTAATGTTGACCGATTTTGTTCAAACTTTGTATGTCGTCTTCTTTTATCACCAAGAAACAGAAAATCCACAAAGTTGCTAACATTTCAAACATTTGAAAATAAGAACAACCCTAATGTATATACAGCTTTTTTACAATCAATAATTTTTGAAAATTACAAAAACAACGTTACTTTTAATTAAAAGTCATTATTTTTCTCAAAGCATTGTATTTTCTAGCTTAGATTTTTTTAAGGTCTTTATAAAAAAATTAACAAAACTAATATAATCCAACTGTAAAAAATAGGTGGAATTGCGTAAAAATACATAAATAAGCATTTTAGTTCAAAAATACTCTATCTAGTAAGACCAAAACTATATTAAGGATAATAAAACACAATAGCAAAACAAAACACTTACAGGGTATTATGACAACAGTGATAATGTTTGATTAGCTTCTTCAAGAAGGTGAGGTGACAGCTCGAGAAGGCACCTATTAGAAAATCAAGTCAACGGCATTATTCCACGATTCCAAATTTACTCCAGGCCTCCTCAATCTAAGTGACAAAATTGATCTATTTGTTTTATGCTTCTTATGACTTTTGGATATTCTCTAGTGTAATAATTGTATTCTCAAAATGTGAAAACATAAAAAACTAGAGGCATAAATGTATACACTCAGAGAGTGTGTACCTCCGCCGATCCCCACAACATTCCCCTTCAAACATTCTCCCTTTCACACGCACCGATTTTCTATCTCTAATCATTGTTTCCTCTCTGTTAGCTCATTAGCATATAAAAAAGCACTCAGAGACGGGAAGAGAAAAAGTTTAAGCTACGTCACTGGGTTACATAGTCCTGAGCTGATATATGAACAATAATACGTCAATGAATATTTTTTTAGCGTTTGTTCTTTCCTACTCCCTGAAAGAGGACCCCATTTCATTTAGTATTTTGCTCATTTTGCATATTAAAAAGCACTTGGAGATGCCAAATTTAATCTTGTTCCTTTTGGCATTTCCAACAACTCCACAAAGTTCATTCGAATCCGTTCAGTACTTTTTGAGTTATCCTTCTGACAAACAACCAACAAACCAACAAACGATAGTGAAAACAATACCTCCTTCGGCGGAGGTAATCATGTTCACAGGAAATCTGTAGAGAAATCTTTAAACTGTTATTCGCCAATTTTAATATATGATTAAGAGCCATACAATATAGTTGTTAATTCTGTAAAATAAAGGTACATTTTTATCGTTCTTAAAATATACCCATGTCAAACATCTTTAATCAAGTAATAAATCATTTTATGCATGAGGAACTGCATCATATTTATTATAGTGTTTCATCATATCAATTAGTCTACTGCATTTTTGACATATTTGTTGAATTATTTACATTTTATGTGTTTATTTACTCTTGTAAATAGTATATATTTTGAGAAAAAATATATTCGAATTATTTTTTTTGAGTTAAGATGTTTATTTATTTGCTAAAATCCATAGAGTGTAAAAATTATAATAATAATTTAGAAAGTAGGAGATAAAAACACAATCTTAAGACAATTACGTTTAAAAACAAAACTAAACAATGAATATATTTTTAGCGTTTGTTCTTTCCTACTCCCTGAATAGAGACCCCATTTCATTTAGTATTTTGCTCATTTTGCTATTAAAAAAGCACTTAGAGATGCCAAAATTTAATCACTTGTTCCTTTTGGCATTTCCAACAACTCCACAAAGTTTCATTTGAATCCGTTCAGTACTTTTTAACAAACTAACAAACCAACAAACGCCAGTGAAAACAATACCTCCTTCGGCGGAGGTAATAAATGAACATGAACATTATAATTCAAAATTACTGCCTAAAGATAAAACCATAATATAAAATGACTTATTAAAAATATTTCTTATTCAATATAACGTTGATGTCGTCTTATTGTCGATTTGATGAGTTTGAGGTATTCGAGAGAATTTGAAGGAATAAATTTATCAAATCTCCGGCCCATGTCCATGACGTCACAGATGAATTGGGGTTTTTATGATCTGAATTGATTTTGTCAAATAAATATCCGAGACTCTATGATGCATGTCCAACAGTATGTATAACAATAACAAAGTACAAGAGTGACATGGAAAAAATGAAAGAAGGTTTATATCGTTTTCATTAAGTCACAAATAAATGGTGGTCTACCTGTCTTCATGCACATTTCACATTTAATTATCTTTGGTCATTATAAAACATGTGTTGCTCTAAACATCAAATGTCACAACAAAATATCATAAGCGATAATAGCAACACTTTATATATGTTTATTTATTTTGCCTTGTATAAAATTAAATTGCTTTATCTAAAAAGCTATAAAGCAACATCTTTTTTCAGTCTATGTATATAATAAGTCGATGGGGTGCCATTTAAAAAAATATAATATCATTTCAAAATGATTCAACATTTATATTAATTTTAGGTTATTTTTATATATATAAACAATTTAATATAAAAAATATACGGAGTGAAACAACAGTCTACATCTAGATAATCGAACTGTATATCAAATAATAATACACACTCCTGCCCATCACAATGCCATACAAATATTGCGCATGTATGATCGTAAAAACACCTAAGACGTCATAAAGGACTAACCATTAATTCTAAAGTACTTAAAGATGGCTTCATCAAAAAATTTATATTTATAGTTCATTTTATGTCAACATATAACGAAGCATTTATCTTTTTTTTGATGACTGATCGACATGTGTTCTTGCTTGATATAAGCACTGAACAAATAGTTAGCATGGTTGTCGATCTATAATCAGTTATTAAACCCCGGAGATCAAAAGTTTAATCGATATTAGTTGTTTTGTGTTGTAATAAGTGTAACAAAGCACTGTTAATTCTCTCTCTCTCTATCTCTCTTCTCTCTCTCTATATATATTATATATATATATTATTATATATCCATTTAGGCAATTACATGTTACTATATAGAAGCATTCCAATTATAAAAGCTGATGTCCTTGAAAACTATACTTAAAATATTTTTTAATAAAAAATCATGTTGCAAAAATGAAAAAACATTGGTATGGATAAATATATAAAAATTAAGTGTACAAAAATAATAAATTCACCAAAATTATGCTTTAACGTTGTATTTCTTTGTAGAATCCTTTTTTGCAGTTAATTTTTTTTATTCGTTAATATGCAAACACATACAGTTTAAATGAAATACACTAAACTTATATACATGAAAAAGAGTAAAACTCTTCAGGGCAGTTGTGAAAACACATAAATGAACTTTTAGTTAATATCATATGATTTTATTAGATATTTGTACATAACTAATTTATATCATAACGGAATTGAAGAGGTATTAATTCGAATATTTGGTCCATAACAGTTGATATTGCATGCACTCAGTCTAAGTTATTGAGTTTCTTATGTAGTATGCCTTAAGAGCATTAAAAAATATATATTGTTTGAATTATCAATCAAAATCAGCTTTTCGGCTCCTTCAATGACCTCGATTGTAAGTGGGGGGAAATAAGTCTTTACATTGTTGCTCTTTGTCCATGCGGCTGAAGCAAGAGATGGACAACGTGAGTACTCAAATATGTAGTGTTATTCCTGAATAAGGGAGAAGAATCCACTTAATATCTGTCAAAACGAACTCACCCCATTAGTGGGTGAGGGAGGGAGGGAGAGGCACAATTGGTAATATTGTGAAGGGTCGGGAGTGTTCAAAAGGAGTCTTATAGTATTTCTAATGGCAGAAAAAAATATAAATATATTTATGAAAAATTGTTTTTTTAAATAAGAAACAAACTTGTTTTTAATACTGTGGTGAGAATTTTTATATTGTAAACTTAATGATCTATACTCTTCAAAAGATAGTCTTCAGAGCAAGTGCAACTGGAAAATAGTGGTTTAGAAAAATATTGTCCTTCACTATCCTATTATTATTATATATTACATAATGACACTCAACTATACATAAATATATATTAAATACAAAAAAAATTATATTTGATTTATTTTAATTTTCTTAAAGTAAAATATTATTAAGAATAATAGATTTTTACACTTAAGAAAGCATTAAAATAATGGACGATATCAACGATATTATGCAATTGGTTTCTCTCTATACAGATAGGAAATAATCACTACACACCCACCTTACAATGGCTCTCACCCACTTAGCCGTGACATTTTTTGTGTTATGAATCGTATTACCCATATAGTTTTACGTAAAATAATTATATTATATATAAAGAATACAAACGAATTCTTATCTATTAGAGATGGACCGATTAATCGGTGCTGATAGTATATTTTAAAACTATTGGTATCGGCAATTTTAGTACCAATATTTGCTGATAGTTTTATATTGATAAAAGTTTTGAAGATTTAATTTAATATTTTTATACACTACTGGCTATTGTATTATGATAAAAAATACTGTAGTTATGAAAATAGATTAAATTAAGCTCTTTTTCATTTTCCGGTAAGGGATCATGTTAGTCAAGAAGTCTCTGCTCTTTAAATACAGATAAAAAGTAGAATCCAAAGTTTATTTTTTAGTGCAACAAACTAAAGCAATTTAACAAAAATAACATCTAATTTTATATATTTCTTTTTACCTGATAAATGTTAAAAAAAACTTTCGGTCGATTAATCGGCTATCAGTATTTTTTGTGAATTTTTTTTGGCAACTACTATCACCCACTAAAAATCAACTATGGGTCGACCTCTATTATGTATATATGTATATGATTTACAGTCCGGTCATAGGTTATATGCCGCACTGTGCAGTTGTCTTCTCTGTTCTTTATAAAGCTGTGTTTCCTTTTCCTCTCTCTCTTCTTCTTCTTCTCTGACCTTTGTCCAATGAACTACATATTATATAGTCCAACACGTGTAATCAGAGCATATCAACTTAAAGCGTTAAAGTAAAGTAGCGCGACAAGAAAATGTAAACAAAAAAAATGATGGACACACCGTAGTTTATTTTTTTAACAATAGGTGCCGCTTATCCATTTAACATTTCATTCAAATGTTAATGGATAAGCGGCACCTATTGTTAAAAAATAAACTACGGTTTGTCCATATTTTTTGTTTACATTTGTTATTATTTTGAAACAGCTGCTTCATCAAACACCCTCTAGCGCATATTAAAGAACTCCGGTTGATCCATCTCCTTTTTGAAAAAAAAGAAGGTTTTGTCTGGTAGCTCACTTTACTTTAACGCTTTAATCTAACTCTCCTGAGTTCCTGGATCATAGGTGGGTTGGCGACGAGCCTGGATATTAATATTATTCAGATCTTTACTCAGATGTGTGTACACTGTTTCAAGACACAACACTAATCATTTTTTGGATGGTTGAAAAAACAGCTACTTACAAAGTATTTGAGGTTTCGTGATGCGTGTGTGTGTGTCCATAAGACTATAGAGAATATATTATTAGGAATGAAATCTGGAGCTTAGCCTTGGTGCTTACAGATTTTATGACTGCTTTTGGCCGTGAAAAAGAGAGAGGGGTAAAGAGAGGGATAGAAGGAAACTTTTTCTTTCTCTCTCTCTTTCCTCTTCTGTCTCTATCTCTCTCCCTCTCCCTTTACCCCTCTCTTTTTCACGGCCAAGACATATGAGATAGAATCTGTAAGCACCAAGGCTAAGCTCCAGATTTCCATTCCTAATCATTATAAATGGTAAGAGGGTAGTTATTTTGAAAATGGAGAGTTAACTAATGCCCCATATTCCACACTATCATTTGGTGCTTCGGCACTCTATATTTTCTATGGACACTAACTTCATGGCAACTAAAAAACATTTACAGTAATAATACTGTCAATTAAAGAAATACTGAAATGCACAAATATATATCAAAAGTCCTGCAAGCTTTAATGCTGCCTCCAAGCCTCTAGAGCTAGTTTGTCTGCCTCAGCTATGCACACGAATTCCAAGATATCTCCATATTAAATGCAGCTATAGAATTGATAGAACAAGGCCTTATGAGGTCACTCGTACTATATATTTTTGTCTTAAAAAAAGTAAAGGTAAATTACTTTGTTAACAAAAATATTATTAAGATTGATGTCAAGAATGATAATAGTGCTTATACTTATTTTATTTCTTATATTAATTTAGCAGGAAGTCACATTAGGTATGTTTTGCAAATAATGTTCTTCATTGATGGAGTAAAAGTAAATAACTTAAGCCTCAAAACATTTTAGCTTCCTTGGAATTATTTGTCTTGACATAAGTTATTCCCCTTTTTCCTGACATTCTACAGGATATCTGCAAAGTAGTATACAAATGTTAATTACTCAACGGTAAAATATATATGTTATGTAATAATATTTATAAAACGCATTACTTTTTACCTCCGCCGAAGGAGGTATTGTTTTCACTGGCGTTTGTTGGTTTGTAGTTTGTTGGTTTGTTGGTTTGTCAGCAGGATAACTCAAAAAGTACTGTATGATTTGGATGAAATTTTGTGGAGTTGTTGGAAGTGCCAAAAGGAAGAAGTGATTAATTTTAGCATCTCTGAGTGCAGAATTAAGGCGCCAAATGAGCTAAATACTACTAAATTTTTCAATTTAGCCTACTCGGCAATAGATATCGCTGTGCTGTGAAATTGGGTGCCGGGAGCGTCTTCCTCTCGGAATTCCGTCTAGGGAACCCTCCCCCTCTTTCTACGCCTCCCAGTCGTGAAAAAATCCGCCTCGGAAGGCTCATGACGGCGGAGGTTTGCACTCTCTGAGTGTATATATGCCTCTAGTTAAATATGTTTTCGACATACAGATATAAAAATGTAGAGAGCGTATTCCCTTCAATGGCAGAGAAAATCGTTCAGCTCTCGCCTGTGCCCAAACTAAACAAAGTAATTTGTACTACGTCATCGTAAGTTGATAATAGAGATAGAAAGATTTGTTTATATTGTGCACAATGATGTAATTCTCTGAAGAGTCCAATAAACCCTCTATTAATATCTCTATGCTTTTCGAAACCAAACCTTACTTCTAATGTAAAACACACAATATAAGATTCAATATAATATATACAAACATAACTCAAAGCAGATAAACGCTGCCCATAAGTTTATTAATTAGGATTAATTATAAAGGTTTTAATTGTACGTTATACTTATTGGAGTAAAGCTAATATGTGTCTTTCTAGAAATTATAACATTGTACAAAAGCAATTAAAATCTAGATAAAGCTTGCGCTAGGGGTAAATATTTGTCAATGACTCTTCTGAGAACATTAAGATCGTGAGGATGCATGACCCAGTAACAGTCAAGGCATATCTGAAAAAGCAATATAGACTTTCCTCAATTGAATTATGTTCTTCATAATTTGCCAGTTAAGCCATTCATCCCCTCCTTTCAAAATGACACAATTGACAATGAATGAAATCTATTGACAAAAGACTCAATGATTTTTAGAATCCACATATGTATATAATATTACTACGCGGAAAATGAGGTCGAGAGTATGATGAGCAGAGGGCACCCATGTATGCCTCATGGAAATAACAAAACATTCATGTAATTATGTTCATATGCCGTTCTTGGAATTTTTAAATATGTATTTCTTATCATTTTATGAGCCCGCTTATACATTAAAGTTGATGGATTGTAATCACGACTGCGGTATGGTCATGAGAGGACAAGCCTCTTTCTATGTCTAAAAAGATTTGAGTTTTAGACATGAATGGATTGAAAGGATATGAGACTTCATGAAGTGACAATCAGTCATATTTCAAAATAAACATGAAATATATATAAAATGTAAACTAAATAAAAATGACGTTTATTGACTTGTTTAGAAGATTAAAATTATATATTATATATTAGTTTTTTAATACTTATTTGAACGTATTTAAATATAAAATATTTGCTTAATAGCATAAAATATTTATTTCCGTTTTTAAAACATCAGTTTTTTTCTCCTCTACAGGTTTTATTTATTTTATAAAACGCATATAAAGTACTCATAAAAGATATAAATTTAAATGAAAATTGTGTTATGTAAAAATAATAATTAAATATAAATGTTGAAAATTATTTCCTTATTATAATTGTAAATCACAATAAGTTATTGTTAAAAGTATTAAAAACATTTAATTGAACAATATTTATGTGGGTAAACAACATTTGTTTTTCTTGCATTTCTGGTATTAAAGATGATAATCTCTAGTAGACTTTGTATAGAGAGGAGACGATAGGGGGATGTTTAATAACACCCGCACTCTTATTCCGGGACTATATTCAGCCTTGTACCATGGGAATCGCAAGGCAAATGCCTGTTATAGGGACAAAAAAAGTATGCTTCATGATTGTATCAATCAGTATCCTATTTTTTGAAGAACTTTGAAATAAGCCTGCATTCTCTTCTATGATTGTTTTGTTTCTCCCATTTAGACATGACCACTTTAGTACCTCCGCCGAAGGAGGTATTGTTTTCACTGGCGTTGGTTTGTTGGTTGGTTTGTTGTCAGCAGAATAACTCAAAAAGTACGGAACGGATTCGGATGAAACTTTGTGGAGTTGTTGGAAATGCCAAAATGAACAAGTGATTAAATTTTGCATCTCTGAGTGCAGATTTAGATGCAAATGAGCTACATACTAATAAATATTTCAAGTTAGCCTACTCTGCCAATAGATGTCGCTGTGCTGTGAAATCGGTGTGCCGGGAGCGTCTTCCTCTCGGAATTTCCGTCGAGGGGAACCCTCCCTCTACGCCGCCCCAGTCGTGAAAAATCTGCCTCGGAAGGCTCATAAGGACCCCGTGACGGCGGAGGTTTGCACTCTCTGAGTGTATATATGCCTCTAGATATTATTATTATTATTATTTTAATATATATATATATATATATTAAAGAGTTCATTTTTAAAATGTTGCAGTTTACTTAACAGCTCTCCGTATGAGCATTCATAAACAATAGTACTTCCAAACCCCATTAAAATAGATAAAAACTGCATGAATTGACCATAGACACATACTAAATACATAGAGCAAGGTCCATTAATGATCTTCAAAGAGCAAATCCCATATAAGTATTAAGAAGATGGCAGACTGATAGGGCAAAAGGAATTTCATTTTTACTTATTTACTTCTGAGCATAGACATGTTTTTCACCAACTGGCGTCAGAGGTATTCATTATCTTTTTAGTTGTTGCTGAACCGAAATCATGATTAATATGTATGTAAATATGTCAGAGAAACGAAATAAACTATATATAAGTTTGTGAATAGGAGTGAATCATAGTCTAAAGCTCTTAGAATTAAAACATATATAGTGATTAGTATTATTCATCTAATTTTTAACTTAAATATTAAAAAATTATACTTACTTCTAATTAGGTAGATTTATATTTATCCGCCGAGGAGGTATTGTTTTCACTAGCGTTGTTGGTTTGTTGGTTTGTTAGTTGGTGGTTTGTTGGTTTGTTGGTTTGTCAGCAGGATAACTCAAAAAGTACTGAACGGATTTGGATGAAACTTTGTGGAGTTGTTGGAAGTGCCAAAAGGAAGAAGTGATTAAATTGTGGCATCTCTGAGTGCAGAATTAAGGCGCCAAATGAGCTAAATACTACTAAATTTTCCAAGTTAGCCTACTTGCCAATAGATGTCGCTGTGCTGTGAAATTGGGTGCGGGAGCGTGTTCCTCTCGGAATTTCCGTCTAGGGGAACCCTCCCCGTCTCTCTACGCCTCCCCAGTCGTGAAAATCCGCCTCGGAAGGCTCATGACGGCGGAGGTTTGCACTCTCTAGTGTATATATGCCTCTAGTTATTCAATGTTATTCAATTAAAAAAAACAATGGGAGCTTATTGAAATAGTAACTCATATGATAATCACACAAATATTAGCAAGAAAGAGAAAATATGTCATAAAGATGTTACATATGATTAGAATGTAATATTTTAGGCTGTTGGATTTAAATACTAAAGCTACCATCGTTTTTCTGTTTACTAATGCAAATTAGGTGACTGCTGATTAGAGTATGCCATGGAATAATTTTCTGCAAATATTTTTTCTGCAGTAAAAATTCGGTGGGTTACTGCTGGTCAAAAGTTTTGGTTTTAATATAAAACTCCTTCAAAATTAGCTTAGATGCAGAAGGAAAAAAATTGTAAATACATTGTGGGAATATTTGTGTTAAAATAATCGGCTTGTTTGATTCAAGAACTGTTTTTCCGCAACAGCTGTTGATCATGTTAAAAAACACATATAATTCCTACGAATTTTGACCAAAATGAAAAATATATTGCAGATTATTATTGTCCCTATCCAATCTAACCTCATGTTGAAAAGGATTTTGGATAATTTTCTAAGCCGACACACTCTTGCTCTTCCTATCAAAAGATATCAAATAATTGAATATAATGTATATATGAAGTGAAACGAAGGAGTAAATGAGTGACACCTTCAATTGTTTAATTTTAGCTTAGATGTTTTTCATGAAAAATATATATATATATTTTTTTTTAAACTATCATGTTCGTTTATTATGTAAATAAAATAAATACATACAAACCAGAGCAAATGCGTAATAAAAACATAATTAAACATTTTAGTTTAAAATTTTGCTCTGGGGTTGAACGCACAAAATAAAATAACACATAATATCAGGTAAAGGCTATGAAATTAAACAATATTTTGGGAAGCAACTATTAAGAATTTAAAAGATGAACATAATAAAAGTAATTAAAAACATAAAAAATTATGCTAAGTGCTAAAAATTACTAAATCTTTTTGAAATTATTTTTATAAGTCTTTGGTGTTGGATGGAGAGGCTTGGATAATACTAATTATCCTTCCGGCGACGTCCACGTTCCTCCTTCGTCTGGTGAGGGGATTTTTAACGATAATGCTGCATATCGTGCCGCCGCAGATATAAATATGCTTCTCAGCTCTTGAGGATGGAGAGGTTTGTAGGAGGTCAGCTTATGACAAATCAGCGACTTAGAGTTCATAATACTGAAGGTCAACGCCTTAGTTTCCGGAGACTTGTTGCTTTTCCCAAGGCCGAAAAGGATAATGCCTTTCCAAGCATTCGAGGACTCATACTGAAGGGTAGGTAGGTTGAGCAATAGGAGTCCTTAAGAATTTTAACTGCACGACATTCAACAAATAAATGAATTGTTGAGTTAAATAAAAGACCGCAATCTTTGCACGGCCTAGAAAAAAATAAAAGATCAGCCGAAATCATCAGCTGAGCTGTGAATTTTCTGCCGTCGTGGATACCTTGCAAAGATTGTCGAATCCGATTGTTCCAAGCCGAAGGAGACCAAGTATTTTCAAATATTTATCAACTTATTTTTCACCTCTCTTTGATGCGATGGAGGAGACATTTTTAAGTGCCATGGCTTCGGAAGAATGTGTTGCAGAGATGTCCTCGTCAAAGGATACACAAATCTCCCATCAGAAAATACGTTATCTTTGCAGAGACCATGAACTGTAAGAATTCTTGACTTAATAGCCATTTCCTCCAAAATATCCGGTCGAGGTATATTTCTAAAATATAAATGCTTGTGAGCGTTTTGTCGAATGACATCTACGGTCGTATTGGTGTCGTAGATAGGGTAAAGTTTCCATAGTATACGTTGAGATGCACCCAGACCCGAGAGAGTCGTGAAGTTAAATGGTTAGTTAAGTCTGAGCCGAACATTAACCACCAGTAGATTTCGTCATAAGCTACAGATCTTCTCCATTCGATGGATGGATTTTTTGTAATTCATTAAAGATTTTCATATACACCTTTGGTATAATACAACTCAAGCGAGAAATACCTCCCCCGAGCAAACGTTTTGGTCTTAGAATAGATGGAAGATAATGATTGTGAAATAAGGCACGAAGCCATTTTTCCTCCTCGAGAATGACTTTTTCGGCAATTAATGGATGAGAGGACGCCTTGTATAACATTAGAGGAACAACTTTCAAATTATAAAAGTCAATTCTTCTCTGAATGTTGAAGCTCCTCCATTTTGCTATGTTTCGAGGGATGATGAAAATGCATTCGTCCAGTTCTCTTATCAATTCCTTTATTATTCCAAGTAATTCCCAGAATGTCCACTTGGTTCCTAATTTGGCATGAAGTAATTTCACTTTCTTTAGGGTTCCATTTTCCAAGGGTAGAATCGTTGTCTTTGCCTTGTTGATAGCTAGCCTGATATTCGTTCGTATTTTGAAAAAAAGTTTTAAAACGATATTTACTCTTTTCTCAGTTGAAGTTCTGAATTTCCTTCTACCATAAGAGTAACGTCATCGGCGTAGACGTCTATTAAATGTTAATTTAAAAATAATTATTTTATATACAAATTAAATGCAACGTATCTTGAGGAGAAAAACGTCTGTCGCCCCATCTGGTAATTTATTTATAAAAGAAAATAATGGTAAAGAGAAATAATAGGAACAGAGGACAGAGTGAGCTGTCCAATACGAAATGATGCAGGATCTATCCATTTTTAATTGAAAATAACTTTGAAATACATGAAAGAATCACATTTTTATTTAATTAATATAATATATAGATTTGGATGCCAGCAATACTGAATGTGTGCCAGATAATAAAAGGTTAAACATTATCAAGTATGCATGTGGTTTAAAATCCCGTTTATTTATTAAACAAATTATTTTTAGAAATTACATGATTATTGGAAGAACACTTTTTTTTAATTACAAGTTGTTGCAAAAGATAAAAAACATATTTTGCTTATAAACATTTTCATTTCTTAGCTGTTTGGGTTTATTTGTGAAAAAATGCCTTAAAAGGAAACCAAATAATTACTTTGCATCATCATTTAAGTCTATAGAATTTAAACCAGTTCTATTTTCTTCGCAACATTTCTCAAAATGGCTTCCCTTGAAAGAACTCTGCGTTAATTATTTAATTCCTACAAAAAACAAAACAAAAATTCAAAACTACTAACACATATAACTATTTCGATGTTTATGTTCGACTTAGTATAATAAATAATAATATATAAATATTAAATAATAAGTTAAACTTTTTAATGTAGTATGTATAGTACAATATATTGTAGTACCAGAAAAAAAATATTTGAATTTGTTCGTCATCTGATGGCATCTACAAGAAATTCAGATTAATTGTCCAATCGTAATCCCTGGAGCTTATAAATGATTTTAGTTCATCCTTAAAGTAAATTTATGTGCGTTTTTTATGTTTAAAATACCATATGTAGCGTATTTTTCTGTGATGTTTTAATTCAAAATGAACATCCAATAATGCATCAGTATATATATATATATTTTTTTTGCCTATATAGTCGACAGAATTGCATCCGACTGGATATAAATAAGCATTATAGCATTAAAATTAGTCTATCGAACCTAGGATCTTATCAATGAGGTAGACCAAAAATGACCATCCCCTCTCGGGATTCGAACCTGCGCCCCCAACATTGAGAGTTGAACACGCCTTAACAGCACGGCTATCGAGCTCCCTTGTATATTTTTGAATTTGACTTAATGGCTCAATTTAAGCTAAATGGCCTTATATATATTTATATATTCATAAATATATGTAGATATATATTAACTTTTAACAGATTGAATCAATAAAAACAATAATATTGAGCAAATTTTAGAGGCAAAACTCTCTTGTCACATACTTTTTTTTACAAAAAGGTGGTTTTTTTAATTTGTGAAAAAAATTAACTCTCCAAAATCGAATGCAGTCACCAGAAATTAATTTTTGGCTTAAATGAAAAAAGTATTGCTTCATGATTGTATCAATCAGTATCCTATTTTTATGAGAAGTAACTTTGAAATTAAGTTAATGCCATTTTCTTCTTTTATGTTTTAATTGTTTTATTTCTCCATTTAGACATGAACACTTTAGGTACCTCCGCCGAAGGAGGATATGTTTTCTGGCGTGGTTTGTTGTTGGTTGTTGTTTGTTTGTCAGCAGGATAACTCAAAAAGTGCAGAACGGATTCCGATGAAACTTTGTGGAGTTGTTGAAAGCCAAAAGAAACAAGTGATTAAATTTGGCATCTCTTGAGTGGCAGAATTAAGATGCAAAATGAGTAAATACTAATAAATATTTCAAGTTAGCCTACTTGCCAAAGATGTCGCTGTGCTGTGAAATCGGGTGCCGGAGCGTCTTCTCTCGGAATTGCCGTCGAGGGGACCCTCCCCGTCCCTCTACGCCGCCCTAGTCGTGAAAAATCCGCCTTGGAAGGCTCATAAGGACTTGTGACGGCGGAGGTTTGCACTCTCTGAGTGTATATATGCCTCTAGTTTAAAATGGTATTTCATTGAAGAGGGCTTGCATTATTCGATTATTTAAATAATATTGTAAAATACTGAAGGGCACGGAAACCTATTTTGGTCTACATAGATTTGTTCTTCGTCCAAATCTTCTATCATCGTCATACGCCTCTTAAGTCAGGAACCTTATTATCACTAAGGGCTTTATGTAGGTGGTCAAAGTTAGTTTGTCTATCAGATAGAGTACAATTGTGGTAAGTAGCGTATCAATTTTCATAATCCAATGAGGCATTAGAAAGACCAACATTTTTGATTTACTCTGTAGACAATTTATATTATTAAAAATGTTAAAAAAAGCTGTGACTCATCTTGATGAAAAGGTTAGTATGTTAGTGGTCTATGAATGACGTTACACATAGAAGGAACAAAAGGTCATCACCCTTACCACTATTTTTTTTGCGTTACACACTCTTTTTTTAACGAGTACATGTGGATAAAGTTGTTTATACATTTAACAAAAAAAACTTATTCTAAAATATGAATTGTTATAAAATCACAAAATTAAAATATACTTTCTTTTTTGTTCTTTTCAATCGATTGAATGAGTCAATCTATATTTTTTATTTGTTTGATTTGCAGTATACGTATGATATAAATTAGCATACTTAGCGTCAAAACTATTCAATGAAATCATAGATTTATTCAATGAGGTTAACGGGTCTTATTCTGAAACGAATACTAATTACTGAATGGGTGTAAGACAAACTTCATTATAGATATTTAAATAGAGGCATATATACACTGAGGGGGAATGGGACAATTCAGCGCGCCGACTCAAGCGCCGCCGATTCAGCACCGCCGATTCAGCGCCAGCCAATTCAGCGCCGGCCGATTCAGCGCGCAATTCAGCGCCGGATGATTCAGCGCCAGCCCATTCAGCACCAGCCAATCAGCGACGGCCGATTAGCACCAGCCTCAAGACTTTGATTTTAAAAAAATCAGACCTTTTTCAAAGAAAATTATGTTTTCTTAGCAGTACAATTGGTCAACCTGGAACAAGATAATTGTCTTGCAGAAGTATGGTATTGGGGGTTTCAAACACACCTACATTGGTAAAAATACGAGTAAAGAAACCCTCAAATGCCATTTTGTGCCCATTGGGTCCTCGGGTCCCGCCAAGCCGCAACAATGGGGTATTGGGTTTCAAACCATCGCAATTGTAACAATACGAGTAAGAAACCCCTCAAATGTCATTTTGTACCCATTGGGTCCTCGGGTACGCCAGCCGCAAACAATGGGGTGATTGGGGGTTTCAAACCTTTCGCCAATTGTAAAAAATACGAGTAGGAACCCCTCAAATAACATTTGTGCCCCTTGGGTCCTCGGGTCCCGCCAGCCGTAACACATGGGGTGTTGGGGTTTCAAACCTTTCACCAATTGTAAAAATACGAGTAAGGAAACCCTCAAATACCACTTTTGGCCCCTTGGGGCCTCGGGTCCCGCCAGCCGTACACAATGGGGTGTTGGGGTTTCAAACCCATCGCAAATTGTAAAAATACGAGTAAGGAACCCCCTCAAATTGCCATTTTGCACACTTAAGTCTCGGTCCCGCCAGCCGGAACAATGGGGTATTGGGGTTTCAAACCCATCGCGCAAATTGTAAAAATACGAGTAAGGAACTCCTCAAATGCCAACTGCAACCTTGGAATAACTGGTTTGTTTTAAAATCCACCAACAATGGGGCTCCCGAGCTGTTTGTTTATTTTGATAAGTTCAAAGCTCTTCACGCCGGGTACTAGGAGTTGGTTCAATTTCCATTGTTATTATACGTATTTGATGAATTATAATAAACGTCAATGACTTTTTAAAGCCGAGTTTCTTGGTTGATAAGATAATCTTATCAAAAGACTTAAAAGTATTAAGTAACTCAAACTCATATTAGAACCGGATCCAAGTGGGGGTATAGGGGGCATATACCTTCCCAAATGGGGATTTTGAAACATTGAGGGAGGGGGTCGCGACGTGATTATCTCAAATGACTACTCAGTTGTCAATTTTTTTTTTTAAGTTTGGGAACCTTGGTTTAGAAAAGTAATGCCATTGAGAAGCTATAGCCTCGTGTGGAGCCTGTATTGCAAAAGGAGGAAGTTGGATTGAATTAACATGAAAGGAAAATTAACTAAATCTTGTTTGGCATAAAAAAGTCAATTAGAGAGTCTTGATAATAATCCAGTCAATTTGGATAACGGCACACCTGCGTTCTTGCTCGTTCCAGATTACAGGTTGTAGATTTCCATATGCGACCATGACGATGATAAAATTCAACTGAAATAATTTCTTATATGTTGGCTGTCTGCTAAAAAATCAGCTGTGCGGATCGGAGGACATCATCCTAATTGCAGGGTGTCCTGCAAAAACCGCCACATTAGATCTTACCACTCTGTTCAATTTTCATCTCTTAAACCATAGAATGTTTTGCAAGTGGCGAGTTCAAAATATTATTTGTGTATTTATTTTTGTTAAAAAAACTTCAAAATATTTTTGTGTGATTTTAAACATGGACTTAAATCTAAACCCACAAAAGTTGCAAAAATCCTCAATAAAAGAAAATGTGATACTTTATGTAGATATAAATATAATGCAGTTTAAACTTTATTAATAAGTCAAGAAAAAAATCTTTTTGCAAAATTATGTAAAAAAGCCGCAAAATGTTCACAAAAAAAGTATTTAATAGAGGTGAGCAACCATAATTGGCGAAGGGTAAAAACCCAATACCCCATTTTTGCGGCTGGTGGACCAGAACCAAGAACTTAAGGTGTGCAAAATGGCATTGAGGGTTCCTTACTCGTATTTTTACAATTTGCAATTGGGTTGAAACCCAATACCACATGTTGCGGCTGGCGGAACCGAGAACTTAAGGTGTGCAAAATGGCATTTGAAGGTTCCTTACTCGTATTTTAAAATTTACGATGGGTTTGAAACCCCAATACAAATTGTTGTGGCCGGCGGGACGAGGACTCAAGGTACTCAAAATAGAATTTGGGGGTTCCTTACTCGTATTTTTACAATTTGCGATGGGTTTGAAACCCAACACCCCATGTTGTGGCTGGCGGAACCCGAGGACCCAAGGTGCATAAAATGGCATTTGAGGGGTTCCGTCTCGTATTTTTACAAGTGGCGAAGGGTTTGAACAACCCCAATACCATTGTTTCAGGCTGGCGGAAACCGAGGCCCAAGGTTGCACAAATGGCATTTGAGGGGT